>JAGDQO010000455.1:0-694050 GCA_018342035.1 Solanum appendiculatum
GTGAACCCTCCAAATCGCAATTGCCGATTTTCTAATTTTGATACGGTTAGCTCTAAAATTGGCGTTTTAGACCCATTCCCACTCAATTTTGACCCCACAAATAAGAATATGAAGTCGAATTTCCGAAATCATGCACGGATTTTGCAGATAATATGGAAATTACAATTATAGGTGTTTCCGAAGCACATTTTCGGGCATTTTTGGGGTCGTTTCAATATCTCCCCCTTGGGAACATTCGTCCCCGAATGTTAAAAAAACGTACATGAGAGACACAAACATGGCAATTTCAGCCCACATAAGGATGCAACAATGCACTTACACCTTATTTCAAAACCTCAATATAGTTGTAAAACCACAATGAACTTGTCAACTTAAACATGAATGTATGCAATGACATGGGGGCTGAACTTAAGACCTGAGATTTTATAAAGGGCTTAGATCAATACCTTAGGCTCGAGTGGAGTGAAAAAGATAAGGATATCGCCTTTGCATGTCCGCTTCGGCCTCCCAAGTAGCACTTTCAACTTGTTGATTTCTCCAAAGGACTTAATGGAAGCCACATCTTTGTTTCTCAACCTCTTCACTTGTCTATCTAAAATCTGGACCGGAACCTCTTCATAGGTCAAATTATCTTCAAAAACACCCACAACATCAAGAGACACAATGGCATTCGGATCACCCACACACTTCCTCAACATAGACACATGAAATACCGGATGAACCAAATCCATCTCGCTAGGCAATTCCAACTCATAAGCTACCTTACCAATTCTCTTCATCACCTTATAAGGACCCACGTATCTTGGGCTCAACTTGCCCTTCTTACCAAAACGAACCACACCCTTCATGGGTGTCACCTTCAAATAAACCAATCACCAACTCGGAATTCAAGAGGCCTTCTCCTTCGCATCGGCAGGACTTTTTGGCGACTTTGGGCCATCTTTCAAACCTTTCTCTAAATCATCCTTAACCTTCTCAGATCCTCCATTAAACTAGGGTCTCGGTTCCTAACAATGGCCACCTCACCAACCTCAAACCACCCAACCGGTGATCTACAACGCCTCCCATAGAGAGCCTCAAAAGGAGCCATACGATTAAAATCGGATGCTAGAATGATAGCTATTGTTATAGGCAAACTCAATCAATGGAAGATGATCATCCCAACTACCCTTAAGCTCCAATACACAAGCCCTAAGCATATCCTCAAGTGTTTTGATAGTCCTTTCGGCTTGTCCATCCGTTTGCGGGTGAAAGGCCGTAGAAAGCTTGACTCTCGTACCTAGACCCCTTTGGAAAGACTTCCAAAAGTGTGAAGTAAAATGAGTACCACGGTCCGATATGATGGATAGAGGAATCCCATGCAACCTTACCAAGTCATGAATATATAACCTTGCATAATCTTCCGCCCCATATGTTGTCTTTACCGGTAGAAAATGAGCCGATTTTTGTCATCCTATCAACCACCACCCAAATAGAATCAAAACCTTTTCTAGTCTTGGGTAAACCAACTACAAAATCCATATTAATTTCTTCCCACTTCCAAGTAGGAATCTCTATGTCTTGGGTTAGACCACCCGGCTTTTGATGTTCGGCCTTGACTTGTTGACAACTATGACAACCGGAGACGAATTTGGCAATGTCCTTCTTCATGCCTCTCCACCAATACACATCCCTCAAATCTCTATACATTTTGGTGGAACCGGGGTGGATGGAGTAGGAAGAATTATGAGCCTCCTCAAGAATTTTTCTCCCTCAAACCATCAACACAAGGCACACACAACCTACCTTGGTACCTAAGGGCACCATCTCCCCCTTGGGAGAAAACTTCCACCTTGCTCTCTTTCACCAAGGCCTTCAATTCAAACAAGGAAGAATCAAGATCTTGTTTTGCTATCACCTCATCAACCAAGGAAGACCTAGCACCATCAACAACGACCACACCACCATTACTAACCTCTTCCAACCTAACCCCAAACCTAGCCAACCGATGTACCTCCCTAGCCATTTCCCTATCACGAAATATCAACATGAGGAGGGCTACCCATAGACAACCCTACTCAAAGCATTCCGCCACCACATTAGCTTTACCGGATGCATATGCACACTCCATATTCATAATCTTTAAGAAATTTCTAGCCACCTTCTTGCTCAAGTTGAGATCTTTTTGGGTTGAAGACATTATTGGAGGGCTCTTAGATCGGGTGAACACATCGACATGTACCCATACAAATAATGACGCCAAATCTTTAAAGCAAACACCACCGCCGGCTAATTCAAGATCAATGCAGGATAGTTTCTTTTTCATGCACTTTGAGTTGTCTAGAAGCTGGCATCACCTTACCATTTTTGCATTAGGAACAACCCAAGCCAACTCTAGAAGCATCACAATACACAACAAATCCCTCAGGCCCATCCGGTAGTGACAATATAGGAGCGGACACAAGTTTATCTTTCAAGGTTTGAAAACTCCTTTCGCACTCGTCGGTCCACTCAAACTTAGCCTTCTTTTGTGTCAACTTAGTCATGGGAGAAGCAATAGAAGAAAAACCATTCACAAATCTCCGGTAGTAACCCGCTAAGCCCAAGAAGCTCCTAATATCCGACGGGGTCAATGGCCTAAGGCCAATTTCTAATCACATCGGTCTTCTTAGGGTCTACCTTAATACCATCCCCCGACACCACATGACCTAGGAAGGCAACCTCCCTCAACCAAAATTCACACTTTTCATTCTTGGCATACAACTTCTCCTCTCTTAATCTTTGCAACACAACCCTCAAGTGACCCATATGTTCTTCCTCACTATGCGAATAGATTAAAATATCATCAATGAAGACCACAACAAAGGAATCAAGGTAGGGTTTAAAGACCCTATTCATTAGGTCCATGAAGGTAGCCGGTGCATTGGTCAACCAAAAGGACATGACCACAAATTCATAATGTCCATACCTAGTCCGGAAGGCTGTCTTAGGAATGTCACCCTCCCTCACCTTCACTTGATGATACCCGGACCGAAGATCAATCTTAGAGAAGTGGCTAGCCCCTTGCAATTGGTCGAACAAGTCATCAATCCTAAGAAGAGGATATTTATTCTTGACGGTGACCCTATTGAGTTGCCGGTAATCGATACACATCCTAAGGGACCCATCTTTCTTCTTCACAAACAACACCGGTGCACCCCATGGTGATTGGCTAGGCCTAATAAAACCCTTCTCCAACAAGTCCCTCAATTGTTCTTTCAACTCCTTTAACTCCGCCGGGGCCATACTGTAAGGGGGAATAGAAATGGGTTGAGTATCGGGGAGGAGGTCTATGCCAAAATCTATTTCCCTTTCGGGAGGAACATCGGGAAGTCATTAGGAAAGACATCAAGGAATTCATTTACGACCGGAACCGACTCTATAAGAAGGGTTTTGGACTCCACATCCCTAACCCTCACGAGGGGATAGAGACACCCCTTAGAGATCAACTTACGGGCTTTAATCAAGAGATGGAATCTACCCTTGACTTACACATTTGGCTTTCCAACTCAAGAATGAGTCACTTGGGAATTGGAACTTGACCCTACGGGTTCTACAATCGATAGAAGCATAGTATGCATGCAACCAATCCATCCCAAGAACAACATCAAAATCGACCATGTTCAACTCAACAAGATCAAAAGGCAATATTTTATGCAAGATGCAAATAGGACAATTTCTATAGACCTTCCTAGCAACAATATATACACCAATAGGAGTAGACACCTTATATGACTCACGCAACAAATCGGGCTCAACATGAAACTTTTTGGCAACAAAGGGGGTGACAAAAGAAAGAGAGGCACCCGGATCAATTAGTGCATATACATCCAAGTCAAAGATTTTCAACATACCGGTAACGACATCGGGGACTTCATCGACCCCTTGCCTCCCATGCAAACATAAAATCGATTGTGCCTTGGGGCACCATCTTGTCGGCCCCCTCTCCCCAAAGGAACCGCATTGGCACCTTGTGGACGGACCTCCTTACCCTTGTTGCGATTTTGGGGACAATCCATTGCCTTGTGCCCCATTTCCCCACAACTGTAGCAAGCACCGGTATTTCTCAAACACGGGCCACCATGGCCCTTACCACACTTCGGACATACATCACTAGGACCCATACCACCAACACCTTGGGCCCTTGGAACGTCATTGGCAAACCCCCTATGGAGCACCTGAGAAGACCCTTGGCCTTGATGAAATCGGCCTCCCCTTCGACTTTGGAACTTGCCCTCAAAACGGGCCCTCTTGGCCTCATGACCCCTCCTCTTCCTCAACTTCTCCTCCTCCATTTGTTCGCCATAGACCATCAAGCGGGACAAGTCCATGTCACTAATCAACATTGCGGACCGGCATTCTTCACTCACTAGGTCGGACACACCCATCACGAATTTATTCATTCTAGACCGTGAGTCGGCAACCAAGTGTGGAGCATATCTTGAAAGTTGGTTAAACTTGAGGGCATACTCCCTCACACTCATAGAGCCTTGTTTTAAATTCATGAACTCCACCAATTTGGCTTCCCTAAGCTCTAGAGGAAAGAATCGATTAAGGAAAGCCGTTTTGAACTCTTCCCAAGGCACCACATAGTTTGCCCCATTCTCTCTCTTCCATTGGTTGTACCATATTTGGGCCACTCCTTTTAGTTGGTAGGCCGCCAACTCCGCCTTATTTTCTGACCTCACGCCCATGATAGCTAATATCTTTTGGACTTCATCAATGAACTCTTGAGGGTCTTCATCTAACTTAGACCCATAGAATTCTGGGGGATTCATCCGCACGAAGTCTCTCACCCCAGATGCCGGGGTAGGAGCCTGAGGGGCTTGGGTCCCGTGGTTGGATTGATTAGCCATAGCTTGTGCAAATAAAGTAAGGGCATCCCGAAGATCCCCATTGGTCGGTTGTTCCTTGGGTGCGCGGGCTCGTCTTCCTCTTGTATTAGACAAGATCTAGCATAGCAAAGAACAACCGTTAGGGAAGAACTTAATTCAACTCTACAGCACGACTTAGAACATGGAGAAGGGAAACATTTCCTAAAACGTCTCATAGCCCCCTACTCATAGTTGTGGTGCACAACACAACCATGAATCGGACTCTAATCAACGCGGTGTGTTGGACTCCGAGGATCATTCAACCTAGTGCTCTGATACCAAGTTTGTCACGACCCAAGCCTAGGGCCTAGATGTGACCGGCGAATGGGGAACCCGAAGGAACCCCAAACAAGCCTCATAGCGTATCATTACACATCCTTGGTCGCGGAAGCAATTAAATGACCATAAGCGATAAGCATAATCAAGGGGGAAATCGGGACTAAGGGAGCAAAAAAAAAAATGATACATAAATACCATAGATGAGTCAAGCTCAAGCATAATACACAACTTGTCCAACACCACCTCTAAACATGAGTACTTAGCGGGGGCCAAGACAAACTACCGGGCTCACCCTCATAGTCAAAACATAACTAGAAAGGAAAAGTTTTATACATAGCAAAAGATCATGAGCAACGTCCCCGAAATGGAGGACTCACCAATAACCACTATAGAAAATCGTACTAGCCACGCGGAGGAGGATGGTCAAGCGGTGCTCCGGTCCCTACATGGTGACATCATGTAGGCATAGAGTATGCGTTAGTACATTTGAATGTACTAAGTATATGGGATGCAATGCAATGCTACATTAGATGGACATCAGAGGAAAATGCATAATCATACCCGATAAATAGCATATTAATGAAATGATATGTTTAATGATGCTTACATAAAAATCATATTTAGTGGGACGTAGTACATGTGTGGCGAGTGACCATCAATATAGTATTTCCAAGGCCTACCACCCCCTTGGAGAGGCGAAAGAGGTACAAACCCTCAATATGGTTACACGGGCCTACCACCCCCCCGAGCTAGGGACCAAGGTACAAACCCCTCGATATGGTTATACGGGCCTACTACCCCCCGTACTAGGCAACCAAGGTACCAACCCCTCGATACGGTTATACGGGCCTACTACCCCCCGTACTAGGCAACCAAGGTACCAACCCCTCGATACGGTTATACGGGCCCTACTACTCCCTGTACTAGGCTTGGTCGACTCACAACACTTATATAGAGAAAATCATATACATGTGTCCATTTCATCATCATTCAGTAATTACATAACCATCCGACTCATAGGACGTACCATTGGACCTTCCCTTTCCTAAGGAATTCTATAAATGGGCATTTTATCAAACACAAGGTGGGCAATTGTTCATGTAATGAAATCATGTATTTCAAGAATACTAAGTCCAACCAATTCCAAAATCCATATAACATCAGCCCACCAACAACATACATATATATATCAACCTTCATAATTTGATCATGGAAGCATGTAAACCATAAACATCACATAATAATTCCATTTCATGATAATATGCAAAATGGACCATAATAGGGTGTGTAATAGAAATTCCATAATTCAAGAGTTCATAAATAATCATAAGGACCCATAAACTTGAAGTAGAAATAGAAGATAAATGGTTGGACTTGTGGAAAGGAAGGTTTCCACAATCAAACCCACATACCTCAACTTTGGAGAATCCTTGATGAAGATTAGAATGGAGAATCGAAGCTTGAGATTGAGTCTTGAATCCGGAATTAGAGCTTGAGATGTTTGAATTTGGTTGAAGATCTTGGGAATTTTTGGAGAGGGCTTAGAGAGTGTTTTTGGAGTTAAGAAAAATGACTAAGTATGGGACATATCCCCTTTTTATAAAAAAAAAGTCTCCAACCCGCCTAAAAAAAAGCTCACTGGAAATTGCAAATCTGCACAGACAGGTTTTACGAAAATGGTCATAACTCCCTCATCCTAACTCGGACTAAGGTGAAACCAAGTGCGTTGGAAAGCTAACTCAAAGAGCTTTAATTTGATAGGTTGCAGCCCTTCCAGTTCCTTGTGTGCTAAGAGATATGCCCCTTTAAAGTTGACCCTCCAAATCGCAATTTTTGCGATTTTCGAATTTTGATACGGTTGCTCTAAAATTCGGGTTAGACCCATTTCCCACTCAATTTGACCCCACAAATAAGAATATGAAGTCGAATTTCCGAAATCATGCACGGATTTTGAGATATATGGAAATTACAATTATAGGTGTATCCGAAGCATATTTTCGGGCATTTTTGGGGTCGTTTCAAAGAGTACTTTTATGAGAGCACATTCCTATCGGCAAAATGTGCCCGTAAATAGGATGAGCACTTGGGTCGAGCGGTAGTGAAAGAAAAATGCATTTGCCTAGAAAAGCTCGAGGATGGGATGCCGAAGTTCTATGGATGACTGATTACTGGTTGATGGATGTGCTTCACTGATGAGCCTATCAAGGCCAATCATACGCTAGTGGCCGAGTTTTATGCCAATGCCCTTGAGACTTACTTTAGTGGAGAGGTGGTTACCACATTCCGAGGTGTTCAAGTTCACTTTGGTCTGGCTATCATAAATGCCTTGTATGGACTCTAGGATGTTGATAATGAGGGGTTCAGAAACAGGTACAAAGAGTTGGGCAACCATTGGCTTGTCAACAAACTTTATGGCGGTGATCCTCTAGAGTGGTTTACATCGAATAGAGGGGTTGATTCGTGTGAGTTCATAGCCAAGATTAAGTCTTGCATATCTATCATATGTGTTCGGATCGTTCCTTCCACCCACGACACTGAGGTGACGTTATACAGGGATGTTCTTATTGTTGCTATTACGGATGGAATGGGGATATATGTTGGGAGATTGATCATGGACCAAATTGTTGAGTTGGCTCAGGGGAAAGCCAAGAGTATCCTATTCCCATCTCTTATTACAAGGTTGTGCTATGATGTTGGGGTGGTAAAATACCCTATGGATGAGGAAAAAAAGTGAGAAAAGAGATTCATCCCTTGAAGAAGGGGAGACAAGGAGACATGAGCAAGAAGAGGAAGATTAATGTGGCCGACCCTGAGTTTGGCCAGTTCACTGAGACAAAGTCTCCATCTCATACTTCTGCATCTATAGGGCCTCTTCAGTATGGACCGTTTACCATGAGGCACCTCTCCTCCCAGATCCATAATTTTAGAGAGTTGATGGCAAGCATTCCTGCTGGATCATCTGGAGCCCTCACCTCATAGGGAGTTCCTCCACCTAGTGTCGCTTCTGTAGCTTTGGCGCAGAAGGTGATGTCTGACAGGCTTGAACACTTGAGTTGGATACAGGGAAAGATAGAGTAGAGGGAAAGGACATTAGAGGTGCATGAGCGGACAAATAGAAAGTTCCTAAGGAAGATGATTGCAAAACTTACGAGCTTATGTGGCTGTAGTGCTTTAGATGAGAAGCATTTCACATTTCCTACCGGATGGAGTTCAGAGTGATGCAATTCAGGGAGTCCCTCGTATTCTCCTTCGATATGTTGACTGTGAGGACACAATCTCATTTTTAGTTGGGGGTGCCTCCCTTGTATTGTAATCATTTTGTTGATTGTTTTGCATGTTGTGATTGTGCCCTTGTCGGACGTACTTCTCTTTCATTGTTTTGGATTGGTGTGTCCTTGTTGGGCTTTGATATTATTATTGTTTCTGTTGATATTGTGTTGGATTGGACTATTTTAATTTTTGATTTGTAGTTTGTACCTTCTTTAATTTCATTTTGATGATTGAGATATAGATTGATGATGCCCGATGACGGATAGAATGAAGAATTTCGTAAGGATAAAGCATCGATTGCTTATGAGTGTTGATTGGTGTTGAATGTGGCAAAGTTTGAGTAGCTGACCCCGAACAGATGCATAAGGTTGCCCAATGATGGATTGGTTGATGGCTTTCTTAAGGGCAAAATCATCATTTTTTGGGAGGGTGTGGCTTTGTTGGTACTAAAAACATAGTCTTGCATGTGAAAAGTGTTGAACATACCCCTCCATTGTTGAAATATAAGCATGTTGTGAATGATTTTGTGACAACGCTTTTGTGACTTTTGATTCGTAAGCAGTTTAAATGTTTGATGCCACTTGTATTTTGAAAAGGAAATAAGATTTTGAGCCGTCTTAATTAATTTGCATGCCATGTGTGGTGAGTTGTTGAATAATGCCTTCTGATTCACTTATGTCACTAGAACTTGCACGATTGGTCTTGAAATGCTAGTCTTGATTGAGTATTGTTGAAGAAATTATCTTAGACTTTCTTTGATGTTCTTGAAGTCCACATGGCCTAAAAATCCCTCATTTGCACTAAATATATCCTTAGTTTCAACCTTTGAGCCTTATCCTTTTTATTGGCAACCACATTACAAGCCTTGTCCTTCATAAAAAAAGTAACCCTCTTTTGAACCCTTCCCTCCTTGAACTTGAGAATTGTAAAAGTTGAGGCTAAAAGTCTAAGTTGGGGTGTTATGGGAAATTTATAGATGGGATGCTTACCACATGAGGGCTTGATAAAAAAAGTATTTTGAGAATGAAGGAGAAAGTTTCAACGAAAGAAAAAGTTTTGAAAAAAAGAAAGAAAGTGAATAAATGAGACTTAAATCCTCCAAAGGTTGAAAATTGTTGCATGTGGGGCATCTAGAGTGAAAATAAGAAAGGAAAAATAAGAAAATATTGTGAAATGTGAATTGAGTTGAAAAGTGAAGAAAAGTGGAAAAGTTGGTGAATGATGAGCTGTTGTGTAGTGTTCAAGGAGTATGTAATCACTTGTACCTAAATGATATCCTAACCTTCTCCAAGCCTACGTTACAAGCTTATCAAATTCCTTTGAGATTTCCAACCCAATGAAGTTGAGTCAATGTTGATTGAAAATATGGGCAAGCCTACGGTGTGAAATTTGTGTTTATGAGATGTTTTATTGTGAGTGTGAGTGTTTGCATCTTTGTCACTTGTCTTGTAAATACTTTGTGAGTGTGTTGGGACATTTCTTTCCTTGTGACGGCATGTAAGTTGATAATGTGATGTTTTTGAAATTCCTAATTGAGTCAAGTGAGCATGAAAAAGAACTAATGAGTTGAGTCAATTCTTGAGTTTGAGATGTCACTTAATTATTCTTGGTTCTTGAAAATGTGCCATGAGAATGAGAGGACTTATCTTGTAAAATTTTGCATGTGGACTATTTGTTAGTACCAAGCAAAGCCATTTCCTTGATGTCCTTGATTTTCTTTACTTGAGGACAAGCAAAGTTTCTAATTTGGGGGTGTTGATGAGTTGTTTATGTCCACTCATTTGAGGCTCTTTTCTTAGTTATTTTGGCTTGCTTTAATTTAGAATTGGTGCTTTTAATGTGGTTTTCTTCATATTTGCAGAAAAATGAAATGGAGAGTTGATTTAGAAGACATTTGAAGAAACTTAGTGAATTTGAGGAAAAACGAGGTCAAGAGTTGAAATTGCAAATTTTGGGCTGGGGGTACCCTTTGCGAACGCGCCCAAAGGACCGCGAATGTAGGGTCCTGGTCAAAGGAGGACCGTGAATGGCAGTGCCCTAGGGGCTGTGAATGCGAAACTCTAGTCAACGGAGGCCCGGGGACTTGCCAAACCGATCAACTCAAGTCTGTGAAAGTTGACCACTCTCTGCGAACGTGGAGAATAATGCTTCAAGCACTTGGGCTGAATGGAAATATCACTAAATTGATCTCAAAACCCCTTTTTTCACTCACCAGCAGTCATTGTTCATAATATCTTTCAATCTTTCAAATGTAGTTCATATTTTAGCTTAGAATTAGAGAGAAAAACTTATAGATTTTAATTTGGGTAAAGATTTGAAGGCAAGTTGCCTCATAATTCACATTTGGGTTTGAAGATTGTGTGTTTAATAGTAAAATTCCTTGTTCGTTCTTCATTTCCTTGCTTTAAATTTCTAGAATTGTGGGTGTAATTATATAATTGAGATTGGGTTATGTGCTAGAAATAAACATTTCATATGGGTCTTGATTGCTTATTCTAATGCTTTTGTATGTGATTCCATGCTTTCATGTCTAGGGTTTAATCTAATTTTCATGCCTTAATCTATGATTTGAGAGTGCATGCTTGAATCTAGCTTCCGATCTTCGTGGGTTGCTTCAAAGAGAATTCGTGAAGTGGAGAATTAGGTTAATGTTCCTATTTGGCTTTGATTCATAAATTTGAGACCGAAAGGAAATAATTTAGGTTTACTTTGTTGAATGCTAAACTTCCTAGAAATAGGGGTTTAGATTAAGGTAGTGGATTGTATTGTTCTTGAACACGATTGAGACTGAAAGGAGATTTCGTGATAAAGAACTTTGAGATCAAAGGAGATTTCGTGAGAAAGCACTTTGAGACTGAAAGGATATAAGTGTTGATTGATGATGAGCTATCCTACTTTTGATTGATTTACATGTGTTTAAATGGCAATGGATCGTTGAATGAATGTTGAGTTCCAAATTTCTTAAGTCCCCATTATCCCTTGTTTGATATTGTCTTTGCCCAAAGCCTTTGTTTAGTTACCAAAATTGCTCTTCATTGATAGTCTTGTAAATTGTATGTTTAGATTCAAACAGGTATCTATATATCCTTTTTCTTTTCGATTGTCGATAAGTTGTTCCTTTTGTGATTCAATCCCAACTCTACGTTGAGTATTTTTATTGACGACGACCTCTTACTCTTCAAACTTGTTTTGAGGGTAATTTGAGCGTTATCGCCTAAACACATCTATGATAGTAGAAGGCTTTGTCAGATAGTTTAGATTATTCACATTTATGATCAGTCTTGTACCTTTGGAATTTTCCTATGATTTCAACTTTACTTTCAGACTTCATATGCTTAGTATTGAATATATGTTGTCTTTCATTACATCATGCTTATGACAAGTGGCTTGTTTAGGATCTCTCTTGGTCCTATTTTCCATGTCACATCTAGTGTGTACTTTGGGTCGTTACAAACTTTGTATTAGAGCCATGTTTACAAAAGTTCTAGGAAGTCTAACAAGCCGCTCCGAGTAGAGTCTTGTTAATGAGTGTGAATCATGCCACATTTATAAATAGGAGGCTATAAGTCGTTTGGGAAACTTCACCACTATCATTACTCTAAAGTCGTGCAATATAGTTTAGCTCTATAAATGTCTTCCTCCTAACACTTGTTCGATGCTTTTCAGGATATGCCTCCTCGAAGAGCTAACGCAAGAAGGAATGTTGGTGACAATGTGGAGCCCTAGTTTTCTCTACTTCTAGTCGATCCCTTGGCTGAGCAAGTGTCAAATTCTGAGTTTCAATCCATTTTACAAGTGTTGGCTCAAGCTATGATGATCCAAACTAATAGGGAGGCCATTGCTCCCGTGGATCGAATTGTGGGTATAACCGTAACAACGGTAAGGGATTTCACTTGAATGAATTTGTAATACCCCGAATTCGGAAGAGTGGAAAAATTCCTTATTTCTGGGTTACTGCCAGTAACGACGGAGGCCACCTATGGTTCGTCAGTTGACTTGCCGCCTGTAAGTGGGAACCGTAAGTGGCAAGCCCAAGTTTTAAAAATGACAACTTTCAAAATCCCAACGATAGCCTACCAGGACGTCCCGTCATCCAATCAACAGTCGTAGGTAGGTCTCATAGGTCTCCTCCAGACTTTGTAAAAATTTTGAGCTGTAAGTCCTGACCTACGATTGCCATGTACGGTCCGTCATTTAGCCTACGAGCCGTACTTGGGGCCAGTCGTTGCAGGGTCCAAGTTGTCAGTCTCTGAACCTAACGACGGTTGACCATCAACGGTCCGTGGATGGACCTACGTACCTTAGTCAGACCGTCGATGGGGCCTGACAGTTATTTTAAAGAGATCTTTTGGTCTTTTTACCCAATGACTTATATACTACTCTTAAGTCGGTTCCCCTCATTCCCTAACACTATATAAGCCTATTCAATCCTCAAATCTACTCTGTTTCCAAACATTTTACAAAAAATCCCCAAACCCTCCTCTCTCAAATATTTCTCTCTAGAAGGTAGAAGAAGAAGGAGAAGGCAACCTAGAGTTCAAGAAATCAAATTTTCTTCATCAAATTGCTTAAGGAATTGAAACCTTGGTATGATAGTGTTTATCCTAGGAGCCCTTTCCTCCATGGAATCTCTAAATTCTCAAATTTTCAAGTTAGAAGTTCTCAATTGAATTAGGTGTTTTGTTCCATGTTATGGGTTTTTTGTAATGTTGATATAATTGATTGAATTATGAACTATGAAGCATGAATTGAGTTGAATTTCATGATTTGAGATGAATCCCCATGAACCCATGCCAATTTCCCCCAATTTTGAAAATCCATGTTGTTAGTGGGGTTGAATCATAAAGTGATGAATTATGTTAGATCTCTATGAATCCATACATGAATTATTGTTCCTATGCTAAGACTTTTCATGAATAAGATTATGAATGACCTAGTGATGGTTTTAAGAAAGTAAGCATGTTAAATCAAAAAGTATGATTTTACTCTATTATGTGGGTTCCTTCAATTATGGTCAAATTGACTTGTCTATGGATTTCTAAGCATGAGTTTGCATTGAATTACATGAATTAAGAGAAATTCTCATGAACCCATGTGAACCCTGTGATTTGCAATTTATGAGCATGATGAACTATGTAAGAATGAAGTCTATGGAATTTTGCATGCCTCATATGAAGTTAATGATGAATTAAGGGTGCTTTGAGATTGACGCATCAAAGTTTATGATATGTTGATGTCATGGTTGAGTTGTGAAAGGGTTTCTCCCGTAATACTCTCACAATGAATTTGAAACGAACAAGAGGCGATTACCCATGTTCTTAAGGAGCTATCCTAATGTAGACAAGAGGTGATCACCCGTGTCTACAAATGATGAACTTATGACTAATGATAGACAAGAGGTGACTACCCATGTCTACTTATGATAATTGAACTATGTCTAATCCGTTGGAATTATGCTTAGCACCGAGTGGACAAGTGGCGATTACCCATATCCGATAAACTATGTGCCACCATAGGATGATGGACTATGATAGACACTAGCTAGTGGATCCACTTAAGCTATATGTTACGTAAAGGTTCCTACCTTTGCAAGAAGAATGGCCCTATCGGTGTGGGGTTATACACCGGATTTCATGATGATAGCTCACATGGTCTTATATGTCGGTTAAGGCTATTTCCCATAACTAATGAATTAAAGTGATGTTATGATGTTCCTCCAGTAAAGTAAAGATGTTTAGCTTGCTTTGACCATGGTTTATGTTTTATGTTTTCTAACTTTTATCATGTTTAGCTTGGTCATTGAATGTCATGAAAATGTCCAATTTTAGCATGCTTTAAATGATTTTGTGCACTGCTATCATACTTGATACGTGATTGTACTAACGCATACTCTTGCCTACATTGACTTGTTGATAAAGGGCATGGCGATTCTCCATCTACTCGTGGCTAGAGCTTAGTAGAAGAATTGTGAAGACTTGGTGAGTTCTAATCCATTCTAGGACATAGCCTAGTTGTTCTTACTTTTATGTTCTTTCTTTTGACATTGTATTGGGTTACGTCTCAAACCTTATTTCTTTTCTTATGATAAGATTGGCTTGAGACATGAGATGTAGACTTCCACTATTGTTCTTAAAAGCTTTGATATGATATTGTCTTCTGAACTCTTAATCTCTATGATCTTGTATGTATGTATGCTAAGTGGCTTGTATGAGGCCTTTCAAGGTCTTGTACGCCATGTCACGTCTAGGGGGTACCTTGGGTCGTGACAAACTTGGTATTCAGATCACAAGGTTTTAGAAAGATCCTAGGATGTCTCATAAGCCGCGTCGAGTAGAGTCTTGTTCATGATAGTGAAGCACGCCACATTTATGAATGAGAGGCTATAAGACGTTTAAGAAACTTCATTTCTTTCATTACTCCTACGTCGTGCCATAGAGTTTAACTCTATATATCTCTCTCCTAATCCCTATCTTATGCGTTTCAGAATATGGCTACTCGAAGAGCTTATGATAGAAGAAATGCGAGAGAAAATGTGGATCAACAAGCTCCTCCTCAAGCTACACAAGTTTCGATCGACCCTTTGTCCAAACAAGTGTCTAATGCAGAGTTTAGGGCTGCTTTTCAAGTGTTGGCCCAAGCCGTGATGGCTCAAGCCAATAGAGAGGTTGTGGCTCATGTGAACCCAAATATGGGTACGGCAGCATCTAGGGTAAGAGACTTCACAAGGATGAACCCTACGAAATTTCATGGTTCTAAGGTGGGAATAAGCATGAGGGCAAATATCTATCTGGTTCTAATGCGTGCTTTGAGTGTGGCATGATGGATCACAAGATAAGGGATTGCCGTCGACGCACTCAACATCAAAATCCATCAATTTCTAGTGGAAATCAAAAGCAAAATCGGTTTTATGCACTTCAAGGCTAGTCATGAGCAAGAGGGTTCTCCTGATGTGGTTACCGGTATGTTGAAAGTCTTTCACTTTGATGTTTATGCTTTGCTTGATCCCGGTGCTACCTTGTCTTTTGTGACGCCATATATGGCTATGAGGTTTGATGTTGTTCCGGATGTGTTGCTAGATCCTTTTCATGTCTCTACTCCAATTGGTGAATCTATCGTGGCCAAGAGAGTCTGTAGAAATTGCCCCATCTTTTTATCTCGTAGAGTCACTTATGTTGATCTTGTAGAGCTTGATATGTTGTATTTTGATGTTATTCTTGGGATGGATTGGTTGCATTCTTGTTATGCTTCTGTTGATTGTAGGACCCGAATGGTCAAGTTTCAATTTCAAAATGAGCCTATCCTAGAGTGGAAGGGGGGAAATTCTATGGTTAGAGGTCAATTTGTTTCTTGTCTCAAAGCTAGGAAGATGATTTCTAAGGGTTGCATATACCATCTTGTTAGGGTGAGGGATATAGATTCCGAAACCCCTACTCTTGAGTCGGTCCTCATTGTTAATGACTTTTCTGAAGTGTTTCTCAATGATTTACTCGGTATTCCTCCTGAAAGGGAAATAAACTTCGGTATTGACCTTCTCCCGGATACGTAACCTATTTCTATTCCTCCTTATAGAATGGCTTCGGCGGAACTTAAGGAACTAAATGAGCAATTGAAAAACTTATAAGGGCTTCATCCGACCAAGTATTTCTCCATGGGTTGCTTCGGTCTTGTTTGTGAGGAAGAAAGATGGTTCACTTCGTATGTGCATTGACTACCGCCAACTGAACAAGGTTACTATTAAGAATAAGTATCCTCTTCCAAGAATAGATGACTTGTTTGATCAACTTCAAGCGGCTAGTTACTTCTCTAAGATCGACCTTCATTCGGGTTATCACCAATTGAGAGTGAAGGAAGATGATATTCCAAAAATGGCCATTATGAATTCCTAGTGATGTCATTTGGGTTGACAAATGCTCCGGCCGCGTTTATGGACTTCATGAATAGGGTGTTTAGAAAGTATCTTGATATGTTTGTGATTGTGTTTATTGATGATATCTTGATTTACTCAAGGAGTGAGGATGAGCATGCCGATCATTTGAGGATTGTCTTGCAAGTCCTAAAGGACCAATAACTCTTTGCAAAGTTTAGTAAATGTGAGTTTTGGCTAAGGTCCGTAGCTTTCCTTGGTCACATTGTCTCCGATAAAGGTATTGAGATAGATCCTAAGAAGACGGATGTGGTTAGAAATTGGCCTAGACCTCTATCACCTTCTGATATTCATAGTTTCTTGGGTCTAACCGGTTATTAGAGGAAGTTTGTTGAAGGGTTTTCTTCGATTGCTTCCCCATTGACGGCTTTGACTCAAATGAAGGTTAAGTTCACTTGGTCCGAAGCATGTGAGAAGAGTTTTCAAGAGTTGAAAGATAGACTTACTTCGGCTCTGATATTGACTCTACCGAAAGGGTTCGCTGGTTTTGTGGTTTATTATGATACATCGAGAATTGGGCTAGGATGTGTTCTTATGAAAAATGGAAAATTCATTGCTTATTCTTCAAGGCAACTCAAGGTACATGAAAAGAACTATTCTACTCATGATTTGGAATAAGCGGCTGTCGTGTTTGCTTTAACTATTTGGAGGCATTATTTGTATGGTGTGCATGTTGACGTCTTCACTGACCATAAGAGTTTGCAATACGTGTTTAAACAAATAGATCTAAATCTTAACCAAAGGAGGTGGCTTGAGTTGTTAAAAGACTATGACATGAGTGTCCTCTATCACCCCGGCAAGGCTAATGTGATGGCGGATGCTCTTAGTCGGTTATCTATGAGTAGTGTTGCTCATATTGAGGATGGTAAGAAAGTGTTGGTTCGCGATATTCATAGGTTGGCCCGCTTGGGTGTGCGGTTGGTGGATTCCACTAAAGGTGGTGTTATGGTCCATAATTGTTCCGAATCATCCTTCGTGCAAGATGTGAAGGCTAAACAAGATCTTGATCCTGATTTGGTCGAGTTGAAGGAAGCGATGCTCAAAATGTCCGTTGAGGCTTTCTCCCAAAGGGGAGATGGTGTACTTCGGTATCAAGGTCGTTTGTGTGTTCCCAATGTAGATGACTTAAGGGAAAAAATTTTATCGGAAGCCCATTGCTCTCGATATTCCATTCACCCGGGAGCTACCAAGATGTACCGTGATTTGCGGGAGGTCAATTGGTGGAATGGGATGAAGAAGGATATTGCGGAGTTTGTGGCTAAATGTCCTAATTGTCAACAAGTGAAAGTTGAGCACCAAAAGCCGGGAGGTTTGACCCAAGATATTAGTATTCCTACTTGGAAGTAGGAAGATGTGAATATGGACTTCATTGTTGGTTTACCATGCACCCGGCGGCAATATGATTCGATTTGGGTTATTGTTGATCGTATGATGAAATTAGCCCATTTCATTCCCATCAAAGTTTCTTATTCCGTGGAGGATTATGCTAAGTTGTACTTCAGAGAGATGGTTAGGTTGCATGGAGTGCCTTTATCCATTATCTCCGATCGTGGCTTACAATTTACTTCCCAATTTTGGAAATCTTTCCAAAAGGGTCTAGGGACTCGTGTTAATCTTAGTACGGGCTTTCATCCTCAAACCAATGGGCAAGCGAAGTGTACTATCAAAACTTTGGAAGATGTGTCGAGAGCTTGCGTAATCAATTTCAAGGGTAATTGGGATGATCATTTGCCTTTGATTGAGTTTGCTTATAATAACAACTACCATTCTAGTATTGACATGGCTTCGTTTGAAGCTCTCTATGGTAGGAGGTGTAGATCTTCTATAGGTTGGTTCGAAGTTGGTGAAGTTGCTTTGATAGGACCCGAGTTGGTACATGAGGCTATGGAGAAAGTTCAATTTATTAGAGAGAGGCTGAAAATGGCCCAAGGTCGACAAAAGTCCTATGCCGATGTTAGAAGGAGAGATCTAGAATTTGATGTAAATGACTGGGTTTACTGGAAAATTTCACCCATAAAAAGTGTAATGAGATTTGGGAAGAAATGGAAGCTAAGTCCCCTTTATGTAGGCCCATATCAGATTTTTAGACGTGTTGGTAAGGTTGTTTATGAACTTGATTTGCCTAATGATTTGGCATCGGTACATCTGGTTTCCCATGTCTCATTGTTGAAGAAATTTGTTGGCGATCCGACGTCTATAGTGCCATTGGAGAATCTTGGTATAAAGGATAGTCTTTCCTATGAAAAAGTCTCGGTTGAGATTTTGGACCGGCAAGTCCGAAAGTTAAGAAATAAAGAATTTGCTTCTGTGAAAGTTCTTTGGAGGAATCAATTAGTTTAGGGTGCTACTTGGGAGGCCGTGGCCGATATGATGTCCCGATATGATGTCCCGATATTCTCATCTCTTTCCCTCCGATCCTACTCTAGCTTGAGGTACCTAGTTCCTCATGGTTCATTCTTTTGGTCTCATGTGTCTTAAATATTCTCATGATTCCTCATTTATGCATGTTCATGAAGAGTCTAATCTTTGTAAAAATGAGTTAACTTGATTGATTTCTCTATGATTATGTGCATTGAACATGAGTTGCATAAAGTCTTCAGGAAATGATGTGTTGAACATGCCTTAGCTTGGAGTTGATGTTTCCTCCTCAGATATGTGCATTTATGTGATTTCACTCTAGGTTGGGTTGTTAGTTCTTGTTCTTACCCTCTTTATGATGTATTGATTCTTATTCGAGGATGAATGTTCCCAAGGGGGAGATAATGTAATACCCCGGATTCGGAAGAGTGGAAAAATTCCTAATTTCTGGGTTACAACCACTAACGACAGAGGCCACCTATAGTTCAGCGGTTGACTTACGGCCCGTAGGTGGGAACCGTAAGTGGCAAGCCCAATTTTTCAAAATGACATGTTTCAGAACCCTAGCGATAGCCTGCCAGGACGGCCCGTCGTCAAATCAATGAGTCGTAGGCAGGTCTAGTACGTCTCCTCAAGACCTAGTAAAATTCTTAAGCTATAAGTCCTGACCTACGGTTGCCATGTACGGTCAGTCGTTTGACCTACGAGCCGTACATGGGGCCCGTCGTTGCAGGGTCCAAGTTGGCAGTTTCTGAACCCAACGATGGTTGACCATCTCAGACCGTCGATGGGGCCTGGCAGTTATTTTAAAGGGTTTTTTTGGTTTTTTAACCCAAAGACTTATTTACTACTCTTAAGTTGGTTCCCCTCATTCCCTAACACTATATAAGCCTATGCAATCCTAAAATCTACCATTTTCCCAACCATTTTACAAAAATTCCCCAAACCCTCCTCTCTCAAATATTTCTTTCTCTAGAAGATAGAAGAAGAAGAAGGAGAAGGAAGCCTAGGGTTCAAGATATCAATCTTTCTTCATCAAATTGCTTAAGGAATTGAGACCCTAAGGTATGATAGTATTCATCCATGGAGCCTTTTCCTCCATGTAATCCCTAAATTCTCCATTTTTCAAGTTAGAAGTTCTCAATTGAATTAGGGGTTTTCTTCCATGTTATGGGTTCTTTGTAATGTTGATCTAATTGATTGAATTATGAACTATAAAGAATGAATTGAGTTTAATTTCATGATTTGAGATGAATCCCCATGAGCCCATGCCAATTTCCTCCAATTTCGAAAATCCATGCTTGTTGGTGGGGTTGAATCATAAAGTGATGAATTATGTGAAATCTCTATGAATCATTACATGAATTATTGTTTCTAAGTTATGACTTTTCATGAATAAAATTATGAAGGACCTAGTGATTGTTTTATGAAAGTAAGCATATTCAATCAAAAACTATGATTTTACTCTATTATGTGGGTTCCTTCAATTATGGTCAAATTGACTTGTCTATGGCTTTCGAAGCATTAGTTTGCATTGAATTGCATGAATTAAGAGAAATTCTCATGAACCTGTGTGAACCCTATGATTTGCAAGTTATGAGCATGATAAACTATGTAAGAATGAAGTCTATGAAATTATGCATGCCTCATATGAAATTAATGATGAATTAAGGGTACTTTGAGATTGAAGCATCAAAGTTTATGATATGTTGATGTTATGGTTTAGTTGTGAAAGTGTTTATCAAGTAATACTCTCACTATGAATTTGAAACGAACAAGAGGCGATTACCCATGTTCTTAAGGAGCTATCCTAATGTAGACAAGAGGCGATCACCCGTGTCTACTAATGATGAACTTATGACTAATGATAGACTAGATGCGACTACCCATGTCTACTTATGATAATTGAACTATGTCTAATCAGTGGGAATTATGCATAGCACTGAGTGGACAAGTGGCGATTACCTATGTCCCATAAACTATGTGCCACCATAGGATGATGGTCTATGATAGACACTAGCTAGTGGATCCACGTAAGCTATATGTTAAATAAAGGGTCCTACCTTTGCAAGTAGGATGGCCCTATCAGTGTGGGGTTATACACCGGAATCCATGTTGATATCTCACATGGTCTTATCTGTCGGTTAAGGCTATTTCCCACAACTAATGAACTAAAGTGATGTTATGATGTTCCTCCAGTAAAGTAAAGATGTTTAGCTTGCTTTGACCATGGTTTATGTTTTATGTTTTCTAACTTTTATCATGTTTAGCTTGGTCATTGCATGTCATGAAAATTTCCTATTTTAGCATGTTTTAAATGGTTTCGTGCATTGCTATCATACTTGGTACTTGATTGTACTAATGCATACTCTTGCCTACATTGACTTGTTGATGTAGGGCGTGGCGATTCTCCATCCACTCATGGCTAGAGCTTAGTAGAAGAATTGTGAAGACTTGGTGAGTCCTCATCCATTCGAGGACATAGCCTAGTTGTTCTTACTTTTATGTTCTTTCTTTTACCATTGTATTGGGTTACGTCCCAAACCTTATTTCTCTTCTTATGATTAGATTGGCTTGAGACATGAGATGTAGACTTCCGCTATTGTTCTTAAAAGCTTTAAAATGATATTGTCTTTTGAACTCTTAATCTCTATGATCTTGTATGTATGTATGCTAAGTGGCTTGTATGAGGCCTTTCGGGGTCTTGTATGCCATGTCACTTCTAGTGGGTACCTTGAGTCATGACAAAATTCCCTGGAGTTTTATGGTTAAAATTTTGAGGAAGATCCTCAAGAATTCATAGAGGGTATCCACAAGTTTATGGATATCATGGGTGAGACGCCGATGGAAAAGGCGGACATGGCTACCAACTTAAGGGTGTCTCTCAAGTTTTGTTTGATCAGTGAAATGAGGAGAGGGTAATTGATACAAGTCCTCTAGATTGGGATAATTCAAAGGGGATTTCCTTGATTATTTCTTTCCCTTTGAGATGAGAGAAGCCAAGGTAAAAGAGTTCATCAATCTACGACAAGGGATCATAAGAATGAAAGAGTATGCATTGAAGTTCGCTCAATTAGCAAAGTATGCTCCTACTATAGGTGCTGACTCGAGGACAGGGATGAGTAAGTTTGTATTGGGTTTGTCCGGTATGGTGGTCAAAGAATATCAAACCACCATGCTACTCAAGGAAATGTATAACTCAAGGTTAATGATTCATTCCCAAGAAATATAAGAGAAAAAGCTTTAAAAAAAAAGGCTAGAGAGTCAAAGAGGGCAAGAACAGGTGATGGTGACTTTTCTCATTCTAGGTTTGGTGGACATGGATGTTCTCAGTTTTGTTAAAAGTTCTCTGGTCAAAGTTTTCAAATTTTCCAGCTCCAAAGTTCAACAAAAATAGGTTGCCTAATCCTAAGCCTCAAGGAGATGGTGGTAGTTGATCTTCTGTTCCTACTTGCCAAAAGTGTGGAAAGAATCACTCTGGAAAATGCTTACTCTGTAACACCTCAGAATTTGGAAAAGAAAGGAAAGAAGTTTTGTGTTGCAGGTTGTGTCTACGATTCCCACCTACGAACCGTAGAAGCTCCTACGAGCCATAGATAGCAATCTTAGGAAGGGGGAAAACAACTTCTTCAAAACAATTCCCAGGATCCTACGTACAGTTTACTAGGATGGCCCGTCACCCTATGTACGAGTCTTAGGTAAGTCTCATAGGTCACCCCCAGACTTAGTGAATTTTAAGGCCTAAAGTTAGGTTATACAGTTGGTATCCACGGTTCGTAAATGGACCTACGAACCGTTGATTGTGTCCGTCAAGAGTTGGCCAAATTAAGGGTCTCTGATCATTTCAATGGTTTACTAGATGGACCGTAGGTCCAAACTGTAGGAATGGGTCGACAGTTATTTTTTAAGGGCTTTTGAGTCTTTTCCTAATTATTTTATTCCTATACTAAGCCGTTTTGCCTTCTACCCTAAATCCTATATAAAGGTGTTAAACCCCAAAATAACCCATTCACAACTCATTCTCCTAATTTCCCAAAACTTGACTAAACTTATCCTCCCAAATTCTCTCAAGTCTAAGGAAGAAGAAGAGGAGTTAGGGTTCCATTCAAGTCTCCATATTCTCCATTTTCTTTTGCTTATTGAATCAAGATATGTGTGCATTCACCCATGGAGTTTTTTCCTCCATGGGTTTCCCAAAGATTTCAATTTTCAATTGATCATATTAGGGTTTTAATATAATGAATGTGGGTTTCTTCCAATTATGTTTTATTATGATTAAATAAGTATTCTAATGCATGAATTGATGTTAATCTATGATCTTTAGTTGAAATTGCATTGACCCATGCCTAAATTATGTTTTTCAACTATGATCCTATGATGAACACATGAATATATGAATTATGAAATTATGAAGGTATGCATGTTTATAGGAAATGATTATGAAATAATTTGGGGATTCTTTGAAAGGAAGTATCAATGCTATTGTGAAAGGATTTCTCACTTACTTTGATGATCATGGTTGTGAAAGGTATTCTCACAAATAAATTCACATTGGTGGTAATTTTTTTCATCCATGTTGAATTATGTTTAAGGAGCTATTCTATGTTTTGATCTCAAAAGTATGGATTGGTATTGATCATTGCCTTTTCCTATGTTAAATGGATATTTGACTTTTATCAATTCCGTTGGGATTTAGACTTAGCACCGAGAGGGCTTTGAGGTGGAAGCTCAAATAGGATAGTCTCTAGTAGCAACCTCTAGTTCCTAACTATGTGCCCCCATAGGATTGTCTTAAATAACTTAGCTAGTGGATCCACTTTAGCAAATGATGATATGTATGGATTCTACCTTATCAAGTAGTTTCCCCTTCTTTCGATATGAGGAAGATACCGGATTCCATGATATAGCGCTTATGGTCTTATTGTCGGTTAAAGCTAATATCCCACAAAATGATTATGTTTTTTCAAAGCTTTTCTTATGTTCCTTTTGTTAATGTACTTGACAGTGTTTTCATGATTTTGATGTTATTTCTTCCTTAAAGCTCTCAAATGGTTTCAATATGATCATGTCTACTTATTTTAAGTCATTCATACTATCATGCCTATGTTTATGCATATTGCTACATACTTAGTACATTCCATGTGCTAACGCATACTTGTGTCTACATTATCTCATGAATGTAGGGTCCGACGCTCCTACCTCCCATACTCGTGGCTAGTCGGTTTTATAAACTTTGAAGATTGGTGAGTCCTCATGTTTCGAGGATCGAGACTTTTTTTATTGCTTATGTCATTTCCATTTCAAAATTTGTATGTGAGGTATGGGTTACGTCCCAATCACTTTCCTTATGATGTATTAGATGGGTTTTGAGACGTATGTAGGCTTACGCTCTTTTTAAACTCATTTAATGTCTTAAATGCTTTGTCTTGAATTCTTTAAATTCTATTATCTTGTATGATGTACAATAAGTGGCTTGTGTAGGGCCTCTCGGGGTCCTATACGCCATGTTATGCTTAGGGTATACTTTGGGTCATGACAAACTTGGTATTTAGAGCACAAGGTTTAGAAAGGTCCTAGGATGTCTCATAAGCCATGTCGCGTAGAGTCTTGTTCATATGTGTGAAGCGCGCCACACTTATTGATGAGAGGCTATAAGATGTATAGAAAATTCCACTTCTTTCATCATTCTAAAGTCGTGCGATAAAGTATAACTCTATGTGTCTCTCTCTTAATTCAATTCCGGTGCTTTTCAGGATATGGATCCTTGAAGAGTATACGTTAGAAGGAATGCGGGTGAGAATGTTGGATGAGAAGCTCCTCAAGAAGCTCCACAAGTTCCAGCCGACCCTTTGGCCGAGTAAGTGACTAATGCAAAGTTTAGGGCTTTTTTCAAGTATTGGCTCAAGCCATGACGACCCAAGCCAATAGGGAGGCTGTGGTCCCCGTAAAACCAAATGTGGGTACGGTGGAAACTAGAGTGAGGGACTTCACTAGGATGAATCCTCTGAAGTTTCATGGTTCTAAAGTTGAGGAAGATCCTCAAGAGTTCATCGATAAGGTATACAAGGTTTTGATGATCATGGGTGTGACGCCAGTGGAAAAGGCAGAATTGGCCGCTTATCAACTTAATGGTGTTGCTCAAGTTTTGTTCAACCAAAGGGAGAGAGGGAGGTTGATGCAGGTCCTCTTGATTGGGAAAAGTTTAAGGTTATTCCTTGATAGGTTCTTTCCCCTTGAGATGAGAAAGGCCAGGGTACTTGTATTCATTAACCTTCATCAAGGAAACATGAGTGTAAAGGAGTATGCTTTGAAATTCACACAATTGTCTAGATATGCTCCTACTACGGTTGTCAATCCTAGGGCAAATATGAGCAAGTATGTTTCGGGTGTGTCCGAAATGGTGCTTAAGGAATGTTGTACCGCCATGATTATTAAGAAAATGGATATTTCTCGCCTAATGACACATGCTCAACAAATTGAAGAGGATAAACTTAAGGAGAAGTGTAAGGAGGCAAAGAGGGCAAAGACCGGTTATGGTGACCTTTCACACTCAAGGTCCGATGGACATGGTCGTTCTAAGTTTTGACAAAGGTTTTTGGGTCAAGTTTACTCCAATACTCCGGCTCCTAATTACAACAAGGAAAGAGTGTCTAACCCAAAATGTCAAGGAGGAAATGGTGGTGGAAATGGATCTTAGGTTCCGATATGCAAAAAGTGTGGCAAGTGTCATCCGGGAAAATGCTTGATGGGTATAAATAATTGCTTTATTTGTGGCAAGAGTGGTCACTTCTTGAGGGATTGTCCACTTAGACATGACAAGGGAAAAGATGGTAGGCAAGCTTCGCCTAGTGATTCGGGTTCAAGTGCTCCTAAGCAAATTCGGTTCTATGCACTCCAAACTCGACATGATCAAGAGGGTTCTCCCGATGTTATTACAGGTATGTTGAAAGTTTTCATCTTGATATTTATGCCTTGCTTGATCCTGGTGCTACCTTATCTTTTGTGACGCCATATATGGCTATGAGGTTTGATGTTCTTCTAGATATGTTGATATACCCTTTTTCTATCTCTACACCTATTGGTGAATCTATTGTGGCAAAGAGAGTCTATCAAACTTGTCCCATCTCCATATCCCATAAATTCACTCATGTTGATCTTGTAGAGCTTGATATTGTATACTTCGATGTTATTCTTGGTATGGATTTGCTCCACTCTTATTATGTTTCTATTGATTGTAAGACTCGAGTGGTCAAATTTCAATTTCCAAAAGAAACCATCCTAGAGTGGAAAGCGAAAAATTCTATGCCTAAGGGTCAATTAATTTCTTGTCTTAAAGCTAGAAAGATGATTTCTTAGGGTTGCATATACCATCTTGTTCAGGTTAGGGATATGGATTCTGAAACCCTTATTTTGAGTCGGTCCCCATTGTTAATGAGTTTTTGGAAAGTTTTCTCGATTATTTACCCGGTGTTCCTCCTTAAAGGGAAATAGACTTCGGTATTCACCTTCTTCCAGATACACAACCTGTCTCTATTCCTCCTTTTCGAATGGCTCTGGAAATCCTTAAGGAATTGAAGGAGAAATTGAAAGATTTGTTAGATAATGGTTTTATCTGACCGAGTATCTCTCCATGGAGTACTCCAATTTTGTTTGTTCGAAAGAAAGATAGTTCACTTCGTATGTGTATCGACTATCGGTAATTGAACAAGGTTACCATTAAGAATAAGTATCATTTTCCAAGTATATATGTTTTTTTTGATAAACTCCAAGGAGAAAGATACTTCCCTAAGATTGACCTCCGGTCGGGTTATCACCAATTGAGGGTGAAGGAAGATGACATTCCGAAGACGGCTTTTCGAACTCAGTATGGTCATTATGAGTTTTTTGTAATGTCATTTGTTTTGGCTAATGCTCCGGCTGCATATATGGATTTGATTAATAGGGTGTTTAGACAATAACTAGATAAGTTTTTGATTGTGTTTATCAATGATATTTTGATTTACTCAAGGAGTGAGGGTGAGCAAGCCAATCATTTAAGGATTGTGTTGCAAGTCCTCAAGGACCAACAACTCCTTGCAAAGTTTAGTAAATGTGAGTTTTGGTTGAGATCCATGGCTTTACTTGGTCACATTATCTCTGGTAAAGGTATTGAGGTAGATCCTAATAAGACGGATGTGGTTAAGAGTTGGCCTAAGGCTCTATCCCCTTCAGATATTCGATGTTTCTTGGGTTTGGCTGGTTATTATATAAGTCTTATGGAAAGGTTTTATTTGATTTTGTAATACCCCGTACCTTCCAACTCATATACGCCTAAGTGAACTGAAATAAAATTCGAACTCAAGATAGTATGTAACGCCCTGTGTTCTCCATATGCTACCTTTATTTATATGACACGTGGCATAGACTCATGGTATAGGTGAGGGACCATGTTTCTTAGATGAGTAGTGTTGGTTTAAAATAGATTGAAAGATGTTGCAATGCCTTGCACGTTTCAAAATATATACTCCAACTTAACCTCGACGAAAGTATTTACACTCGAGATTGTAAGGTTGTATTTGAGCTTAAAGTTTAAAGTGAAGTGTTAAGTTAAAGCAAGAGGAATTAAGATTTAGAAAATGAAATAAAATAAGTGAGCTGCTTGCTTGACGTAACTAAGCTAGTAGGTGACAAGTAGATGCATCACCTACTTTGACTTATTGACCAACCTAAAGGACCAAGTAGGTGCATCACCTACTAAGACTCCTTTCACCATATTATTGGGCCAAGTGCACTACCACCTACTTGCATTAATCTAGCCCAAATTGAGTAGAAGAATAAGGGGAAAATGGACAGCCAAGGCCCAATATTCTTAAGTCCAAAAAGGCCCAAGTGAAAAGTTCAAGTAGGTGGATCACCTACGTGATAAATTATGGCCCAAATTGAGTGGAATAGAGGGAAAATTTGGAGCAAGGCCCAACAAGTGTTGAAGTCCACAAAGGCCCAAGTTAGAAGGTCAAGTAGGTGAATCACCTACTTGAACATTTTGCACCAAAAGGAGCTAAGAAAGTCGGCCAATGCATCTTCCTTTTAAGGTGATAAAGATCAGTTCATTTGCTTCATTTTTAACTTGTAAAACTTCAGATTTGTTAAGTTTCTCTCTTGGTATTTCTTGTCTTCATACAGAAGCCATTAAGCACTTTAGGGTTCTTGAATATTATCCCCCTTTACAAGTAAAAGTTTAAAGGAGAGTTTATGTTATTGAAGTACAAGTTTGGGGGATAAATTTCCAGAATCTAAGGTAAGGCTACTACCCATTTTTGCCTCTCTTTAAATACCAGCTTTGTAGAGGGGGGGGGGAGAATTTTATTTATATTTGTCAAGAAATCATGGATGGTGATGAATCCTTGAGTTCAAAATTCTCCTAGTATACTGAAGGATTTTTGGGGATTGATGGTGGCTGCTTTATGTGTGTTGTTGTTGGGGACAGCTTGGGTGATCTTGGCAAAGGATGTATGAAGTTGTATTAATTTTTAGAAGGAGGGTGTGGTGATTCACCATTTGTGTAAGGGTTTTATGGGTCTACTTTCAATCAAGTGTTTAGCTACTGTTTTATGAGGCCCTTAATGTGATTAGCTGCTAACATTGGTTTAATCATGACTTATATTGTAGACTAGCACCTTAAATAGGGGGCTGAAACGTGGTAGTTGTATTTGTCAGGAAACAAGGTATGTAAGGCTATTCTATTACATATCATTGGCATAACATCTAGTACTTGTATCACTACCAACAAGTGAGTTCCTAGGTGTTCTTCCAAGTAAAGGATGCATAGTGACAGCATACAATATCCAATGTAGCTAATGATCTTTTCCCCACCCCCTCATGTGTCAAAGTACATCGATATGTGATTACTATTAGATCTGCAATTTTACTCTTCCAAGTACTAGTATGACAAAGGTACTCCAAAAAGTAAGTTTCATGAGTTATCCTCTAAGTCAAATAAGGATTCATTGAGTCAATAAGATACTACATTACATATGTTACAAGTATTCATATGCCAAATACATAATCTGCCTATTATACATTTTATATGTCCTTACGTGGAATGTACAATTGTTCTTTATGTTGAATCTGTCCATGTGCCTCGTTAGTTCACATGTTTATGCAATCTTTCATTTGACTTCATCTACTAACTGTTTAGCTATTGTATCATTTTATACGGTCTTTACCTCGCATTTTGAGGAGTTACATCTCTACTACAAATGAATGTATGCCCCTATGTGAAAGGTCCAAATGTGCTTTATATGAAGCATCTTCTAATAAAATCAATGCTCACTTGTTATAAACCTTAATGACTCATTTGCTAAAGGTCCTTACTTGTTGCACACCTTCATGGATTGTGTGTATATATTCTTTGTGCCCAATGAAGTTCATGAGTCATATAAGTTCCTAAGTATCACAATAAAGTTACATTTTCTTGCTATATCATTGTTTCCACCTCAATTAATTTATTCACATGTCTACATCACTAATATATAGTCCTAAATCTCAAAAGAGTTATGAACATCGAAAGAACATTCTCAAAGATTAAAGAGACAAGGTAAAGTGAATCTATATAATTAGCTGGTTACTATCGAAGGTTTGTTGAAGGGTTTTCTTCAATTGCTTCACCATTGACGACTCTAACTCAAAAGAAGGTTAAGTTTACTTGGTCCGAAAAGTGTGAAGCGAGTTTTTAAGAGTTGAAAGATAGACTTACCTCGGTTCCGATGTTGACCCTACCGGAAGGGTCCGATGGGTTTGTGGTCTATTATGATGCTTCAAGAATTGGGTTGGGGTGTGTACTTATGTAAAATGGGAAAGTCATTGCTTATGCTTCAAGGCAACTAAAGTTGCATGAAAAGAATTACCCTACTCATGATTTGGAGCTAGCGGTGGTTGTGTTTGCTCTAAAGATATGGAGGCATTACTTGTACGGTGTCCATGTTGACTTCTTTGCCGACCATAAGAGTTTGGAATATGTATTTAAGCAAAAGGATCTAAATTTTTGCCAACAAAGGTGGCTTGAGCTATTAAAGGACTATGACATGAACGTCCTTTATCACCCCGGCAAGGCTAATGTGGTGGCAGATGCTCTCAGTCAGATGTCAATGGGCAGTGTTGTCCATATAGGGGAGGGTAAGAAGGAACTAGTTCGAGATGTTCATAGATTGGCCCGTTTGGGTGTTCGATTGGTTGATTCCACCAAAGGTGGTGTTATGGTTCACAATGGTTCAGAATTATCCTATGTACATGATGTGAAAGCTAACCAAGATCTTGACCCGAACCTAGTCGAATTGAAAGAAGCGGTCCTAAATAATTCCGTTGAGGCTTTTTCCAAAGGGGGAGATAGAGTGCTCACATATCAGGGTCGTCTGTGTGTTCCCAATGTAAATGACTTAAGAGGAAAAATTTTGATTGAGGCCCATAATTCTCGTTATTCCATTCACCCGGGAGCTACCAAGATGTACCGTGATTTGTGGGAGATCTACTGGTGGAATGGGATGAAGAAAGATATTGCGGAATTTGTGGCTAAATGTCCTAATTGTCAACAAGTGAAAGTTGAGCACCAAAGGCCGGGAGGTTTGTCCCAAGATATTGATATCCCTACTTGGAAGTGGAAAGACGTGAACATGAACTTTATTGTTCGCTTGCCACGCACTCGGCGACAATATGATTCGATTTGGGTGATTGTAGATCGTATGACGAAATCAGCTCATTTCATTCCCGTCAAGGTTTCTTATTCGGTGGAAGATTATGCTAAATTGTACTTGAAGGAGATGGTTAGGTTGCATGGAGTGCCTTTATCCATTATCTCAGATCGTGGTACACCATTTACTTCTCAGTTTTGGAAGTCTTTCCAGAAGGGCCTTGGTACTCGTGTTAAGCTTAGCACGGCCTTTCATCCCCAATCCGATGGGGAAGCGGAGCGTACTATCCAAACTTTGGAAGATATGTTGAGAGCACGTGTAATTGACTTCAAGGGTAATGGGGATGATCATTTGCCTTTGATTGAGTTTACTTATAATAACAGCTACCATTCTAGTATTGGTATGGCTCCATTTGAGGCTCTCTATGGTAGGAGGTGTAGATCTCCTATAGATTGGTTCGAAGTTGGGGAAGTTACTTTGATAGGCCTGGAGTTAGTACATGAAGCTATGGAGAAAGTTCGGCTTATTAGAGAAAGGTTGAAAACGGCTCAAAGTCGACAAAAGTCCTATGCCGATGTTAGAAGGAGAAAATTAGAATTTGATGTTGATGATTGGGTCTACTGGAAAGTCTCTCCCATGAAGGGCGTAATGAGATTAGGGAAGAAAGGGAAGCTTAGTCCCCGCTATGTGGGCCCTTATCAGATTTTGAGATGTGTTGGTAAGGTTGCCTACGAGATTGACTTGCCAAATGATTTGGCATCGGTGCATCCAGTTTTCCATGTCTCCTTACTAAAGAAGTGCATTGGCTATCCGTTGACTATAGTGCCTTTAGAAGATCTTGGCATTAAGGATAGCCTTTCTTATGAAGAAATTCCGATTGAGATTCTAGATCGACAAGTCCGAAAGTTGAGAAATAAAGAAGTTGCTTCCGTGAAAGTGTTATGGAGGAATCAATTAGTTGAGGGTACTACTTGGGAGGCCGAGGACGATATGATGTCCCGTTACCCTCATCTTTTCTCTACTGATCCTCCTCTAGCTTGAGGTACCTAGTCCCTCATGGTTCATTCTTTGATTTCATATGTCATAGTTAATTTCCATGATTTCTTTGATTATGCATGTTCATGAAGAGTTTAATTTTAAGAAGATGAGCTAACTTGATTATTTTAGCTATATGAATTATGTGATTGCATGTTTTAGGTTGGGTTGATAGTAAGTGTCATTCACCCTTCCCTTGACAATTTTATCTCCATTCGAGGACGAATGTTCCCAAGGGGGAGATATTGTAACACCCCAGTTTTTGAAAAGAAATAAAAAAATGCAGTTTTTAAATTTTTCTGGTGCCAGTGACGACGGAGGCCATCTAAGGACCGTAGGTGCAGTGACGGGCCGTAAGTGGGAACTGTCGATGGCCATGTCAGCTTTATGAATTTAGAGTTTCTTAACCTTGACCTACGGAATAGCAGGACGGGTCGTAGTTCGGTTACGGGCCATAGATGGGTTCCGTAGATGCCTTCCAGACTTAGCCAAATTTTCAATCCAAAATGAACTTTCTGAATCGATTGACGGAAGAGCAGGACGGCCGTCAATGGATGTACGAACCATAGATCCTGTCCGTCGATTGGCCCCTACAGTATTATTTAAGTGCTTTTTGGACTTTTCCCTAAATGTTTATTCCTTATCCTAGACGATTTTGCCCCTTAACCCTGGCCCTATTTATACTTTCTAAGCCCTAATCCCTTCATTCCAACTCTCATCTCCAAAAAATATTCCTCCCTCTAGAAGAAGAAGAACAACAAGAGAGTTAGGGTTCTCATCAAGGTCATCAATCCTCCTTTTATTTCAAGGCATTGGCATTAAGGCATGATAGTATTTACCATTTGGAGTCTTTCCTCCAATGGGTCCTCATTTCCTTAGGGTTTTCAAGGTTTAGTCTTGCCCAAGAGAGCTAGGGTTTTGACAAATTCTTATGGGTTTTTCATTATGCTTTCCATTGTTGATGTTATGGTTGATAGTGCACGAGCTAGTGTGGTAAAGTAAGCTAGTGCACGATTTAGCGTGATTTACATGCAACTTGACGAATCCCATGAGTCCATGCTAAGTTTTCCCCAAATTATGATTATGCTTATGTTTGTGGGTTGATTTGAGAAGAAGATGAATTGCATGAACTCTTTAAGAATTGAGTTAAGGATTATGATTATCAAGCTATGAATTTCATGTAAAACTATGAATGATGAAAAGAGGATATTTTATGAAAAGATGCATGTTCAATCAAAAATCTATGATGTTCCTCTATTATGTGGGTTCCCTCAATTATGACTACATTGCCTTGATTTATGGCTTTCTAAGTATTATCTTGCATTGAATGGCATGTTTTGAGGTGAAGCTTATGAACCCATGATTTATGAGTTAAGAGCATGATGAGCTATGTAAATATGAAGCCTATGAACTCATGTATGTTTTATGAAGTTTATGATATGTTAATAGGAAATGTTGAGTTGTGAAAGGGTTTCTCATGTAATGCTCAACCTATGAATGTGAAAGGTTTACTCACACATAATGATTCATAACTTGTTGAAAGGTTTGCTCAACTAAGCTTGAATCCACGATTAAGGAGCTATTCTATGAAGGGACAAGAGGCGATTACGCATGTTCCCTAATGTAGACAAGAGGCGATTACCCATGTTCCCTAATGTAGACAAGAGGCGATTCCCATGTCTACTAATAATGAAATCATGACTAAGGATAGACAAGAGGGGATTTCCCATGTCTACCTAAGATAAAATGAACAATGATTAATCTGTGGGAAGTATGCTTAGTACCGAGTGGACAATTGGCGATTACCCATGTCCCATAACCTATGTGCCACCATAGGGTGATGGTCTATGATAGACACTAGCTAGTGGATCCACATCAGCTAAGAAGTTCATGGTCTTACCTTGGCAAGTAGGACACCCCTTTTCGGTGTGGGGTAGACACCGAATTCTTAAGGCTATTTCCCCATAGCTAATGAACTTAAGTGTTCTTATGATGATGTAAAGTAAATGAAAGATGAATAGCTTGTCTCGGCCATGGTTTATGCTTCACGTTTCTTATGTTCTATCATGTTTTAGCTTGGCCATTATATGTCATTCTAGCATGTTTTATATGTCCTTTGTTCATTGCTATCATACTTGGTGCATGATTGTACTAATGCATACTCTTGCCTACATTGATTCTATTGATGTAGGGCTTGGCGGCTCCTCTCATCCCACTCGTGGCTAGTAAGTTCTAGTGATCGTGAAGACTTGGTGAGGCCTCCTTTGTCTGAGGGCCTAACCTTGTTACATTTTCATGCTTTCCATTATTTTGGATATTGTAATGGGCTGCGTCCTAAACCTTCATTTCTATTCTATTATGTTAGATGGCTTGAGACATGAGATGTAGACTTTCGCTGTTTTGATTAAAGCTTAGATATAAATGCTTTTCTGATCTCTTACTTCTCTATTATCTTGTATGTTATGTATGCTAAGGGCTTGTATAAGGCCTCTCAGGGTCTTGTACGTCGTGTTACATCTAGGGCCTACCCTGGGTCATGACAGTGGTATAAGAGCAGGTCATCCTAGGGTGTCTACAAAGTTGTGTCTAGTAGAGCCTTACTTATACATGTGTTGCGCGCCACATTTATAATTGAGGGGCTGCTTGGACATTTATGAAGTGTGACCTTTCACTATGTCAAGAAGTCTATTCCCACTCATATTATGATTTATTTCATCTAGATTATGCCTTCCACAGTTAAGGTCAAAGGTGGCCAAAAGGCCAACACAAGAATCATCCAACAGGAAAGTTTAAGAGAAAGGTCTCATGTTATCAAAATCAAAGAAAGGCTTGCAAAGGTTTTTGTGCTACTTGCATCTACAGCTACATTTGTGTTACTTGTATCATCTTGGCTTATCCAAGTACTATGTAATAGGGTCATTCATATGTTGCATAGTAAATGGTTACCTAGTCATAGATATGGGTTGCAACATTTACTAATACAACTTCTTAGGAGGATGTGACATGTTCTTAAGTATGAGATTTCCTCTACATGACCCCTTCGGTGGTATTAGGATCTAATCCTATAGAGGGCAGTTAGTACCTTGTAAGTAATAGAAATGAAATCTTTTGTATTATGTATGTATTGGACATAGAAGTTATTGATTTAGTTTTGTATTAGTTAAAAGATGTGGCAGAATCATAGTCTGGTATGTGAATGTATACCACAATAGTTTTGGCTAGAGATATTCTTAGTTGACTGATAGGACCCAAAAGCTTACTCATCATCTTAAGTATGTTAGTAGCTGGAGTTACAAGATGGGTGCATAAGACCATCCCAATTACGTTAAATGTGTGATCCTTTTGTGGTTATAAAACTACCAGGATAAGTACTTCAATTGTTTCATATAAAACTATATGTATTTTGCTTTCTGTATTGTGGTCTATGTTCGGGTTATAGAATTAGAATGCTACTAAAGATTAAGGTTGAAAATGTTGAAGGGTTAGACAAAAGTTGTGGTCTACTAAAATATTAACACTAGAGGGAGGCGTAATATAAATTAAGCACTAGCAGAAGAGTACCACATAGGAGATGAAGGAGAACGATAATTGAATATCCATAGAATGGAGGGATGAGCTGAGTGTAGTTCCCTGATAGTACAAGAAAAAGACATATATGAGTGTTAGAAGAATAGGTGACATAGGATGTGTCCTTATTGTAGAGGATTCTTATTAAGCATGTGAAGTGAAAAAGAGAGAGAGAGAGATAAGGAAACCAGAAGAACTCCCTAAAAAATTTGTTTTATGTTTCATTAGACTGAGAAATCATTTTTATATTAATGTGAGTTTTTAGTACCCAATCTTAATAGCTACATGAATAAAGAGGGAGATCAAAAGATTGCATTGATAGAAGATACATTAACCAGTGTTGTACCCTGGGGTGCATCTACATCACTCATACAAAATAAAGATGGGTTATGCATATATATTGAGCCAACTAAATAAAGTTGCAATCATAGTTCGACAAAAAGAGAGGATAGTTGTTCATATGCCAATTGTTCTTATTTGTGTTCCTTTGCATGGGAAAGGGTTGGAGCACACTCACTTTTTATACCGTAATAGAAAATCCATTGGAATGGTCATACTTAATTTGTGGAGCCAAAGTGGCTAACCCTTATGTGTTATAAATCAGGATATGAGTTTGCATATACTTGATATTATGTGTACTTGGTAATGTGTAAAAGATCATTGATTATGATGCCCTCTAGATTCATTTGTTTATTTGCTTATGTAAACCTTAATAAGGTATCAAACATCAAGTGTGAATAAATATTGTCGGCTAGTAACAAGGCATAGTTAGTCTCAGACCCCCATTATTACAGAAGATTATAGGAGACTTCTTCTACCCTTGTCTTAATGTTTGATTTACTTCGAAAGGTGCTCGATCCTAATGGTCAGAGCACGTGAGAAAAATTCTCAAGAGTTAAAAGACAACATGGAAAATCAATTGCATATATTTTGAGGTGAGTATTAAAAAAACAAGTGAAATTGCACCCATGAATTAGAACTAGTGGTAGTATCTTTGTACTTAAGACATGGTGGAGTGTTTATATAGGAAGTCTCCTGGTTTCAGAGGATTTGGTTGCCTATATTAGACATGCTATATATCCTATAGCTCAACTATTTTTACTCATACACCCTTTATGGATTATTTTCATATATGGGTGTTATTTGCTTCATAAAACAAAACTTGCTTATTGTTATACATTTTATAAGATGTTGCCTTATTTCACCAATGACTTGCCACAAATCACTTGTCCATGTTTTATATTCATTATAGATCAATGGCTCATATGCTATTGGCATTATAAATTACTTGCTCATGGGTTACATGTATCATAAGTCACTTGTCTACATGTCATATGTAGTCTCCATCAGAAAGTGAAGGAGTAAGAGTATTGAAACATCCACTAGGAAATATGAGTGCTCTATTAAGTCTAATTATGTGTATTTGTTCAAAGAACCTATAAGAATTCCCTATTTTATGTGTCTCTCCTACACGATTATAACATATTCATCTATTAACTTGTTCATGGGTTTGTTTCACTTGACTTAACCTGTTCTAATATTTGCAATTCTCGTATTCCAAGTACTTGTTGGGCTGGTTTATAAAAAGGAGAGAACGATAAATTTTGTTGTAGAGAATTGTTACTTGATTATATGTGGTTAAGAGGAGACTTACTTGTCATTTTATTATTACATGTGCTACATCTGCTGCAACGCCCTATGAGGATTGCCTTTATGTGCTTTTGATCAGCTTACATGTTTTGGGTAGCTCTATTTACAAAAAAAAAATCTTGCAATTTTTTTGGTAAAATACTAACAGTTGACCTTGTTTTGAGCAACACCTCTCATTCGAGGGCGAATGATCCAAAGGGGGGGATGATGTAATACCCCATACCTTCCAGCACATATACAACTAAGTGAACTGGAAAAAAAAATCAAACTCAAGAGAGTATGTAATGCCCTGTGTTCTCCATATGCTACCTTTATTTATATGACACTTGACATAGACTCATGGTATAGGTGAGGGACCATGTTTCTTAGGTGAGTAGTGTTGGTTAAAATAGATCGAAAGGTGTTGTAATGCCTTGCACGTTTCAGCATATATACTCCAACTTAACCTCGACGAAAGTATTTAAACTCGAGATAGTAAGGTGGTATTTGAGCTTAAAGTTTAAAGTGAAGCGTTAAGTTAAAGCAAAAGGAATTAAGATTTAGAAAATGAAATAAAATAAGTGAGCTGCTTGCTTGACTTAACTAAGCTAGTAGGTGACAAGTAGATGCATCACCTACTTTGACTTATTGCCCAACCTAAAGGACCAAGTAGGTGCATCACCTACTAAGACTCCTTTGACCATGTTATTGGGCAAAGTACACTACCACCTACTTGCATTAATCTGGCCCAAATTGAGTAGAAGAATAAGGGGAAAATGGACAGCCAAGACCCAATATTCTTAAGTCCAAAAGGGCCCAAGTGAAAAGTCCAAGTAGGTTGATCACCTACTTGATAAATTATGGCCCAAATTGAGTGGAATAGAGGGAATATTTGTAGCAACGCCCAACAAGTGTTGAAGTCCACAAAGGCCCAAGTTAAAAGGTCAAGTAGGTGAATCACCTACTTGACAATTTGTGGCCCAAAATGAGCTAAAAAAGTCGGCCAATGCAGCTTCCTTTTGAAGGGATAAAGATCAGTTCATTTGCTTCATTTTTAACTTGTAAAATTTCAGATTTGTTAAGTTTCTCTCTTGGTGTTTCTTGTCTTTATACAGCAACCATTAAACACTTTAGGGTTCTTGAATATTATCCCCCTTTACAAGTAAAAGTTTGAAAGAGAGTTTATATTCTTGAAGTACAAGTTTGGAGGATAAATTTCTAGAATCTAAGGTAAGGCTACTACCCATCTTTGCCTCTCTTTAAATACCAGCTTTGTAGAGGGTGGAGGGAGAATTTTATTTATATTTGTCAAGAAATCATGGATGGTGATGAATCCTTCAGTTCAAAATTCTCCTATTATACTCAAGGATTTTTGGGGATTGATGGTGGCTGCTTTATGTATATTGTTGTTGGGGATAGCTTGGGTGATCTTGGAAAAGAATGTATGAAGTTGTATTAATGTATAGAAGGAGGGTGTGGTGATTCACCATTTGTGTAAGGGTTGTATGGGCCTACTTTCCGTCAAGTGTTTAGCTACTATTTTATCAGGACCTTAATGTGATTAGCTGCTAACATTGGTTTAATCATGACTTATATTGTAGACTACACCTTAAATAGGAGGCTGAAACGTGGTAGTTGTATTTGTCAGGAAACAAGGTATGCAAGGCTATTCTATTCCATATCATTGGCATAACATCTAGTACTTGTATCACTACCAACAAGTGAGTTCCTAGGTGTTCTTCCAAGTAAAGGATGCATAGTGACAACATACAATATCCAATGTAGCTAATGATCTTTTCCCCACCCCCTCATGTGTCAAAGTACATCGATATGTGAATACTATTAGATCTGCAATTTTACTCTTCCAAGTACTAGTATGACAAAGGTACTCCAAAAAGTAAGTTTCATGAGTCATCCTCTAAGTCAAATAAGGATTCGTTGAGTCAATAAGATACTACATTACACATGTTACAAGTATTCATATGCCAAATACATAATCTGCCTATTATACATTTTATATGTCCTTACGTGGAATGTAAAATTGTTCATTATGTTGGATCTGTCCATGTGCCTCGTTAGTTCACATGTTTATGCAATCTTTCATATGACATCATCTACTAACTGTTTAGCTATTGTATCATTTTATACGGTCTTTACCTCTCCATTTGAGGAGTTACATCTCTATTACAAATGCATGTATGCCCTCATGTGAAAGGTCCAAATGTGCTTTAAATAAAGCATCTTCTAAGCAGAATTAGTGCTCACTTGTTATACACCTTAATGACTCATTTGCTACAGGTCCTTACTTACTGCACACCTTCATGGATCGTCTGTATATATTCTTTGTGCCAAATGAAGTTCATGAGTCATATAAGTTCTTAAGTATCACAGTAAAGTTACATTTTCTTCCTATATCATTGTTTCAACCTCAATTAATTTATTCACATGTCTACATGACTGATATATAGTCCTAAATCTCAAAAGAGTTATGAACATCAAAAGAACAATCTCAAAGATTAAAAAGACAAGGTAAAGTGAATCTATATAATTATGGGTGGCAGCTTAGGGGTTAAAATACCTAGCATGGGCTGATCCTAATTCATTTACTTAAGGGTGGCAGCTCAGGGGTGGTAATAACTAGCATGGGCCGATCCCAATCTATATTATTATGTGTGGCAGCCTAGGGGCAAATAGCCTAGCATGGGTCGATCCCGATTTGTATATTTATGAGCACCGTATCCCAGGGGTTAAAATGCCTGGCATGGGTCATCCTCTTCTACCACTGATCAGCTGGTCATTGTGTCACATGCTACAAAGTCTATAAAGCAAAGATGAGTAAACTAAAGAAAAGAATGTAATGTACATGATTCCACAAGTATAAGCAAAGGTGAATGTAATGTACATGATTCCACAAGTATAAGCAAAGGTAAATGTAATATACATGATTCCAAGAGTATAAGAAAAGGTGGTCTCTTATCCTTATCTATACAGATTATTTGTACATTTATACTTGATTTCACTTGAGCTCTTGTTTTACATATGGATACTTTATGCCTTACATATTTAGTACATTATTTCGTACTGACGCCCCTCATAGGGATGTTGTGTTTCATGCCACAGGTATAGGTACTCAAGCTAATAGAATTTGTCTAATATAAGAACAGGATACTCAGCGGCCTTTGGTGAGCTCTATGTGTATTCGGGGCTTGCCGAGTCTTAAACATATTTTTGATGTTACAGTATCGTCAAGGGTATGGCGGGTCATGTCCCGACCTAAGCTAAGTGTCTATCTTTTAGAGGCTTTGTAGACGAAATGTCAAAGTATAGTGTGGTTATGTTATGTTTTTAGTAATTAAGGCCTCAACGGCCTATCATGTACATTTATTTTGGGTCTATATATGTTGGTATTTTATCAAGGTATTTGACCTATACTCATCAAAGATTTATATTTATCATAGTTGCATGTATGATAAGCATAAGTCATAAGTTGGTTCTCTCAGGCCTTTAGGGCATCGGGTTCCTGTCCGTCTCAATGGGACTTAGTGTGTGACAAAAGTGATATCAGAGCAGGTCATCCTAGGGTGTCTACAAAGCCGAGTCTAGTAGAGCCTTACTTATAAATGTGTTGTGCGCCACATTTATAATTGAGGGGCTGCTTGGACATATAGGAAGTGTGACCTTTCACTATGTTAAGAAGTCTATTCCCTCTCATATTATGATTTATTTCATCTAGATTATGCCTTCCACAGTTAAGGTCAAAGGTGGCCAAAAGGCCAACACAAGAATCATCCAACAGGAAAGTTTAAGAGAAAGGTCTCATGTTATCAGAATCAAAGAAAGGCTTGCAAAGGTTTTTGTGTTACTTGCATCTACAGCTACATTTGTGTTACTTGTATCATCTTGGCTTATCCAAGTAATATGTAATAGGGTCATTCATATGTTTCATAGTAAATGGTTACCTAGTCATAGATATGGGTTGCAACATTTACTAATACAGCTTCTTAGGAGGAGGTGACATGTTCTTAAGTATGAGATTTCCTCTACATGACCCCTTCGGTGGTTTTAGGATCTAATCCTATAGAGGGCAGTTAGTACAGGATACTCAAACTGATAGAATTTTTCCAATATAAGAACAAGATACTCAGCAGCCTTTGGTAAGCTCTATGTTGATTCGGGGCTTGCCAAGTCTCAAACATATTTTTGATGTTATAGTATAGTCAGGGGTATGGCGGGGTCCTGTCCCGACCTAAGCTAAGTGTCTATATTTTAGAGGCTTTGTAGACAAAATGTCAAAGTAATGCGTGGTTATGCCATGTTTCTAGTAATTAAGGCCTCAACGGCCTATCATGTACATTTATTTTGGGCCTATATATGTTGGTCTTTTATCAAGGTATTTGACCTATACTCATCAAAGATTTATAGTTATCATAGTTGCATGTACGATAAGCATAAGTCACAAGTTGGTTCTCTCGGGCCTTTAGGGCATCGGGTGCCTGTCCATCTCAATGGGACTTGAGGTGTGATAGATTTCCTCTCCATTGACAGTATTTACTCAAAAGAAAGTTAAGTTCGTATGGTCTGAAGCGTGTGAAAAGAGTTTCCAAGAATTGAAAATAGACTTATCGCTGCTCTAGTGTTGACTTTACTGGAAGGATCGGATGGGTTTGTGGTTTATTGTGATGCTTCAAAGGTTGGACTAGAATGTGTTCTTATGCAAAATGGGAAGGTTATTTCTTATGCTTCACGAAAACTTAAAATCCATGAAAAGAACTATGTTACCTATGATTTGGAACTGGTAGTTGTTGTGTCTGCTTTAAAGATTTGGAGGCATTACCTATATGGTGTTCATGTTGACGTCTTTACCAACCACAAAAGTTTACAATATGTGTTCAAGCAAAAGATCTAAATATTCGCCAAATGAGGTGGTTGAGTTGCTAAAAAATTATGACATGAGTGTCCTCTATCACCTCGGCAAGGAAAATGTGGTGGCAGATGCACTTAGTCGGCTATCAATGGATAGTGTTGCCATGTTGAGGAAGATAAAAAGGAGTTGGTTTGAGATGTTCATATATTGGTCTTTTTAGGTGTTTGGTTGGTTGATGATATTGGAAGTGGTGTTATGGTTCATAATGGTTCAGAATCATCTTTTGTGTCAGATGTGAAAGTAAAGCAAGGTCTTGACCCGATCTTGGTTGAATTGAAGAAAGTAGTGTTTAAAAAGTCCGTGGAAGCTTTCTCCCAAGGGGGAGATGGCATGCTTCGATATCAAGGTCATTTGTGTGTTCCCAATGTTGATGATTTGAGGGAGTGGATTATATTGGAAGCCCATAGTTCTCGATATTCCATTCACCCAGGAGCCACCAAGATGTACCGTGGCTTGTAGAAGGTCTATTGGTGGAATGGGATTAAGAAGGATATTGTGGAATTTGTGGCTAAGTGTCCTAACTGTCAACAAGTGAAAGTTAAGCATCAAAAGCTGGGAGTTTTGTCCCAAGACATTAGCATTCCTACTTGGAACTAGGAAGGCTTGAATATGGATTTTATTGTTGGTTTACCCCGCACTCGGCGGCAATATGACTCGATTTGGGTTATTGTGGTTCATATGATGAAATCAACTCATTTCATTCCTATCAAGATTTCTTATTCGGCGGAGGACTATGTTAAATTATACCTAAAGGAGGTGGTTAGGCTGCATGAAGTGCCCCTATCCATTATCTCCGATTTTGGTGCCTAATTAACTTCTCAATTTTGGAAATCTTTCCAAAATTGCCTTAGTACTCGTGTTAAGCTCAGTACGGCCTTTCATCCTCAAATCGATGGACAAGCGGAGCGTACTATCCAAACTTTAGAAGATATGTTGAGAGCCTGTGTGATTGACTTCAAGGGAAATTGGGATGATCATTTTCCTTTGATCGAGTTGCCTTATGATAATAGCTACCATTCAAGCATTGGTATGGCTCCATTTGAGGCTCTTTATGGTAGGAGGTGTAGATCTCCTATAGGTTTGTTTGAAGTCGGCAAAGCTGCTTTGATAGGCCTCGAGTTGGTACATGAGGCCATGGAGAAAGTTTTGCTTATTAGAGAAAGGTTGAAAATGGCTCAAAGTCGACAAAAGTCCTATGCCGATGTTCGAAGGAGAAACCTTGAGTTCAAAGTTGTTGATTGGGTCTACTTGAAAATTTCACCCATGAAGGGTGTGATGAGGTTTGGGAAGAAAGGAAAGCTTAGTCCCCGTTTTGTGGGCTCATACCAGATTTTGAGGCATATTGGTAAAGTTGCTTATGAACTTGATTTGCCTAATGACTTGGCATCGATAAATCCGGTTTTCCATGTCTCCTTGTTGAAGAAATGTGTTGGTTATCCGACATCTGTTGTACCATTGGAGAGTCTTAGTACAAAGGAAAATCTTTCTTATGAAGAAATTCCGGTTGAGATTTTGGACCGGCAAGTTAAGAAGTTAAGGAATAAGGAAGTTGCATCCGTAGAGGTCTTATGGTGGAATCAAAGAGTTGGGAAGTTCCACCCTCATGTCTTAATCATTCTCATGTTTACCCATGCATGCATGATCATGAAAATTTACTTTTAAAATTTTGATTTAGCTATGACTGATTTCTTCATGATTATGTGCAATTGAGTATGACTTGCATGAATACATTATGAAATGATGTTTTGTATATATTTAAGCTAGGAGTTGATGTTCTCCATGGCTATGTGTTGTTGATGAAGTTGCATTCTTGTTGGGCAGTTAGATATCTTCCTCTACCCTCATTGTATTGCCTTGAGTTCCATTCGAGGACAAATGTTCCCAATGGGGAGATATTGTAATGCCTCAGAATTTTGAAAAGACAGGAAAGAAGTTTTGGGTTGCAAGCTGTGTCTACGGTTCCCACCTACAGACCGTAGAGACTTGTAACACCTCAGATTTGAAAAAAAGGAAAATTTTAGATTTTTCATAACTAGTGCCAGTACTGAAGGAAGCCATCTATGGACCGTAAGCTGACTTATAGGTCGTAGGTTGGAACCGTAGGTGCCAAGTTAAATAATTTAAAAATGTAAAGTTTCAGAACTCTTTTTATGGTGCAGCAGGACGTTCTGTCATTGCTTCTACGGGTCGTAGAAGGGTCTCGTAGGTCACTCCAAAACTTAGTGAAATTTTGAGGGTCAAAGTTGGGATCTATGGTTGGTATGCACAGTCTGTAAGTGGACAAATGGATCGTACATGGAAACCGTCGGTTGAAGTCCAAATTGAATAGTCTATGAATCTTTCTACGGTTGAACAGGATCGTCCGTAGTTGGACCTACGGACTGTAGGTCAAAACCATAGGTCTGAGTCCGACAGTTATTTTTAAGGGCTTTTTGTCTTTTCCTAAATGATTCATACCACTCTAAGTTGGTTAAGTCCTAATCCTAGACCCTATGTCTTCTAAGCCTAAAAACTACCCATTCTAATCACTCTTCAAATATCCCCAAATCCCTCTAAAGACTTCCCTAAATATTTCTCTCTCTAAGGCTTGAAGAAGAAGGCTAAGGATTCAAGTCAAGTCTCCAATTCTCCATTGATTTTGGGCATTGAACTCCAAGATATGATGGCTTTCACCTACGGAGTCCTTTCCTCCATAGGGTTCCTAAATTCTTAAATTTTCACAACGTAGAATCTCTAATTGAAATTAGGGTTTTCTTTAATCTCATGGGTTCCTTTCAATATTGATCGAATTGAATGATTTATGACTTCATATGCATGAATTGAGATAATTGAATGATTTTTAGATAAAATTATATGAGCCCATGCATGATTTATGATTTCTAAGGTATGATCCCATGATGGAGTTTATGAATGATCAAAAGGTGAATTTTATGAAGATAGGCATGTTCAATTATGAATTTGATGATACTTTAAGAATTGCTTTAAGAGTGAAGCATTGCGACTGTTGTTGTTGTGAAAGGATTTCTCACATACTCTCAAAACATGATTTGTGAAAGGATTTTTATACATGAAGGATTCATAGGGTTGAAAGGTTTTCTCAACTAAGTTTTGAATCAAGAACTAGGAGCTATTCTAATGAACTCTAGCTTGGATTGGCTATTTCATGCTCCTTCGATGAATGAAAGGACAAGTAGCGATTACCCATGTCCCCTAATGATAAGACAAGAGGCGGTTACCCATGTCCCATAAACTATGTGCCACCATAGGTTTGTCTTAGATAAACATTAGCTAGTGGATCCACTTAAGCTAGAAATTAATGTTTTTACCTTGTAAAGTAAGGACACCTTTTTTCGGTGTGGGGTATACACCGGATTTCATGTTATAGCTCACATGGTCTATGTCGGTTTAGGCTCACTTCCCACAATAATGAACTAAGGTTACTTATAAAGGTGTTTCAAATGTGTTTTTAAAGATATTTTTCTTGCATTGACCATGACTTTGACTTACATTTTCTAGCATGTAATTTTATGATTTAGCTTGGTCATTGCATGCCTTGTAAAGTCCCTTATTGCATAATTTTCATAATTTTGTGCATTGCTATAGTACTTGGTACATTACATGTACTAACACATACTTTTGCCTACATTGTCTCATAATGTAGGATCCGACGCTTCTTCCTCCATTCGTGGCTAGTGCTTATATTAGAGACTTGTGGAAGGTTAGTGAGTCCTTATACATTCAAGGACCGAGGCTTCTTTTATTGCATTCATGTATTTTCTTCTCAGATTTTGTATGTGATGTATGGGTTACGTCCCAATCACCTTTCTTTTCATGTATTAGATGGCTTGAGACTATTCTAAACTTTCGCTACTTTTGTCAACTCTTGATGATATACAATTGTCTTTTGAACTCTTTAACCGTACTATCTTGTATGATGTATGCTAAGTGGCTTATATGGGGCCTCTCGAGGTCTTATACACCATGTCACGTCTAGGAAGTACTTTCGGTTGTGAAAAACTTGGTATTCAGAGCGCCAGGTTTTAGAAAGGTCCTAGAATGTCTCATAAACCATGTCGAGTAGAGTCTTGTTCATGAGTGTGAAGTGCACCACATTTATGAATGAGAGGCTATATGATGTTTAGGAAACTCCACTTCTTTCTTCATTCTAAAGTTGTACGATAGAGCTTAACTCTATATGACTCTTTCCTATTCCCTATTCAATCATTTTTAGGATATGGCCACTCGAAGGGCATATGCTAGAAGGAATGCGAGAGAGAATGTGGAACGAGAAGCCCCTCAAAAGGCTCCTCAAGTTTTTGTTGACCCTTTGGCCGAGCAAGTGTCTAATGCGGAGTTTAGGGCTGCTTTTCAAGTGTTGGCTCAAGCCAATAGGGAGGCAGTGGTCTCCGCATTTCCAAATGTAGGTACGGCGACATTGAGAGTGAGGGACTTTACTAGAATGAACCCTCAAGAGTTTCATGGTTCTAAGGTTGAGGAAGATCCTCAAAAATTCATTTTTGAGGGGTATAAGGTGTTGATGATCATGGGTGTGACACCGGTGGAAAAGGCGGAATTGGCTACTTATCAACTTAAGGGTGTGGCTCAAGTGTTGTTTGAACAATGGAAAAGTGAGAGGGTTGTTGATGTAGGTCCTCTTGATTGGGAAAAGTTTAAGGTTGCCTTCCTTGATAAATTATTTTCCCTTGAGATGAGAGAGCCAAAGTTGCTTGAGTTCATCAACCTTCGTCAAGGAAACATGAGTGTGAAGGAGTATGCTTTGAAATTCATTCAATTGTCTAGGTATGCTCCTACTATGGTTGCCGATCCTAGGACAAGGATGAGTAAGTTTGTTTCGGGGGTGTCTAAAGTAGTGGTCAAGGAATGCCATACCGCTATGCTTATCCATGATATGTACATTTCTCGCCTTATGATGCATGCTCAACAAATTGAGGAGAAACTTAAGGAGAAGTCTAGGGAGGCAAAGATGGCTAAGATCGGTGATGGTGACTTTTCACACTCAAGGTCCGATGGATATGGTCATTCTAAGTCCCGACAAAGGTTCTCTGGTAAAGGTTCCTCCAATGCTTCGGTCCCTAAGTTCAACGAAGATTGGGTGTCTAACCCTAAGCCCCAAGGAGGAAATGGTAGCGGGTCTTCATTGTCTAATTGTGCTCAATGTGGAAAGAAGCATGAGAGTAAATGCCTAGCCGGTTCCAATGCATGCTTTAGTTGTGGCAAGAAGGATCATAAGATTAGGGATTCTCCTTCTATTGCTAAGAATGAAGGAGATAACCGTCCACCAGTTCAACCTTATCCTTCGACAAGTTCTAGTGGAAATCATAAGCAAAATAGATTCTATGCACTCCAAACTCGTCATGAGCAAGAGGGTTCTCCCAATGAGGTTACCGGTATGTTGAAAGTTTTTAATCTAGATATTTATGCTTTGCTTGATCCCGGTGCTACCTTGTCTTTTTTGATGCCATATGTGACTATGAGATTTGATGTTCTTCCAGATGTGTTGATAGACCTTTTTTCTGTCTCTACTCATATTGGTGAAACTATCGTGGCTAAGAGAGTCTATATAAATTGTCCTGTCTCCTTATCCCATAGAGTTACTCATATTCATCTTGTAGAGCTAGATATGCTAGACTTTGATGTTATTCTTAGGATGGATTAACTGCATTCATGTTATGCTTCTATGATTGTAGAACCCGAGAGGTCATGTTTTAATTTCCAAATGAGGCTATCCTAGAATGGAAAGGGGGAAATTATATACCTAAGGGTCAGTTTGTTTATTGTCTTAAAGCTAGAAAGATGATTTTTAAGGGTTGCATATACCATTTTTTCCGGGTTAGGGATGTGGATTCGAAAACCCCTATCTTTGAGTCGGTCCCAGTTGTTAATGAGTTTTTGAATGTATTTCCTGCGGATCTACCTAGTGTTCCTCCTGAAATGGAAATAGACTTTGGTATTGACCTTCTCCCAGATACGCAACCTATTTTCATTCCTCCTTATTGAATGGTCCGGTAGAACTTAAGGAATTAAAAGAGCAACTGAAAGATTTGTTGGATAAGGGCTTCATCCAACCGATTATCTCTCCATGGGGTGTTCCAGTCTTGTTTGTTCGAAAGAAAGATGGTTCACTCCGTATGTGTATTTATTATCGACAATTGAATAAAGTTACCATTAAGAATAAGTATCCTCTCCCAAGGATAGATGATTTGTTTGATCAACTTCAGGGAGCGAGTTACTTCTCCAAGATTGACCTCCTATCGGGCTATCACCAATTGAGGATGAAGGAACATGACATTTCGAAGATAGATTTTTGGACTAGGTATGGTCACTATGAGTTGTTGGTAATCTCATTTGGCTTGACAAATGCCCTGGCCGCATTTATGGATATGTTTGTAATTGTGTTCATCGATGATATTTTGATTTACTCAAGAAGCGAGGATGAGCATGCCAATCATTTGAGGATTGTGTTGCAAGTCCTCAAGGACCAACAAATCTTCGCAAAGTTTAGTAAATGTGTGTTTTGGTTAAGATTCATGGCTTTTCTTGGTCACATTATTTTTGGTAAGGGTATTAAGGTAGATCCTAAGAAGACGGATGCAGTTAAGATCGGCCTAGACCTTAATCCCCTTCAGACATTCGAAGTTACTTATGTTTGGATGGCTACTATAAAAGGTTTGTTGAGGGGTTTTCTTCAATTGCCTCTCCATTGACGGCTTTGACCCAAAAGAAGGTTAAGTTCGTATGGTCTAAAGCGTGTGAAAAAAGTTTCCAAGAACTAAAGGACAGGCTTACCTCCGCTCCAGTGTTGACTTTGTCGTAAGGGTCTTATGGGTTTGTAGTTTATTGTGATTCTTCACGGGTTGGAATAGGGTGTGTTCTTATGCAAAATGGAAGGGTTATTACTTATACATCCTAACTACTTAACATCCATAAAAGAACTATCCTACCCATGATTTGGAAATAGCAGCGGTTGTGTTTGCTTTAAAGATTTAGAGGCATTATCTATATGGTCTTCATGTTGATGTTTTTACCAACCACAAGAGTTTGCAATACATATTCAAAAAAAAGGATCTGAGTCTCAACCAAAAGAGGTGGCTTGAGTTGCTAAAGGACTATGACATGAGTGTCCTTTATCATCCCGATAAGGTGAATGTGGTGGCGGATGCCCTTAGTCGGCTATATATGAGTAGGGTTGCTCATGTTGAGGATGATAAGAAAGAATTGATTAGAGATATTCATAGATTGGCCCAATTGGGTGTTCAGTTAATTGTTTCTACTAAAGGTGGGGTGGTTGTTCATATTGGCTTAGAATCATCCTTTGTGTTGGATGTGAAAGCAAAGCAAGGTCTTGATCCAATCTTGATGGAATTGAAGGAATCGGTGCTTAAAAAGTATGTTGAGGCTTTATCTCATGGGAGAGATGGTGTACTTTGGTATTAAGGTCGTTTGTGCGTTCCTGATGTTAATAATTTGAGGGAGCAGATTTTGTAAGAAGACCATAGTTCTTAATACTCCATTCACCCGGGAGCCACCAAGATGTACCGTGACTTGCGGGAGGTCTATTGGTGGAATGGGATGAAGAAAGATATTTCAAAAGTTGTGGCTAAGTGTCCTAATAGTCAACAAGTGAAAGTTGAGCATCAAAAGCCAGGAGGTTTGTCTCAAGACATTAATATTCCTACTTGGAAGTGGGAAAACTTGAATATGGACTTTATTGTTGGCTTACCCCACACCCGGTGACAACATGACTCGATTTGGGTTGATGTGGATCATATGACGAAATCGGCTCATTTCATTCCCGTTAAGGTTTCTTATTCGGCAGATGACTATGCTAAGTTGTACCTAAGAGAGATGGCTAGGTTGCATGGAGTGCCCCTATCCAATATATCCGATTGTGGTACTCAATTCACTTCTTTGTTTTGGAAATCTTTCCAAAGGGGCATGGGTACTCGTATTAAGCTTAGTAAAACCTTTCATCCTCAGACCTATGGGCAAGCGAAGCGTACTTTTCAAACTTTAGAAGTTATGTTGAGAGCTTGCATAATTGACTTCAAGGGAAATTGGGATGATCATTTTCCTTTGAATGAGATTGCGTACAATAATAGCTACCATTCAAGCATTGGCATGGCTCCATTTGAGGCTCTATATGGTAGGAGGTGTAGATCTCCTATTGGTTGGTTTGAAGTTGGTAAAGGTTCTTTAATAGGTCCTGAGTTTGTTCACAAGACTATGGAGAAAGTTCGGCTTATTAGAGAGAGGTTGAGAACGGCTCAAAGTCGACAAAAGTCCTACGCCGATATTAGAAGGAGAGATCTAGAATTTGATGTTAATGATTGGGTCTACTTGAAAGTTTCAGCCATGAAGGGTGTGATAAGATTTAGAAAGAAAGGGAAGCTTAGTCCCCATTATGTGGGCCCATATCAAATTTTGAGGCATGTTTGCAAGGTTGCTTATGAACTTGAATTGCCAAATGACTTGGCTTCGATTCATCCGGTTTTTCATGTTTTTTTTAAAGAAATGTGTTGGTGATCTGGCATCTATAGTACCACTGGAAAATCTTGGTATAAAGAACAGACTTTCTTATGAAGAAGTTTTGGTTGAGATTTTGGACCAGCAAGTTCTGAAGTTGAGAAATAAGAAGTTGCTTCTGTAAAGGTTCTTTGGAGGAATCAGTTAGTTGAGGGTGTTATTTGGGAGGCCGATATGATGTCCCGTTATCCTCATCTTTTTTCCCTCCGACCCTACTCTAGCTTGAGGTATTTAGTTCCTCATGGTTCACTCTTTTGGTCTCATGTGTCTTAGATATTCCCATGATTCCTCATTTATCCATGTTCATGAAAAACTTAGTTTTTTAGAAAATGAGTTAACTTGATTGATTTCTTCATGATTACGTGCATTGAATATGAGTTGCATATAGACATTATGAAATGATGCCTTGAACATGCTTTGGCTTGGAGTTGATGTTTCCTCCTCGGATATGTGCATTTATGTGATTGCATTCATGTTGGGCTGTTAGATTTAGTTTCTACTCTCCTTATGATATCTTGATTCCCATTCGAGGACGAATGTTCTCAAGGGAGATATATTGTAACACCTCAAATTTGGAAAGAAGGAAAAATAGAGGTTTTTAAAAACTAGTGTCAGTACTTACGGAACCATCTATGGACCGTAGGCTGACTTACGGGCCGTAGATGGGAACCGTAGGTGGCAGGTTAAATAATCTCAAAATGTCAAGTTTCAGAACTCTTTTTACACTTAAGCAGAAAGGTCCTTCATTATTTCTATGGGTCGTAGAAGGGTCTCATAGGTCACTCCTAGACTTAGTGAAATTTTGAGGGTCAAAGTTGGGATCTACGGTTGGTATGCTCGGTCCGGCAGTTATTTTTAAGGGCTTTTTGTCTTTTCCCTAATTGATTATTACCTACTCTAAGTCGGTTTGGTCCTAATCCTAAACCCTATATTAATCTTCTAAACGTAAAATCTACCGATTTTATTCACTCTTCAAATCCCCCCAAATCCCTCCAAAGACTTCCACAATATTTCTCTCTCTAAGGCTTAAAGAAGAAGGCTAAGGTTTCAAGTCAAGTATCCAATTCTCCAGTGATTTTTGGCATTGAACTCCAAGGTATGATGGTTTTTCACCTATGAAGTCCTTTCCTCCATAGGGTTCCTAAATTCTTAATTTTTCACTACATAGAATCTCCAATTGAAATTAGGGTTCTCTTCAATCTCTTGAGTTCCTTTCAATGTTGATCCAATTGAATGATTTATGACTTCTTATGCATGAATTGAGATAATTGAATGGTTTTTAGATGAAATTATATGAGCACATGCATGATTTATGATTTCTAAGCTATGATCCCATGATAGAGTCTATGAATGATCAAAGGATGAATTTTATGAAGATATGCATGTTCAATTATGAAATTGATGATAACTTAAGAATTGCTTCGAGAGTGAAGCATTGTTGTTGTTTTTGTTGTGAAAGTATTTCTCACAGACTACTCAAAACATGATTTGTGAAAGGATTTTCTCACGTGAAGGATTCATAGCGTTGAAAGGTTTTCTCAACTAAACTTTGAATCAAGAACTAGGAGCTATTCTAATGAACTCTAGCTTGGAATTGCTATTTGATGCGCCTTCCATGAATGAAAGGACAAGCGGCGATTACCCATGTCCCCTATTGATAAGACAAGAGGCGATTACCCATGTCTAATAATGATAAGATAAGTTATGAATTATGATTAATCCGTAGGAATTATGCTTAGCACCGAGTGGACAAGTGGTGATTACTCGTGTCCCATAAACTATGTGTCACCATAGGTTTGTATTAGATAGACATTAGCTAGTGGTTCCACTTAAGCTAGAAGTTATGGTTCTTACCTTGGCAAGTAAGGACACCACTTTTTGGTGTGGGGTAGACACTGGATTCCATGTTATAGTTCACATGGTCTATGTCGGTTGAGGCTCACTTCCCATAATAAAGAACTAAGGTTACTTCTAAAGGTGTTTCAAATGTGTTTCTAAAGATGTTTAGTTTGCATTGACCATGACTTTGACTTACGTTTTCTAGCATGTTATTTTATGATTTAGCTTGGTCATTGCATGCCTCGTAAAGTCACTTATTGCATAATTTTCATGATTTTGCGCATTGCTATTATACTTGGTACATTCCATGTACTAATGCATACTTTTGCCTACATTGTGTCATAATGTAGGATCTGACGCTTCTCCCTCCATTCGTGGCTAGTGCTTGTATTAGAGACTTGTGGAAGGTTGGTGAGTCCTCATACATTCGAGGACTGAGGCTTCTTTTATTGCTTTCATGTCTTTTCTTATTTGATTTGTATGTGAGGTATGGGTTACGTCCCAATCACCTTCCTTTTCATGTATTAGATGGGTTGAGACTATGTTAGACTTCCGCTACTTTTGTCAACTCTTGATGATATACAATTGTATTTTGAACTCTTTAACCCTACTATCTTGTATGATGTAAGCTAAGTGGTTTGTATGGGGCCTCTTGGGGTCTTATACACCATGTCACTTCTAGGGGGTACATTAAGTCGTAGAAAAACTCGTACGGGTCATATATGGCAACCAGGAAGGAGGAAAATAAATTCTTCAAAAAAATTCCAAAGATCCTATGTACGGTTCACCAGGATGGCCCCTCACCCTATGTACGAGTCATAGGTATGTCTCGTAGGTCACTCCCAGACTCAGTGAAATTTTAAGGCCTAAAGTTGGGTTATACAGTTGGTATCCATGGTCCGTAAATGGACCTACAAACTGTTGATTCTGTCCATTAAAATTGGCCAAATTAAGGGTCTCTGATCATTTATATGGTTGACCAAGACGGTCTGTATAAGGTCCTACGGACCGTAGGTCCAAATCGTAGGAATGGGTCGAAAATTATTTTTCAAGGGCTTTTGGGTCTTTTCCTAATTATTTTAATCCTATACTAAGTCATTTTACTTTCTACCCTAAGCCCTATATAAAGGTTTTAAACCCCCAAATCACCCATTCACAACTCCTTCTCCTAAATTCCCAAAACTTGACTAAATTCATCCTCCCAAATTCTCTCAAGCGTAAGGAAGAAGAAGAGGAGTTAGGGTTCCATTCAAGTCTCCAAATTCTCCATTTTATTGAGCTTAAAGGATCAAGATATGTGTTCATTCATCCATGGAGTCCTTTCCTCCATGGAGTTCCCAAAGATTTTAATTTCCCAAATCAATTTCAAATTGATCAAATTAGGGTTTCAATTCAATGAATGTGGGTTTCTTTCAATTATGTTTGATTATGATTAATTAAGTATTCTATTGCATGAATTGATGTTAATCTATGATATTTATTTTAAATTGCATTGACCCATGCTTAAATTATGTTTTTCAACTATGATCCTATGATGAACCCATGAATATATGAATTATGAAATTATGAAGGTATGCATGTTTTTATGAAATGATTATGAAATGAGTTGGGGATTCTTTGAAAGGAAAGTATCAATGCTATTGTGAAAGGATTTCTCACTTACTATGATGATCATGATTGTGAAACTTATTTCTCACAAATCAATCCACATTGGTGAAAGGTTTTCTCATCCATGTTGAATTACTTTGCTATTCTATGTTGTGATCTCAAAAGTGTGGATTGGTATTGATCATTGTCTTTCCCTATGTTAAATTGATATTTGACTTTTATCTCTTCCGTTGGGATTTAGACTTAGCACCGAGAGGACTTTGAGGTGGAAGCTCAAATAGGGTAGTCTCTAGTAGCAACCTCTAGTCCCTAACTACGTGCTCCCATAGGATTGTCTTAAATGACCTAGCTAGTGGATCCGCTTTAGAAAAATGATGATATGTACGGATTCTACGTTGGCAAGTAGTTTCCCCTTCTTTCGGTATGAGGGATATACTGGATTCCATGATATAGCTCTTATGGTCTTATTGTTGGTTAAAGCTAATATCCCACAAAATGATTATGTTTTCTTCAAAGCTTTACTTATGTCCCCTATGTTAATGTACTTGACCGTGTTTTCATAATTTTCATGTTATCTCTTCCTTAAAGCTCTCAAATGGTTTCAATCTGATCATGCCTACTTATTTTAAATCATTCATACTATCATGCCTATGTGTATACATATTGCCGCATACTTAGTACATTCCATGTACTAACACATACTTGTGCCTACATTACCTCATGAATATAGGGTTTGACGCTCCACCTCCCATAATCATGGCTAGTCGGTTCTAAAGACTTTGAAGATTAGTGAGTCCTCATGTTCCGAGGACTGAAACTTCTTTTATTGCTTATGTCATTTCCATTTAGACTTTGTATGTTATGTATGGGTTACGTCCTACTCACTTTCCTTATGATGCATTAGATGGCTTTTGAGACTTATGTAGTCTTCCTCTTTGTTTAAACTCCATTAATATTTGAATTGCTTTCTCTTGAATTCTTTAAATTCTACTATCTTGTATGATTATGCTAAGTGGCTTGTGTAGGACCTCTCAGAGTCCTATACACCCTATTATGCCTAGGGTATACTTTGGATCGTGACAAAGCCGGTACAAATATTTGCTATGGTTGTGGAAAGAGTGGTCTCAAGGTGAGAAATTGTCATTTTCAAGCCAACAATGGTAAGAATGGTCGATAGGCTCAGCCTAGTGGTTCCAATTCTTGTGTTGCTCCTAGGAAGAACAAGTTTTATTCTCTTTAGACTAAACATGATCACCAGGGCTCTCCGGATATTATGACCGGTATGTTGAAATTCTTTCATCTTGATGTATGTGCTTTTCTTGATTTGGGTATACATTATCTTTTGTGACTCCTTATGTGGCTATGAGATTTGATGTCTGTCCCAAAATTCATTCAGAACCTTTTTCAGTCTCTACACCTATTAGTGACTCCATCGTGGCTAAATGACTCTATAGAAATTATCCCGCTTTAGTTTCTCATAGACTCACTCATATTGAACTTGTAAATCTTGACATGTTAGATTTTAATGTACCGTTGGGATTGATAGGATTTGTTCTTTTTATGCTTCCATAAATTGTAGGATCCGATTTGTCACATTTCAAGTTCCGACAAACCAATCTTATAATGGAAAGGGAGAATTCAGCGCCTAAGGGTTAGTTTATTGTAATACCCCAGATTTGAGGGTGGAAAATTTTTGAGTTTTCTTGGTTACTGCTAGTAGTGACGAAACCCACCTAAGGTTCGTCGGTTGACTTACGGGCCATAGGTGGGAACCATAAGTGGCAAGCCCAAGTTTTCAAAATGTCAAGTTTCACAACATCAACGATGGCCTGCCAGGACGGCCCGTCGTTCAATGAACGAGTCGTAGGTAGGGCTCAGAGGTCCCCTCAAGGCTTAGTCAAATTTTAAAGTTGTAAGTCATGACCTACGATTGCCATGTACAATCCGTCGTTTGACCTATGAGCCATACATAGGTGTCGTCATTGGAAGGCCTAGGTTGATAGTCTCTGAACCAATCGATGAAGCAACAGGACGATCCATCGGAAGACTTAGGGTCCGTAGATCTCGACCGTCGATGGGTCCCGATAATTATTAATTAAGGGCTTTTTGGTATTTTCCCTATATATCTAATTTCTAATCAAAGTAGGTTATGGTCTTAACTCAGACCCTATATAAGCTTCCTAAGCCTAATTTTACTCATTCTAAATCATTCCCAAATTTCCCTCTCTCAAATATTTCTCTCTCTAGAAAAGTCCCCTCAATTTTCAAGGAAGAAGAAGGGCTAGGATCCTCCATTAAAGGCCATTGATTTCTAACAACTTTTTGTGGGCTTTGTTGAGGTACGTTAGAATTCACCATTGGAGCCCTTTCCTTCAATGGGTCCCTAGTCCCCTTCAATTTTCAAAGTTCAAATTCCCTAAATTTAGTTAGGGTTTTGATCAATTCTTATGGGTTCTTCAATTATGATTTCCAATTATTGATTTTATGATTCCTAGTACACGATTTAGCGTGATAAAGTAATTTAGTGCACTCATTAGTGTGATTTATATGATTTGATGTAGAAATTGGATGAACCCATGCTATTTCCCCAAAAATTTCGAAATCTATGCTTTGATTGGTGGGTTGGATTATGAAGTGATGAATTATGTGAAATCTCTATGAATCCATGCATGAATTATGATTCCTAAGTTAAGACTTTTCATGAATGAGATTGTGAATGCCCTAATGATGGTTTTATGAAATCAAGCATGTTCAATCAAAATCTATGATTTTACCCTATTATGTGGGTTCCTTCGATTATGGTCAAATTGACTTGTCTATGGCTTTTTAAGCATGAGTTTGCATTGAATTGCATAAATTAAGAGAAATCCTCATGAAGCTATGTGAACCCTATGATTTGCAAATTATGAGCATGATGAACTATGTGAAGATGAAGTTTATGAAATTATGCATGACTCATATGAAGTTAATGACGAATTAAGGGTGCTTTGAGATTGAAGTACCAAAGTATATGATATGTTGATGATGTGGTTGAATGTGAAAGGTTTTCTCACATGTAAAAATTCATAACCTGTTGAAAGGATTGCTCAACTAACCTTGACTTGATGATTAAGGAGTTATTCTAATGAAGGGACAAGAGGCGATCACCCATGTTCCCTAATGTAGACAAGCGGCAATCACCCATGTCCACTAATGATGAACTTATGAAAAATGATAGACTGACTACCCATGTCTACTTATGATAATTGAACTATGTCTAATACGTGGGAATTATGCTTAGCACCGAGTGTACCAGTGGCGATTACCCATGTCCCATAAACTATGTGCCACCATAGGATGATGGTCTATGATAGACACTAGCTAGTGAATCAACGTAAGCTATATGGTAAGTAAAGGATCCTCCCTTGGCAAGTAGGATGGCCCTATCAGTGTGGGATTATACACCGGATTCCATGTTGATAGCTCACATGGTCTTATATGTCGGTTAAGGCTATTCCCCATAACTAGTGAACATAAGTGTTGTTATGATGTTCTCAAGTGAAGTGAAGATGTTTAACTTGATTTGACCATGGTTTATGTTTTATATTTTGTGTTTTCTAACCCTTATCATGTTTAGCTTGGTCATTGCATATTATGAGAATGTCCCGTTTTAGCATGTTTTAAATGATTTCGTGCATTGCTATCATACTTGGTACTTAATTGTACTAACGCATACTCTTGCCTACATTGACTTGTTGATGTAGGGCGTGGCGATTCTCCATCCACTCGTGGCTAGAGCTTAGTCAAATAATTGTGAAGAATTGGTGAGTCCTCATCCATCCGAGGACATAGCCTAGTTGTTCTTACTTTTATGTTCTTTCTTTTGACATTGTATTGGGTTACATCCCAAACTTTACTCTCTTTCTTATGAGTCCTTATTCTTTCATCTTGATGTATGTATGTTAAGTGGCTTGTATGAGGCCTTTCTGGGTCTTGTACACCATGTCACGTCTAGGGGGTACCTTGGGTCATGACAAACTTGGTAATCAGAGCACAAGCTTTTAGAAAGATCCTAGGATGTCGCATAAGCCACGTCGAGTAGAGTCTTGTTCATGAGTGTGAAGCGTGCCACATTTATGAATAAGAGGCTATAAGACGTTTAAGAAACTTCACTTCTTTCATTACTCCTAAGTCGTGTCATAGATTTTAACTCTATATGTCTCTCTCCTAATCTCTATCATATGCGTTTCAGGATATGGCTACCTGAAGAGCTTATGCTAGAAGAAATGCGGGAGAGAATATGGATCAACAAGCTCCTCCTCACGCTCCACAAGTTTCGGTCGACCCTTTGGCCGAACAAGTATCCAATGCAGAGTTTAGGGCTGCTTCCAAGTGTTGGCCCAAGCCGTGACAGCTCAAGCCAATAAAGAGGTTGTGGCTCCCGTAAACCCAAATGTGGGTACGACGACATCTAAGGTATGAGACTTTACAAGGATGAATCCTCCAAAATTTTATGGTTCTAAGGTGGAAGAAGATCCTCAAGAATTCATAGATGAAGTGTACAAGGTATCGATGATCATGGGGGTAACATCGGGGAAAAGGCGGAATTGGCCACTTATCAACTCAAGGGTGTTGCTCAAGTTTGGTTCAACCAATGGAAGAGTGAGAGGGCGGTTAATAAGGGTCCTCTTGATTGGGAGAAATTCAAGGTTGCTTTCCTTGATAGGTTCTTTCCCCTTGTGATGGGGGAGGCAAGGGTGCTTGAATTTATCAACGTCCATCAAGGAAGCATGAGTGTGAAAGAGTATGCTTTGAAGTTAACACAATTGTCCCGATATGCTCCTTCCATAGTTGCCGATCCTAGGGCAAGAATGAGTAAGTTTGTCTCGGGAGTGTCTGAAATGTTGGTTAAAGAGTGTCGCACCGCTATGCTTGTCAATGACATGGATATTTCCCGCCTCATGGTGTATGCTCAACAAATAGAGGAGAAAAAGCTCAAGGAAAGGTCTAGAGAGACAAAAAGGGCTAGGACAAGTGATGGTAACTTTTCACATTCAAGTTCGATGGGCATAGTCGCCCTAGATTTTGACAAAGGTTTTCCGGTCAAGGTTCCTCCAATGCTCCTCCCAAGTCCAACAAAGATAGGGTGTCTAACCCTAAGCCTGAAGGAGGAAATGGTGGTGGCTCTTCATTGACTACTTGTGCTAAATGTGAAAAGAAGCATGAGGGCAAGTGTCTAGATGGTTCTAATGCATGCTTCGGTTGTGGAAAAATGGATCACAAGATAAGGGATTGCCCCCTAGTAGCTAAGAATGAAGGGGATAACCGTCGATGCAGTCAACCTCAAAATCCATCAAGTTCTAGTGGAAATCAAAAGTGAAACCGATTTTATGCACTTCAAGTTCGTCATGAGCAAGAGGTTCTCCCGATGTGGTTACCGGTAAGTTGAAAGTCTTTCACTTTGATGTTTATGATGTACTTGATCCCGGTGCTACCTTGTCTTTTGTGACGCCATATGTGGCTATGTGGTTTGAGGTCATTCCGGATGTGTTGCTAGATCCTTTTCATGTCTCTACTCTGATGGTGAGTCTATTGTGACTAAGAGAGTCTATAGAAATTGCCCTGTCTCTTTATCTCATAGAGTCACTCATGTTAATCTTGTAGAGCTTGATATGTTAGATTTTGATGTGATTCTTGGGATGGATTGGTTTCACTCTTGTTATGCTTCTATTGATTGTAGGACCCGAATGATCAAGTTTCAATTTCCAAATGAGCATCCTAGAGTGGAACGGGGGAAATTCTATGGTTAGAGGTCAGTTTGTTTCTTATCTTAAGGCTAGAAAGATGATTTCTAAGGTTTGCATTTATCATCTTGTTAGGGTGAGGAATATAGATTCTGAAATCCCTACTCTTGAGTCGGTCCCCATTGTTAATGAGTTTTTTGAAGTGTTTCCCGATGATTTGCCCTGTATTCCTCCCGAAAGGGAAATAGACTTTGTTATTGACCTTCTCCCGAATATGCAACCTATCTCTATTCCTCCTTATAGAATGGCTCCGGTGGAACTTAAGGAACTAAAGGAGCAATTGAAAGACTTGTTGGATAAGGGCTTCATCCGACCAAGTATTTCTCCGTGGGGTGCTCCAGTCTTGTTTGTAAGAAAGAAGGATGGTTCACTTCGTATGTGCATCGACTACCGCCAACTGAACAAGGTTACTATTAAGAACAAGTATCCTCTTCCAAGAATAGATGACTTGTTTGATCAATTTCAAGGGGCTAGTTACTTCTCTAATATCGACCTTCGTTCGGGCTATCACCAATTGAGAGTAAAGGAAGATGATATTCTGAAAATAACTTTTCGGACTAGATATGGCCACTATGAATTCCTAGTGATGTCATTTGGGTTGACAAATGCTCCGGCCGCATTTATGGACTTGATGAATAGGGTGTTTAGAAAGTATCTTTATATGTTTGTGATTGTGTTTATTGATGATATATTGATTTACTCAAGGAGTGAGGGTGAGCATGCCGATCATTTGAGGATTGTATTGCAAGTCCTCAAGGACCAATAACTCTTTGCAAAGTTTAGTAAATGTGAGTTTTGGCTAAGGTCCGTAGCTTTTTTTGGTCACACTGTCTCCGGTAAAAGTATTAATGTAGATCCTAAGAAGACAGATGTAGTTAGGAATTGTCCTAGACCTCTATCACCTTTGGATATTCATAGTTTCTTGGGTCTAGCCAGTTATTATAGGAGGTTTGTTGAAAATTGCTTCTCCATTGACGGCTTTGACTCAAAAGAAGGTTAAGTTCACTTGGTCTGACGCATGTGAGAAGAGTTTTCAAGAGTTGAAATATAGACTCACTTCGGTTCCGATATTGACTTTACCGGAAAGGTCTGATGGTTTTGTGATTTATTGTGATGCCTCAAGAATTGGGATGGATGTGTTCTTATGCAAAACAGAAAAGTCATTACTTATGGTTCAAGGCAACTTAAGGTGCATGAAAAGAACTACCCTACTCATGATTTAGAATTAGCGGCTATTGTGTTTGCTTTAACGATTTGGAGGCATTATTTGTATGGTGTGCATGTTGACGTCTTCACTGACCATAAGAGTTTGCAATACGTGTTTAAACAAATAGATCTAAATCTTAACCAAAGGAGGTGGCTTGAGTTGTTAAAAGACTATGACATGAGTGTCCTCTATCACCCCGGCAAGGCTAATGTGATGGCGGATGCTCTTAGTCGGTTATCTATGAGTAGTGTTGCTCATATTGAGGATGGTAAGAAAGTGTTGGTTCGCGATATTCATAGGTTGGCCCGCTTGGGTGTGCGGTTGGTGGATTCCACTAAAGGTGGTGTTATGGTCCATAATTGTTCCGAATCATCCTTCGTGCAAGATGTGAAGGCTAAACAAGATCTTGATCCTGATTTGGTCGAGTTGAAGGAAGCGGTGCTCAAAATGTCCGTTGAGGCTTTCTCCCAAAGGGGAGATGGTGTACTTCGGTATCAAGGTCGTTTGTGTGTTCCCAATGTAGATGACTTAAGGGAAAAAAATATATCGGAAGCCTATTGCTCTAGATATTCCATTCACCCGGGAGCTACCAAGATGTACCGTGATTTGCGGGAGGTCAATTGGTGGAATAGGATGAAGAAGGATATTGCGGAGTTTGTGGCTAAATGTCGTAATTGTCAACAAGTGAAAGTTGAGCACCAAAAGCCGGGAGGTTTGACCCAAGATATTAGTATTCCTACTTGGAAGTAGGAAGATGTGAATATGGACATCATTGTTGGTTTACCACGCACCCGGCGACAATATGACTCGATTTGGGTTATTGTGGATCATATGATGAAATCAACACATTTCATTCCTGTCAAAGTTTCTTATTCGGCGGAGGATTATGCTAAATTGTACTTGAGAGAGATGGTTAGGTTGCATGGAGTGCCTTTATCCACTATCTCCGATCGCGGTGCAAAATTTACTTCTCAATTTTGGAAATGTTTCCAAAAGGGTCTTAGTACTCTTGATAAGCTTAGTACGGCCTTTCATCCTCAAACCGATGGGCAAGCGTAGCGTACTATCCAAACTTTTGAAGATATGTTAAGAGCTTGTGTAATCGATTTCAAGGGTAATTGAGATGATCATTTGCCCTTTATTGAGTTTGCTTATAACAATAGCTACCATTCTAGTATTGGCATGGCTCCGTTTGAAGCTCTCTATGGCAGGAGGTGTAGATCTTCTATAGGTTGGTTCGAAGTTGGTTATGTTGCTTTAATAGGTCTCAAATTAGTGCATGAGGCTATGGAGAAGGTTCGACTTATTAGAGAAAGGTTGAAAACAGCTCAAAGTCGACAAAAGTCCTATGCCGATGTTAGATGAAGGGATCTAGAGTTTGAGGTTGATGATTGGGTCTATTTGAAAATTTCACCCTTGAAGGGTGTAATGAGATTTGGGAAGAAAGGGAAGCTAAGTCCCCGTTATGTAGGCTTATATCAGATTGTGTGATGTGTTGGTAAAGTTGCTTGTGAACTTGATTTGCCTAACGATTTGGCGTCGGTACATCCGGTTTTCCATGTCTCATTGTTGAAATGTGTTGGCGATCCGACGTCTATAGTGCCATTGGAGAATCTTGGCATAAAGGATAGTATTTCCTATGAAGAAGTCCCGGTTGAGATTTTGGACTGGCAAGTTTGAAAGTTAAGAAATAAAGAAGTTGCTTCGGTGAAAGTTCTTTGGAGGAATCAATTAGTTGAGGGTGCTACTTGGGAGGTCAAGGCTGATATGATGTCCCGATATCCTCATCTCTTTCCCTTCAATCCTACTCTAGCTTGAGGTATCTAGTTCCTCGTGTTCCGTTCTCTTGGTCTCATGTATCTTAGATACTCTTATGATTCCTTATTTATGCATGTTCATGAAGAGTTTAAATGTTGTGCAAATGAGTTAACTTGATTGATTTCTCTATGATTATGTGCATTGAATATGAGTTTCATAAAGCCTTTATGAAATGATATGTTGAAAATACTTTAGCTTGGAGTTGATGTTTCCTCCTTGGATATGTGCATTTATGTGATTGCAATCTAGGTTGGGTTGTTAGTTCTTGTTCTTACCCTCCTTAAGATGTCTTGATTCTCATTCGAGAACGAATGTTCCCAAGGGGCGATAATGTAATACCCCATATTCGAAGGCGGAAATTTTTTGAGTTTTCTGGGTTACTGCTACTAGCGACGGGAGCCACCTACGGTTCGACGATTGACTTACGGGCCGTAGGTGGAAACCGTAAGTGGCAAGCCCAAGTTTTCAAAATGTCAAGTTTCAGAACCCCAACGACGGCCTGCCAGGATGGCCCGTCGTTCAATGAACGAGTCGTAGGTAGGGCTCGTAGGTCCCCTCAAGACTTAGTCAAATTTAAAAGCTGTAATTCCTGACCTACGGTTTCCATGTACGGTCCATCATTTGAACTACGAGCCCTACATTGGTGTCGTCGTTGGAAGGCCTAGGTTGATAGTCTCTGAACCAATCGACGAAGGAACATGATGGTCCGTCGAATGACTTACGGATCGTAGATCTTGACCGTCGATGGGTCCCGACAGTTATTAATTAAGGGTTTTTTGGTCTTTTTCCTAAATATCTAATTCCTAATTAAAGCCCGTTATGCTCTTAAATCAGACCCTATATAAGCTTCCTAAGCCTAATTTTACTCATTCGAAATCATTCCCAAATTCCCATCTCTCAAATATTTCTCTCTCTAGAAAATCCTCTCAATTTTCAAGAAAGGAGAAGGGCTAGGATCCTCCATTAAAGGCCATTGATTTCTAACAACTTTTTGTGGGCTTTTTTGAGGTATGTTAGCATTCACCATTGGATCCCTTTCCTCCAATGGGTCCCTAGTCCCCTTCATTTTTCAAGGTTCAAATTCCCCAAATTTAGTTAGGGTTTTGATCAATTCTTATGGGTTTTTCAATTATGATTTCTAATTGTTGATTTTATGATTCCTAGTGCACGATTTAGCGTGATAAAGCAATTTAGTACATGAATTAGCGTGATTTATATGATTTGATGTAGAAATTTGATGAGCCCATGCTATTTCCCCAAAGATTTCGAAATCTATGCTTTGATTGGTGGGTTGGATTATGAAGTGATGAATTATGTGAAATCTCTATGAATCCATGCATGAATTATGATTCCTAAGCTAAGACTTTTCATGAATGAGATTGTGAATGACCTAATGATGGTTTTATGAAATCAAGCATGTTCAATCAAAATCTGTGATTTTACTCTATTATGTGGGTTCCTTCGATTATGGTCAAATTGACTAGTCTATGGCTTTTTAAGCATGAGTTTGCATTGAATTGCATGAATTAAAAGAAATCATCATGAAGCTATGTGAACCCTATGATTTGCAATTTATAAGCATGATGAATAATGTGAAGATGAAGTTTATGAAATTATGCATGACTCATATGAAGTTAATGACGAATTAAGGGTGCTTTGAGATTGAAGTACCAAATTATATGATATGTTGATGATGTGCTTGAATGTGAAAGGTTTTCTCACATGTAAAAATTCATAACTTGTTGAAAGGATTGCCCAACTAACCTTGAATTGATGATTAAGGAGCTATTCTAATGAAGGGACAAGAGGCGATCACCCATATCTACTAATGATGAACTATGAGTAATGATAGACAAGAGGCGACTACCCATGTCTACTTATGATAATTGAACTATGTCTAATACGTGGGAATTATGCTTAGCACCGAGTGTACCAGTGGCGATTACCCATGTCCCATAAACTATGTGCCACCATAGGATGATGGTATATGATAGACACTAGCTAGTGAATCAACGTAAGCTATATGGTAAGTAAAGGATCCTACCTTGGCAAGTAGGATGGCCCTATCAGTGTGGGATTATACACCGGATTCCATGTTGATAGCTCACATGGTCTTATATGTCGATTAAGGCTAATCCCCACAACTAATGAACATAAGTGTTGTGATGATGTTCTCAAGTGAAGTAAAGATGTTTACCTTGCTTTGAATATGGTTTATGTTTTATGTTTTCTAACCCTTATCATGTTTAGCTTGGTCATTGCATATTATGAGAATGTCCTGTTTTAGCATGTTTTAAATGATTTCGTGCATTGCTATCATACTTGGTACTTTATTGTACTAACGCATACTCTTGCCTACATTGACTTGTTGATGTAGAGCATGGCGATTCTCCATCCACTCGTGGCTAGAGCTTAGTAGAAGAATTGTGAAGACTAGGTGTGTCCTCATCCATCCGAGGATATAGCCTAGTTGTTCTTACTTTTATGTTCTTTCTTTTGACATTGTATTGGGTTACGTCCCAAACTTTACTCTCTTTCTTATGACTAGACTGGTTTGAGACATGAGATGTAGACTTTCGCTAATTTTCTTAAAAGTTTTGATTTAATATTGTCATTTGAACTCTTAATCTTTATGATCTTGTATGTATGTATGTTAAGTGGCTTGTATGAGGCATTCCGGGGTCTTGTATGCCATGTCACGTCTAGGGGGTACCTTGGGTCGTGAAATTTATACTTGCTTAAAGGCTAGGATCATCTTGTACGTGTTAGGGATACAGATTCTGCGACCCCTACTCTTGATCAGTTTTGATTGTTAATAAGTTTCTAGAATTCTATCCCGATGATCTTACTGGTGTTCCTCTTGAAAGGGAAATAGACTTCGGTGTTGACGTACTCCTAGATATGCAGCCTATCTCTATTCCTCCTTACTGTAGGGATACATTAGAACTTAAGGTGTTAAAGGATCAGTTAAAAGATTTGTTTAATAAGGGGTTCATTAGACCGAGTATATCACCATGGGGTGCTCGGTGTTATTTATTCGAAAAAAGGATGGTTCACTCCGTATGTGTATTGATTATCAACAATTGAGAAAGGTCACAATAAAAAATAAGTATCATATTCCAAGGATTGATGACTTGTTTGATCAACTACAAGGTATGAGTTTCTTCTCAAAGATTGATCTCTTGATTGGGGTATCATCAGTTAAGAGTAAGGGAAAGTGACATTCCAAAGATGACTTTTTGAACTCGGTATGGTCACTATGAGTTTTTGGTGATTTTATTTGGTTTGACTAATGCTCTGGTGTCCTTCATGGACGTAATAAATTGATTGTTCAATCAATATCTAGATATATTTGTGATTGTATTTATTGATGATATTTTGATTTACTCGCGGAGTGCGGACAAGCATTGTGATCATTTAAGGATTGTCATCATTTAAGGATTGTTTTGCGAATTCTTAAGGATCATTAATTGTTTCCTAAGTTTATCAAATGTAAGTTTTGGTTGAGGTCTGTTGCTTTCCTTCGCCACATTGTCTCCGATGATGGTATTTAAGTTGATTATAAGAAGATCGAGGCAGTTAAGAACTAGTCTAGACCTCTTTCCCCTTAAGATATTCAAAGTTTCTTAGGTTTGGCCGGTTATTATAGAATGTTTGTGGAAAGATTTTCCTCTATTGCTTTGCCTTTGACTATGTTCACGCAAAAAAGGTGAAACTTTAATGTTAGGAAGCTTGAGAGAAAAATATCCCAGAGTTGAAATATACACTTAGTTCTGCCCCTATATTCACAGTGCCAGAAGGATCGGATGGTTTTGTGATTTATTGTGATGCTTCATGGATTGGTCTTCATTTTATTTTGATGCAACATGGGAAAGTTAGTTCTTATGCTTCGAGGTAATTGAAGGTGCATGAAAAGAACTATCCTACTCACGACTTAGAGTTAGCAACAGTTGTATTTGCTTTGAAGATTTAGAGACATTATCTTTGGTGTTCATGTGGATGACCGATCATAAGATTTTGCAATACATATTTAAGCAAAAGGATTTGATCATCACCAAAAGAGATGACTTGAGTTATTGAAAGATTACGATATGAGTGTTAGTTATCATCTAGGTAAGGCAAATATGGTTGTCGATGCACTTAGTCGATTGTGGATGGGTAGTGTTGCTGATGTTGAGGATGGTAAGAAAGAGTTGGTTTGTGATGTTCATAGACTAACTCGATTGTGTGTTCGCTCGGTTGATTGTGGATGGGGGTGACATTGTTCAAAATGGTTTAGAATCGTCTCTCATTTCGGATATGAAGGCTAAGCAAGATCTTGACCCAATTATGTTTGAGTTAAAGAAGTCAATTTTTGAAAAAGTCATTGAGGCTTTCTTCCAATAGGGAGATGGCGTACCTCATTACCAAGGTCGATTATGTGTTCTAAATTTTGATGAGTTAAGAAGACAGATTTTGGTGGAAGCTCAGAGTTCTCTGTGTTCTACTAATCCAGGAGCCACCAAGATTTAATGTGATTTGCGGGAGGTCTATTGGTGGATTGAAATGAAGAAAGATATTGTAAAATTTGTAGCTAAGTGTCCTAATTGTTCAATAATCGAGTGGTTGTGCTCAAGACATTCGTATTCCTACTTGGAAGTGGGAAGATTTGAATATGGACTTTATTACGAGATTACATCATACTCGTCATCAGTTTGATTCAATTTGGGTTATTGTATACCGAATCACTAAATCAACTTTTTTTTCTTCGGTAAAGACTTCATTTTCAGCTGAAGACTATTCTAGTCTTTATAATCAGGAAATGGTGAGGTTGCATGGGGTGCCTTTGTCCATTATCACCGATCGTGGTACTCAGCTTACATCGCAGTTTTGGAGGTCATTTCAAAAGAGTCTTGGTTCTCAAGTGAAGCTTAGCACAACTTTTCATCCTCAGACCGATGGACAACTCGAGCATATTATTCATACTTTGGAAGACATGTTGAGATCTCGTGTGATTGACTTTAAGGGTAATTGGATGATCATTTTTCTTTGATTGAGGTTTCTTTTAATAATAGTTGTCAATAAAGTATCCAAATAGCTCCATTTGAGGCTCTCTATGGTAGGAGTTGTAGGTATCCTATATGTTGATTTGAGGTTGGTGAGGTCGCTTTGATAGGATCTGATTTGGAGCATGAGGCTATGGAGAAGGTTCGACTTATTAAAGAAAGGTTGAAAATAACTCAAAGCCAACAAAAGTCTTATAGTAATGTTAAAAGGAGAGAGCTTGAATTCGATGTTGATGATTGGGTTTACTTGAAAATCTCACATGTGAAGGGTGTGATAAGTTTAAGAAAGAAAAGGAAGCTTACTCCCCGTTATGTGGGCCCATACCAAATTTTGAGGCATATTGGCAAGGTGGCCTATGAATTAGATTTACCTTTTGATTTGGCATCACGGTGCATCTGGTGTTCCGTGTTTCTTTGTTGAAAAAGTGTGTTGGTGATCCGACGTTTATTGTTCCATTGGAGAGCTTGGGAGTTAAGGAAAGTCTTTCTTATGAAGAGGTTCCGGTTGAAATTTTGGATCATCGAGTTTGGAAGTTGAGAAATAAAGAAGTTGCTTCCATAAAAGTTCTTTGGAGTAATTAATTAGTTAAGGGTGCCACTTCGGAGGCTGAAGCAGATATGATGTCCAAGTATCTTCATCTATCTCCATCTACTCTATTCTAGCTTGAGTATTTAGTTCCTCATGGTTCATTCTTCCGGATGCATGCGTTTTAGCCATTCTCACGTTTCAATATGCATGCATATTCATGAAAAATAAACTTGATTTTAGTTATGATTTAACATGGGATGATTACTCCTTGTTTATGTGCATTTCGACGTGATTTGCATTTATGTTGGGTTGTTAGTCTCTCTCCGTACTCTTTTCACGCTTGCTTAAGTCTCCTTCTACGATTAATGTTCTCAAGGAGAAGATATTGTAACACCTCGGAAATTGAAAGTTGAGTTTGGAAAGGGAAGGTTTCAGAAAAAGGACTTAATGCTAGTTATACAAACCAATCTACGATCCGTAGTATGTTCTACAGACCATAGAAGGGTATCGTAGAAGTGGCCTTGGGATTTTAGAAAAATGTCAAGTCTTAGATGAAGGTCTACAGTTCAACAGGACAGTTCGTAGAAGTTGTTATGGGTCATAGAAGGGTTTCGTAGAAAGTGTTTCAGACTTGGATAAATTTGAGTGGCTTGGGTTCTATGGTTACGTCTACGGTCCATAGAAGTTTCGACGGACCATAGAGAGGACTCGTGGAAATTATTCAAAAATTTGGGTCCCTAGTAAATTGTTCTACGAATGACCAATACGGTCCATATAAAGTTATTTAGACCATAGGTCGACCCATAAAACCTGTTATGGTAGTTTTAATTAGGGGCATTTTGGTCTTTTCCTACCCTTTTAACTCCTAAAACTATGTCATTTCTAGACTATTCGAAGACCCTACAACTGATTTTACTCTTCTAAAACTACCCATTTCCTCATATTCACTTAAAACCCCAAATTCCATTCATGTTCATCCTCTCAAATTCTCTCAAAAGCTCCCAAGGAAAAGCTAGGGTTTCTTCAAGTATTCAAGGTTCTTCTTCACTCTTTAGGGCTTTGATAACTAAGGTATGTGAGAAGTTCACCAACGGATTCCCTTTATCCATTGGGTTTCAAAAGAAACTCAAATCTTTTCATAATTCCAACCTAATTATCTTAGGGTTTCATGGAAAATCTTCATGGATTCAATTTATTATGCTTCAACTGCCTTTATTTGAGCTTATTATGTATGATTTTCTTCGGTTACATGTTATCCAATTGATTTCTTATGAACCCATGCTTATGTCTATTTTATGAATATGAATTATGATTATGAAATTATACATGTTTCATGAAGTTGAGGATTTATGAATAAAGGTTGCTTGTGAGATAAAGTATAAATGATTTGAGAAAGACTTTCTCACTATGAAAGGAATCATGATTTAGATACTTAGGTAGGTAAGTATCTTAATGAATAAAGTTATGAAATCATGGCTTTGAAAGGAGATATTCTATATTATGGACTTTATGAATAGATTGGTAGCATTAGACTCTTACCTTTCCAAGTATTATACTGTAATTATGATTATGATTATTTCCGTTGGGATTTTACTTAGCACCGAGAGAACTTTGAGATGGAGGTTTTACAGTTAGTAAAGGTTTAGTCTTTAGTAGCAATCTCCTTGTCCCTAACTACGTGTCCTCATAGGATTTGTCTTGATAGACATAACTAGTGGATCCACCTAAGCTATATGATATGGTTCTTACCTTTGCAAGTAGGACAACCCCTCTTCAGTATGGGGAAGACACCGAATTCCATGTTATAGATCACATGGTCTATGTTGGTTAAATGGAAAAATATCCCAAAAATGAACTATGTTTTCTTCAAAGGTTTTATGGAAGCTCTTCTTATGCTTTTCAACTATGCATTTGACCTTGTCCATGATTTATGATTTTGTTTTAAAAGCTTTATGACATTTTACTTGGTCATGTATATCATGTTTTAAGTTCATTATACTATTATGCTTATACTTATGCATTTCCCCTATATTCAGTACATTGAAAGTACAAATGCATATTGTGCCTATACTGTTTCATAGTGTATGATCTGACGCTCCTCCTCCAGTCATGGCTTGATCGGGATTGGTCAGCTGTTGATAGATAGTGGTGAGACCTCATGGTTAAAGGGCAAGATTACACCTTATCATTTTAGTGCTTATGATGTCATTTTCATTTTTCAGACTATATATGTGGTTTAGGGGTTTGTCCTAACCACATCTATGATAATAGAAGGCTTTGTTAGATAGTTTAGATTTTTCACATTTATGTTCAGTTTTGTACTTTCAAAATTCTCCTATCATTTAGACTTTACTTTGAGACTTTATTCAATTATGCTTAGTATCGAATGTATGTTGTCTTTCTTTATCTTATGCTAATGTCAAGTGGCTCTTTTAGGGTCTCTCAGGATCCTTTTCGTCATGTCACATCTAGGGTGTACTTTGAGTCATGATAATACCTAAAACTTTCTATCCCTAGTCATTGAACTTAGTCGACCCCATTGAGCCTAAACCTAATTCTTTGGTCACCATGTTTCACACCTTAACCTTTTTGAATCCTCTATTTGGTACCCTTATCTCCCTTATTGCTAATGATGAAAGTGTAGGCTAAAAGCCTATGTTTTAAGGAGGAGAAAAGAATGAAATTGTGATGTAGGCAAAAGCCTAAGTTTGGGAGTGTGTGCACCAAGAAAAGGAAGAGGAATGAACTACAAAGTGTTTAGAGCACCAAGAGCTTCAATTGAAAAGTACTTAGTGAACTCATGGATGAAAAAATGAAAAGAAAAAAAACAAAAATTGGTGCTAGCTCGTATTGTGCACATACCTCATATGAAAATAAAAATAGGTGTTTGAATTAAGTGAATGATGTCTTGAATAGGAGAAATAAGGTGAAACCAAGTCAATGATGTGAGTTGTGTGCTTAAATGAGATGTGATAACATTAGGGATGTTTGTTAGTCACTTTGACCAAATGATATCCTAGCTTTTGACCGAGCTTAAGTTTAACTCACATGTCCTTAGTGATTTTGAGAGTTCTCAATCTATATTAAAGGCGATTCACATATTAGGCAAGCCTATGGTTCAATGTGTGTATGCTTGAACTTTTTTGTGAGTGTGAATGACATTACATCTTTCAAGTGAATGGAGAGGAATTTATTTCAATTGGGCTGCATGAATGCAATAAATGTGTGTGGATCTTTAGAAAAATCTTGAAGGTTGATGACATTGGCTTTAGATGCGTTGAAATTGTGTTTAAATGAATTGTTGTCCAAAATTTTTGATCAAAAGTTGTTTTGAAATGAGAAGGATTTTGAAAGAAAGAAAACATTTGTCTTTTATTGATGGTGAAATCAATTGTGAGTTGAGTCTTTTGTTTTTATACTTTTGATTCATAGTGTGTAATTATGCATATCATATCTTGTGTGTGGCTGAGTGTAAATCCCATGCTTAGTGAATACGTTACTCAGGACAAATAATAGTTCAAGTTTGGGGGTTTGATGAGTTGATATTTTACAAACTTATTGAACTCATATTCATGAGTTATTGCTATGTTTTAATGCTAATTGAGTGATTTTAGGCCCTAGTCTCTTATTTGTAGGCATTTCTTGGGGAAATGATGTTTGAAGGATTTGGAGCTTAAATTCACTGAACCACATCGGTGAAGGAAATGATGACTCACAGAAGCCAACTAGCGTTTTGTCAGCTAAACACCGACTTGACTTGAAGATCAATTCCTCAAGCACCAACGAGTAACTGGCAGTGCATAATTTCCGATCGGCATTATGTCAATCCAAGCACAGGTGCAACTAAAGGAAGGAAGGCTGAAGCGATGTAGCAATTGGCGTTTAACAATCATGGACCAGCATTCTGTCGGTCCTACACAAGTCAAAAATAGAAACTCAAGGGCAAAAACGTATTTAAAGATCAAAGTGCTTCTTTTGGAAGGTTTCAAGGATATAATTGAAATTTGTGTAATTATGTACTATTATGTTCTTCTCAATTAGGAATAGTAAAAAAATTCTCTTTTTGGATATTTTGTAGTGATAGAAAGTAGAGAGAAAGTAGCTAAGAACTTTCTTTCTTGCCAAAGAAGAATCTCATTTTTGACTCTCAAATTTTGCATGAAATGGAGTTTTACTATATGGGTATAATCTCTATTTCTTCATTTATGAGAAGCTAAATTTATCGCTAGGGGTGTGTGTGCAAGATGTGGGTATAAACCCAATGGGTATTTATTTATTAGTTCTAAAAATGGTTATTATGCATGGATCTATTATTGTCTTGAAGTTTTAATTGAAAAATCAGTAGTTACAAACATTGATTGAACTCTCTAACACTATTTTATCTTGAGAAAGCAAATAGAGTTTGGCAAGAATCCATTAGTGAGGACTTGGTGAAATTAGTCATTAGATATGCGCTAGAAATAGTCTAATCTGACTAATTTTTCATTAAGGATATGAGCTAGAGATAGTTTATCCACTCATGCAATGTTTGGTGTTTTGTTGGTAATAGTCTTAGAGTTTGAGAGAATCCAATGGATATACGCTTGATAGTTTGAGACAATATCGAATGTAGATTAGACAATATGTCATCCATGTATTAACCAATTTGGATTCAATTAATCTTTGCCTATTGTGTTGAAATCCCATCGCAATGCACACACCCCTAATCGTTTCCTACCTTTGTAGAACTCATTTGTGTTATCTCCTAGCTATTGTGACTTGCATTTGATCAATTCTAATTGTTCCCTTAATTCCCTCATTTATATATATATAGTGTTGAGAATACATCGTGCTAATTCGTTGTCACGACACTGACCCTTCGTGAGTGGCACGCGCACTAATCCTCCGATGGACAACCAACTACCAACCCAAAGTTAACCCATCAAACCATTTAAGAAACTAGTTCATGATATAAAATGCTAGAAAAACAATTTAAAACAATTAAAAGATCAAATTTCCATAAACTTAACCAGTCAACAAAAAATAATTGCGGAATGAAATCCCTTGAACCTGAAAGTCATAGTACCAAAAAATCTAACAAGTCTAAGGATAAGGGGATGCAACCTCAACAAGAAAACAAAATGTAGATGTCTGAGTCCGAAAAATGCAGTAAGAAAGTAATGAGGAATCAATAGCAGCCTAGAGGAAGTGGCTCACCCTTGGATTCAAATAGTGGAGGTCTCACTGTTGTGGTCACGAAGCAGACACTTGAATATGCTATGTATTCAACAAACAAAGAGTAAGTGCAGTATTAGTACACAACCATAGTATGCTAATAAGATCTTTGACTAGTTCCAGTATATGAAATATGAACTGGAAATCACAATTCACTAAGCAAATAATACACAATTACAAACATAAGGACAACACAGCTTGGACTCCCAGTCCTTACCATGAATTGATATGCATAAACAACATGAATCATCACAACACGACAACCTAGTCCGGTTCTCTCATGGAACACACACATACAGGCGGCTAGTGAACCGGCATGGTACTCATTCCCATTGTACGAACGTGGTACCCGTTCTAGATATTAGTGTACCAGTGTGGTACCCGTTCCAAAACCAATATATACCAGTGTTGCACCCGATCCCAATCATTAACACACAACACAATCACAACCACAATGAATCAAAATCACACATGTGCATTCATGTAACACATTCATTGCATTTGATTGACAACATCTTTCATTTCACATCCTGTCTTTCCAATTTTCTTAATCATATATCATGCATGCATTACTAACGATGTAGTTAACAAGAACATATAGTATAAATGAGAAAACAATAACAATCACCTACCTCAAATAAAACCTTGGAAGCTCTATTGAATTTGAGCCTTCTCTTTTTGTAATGCATCTTCTTGTTATTAGTCTAAAATAATAACAAAACACAACAATCAATGAATAATGGCCCTACAATGCATGAATTATACCCAAATCTGAAATCTCGGGTCATTCCCATGATCATCCCACCCAACAAGGGTGTTTTTCACTATTAATTTAAGTTAAAACCATTCCCCAAGAGTAAAACGCTAGATTCTAAGGCTTAAGGGTCCAAATACAAGTTGGGGAAGTAATTAACTTACGTTTTCAGAAGATATTGGTGGAAAAACTAAAGAAAACTACCCTAAAAAGCCCTTCGTTTTCCCAAGATTGAAGTTGTAGAAAATAAGAGGTTTTGGAACTTTTCTATACAAAAACCCGACTAACCTCACTATAGCGGCCAAACCTGCTATAAAAGCTTACACAAATATAAAAACTCATAAATCCTCCCCAAATCCCTCATTTCACAATACATCTTCAAACCTTGATATTCTATACTAACCCTTTCATGCCAAGTTCCAAACCAGGAGTTTTACTCACTCGAATTCGATTCCAAAAGGCTTTATGGATTATGTAATGTCTTAGCTACTAGGAAACATGATCTAAGCTTAGACATACCACCCCATCAATTCCCGGATTTCCCTAAACCTCATTTGTTCAAATTTTTGTCTAAAACTCACCTAGCCTAGATTTTTCAAGTCACTAACCAACAAGTTTTTTTACCCAATTCTTTCACAATTTTCTACCCATAATGTACATATAGGGTCGTTACATTTGTATTGAGTCTATTAAGTTATTTGAGCGTAATATTTTCTTTTTGTCTTTGTGGTTCGATCCCGATCTCATTAGTTGAGTATTGTTTCTCCATATGTCTGCCTTTGTCTTAAACGTGAGACATTGTTGAGTGTAATCAATATATCATGCAAACAAACATGGGGTCTCACAAAAATATCCCTGCCATTTATGCATATTTATCAATATATTCCTCATTAATTATTAATTATCATATCTCGTACAAAAATTAAGTTCCATTTAAGGATTCTGTTCTTCCCTTTTACACAATAAATTTTTATTTCATATTATGTATTATTTTTTGATTAATTCAAAGTATAAATATCATATACCAAACCATTGTGACTGGCACCCACATTAAACCCCCTATGGGTGAACCAATACTTAACCCCTAAATCATGCAATTTACAAGTTAACAACTATAGAATAAGAAAACCTGAGATAATAGTAAGGCCTCAAACTAAATAAATAAATAGAATGTGTGAAAATCTACACAATCGACTAGAATAAAAAAGTCACCGTACTAAAATATCTAACTAAAATTTCTAAGACTTGTAATAAAGATAATAACAACTACTATCAATTAATGGAAAGAAAGACATCAGAAAGAAGAAGCTTCGAGGCAGCCTAGACGGAAGTAGCTCACCCTCACACCTGAAAAAATATAACTGCTAAATATGAGGTTTCGTAGATGCCACTAGATCACTGTCTGAACTCAAAAAAGTGGAGGAGTAGCATCAATATAAGCTCTATGTACTAGTATGCCTCATAGGAAGACTATGATTAGTAAGATATATATAACCACAATTATAAAATAAGTAGATATGCAATTTGAGTGAATACCTTACAGAATAACAACCCTTTGCCTTCACTCTATGGACTAAGTGAGAACCTAAAAAAAATCCATTTTTTCAATCGTTGAATTACCGGCATGGCCGGGTTGGACACTGGTCAGCCTGATAGAGGTGGCCAATCATTTATTCTTTCATCCACCACCAATTTTCCAGATCTTAGTCACCTAAAATCATCGAAGAAATGTAATCACCCTCCAAGTCATTTCTGTGTTAATGCCTTCTTTCTGTCGTTTAGAGCATTCCTGTAGCGACCCTAAGTCATCTATGACTTGCTGGCACTGACTGTTTGGTTGCCTGGTCCTTCGTTTGGGTTTTATACCTATTTTTTTGTTTTGGAGCTTTTGAACCTTGAAAAGTTGATTTCAGTCATAACTTCAGGTAAACTACCTCAGATAATAATTCTGACGGTTCCATCAGCTCCGGAGCAACAAAATTAGGCTAGGAGCATGGTTTACCCGAGTCCCAGGGTTTCCGGTGTGATTTTGGGGACAAGTTAGCTCTTTAGTCTTTGAAATTTGGTTTAAGGTTGACTTCTGTCAACATTCTTGGAAAATGCACTCGGATGGAAATTTCGACAGTGCGATTAGTTCCGAAATGCCGAGTTTGGTCTAGAACAACCCTTCGAGAATTACTAGGAGCTTTCAATCTGATTTTGAGACCTCGGGTAGAAGTTTGCTAAAATGGTTCATAGGGTGTGGGACCCACTTTTTTTGGAAATGACGTCGTACGGAAATTTCAACTGCACCATTGAGTCTAGAATGTCGAATTCGAGGGGGTAGCATATTTTGTTTGCGTGCACGGGGTTCTGAACGAATCCCGAGCACCCCGTCGGAGTTTTGGAATTATCCAAAACTTAGCTGGTGCAACTGTCAAAACTGCAGACTCATTTACTCTCCGCGTTCGTGGGATAGGCTCCGCGTTCGTGGGATAGGCTCCGCGTTAGCGGAGGTGTGGGAAAGTCTACTCCACGTTCGCGGAGGTCTGTGAGGCTCGATGTATCCTTGTGCTCCCCGTTCGCGGATGGTTCTCCGCGTTCGCGGAGGTCTGGGTCCCTGAGCTCCACATTCGCAATGAGGTATCCGCATTCGCAGGGGTCTGTGTGGTGAGTGGTTCCTTATGCTACACATTTGCGGAGGTTTCCCCGTGATCGTGGAGGTCTGTTGGGTGAGGGGAGAATTTTTTTTCCGCGTTCGCAGGCCTGGGGCCGTGTTCACGGAGTACTGGGTTGCTCACCTCCGCGTTAACGGAGAAGACCGAGTCTGGCAGTGTGTATTTAATGAGGTCGAAGCTCACTCATTTGGGATCTTCAAAACCTCATATCTCCCTCATCTTGTGTGCTCTCCACAAGTGGGTGAGTCACACTCGATCCGATCATCGATGTGTCTCGGAGAGACTCAATAGTAGCAGCTTTGACTAGATCCCGCTCCAAGTCCTCAAGGCCATCATACACCTCCCTCTCCCTCATCGTGTAATCCTCTTCATCAGTCTAAGGTGTATCAGACACACCGTCATCATCATTCGCTGGCACAACACTACTGGAGGTAGGTGGAATATCGTCAGGCCTCGGCTTCTAAGGGATATCTACACCTCCCCATAGCATGGTAATATCCGTGGATTTTAGCTCATCCACGTCCTTCCTCAAGCCAATAATCTGGGACCGGATGGATGTAAAATCTACAGACTCTCCCCTACGCTGCTCACAAGCCTCAACTCTAACTGTGAGGTGTGCAAGAAGCTCCCCGTGCGAAGTAATGAGTCGGCACTGGTCAGCCAACTCAGTCTAGATAGGACCAAGGGCGGCAGCTAAAGCTCTCTAAATAATCCCAGGAACAGCTGCCTCAACCCGGGAGGCTTGGACATCCGCTGAGTGGGCCAAGTGCCCCATCTTGATAAGCATGGCCTGGGTCCTGAAGTAGTAGTAGGAGTAGATGAAGAAGAGAGACCGGGTGGATGAGTAGACGTAGCAGGAGCATCTAAAACAGGCATGCCTGACGGCTCAACTGCTGGGCGGGGGGACCCCGTCTCCATAGCATCTATATCCACCTTGGGAGTCGTATCAGCTGGTGGTCTCCTCCACCTTCTGCTTCATCTTTTTGGTACTCCGCTTCTATCCTCCAGATGTCACAAGACGAGGTCAAAGTGACCTCAACATCCACCTTCTTATCGAAGGGAACACCCGCTCCTCTACAAAGCTCACTGATGAGGATCGGGAACGGTAGTAAAGTGTGTTGCTACTTGGCCCTCATCAATATTTCCTGGTCAATGACCATCCCCAAGTTGAGCTTCTGCCTATCAATAATACAACCTAAAAAAGCGGCCTTCGGGTGCCGAAGGATAGATTCATTCTGAAACAAAATGAGGTTGCTGCTCAAAAACCCAAACCAATACCGGGCCACAATGGTCAAGTCCCTCTTCTCTATTGTAGTGCCGGTGTCCAACCAACGGGGAGAGGCATCACTTATCAACGCTGCCAACCACCTCTTCAAAGTTTCCAAACTCCCTTTCTAATTGTCTTCTAGGGAGTGCACGTATCTGTGAGTGCAGTCCAGAACCTCATTTATTTCCGTCTGGCTACACTTGACCTTTTTACCCCTCACTCGGACGAAGTCCACAGGTTCCATAGACTGGGCCAACTTCTTGACCCTCGGGACTACATCGACGTAGGTTGTATAAAACTCTCGAACCCAAGAATGAACATATGGGTTCTGAGGTTTTGTGAAGAGCTGGAAACCGTGGTATCAAAGTGTATCCCATACATATGCATATTTTTCTACTACTCCGTCAGTTGACAATCTCTTTTCCTCAAGTATAGTACTTCCACCCACGACCTTCAACCTATTCATCAGTCTTGGGAGTTGAGCTAGGGCAGGTATGCAGGTAGTAGTGGCAGGTGCAGGAGTTGTGGTAGACTGGGGCTCCAGAATGGGAGCAGGGCCGTTGACCCTATCCAATGGGTCATGTAGCCTCTTTGAGCGGATCTCAGAACAGGGCCTCTTCAAAAGTTCTCCAATAGGCGCCCCCGATTCTACACTATTTTCTTGTTCCGACCCTGTGGAGGTGAAATGAATTGACTGCTCCTCATTGTCAGAGGCAGACTTCTCCATAACTTGTTGTTTTCCCTTTCCTTTGGCTTGGGGTTTGGGTTGTTTTGGTTGTCGAGGGCGCTCACCCTCGGAGGCAATCTCTATGGCTTTACTTCTCTTCATTGGAGGTTTGGCGGAGTGGGTTTTTTTACGAGGCATATCTGCAAACAAAAAATACCAAACAAAGAAAATCGGTCAAAATAAGGTATACCAAAATTTTAGAATCCATCGTCAAGTCACTCGACGAGTCACCGAATGACATTAGGCGTGTCGCCTAAAAGAACAGACCGACCATTCAACCAGTCAAGAAGAATAGGCGATAAGAAAAAACAATCGGTGAACGCACTCGGCGAGCACAGGGCAGTATCACCGAAAAATACAGACTTCAGGACTTCAAATCGACAAATAAAAAAGATGATAGACTCGCTAAAGGGCGAGTCACCGATTGGAATGGCGTGCCCGACTTAGCTCGCCGAATCAATCAAGGGCAACTCAATTTCAAAAATTTTCTAATTTTCAGCACGTGGCCCAATAAATTACTATTCACACTCAAAGAACAACAAATAGCCGACACCCATACTCAATTACACCTCGGGGTACTCAGACTTCCCCAATTACGAATCGAAAACAACAAAACGACAATTTTCCCTTAAGAGAGACGTCACCCCATCCATCATTGGGCAAAATAAGTCATTTGATTGCACTCGGGTGTTACTCAGACTTCACCCAATTACAAACCAACAACCCAAGAATTTAAAATCGAAACCCCCAACTCCCGATTGAATTAAACACCCCACATTTGTAATAATCAAACAAAGCAAGGTATTAAAATAATCAAATGCACTAATAGAAACAATTACCAAAGGCATCAATCACCCAATCAAACACAATCGGGATTCACAATTCACGAGAGTTGAAAAATTGAAATTCGATATCGCGAACTAACCTCGAAGCCGACAACAACTTCTATCACACGATGAAACTAGGGTTAAGGCATTCTTCTAGCACTTCATGACCAATCAATCAACAAAATTAAGAAAAATAAAAGCAAAATTGTGTGTGAATGTGGGTACGAGAGGGAAATTTCAAAAGTTATTAAAGCTTGAAGTTGAAAGGTTTAAAAACTTTCAGTTCGTACCCCAAGGGGCAATGAGAATAACGTCACCATTTCACTCGGTGAAGCGCCGAATGTTACCTTACATCGCCAAAAATTGCAGAACGTCTCACCAATAATTGAGTCCAGAAGGCGAGATAAATAGGGCTTCCCGATCAATTCGGCGATGCGCCGAATATCACAGATGCTCACCCAATTTTCCAGGGTGTTTTGTAACTTCAACCTCCAATGTCTGAGAAACTTCGGCGATCCCAAGGTAGATGGGCGATGCATCGAATGGTGCATCCCTTCGCTTAATTGCAAAACTTTTCAACCAAGCGCATTTCAACCTACATATTCAACACACGTTATTCAAATACTAAAAATAGAACTTGGGTTGCCTCCCAAGAAGCGCCGTATTTAACATCGTGGCATGACGTGGACATGTATTCAAGCATCATCCAAGTACACTACATCAATCTTTCGCACAACGGGACCCTCTCCGAAATAGAGTTCCACCCTTTGCCCATTAACCTTAAAGATTGAACCATTCTCACGTTGAACCTCAATAGCTCCATTTTCAAACACACTATTCACCTTGAAGGGTCTTGACCATTTGTACTTCAGCTTCCCCGGGAATAATTGCAACCTCGAATTGTAGAGCAATACATGATCACCACCCTGAAATTCCCTACGAAGTATTTTGGAATCATGCCATTTCTTCATTTTCTCTTTATAGAGGGCAGCACTTTCAAAAGCACGAAACCAAAATTCTTCAAATGCATGCAGCTGGTCAACCCTGTTCTTAGAGGCAGCATCCCAATTCAAATTTATGATCTTCAAAGCCCATAGTGACTTATGCTCAAGCTCCATCGGAAGATGGCATGATTTTCAAAAGACTAACTGATATGGTGACATACCAATTAGTGTTTTGAAAGCAATTCGGTAGGCCCACAAAGCATCTTCCAACTTTCGTGACCAATCTGAACGGTTTGCATTCACTATCTTTGCTAAAATCTCTTTGATTTCCCGATTGGATACTTCAACTTGTCCGCTGGTTTTTGGGTGATAAGGTGTGGAAACCTTATGCTTGACTCCATACTTGGTCAGCAACGAGAGAAACAATCGATTGCAAAAGTGTGAGCCCCCATCACTAATTATTGCCTGCGGTGTGCCAAACCTTGTAAAGATATACCACTTAAGGAATGCAATTACACTTCTCCCTTCGTTGTTGGGTAAGGCTATAGCTTCTACCCACTTTTACACATAATCAACGGCCACCAAAATGTATTTGTTCCCATAGGAACTCACAAATGGACCTATATAATCAATCCCCCATACATCAAATAATTCAACTTCAAGGATTGGGGTAAGGGGAAGCTCATGTCGGCGTGACACTCCTCCTTGCTTTTGGCATGAGACACACTTTTGGACTAGGTAGTTAGCATCTTGGTACAATGTTGCCCAATAATAACCACTTTTCAATACCTTTGCAGCAGTTCACACTCCACTATAATGACCACCAACGGGCGACGCGTGGCATGCGTTAAGTATGGCATCAGTTTCGACTTCCGACACACACCTTCTAATGATATGATCCGCACATTCTCTGAATAAGTAGAGCTCATCCCAGAAATATTTTTTAGCATCGAAGAGGAATATTTTGCACTGATAAAATGAGAGCCCCTCAGGTATGATTCCACACACAGCATAATTAGCAAAGTCAGCGTACCAAGGAACAGAACCATAAGAGATCAACATGACCATCTTATTTGGAAAAGCATCATCAATCTCCTTGTCTCCGGACACCACAACATTCGTTTCAAGCCTGGATAAATGATCTGCCACTTGGTTTTCACACCCCTTTCTATCTTTGAATTCAAAGTCAAATTCTTGTAGGAGCAATATCCACCGAATCAGCCTTGGTTTAGCATCCTTCTTGGCCATCAAATAGCGGATAGTTGCATGGTCCGTGTGCACCACTACTTTAGTTCCCAATAAGTAAGCTCAAAATTTCTCGAAACCATACACTACAGCCAATAATTCTTATTTGGTCACGGTATAATTCCGTTGAGCCACATTTAACGTCTTACTAGCGTAATATATTGGGTGGAACAATTTGTCTCGATTAATTCGAATGGGCTACCCCAATCGGGAGCAACAATAACTTGAGCTGACACAAGCTTCTCTTTAAGGCACTCAAAAGCAACCATACAATCTTCATCAAACAAGAACACACTTGAATTCTAAAGAAGTTTACATAAAGGATGAGCAATCTTTGAGAAATCCTTAATAAAACACCTGTAAAAACCCGTGTTTCCTAAGAAACTTCGGGCACCTTTGACTGAGATAGGAGGAGGTAGCTTGACAATCACGTCAACTTTTTCTTGATCTACTTGCATCCCTTTACCTAAAATATGGTGTCCCAAAGCAATCCCCTCTTTCACCATAAAATGACACTTCTCTCAATTGAGGACAAGGTTAGTTTTGACACAGCTTTGCAAAGCTAGCCCCAAGTGTTCAAGGCATTCTTCAAAAGAGTCACCAACTATGGAAAAATTGTCCATGAATACCTCCATAGAGCCTTCAACCATATCAGCAAAAATTGATAGCTTACACATTTGGAATGTGGCCAGTGCATTACGCAGCCCAAAAGGCATTCGATTGAATGCAAATGTTCCATAAGGGCAACTGAAAGTCATTTTATCTTGGTCCTCCGAGGCTATAGAGATCTGATTGTACCCAGAATACCCATCAAGGAAGCAATACCATCCACGCCCCGCCAACCTATCAAGCATTTGGTCTATGAAAGGCATGGGGAAATGGTCCTTCTCAGTTGCCGAATTCAACTTCCTATAATCCATGCATACTCTCCAACCTGTGACTGGTCGCATAGGTACAAGCTCACCTTTTTCATTTGGCACAACAGTCATACCCCCTTTCTTTGAAACACATTGAACTGGGCTTACCCATTTGCGATCCGCAATAGGATAAATCACACCCGCATATAGCCACTTAATGATCTCCTTTTTAACCACTTCTTGCATTGGAGGGTTCAACCTCTTTTGGTGCTCTACACTTGGCTTGCAATCTACCTCCAACTGAATTTTATGCATGCAAATCCCAAGAGGAATTCCCACTATGTCAGCAATTGTCCACCCAATAGCTTTGATGTACCATTCTAGCATACTCATAAGCGCTTGCACTTGCTCTTCAAGTAAGTCAGATGCAATGATCACCGGCAAAGTATTTTCAGCTCCCAAGAATACATAACGAAGTAGGGATGGAAGAGGTTTCAGCTCAAGTTCTGGAGGTGTTTCAATGGATGGTTTTGCAGGAGGATCTTCTCTAATTTTCAAATCAAGCTCCAGGTTCAAAGGAGTTTTAGAGTGAGATCTTATTCCCGATAGAGTAGCTATTACCTCATCATAATCTTGGATGTCCACCCCATCATAATTCAATATCACAGCAGCCAATGCATCACCCATACAAGTAACCTCACTAACACTATCTACCGCCTTATCGATGACATCAATAACCGACACCACATGGATATCGTTTGGTTGCTTCATAGATTTACACACATTGAAAGTAACTTCCTCCTCATTTACTCTGAATTTTGATTCCCTGCTCTCCACATCTACAAGTGCTCTCCCGGTAGCCAAGAATGGTCTACCAAGGATAATAGGAATCTCGGCATCTATCTCGCAATCAAGAATAAAAAGATCTGCCGAAAAAATGAATTTGTCAGCCCATACAAAAATATCATAAAGAACACCAATGGGTTGCTTAATAGATCTATCCGCCATGAGAAGCCTCATTGTGGTAGACTTGGGTTCACCCAACCCAAGTTGTTTGAAGATAGTGTAAGGCATCAAATTAATTCTTGCTCCTAAATCACATAATGCTTTTGCAAATTTGAACACCCCAATAGTGCATGGTATTGTAAATGCCCCCGGATCATCTTTCTTTGCAACCACATTTGACATTATAGCGCTGCAACTATGGGACACTTCCACCGTTTCAAAATCCATACTTCTCTTCTTCGTGACCAACGATTTCATGAACTTGGCATAACCCGGCATTTCTAGTAATGCATCCACCAAAGGAAGATTGATGGATAGAGACTTGAAAATTGAAAGGAACTTTTGAAACTTTGCATTGTCGTCACTTTTCTTCAGCCTTGTGGTTTAATTTTTGGTAATGGTTTAAGAGGAGCTGGTTTAGGAACCTCCTCGACCTTAGACGAAGTGGTTTTTCCCGGCTCATCATCACTTGGATCACCCACCTCTTCATTGGCAATGTCTTTGCTCACTTCTACTTCCGGACTGTACTCAATATTCCCATTCACACCGGTACCCAAAACTTTTCCACTTCAAGTAACAATTGCCATGCATTGAGCATTCTCATTCTTTGGATTGGCTAAAGTATCACTAGAAAGACCACCAATTGATCTTTGGTTCATTTGAGTAGAGATCTGAACCATTTGAGATTCAAGATGCTTGATTGAGGTGGAGTGAGAAGTGACTGTTTGACTCAAAGAAGAGAAGTCAGCCCTCATCTCCTTGAGTACTTTGTCTGACCCCTCAACCTTGTGCAAAATACGAACAAGCATATCTTCCATTTTGTAATTATCCGGATCAGCCTTTGGTTCTTTAGCTTTAGTACGATCATGCGGAGGCACATATTGATCTCGCTCACCATCCCTCCAATTTGCACCTCGATCACGACACTCACGGCTCTCTTTCCAACCACTACCTTGATCTTTGTTCCAACCTTGATTCCCACCCGACTTTTGATAGCTCAGATGAGAATCCACCATTTGGTTCGATACAAACTGCACTTCCTCATTGTACATGTTCTCAAATGCCGCATCGTCTGGGCTCGTAACAACAGCGTTTACCGCTTTTGGTTTCACACCAATGACATGCTTACCAAGAAAATCCATCTGAGTCATCATTTTGGCCATATTCGCATCACGTTCTTGGTCTTTCTCAATTTGCTCTTTTCTCATTCCAACTACAAGAGGTGATACTTGATCTTCTCTTGTGTGCCAAGCTTGGTTAATTTTTGTCATGTCATCAAGCAAGGCTGCGGCGATAGGAAATGGTTGCCTCATAATTCCACCTTGAATTAAACGATCAGCAATAGACTTATTCACTGAATCAAGGCTACGATAGAAATATTGCAACAATACATTTTCAGGCAACCCATGAGTTGGACATTAAAAATGAAGCTTTTTGAATCTCAGCCATGTCTCATGGATTGGTTCACCCTCAAGTCTCTTAAAGTTCTGAATAACATCCCTCAACTTCACCATCATTGAAGGAGGAAAGAATCGTTCAAGGAAAGCTTTCGTTTGCTCAGCCCAAGAAGTAATTGAGTCCCTTGGTAGTTCAGCCAACCACTTCGTTGCCTCCCCATTTAGAGAGAAAGGGAATAACCGGAGTCTAATTGACTCTTGAGATATGTTCTTGAAGATGAATGGGCTAAAAACATCCAAGAAATTCTGAAGATGTTCATGCGGGTCCTCGTGAGCAAGTCCCCCAAATGACCCTTTAAGTTGCAATAGCTGGAACATAGTTTCGGTCACATGAAAGATGGCATTACCCACAGTAGGGGGTAAGCGGATGGCCCCTGCACTTCCCACTTGAGCCACATTGAAATCGTTCATATTTCCAATGTCATCATTCACATAGTGTATATTATCATTCTGACCAACAACACTATCATCTTCATTTATGTTGCCACCTGTTGAAAATAAACAACGAGAGAACTAATAAGTAAATTCAACTACAATCAAGCTAATTCACTAAAACACATCGGTATAAGAATTCTAAACGCCATTCCCTGGCAGCGGCGCCATTTTTTGTAACGCTCAAATATACCTATCACGGTTCAAGATGTACGCGATCGTTAGCAATATAAACCTAACAAGGAGTTAGGGTCGATCCCACGAGGAATGGGCCAAGTTCAAAATTCAAATACGAAGTATGAAGGTGATTTTGCTTTTTGTAGGTGGAAAACAATTACAACGAGACATAATATAAATTTATGAATTTTCAAATATCAAGCTAAGAGAGTTTCAATTAACTATTCCAACAAATTGCAGTTCTAAATGAATTTACTCAATAAGAGGAAGGGCTTTAGGGATGTGTGAGTGTTCAACCACCAATTTCACTTAATGGGTCATCATCAATTGCTTAATAATGCTGATCTACAATGGGTAGGCAAGATTATTGCTATGATAGTTGTTTCGCAACCAACTATCATGCTTTCAATTGGGTTTTATCAAACCTCAACAAGCTAAACAATCAAGCACAACCTTATACCTTAATTAAACCCACTTTTACAAGATGAGTAGTATAGATAAGAACCCATACAATTATCAAAAGCTAATCCCACTCAAATGTACCCTTATCAAGCATACAAAGAGGTATAAGCTAGAATTAAATTTGTAACTTTAATTCATGAGATTAAAACATGGATTAACGACTTAACCCACACTAAATCAACAAGTAATTTCAGCAATTGATAAGACCCATAAGCTAATTAGATGTTTGAATACATAATCACACCCCTAAAGTATTGGGGTTTTAGCCAATCATAATGAGAGTAAAGAATTGATTACCAAATGCATTCTCCATTGAGTTCTCAATCTTTACACAGCAGAATTAATCGACCAAAATGTACCCAATGTAAGAATGGTCTCAAAGAAAGAATTCACAAGTTCAATCCTTAAAAACACTAAGTGTTTTTGGATGTAATTTTATTGTCTTGTTCTACACTCTTTCTTCCACACCTGTCTCCTTTTGAAATCTCCAATTTATACTTCCCAAAAATTCCTCATGATTTTGAATTTGGGGACTGATCGGCGACGTAAGTGTGTCTTACCCTTGCATTCGGTAATGCGCCGAATCTCAGCTTCTCGCCCTTTCAATCCATCATTTTGATATTGTTCTCACCTTGGGACTTAAGGCGAGATAAATCAGGCTCGCCGATCAATTCGGCGATTCGCCATCTAGTTCACTAGCTCACCGTTTTGTCTTCAACTTTTACTTCGCTCCTTGCACTTTAGGCGATACGTTGCCCACTCGATGCGTCGCTGAGTGGACTTTGGCGAGCCTCAGCCTTTTGTTCCTTCAATATTTTCGCCTTTTGCCTTCCTTTTTGCAATATATTGGCTCCATCTCATTCTTGCCCCTTATGCTGCACACAAACATTCTAACATTAGTTATAGGTACATAAAGTGGCATTAAGGACACTAAATTGACACGAACGAAGCTAAAAATGAGTCAAAACCACCGACTCATCATTACCTGGTAGATCGAGCTGGATGCGAGAGCAATTCCCTATCTTATTTGAGCCCTCAGGTACTTCTTGATCCTTACTTTCACGAATGAAAGTCCTTTTAGTAGTGGATATTGTAATGACCCTCCAGGTCATTTTTGTGTTAATACCTTCTTTCTGTCGTTTAGAGCGTTCCTATAGTGACCCCAAGTCATTTATGACTTGCTAGCACTGACTGTTCGGTCGCCTGGTCGTTCGTTTGGGTTTTATGCCTACTTTTTTATTTTGGAGCTTTAAACCTTGAAAAGTTGATTTCGGTCATAACTTTAGGTAAACAACCTCATATGAGAATTCTGACAGTTCTATCAGCTCCGGAGTGGCCAAATTAGGCTAGGAGCATGGTTTGCCCGAGTCCCGGGGTTTCCGGTGTGATTTTGGGGCCAGTAGCTCTTTAGTCTTCGAAATTTGGTTTAAGGTTGACTTCGGTCAACATTCTTGGAAAATGCGCTCGGATGGAAATTTTGACAGCACGATTAGTTTTGAAATGTCGAGTGTGGTCTAGGACGACCCTTTGAGAATTACCGGGAGCTTCCGAACTGATTTTGAGAACTCCGATAGAAGTTGGCTAAAATGGCACATTGGGTGTGGGACCCACTTTTTGTCGAAATAACCTCGTACGGAAATTTTGACTGCACCATTGAGTCTGGAATGTTGAATTCGAGTGGGTAGCATATTTCATTTGCATGTAAGGGGTACCGAACGAATCCCGAGTACCCCGTCAAAGTTTTGAATAAGTCCAAAACTTAGCTGGTGTAGTTGTCAAAACTGTAGACTCATTTACTCTCCACATTCGCGGGATAGGCTCCGCGTTCGCGGAGATGTAGGAGAGTCTACTCCGCCTTCGCGGGCCAGAGGCCGCATTTGCGGAGGTCTATGAGGCTGGGTGTATCATTGTGCTCCGCGTTCACGGATGGCTCTCCGCATTCGCGGAGGTCTGGGTCGCTGAGCTTCGTGTTCGCGGTGAGGTCTCCACGTTCGCGGAGGTCTATGTGGTGAGTGGTTCCTTGTGCTCTGTGTTCGCGGAGGTCTGTTGGGCAAGGGGTTAATTTGTTCTCCGCGTTCGCGGGCTTGGGGTTGCATTTGCAGAGCGTTGACCGCGTTCGCGGAGAAGAGGGGCCTGGCAGTGTCTATTTAATGATGTTGAAGCTCACTCGTTTGGGAGCTTCAAAACCTCATACCTCCCTCATCTTGCATCCGTTTTCAGCGATTCAAAGTCCCAGCCGTTCAGATTCTCGTTGGCTTCGTGGGTTTTAGGTTGCTTGGAATTGGGTGGTCCTCGAATTCTGTGAATTCTAGTGGTAAGTTTATTTTTGGCCTATTTTTGTTAAGTTTTGCATTTTGTTGTTGTTGGCTGATAAGAGTAGATCCGAGCCTTGATGGGTGGTCCGTTTTGGGATTCAAGTTCAGGGGAGGATTTAGGTCCTTTTCACAGAGTCAATTTCGAAAAATCCGGAGCGAGTCCCACTTTGCCCGATTTAACTCCAAAATTGGCCTGTCTCTGATTTTATTGATCTTAGTGTCTAAACGACCGTATTGACGCTGTGATCCTATTTTTGATAGCGTGGAAACAGTCTGAGGCCGTTCGGAAGGGAAAATCTCTGGTTGAGTGACTTGGAGAGCTTGTTATCAGCTTTTTGGTAGGTTACGACTTTCCTTCCTTCTAGATTGAGCTTGATTGTGTAAATGCTAGTAGCTATTTGTGAATCTGGGGTGGCTAGCTAGTATTGTTTCCCTGCTTATCCGATTTCCTATTTTATAGTTGACTGTTGGGCTGTTATGGGCTAGTATCATGCGGTAGATTGGGTTGTTGACTCAGATTGTTGGTATTTGTGTTTTAGGTTATCTGTTGGGTGGTTATCTGTAGCTGCATGAGTGGGTCTAGGTCGTTTCATTCTGTGTTTGGTTGATTATTGTGATTTTGGCCTTAGAATAGGTTGAGGTAGAATTGCCTTAGTCCTATGCACTTCTTGACTTGAGTATGTATCCGATATCGAGTCGGATGGACTAGATCCTTGCAGACTGGTATAGCAGACTTGGGAGGTGTTTTGGTGGCCTTCGGATATTCCGATTCTTCTCCCTTATCTATGAAATTCTTGGGGTGCAGCGGGAAGATGTCACCGTTACACCAATTATCGATTGAATTGTGTTAGGCTGGGAGTCTTCGGTTGATATACCTGTGAGGGCGGCGGCCCGTGATGTTTAGTCTGGCGTGGTATGGTTGGTATTGACTTTATCTGGTCTGTGTTTAGGATATGTGGGGAGTGGGTGGTAATCCACGATATGTGGGTTATTTGAGGTCCTCTACGGAGTAGACATAGATGGCACATTCGTCTGGCTAGGTTAATGCCCTCAGAGTGGTGGATGGCACACTCGTCTGGCTGGGTTAATGCCCCCTGAGTGGTAGATGGCACACTTGTCTGGCTGGGTTAATGCCCCCGGAGTGGTAGATGGCACACTCGTTTGGCTGGGTTAATGCCCCCAGAGTGGTAGATCGCACACTCGTATGGCTGGTTTACTGCCCCTGGAGTGGTAGATGGCACACTCGTTTGGCTGGGTTAATGCCCCCAGAGTGGTAGATGGCACACTCGTCTGGCTGGGTTAATGCCCCCGGAGTGGTAGATGGCACACTCATCTGGCTGGGTTAATGCCCCCGGACTGTTAGATGGCTCACTTGGCTGGTATGGGCTGGGCCTAAGCCGATGCCCCCGGAGTGATAGCCTATTTGGACAGCTGGATACCTGGTTATTTAGAGAGGTCGGCGTACCCCCTCCCTTTTGCAGTACTCGACTGGATGGGTTCATGCCCTCGAAGTAGCTTGCTGGATTGACATATTGCTTGAGAAGTCAGACCTGTGGTCGGTTGAGTATCGGTTGTTTGTTCGGTTTGGAGTTCTGTTCCTTGATTCTGTAGTTCTAGCTTTTCAGTGTACCTGTCGGGCTTATGGGGGTCTGTTCGAGTTTTTACTTAAACTTGTGCATGAGTGTGCCTAACGGGTCTTATGGGGGGGCCAGCTGGGTTTAACGTAGCTATCCTCAGTTTACATTCCGCTTTCTATGTTTCCGTTCTGTTGACCTCTGTTGTTGTTAATTCTATCTTGTCTGCCTGTTTTTACCTTTCTTGCTCAGTCGGCCTGTGATGCCTACTGGGTACCTGTTGTTTTGGTGCTCATGCTATACTCTGCATCTGTTTTCATGATGTAGGTCTGAGCACCAGTTATCAGCATTTAGATCAGGCCTGGAGCTGTCCTTTCAGGAGACTAGGGTGAGCACATGGCGTTCTGGGATTACCTGTCTCCTTCTGTATATATATTTTTTGCTTGTCTTTTGTTTTCGAGACAGTTGTTTCTATGGTCCACTTTTGGGACTTGTACTCTTGTTAGTAGCTTTGTTCATGTGACTTCCAGATCTTGGGAGGTGTCTTGTATATATTATTTTGGTTTGGTTCCGCTTCAGCCTTCATTTATGTGTTCTTGTTGTATGCTTCCACTTGGTTTGGACTAGTTTCCACTCTTAGTCCCATTACTATTAAGTTCCGGGATAGAGTTAGGCTTGCCTACCGGTGGGTTGTAGGCCCCATCATGACCTGAGAAATCAGGACGTGACAAGAAAGCTTGTCCAGGAGAGGCTTCTATTGTTTTTCCTACTGATAATGGTAAGGCTATATGTAATGAAGAGAAGAATAATACAAAGCTGACTTTTGTGGATTTGGTAAAACCTATTCTGATGATGTGTAAGAAATCACATGATGAGACTATTGAGATGAAGCATGTGGAATATAACGATGGCATCCCAAGAATTACTTGAACTGAGGAAGAAGTGCATAAGATGAATATAATAGAGGAGTTGCAATTAGCCGTCATAGGAAAGTTCTCTTATAAATGGCCTGAACTAGAAGAGCTTAAAGTAAAGATACCCAAGCAATGCAAAATGAAAGAAGATTGTAAAATTGGTCTCTTTCATAATAGACACATTTTTATGTGTTTCAATCAGATGGAGGACTATGTTCATATGCTATTAAAGAATGTGTATTACATTATAGCTAAAGATGGTATAGTGTATCAAATAAGACCTCTGATTTATGATTCTAAATTCAAACCTGAGGAAGAATCCACACAGGCTATGGCTTGGATTTCATTCCCAGATCTACTCCCTACATTTTTGTGAAGGAATCTTTACTTTCTTTAGCTTTTGCTATGGGGAACCCCCTACATGTTGATACTGCCACTATTAAAAAGACCCGATCTACTTGTGCGAGGGTGAAAGCACAAGTGGATTTGGCTAATAAGTTATCTGATAGGGTGGAAATTGAAGTGGTAAATAACAAGACTATGGAATCTAGAATTTAGAATACCAAAATTCAGTACATATGTTGCCCAAATATTTTCATACTTTTAAACTACAGGGACATGGTGAGGAGGAAAGTAGGTTCTTACATCCTGAGTTAAGAGAGTTTCTTAGAGTTGAATTAATCGGAGGAAGTTCAGAATAATGAAATGCAAAATCAGAGATCAGTGCAGAAAGGTATATCAATGGGAAAGTGGTCCTCACAAAGTGGAATCCTACGAATAGAAGATTCATAGAAGAGAGAGGGAAAATAATGGGAGAGGCTCATGGAGAATCAAACATTACGACTAAGGGGATTAGCACATACAATCCTTTTGATCTATTACAAGATTGGGAGGATAATGGAAATCAGAAGGCAGAAGAAGGACAAAGCTCTAATGGAGAGGAACAAGGTGATTCACATTTAAAAACTTCAATAAGTGAGCAACCAACAAAAGCTAATATTAACTCTGTGATGCAACATGAGAGGAAATGGGTTAAGGTCCATAACATGCAGGAGTCAAAGAACATGTTTAACAACAATAATATTACAAGCATAAGTCCATCACAATGTGTAAATGAATTGAATGAATGTGAAGGTAATCATAAGTCAGCCTTGATTGTATGTCTAGTTGAGAAGAAAATGCAGCCGATCCAATTCAATTAAACTGATGATATCCAAGATAGACATGAAACTGATTAGAGTGTCAGTAAAATTTTGAGGATACAGTAGTTTTCAAGAAGGCTTCTCCTATTAAGATTTTACATGAGCTTGTGTCTCATCAATTTGAAGAAGATGGGGAATTGATGTTGGGCACTGAAATTTAGGAGGGGGTACAGTAATAGAAGATAAAGAAGAAGAGGTCAATCATGATATATATTTAAGAATTTTGAATGTTTTTGGTTTGTCTCCAAGATCAAATTCAAGAGGAAAGAAAGCCAAACACAAAGGGGAACAACAAATGCTTAGGATCAATCCTATTAGGTGGTGAAAGCAAGTTTTTAATGAAGTTTAAAGCTTTGTTTTGGAATGTGAGATTTGTGAGATCTCAAAATTCATTCCACGAAATTCAGATGCAACATAGATTTCATAAGTTTTCTTTTTTTTCTTTGATGGAGCCTTTTCAGGAGGTGAGACAAATACATAAATATAAAAGAAAGTTGGGAATGCAGTATGCTAATTACAATCAAAATGGAAAGATTCGGGGGTTTGTTCAAGATCATGTTCAAGTTGGGATAATCTCTGATACTGAGCAACAATTGTCTTTACAACTACACTTCCAGGAGACTGGTCAAACTATAATTACAACAACAGTTATAATAAATGTGATGTTCATGAAAGACTTAGACTACGGAAAGATTTATACAGTAACAGTGCAATAATGAGGTTACCATGGACGGTTGGTGGTGACTTTAATGTTATTTGAAATAAAGATGAGAAGATTGGTGGCCTTCAAATGTACCCTCAAGAGTGTGAGGATTTTGCTTTTTGTGTAAACTCTTGTGAGCTAATGGATATCAATTTCAAGGATAGTCCATTTACTTGGTGGAATAGTAGAATTGATAATGAATGTATTTTCAAGAGGCTGAACAGATTAATGGTCAATCAGAATTTTCTAGGCTATTTTGGGATGGTAGAGGCCTAACATTTAGCAAGGACTGAATCTGATTATGCCCCCATAGTTCTTTATTGTAGTGATAAATCATTGCTGATTAGAAAATCTTTTAGATTTCTGAAGTTCTGGACTAAAAAGGTGATTTCTTAGAGCTGGTAAAGAATAATTGGGTATCTTTAGAGAATGATATCTTTATTAACTTAAAACGGAAGATGAAAAAGACTAAGACTGCTTTGACTTGTTGGAGTAGTGAAAGATTTGGAGATATTTTCAGACAACTTTCTATCAAAGAGGAGATTGGCAGGCTTAAAGAAATATTATTTGAAGAAAATTCTTCTGTTAAAAATAGGATGGTTCTTCAAAGGGCTCAAGCAGAATTGAAAGAATCTATTCATTATGAGGGGGAGTTTTGGAGAAAAAAGGTTCGGGTTCAGTGGATTACAGAAGGGGAAAAACACATGATTTTTTCATAACCTTGTCAATGGTAGAAGAAAGAGGTTATTAGTTAACAAAATTCAGAAACTAGATGGTATGTGGGTGGAAGGACCAGAACAAGTTGCAAAAGAGGCTGTGGATTTCTTTCAAGACCAATTTACTGATAGATTGGGTGAGGTGAAGCTTTCTTTACTGGAGCGTATACCTTATTTAGTCTCTGAAGAGGTAAATGCTTCTATAAATAGAGCCTCAGTGGAGGAGATGAAAAAGGTAGTTTTTCAGCTTAAAGGAGACAGTGCCAGCGGTACAGATGGATTCACAGGATATTTCTTCCAAAAATCTTGGGATATAGTGGAGGAGGATGTGTTTAATGTGGTCAATGCTTTCTTTGAAGGTTTTACTTTTCCTAAAACTCACACTAATTTGATATTAATATCAAAGAAAGATATGATGCAATTTTTCTCTAATATGAGACCTATTCGTCTTAGTAATTTTCTGAATAAGGTGATATCTAGGTGTTGCATGATAGAATGGAAGGGGTGTTATTTAGGAGTATCTCTAAAAATTAGTCTGGTTTAGTCAAGGGCATAAGTATAACTAGAAATATTTTATTCACATAGGAGATCATCTCTAACATTAGATTAAGAGGGTAACATGAAAATGTGCGTATTAAACTTGATATGCCTTAGGCTTATGATAGAGTAAACTAGAATTTTTTGGTTAAGGTTCTAGCTAAGATGGGTTTTGATTCTCGTATTACAAATAAAGTATGGAGATTGATGGCAAATAACTGGTACTCAATACTTATCAATGGACAAGCTAAAGATTTTTTTCCTTCAACAAGAAGAGTTAGGCAAGGAGATCCTTTATCTCCAGCATTGTTTATTCTTTCAACTGAAGTTTTAACTAGAGAACTAAACTCATTATTTTCTAATCCTAAGTTTAAGAACTTTGGCATGCCCAAATGGAATGATCTGATCAATAATTTAGCATATGCAAATGATACAATTATTTTTGTCTCGTCTAACAAGAAATCTATTGAATTGGTGATTGATGTCATAAGGAAGTATGAAGCTCAGTCAGGGCATTAGGTCAGCAAACAGAAAAGTGAATTTGTGGTGTGTAGTAAGACTACTAATTCTCTTATGGAAGAGTTAAGGTCTGATACTGGACTTACTAAAGAAATTTTTCCTTTTTAATCTATCTGGGGTGCCCTATTAGTCATGCAAAAAAGAAGATGGTTTATTTTTCCTACTTGATAAAGAAGGTTCACAATAAATTGAAAGCATGGAAATGAAAGAGCTCTCTTTTGGTGGAAAGGTTGTGCTCATTAACAATGTTTTAAATAGATTCCTATTTACTTTGTTTTTGCTATGAATCCTCCTAAATGTGTCATTAATGATTTGCATAGAATCTTTGAAAGAATATTTTGGAATTTTAAGGAGGTTGGCAGATAAAAGCATTGGGTTTCTTGGTCATACATGTGTTCTCCCAAGAAGGAAGGTGGGTTAGGTTTTAGGTACTTTGTTTGATGTGGCTAAAGCTATGTTTGCAAAGCTTTAGTGGATTTTTAGGACTCAGAAATCTCTTTGGACCAATTTCATGTGGAACAAATATTGTAAAGAGGAATGGCCTCAGGTTGTTGAATTGAAAGGTGGCTCCCAAACATGGAAATATATGTTGGAAGATAGAGAGATATTTGATCAGGAGATTTGGTAGGAGCCAAAGTGTGGGAACTCAAATGTGTGGTGTGATAATTGGATACAACTTGGGGCACTACATTATATTAGACCTATTAATGTGCAAGTAATTGCTCATTTGGAGGAGGTTAGACAGCTTCTAAGGAATGGAAAATGGGATGAGGAGGTACTGATAAGTGGTTTTGATGAGGAAATATGTGGCATGGATTATATTCAATATAGGCTGATAAATGGGACAAATCATGGTGGATGTTAAATAGTAATGACAAATTTTTCAGGGATATCTACTTGGAATTGTATAAGGCAAAAGAGGGATCCTCAAAATGATATCTTCGAACTTTGGATAAAGGGAGTACCTTTAAAAGTGTCTTTCTATTTGTGGAGATTATGGAGTAAAACATTACTTGTGGGGGAGGTGCTCATCAAGAATATAATTACTAGATCTATAAGTAGATGGTGTTGTAACCAAGGAGTTCAGGAAACAATTGAACACTTATTCATGAGGTGTCCTGATTCTATGGTGTTATGGCATGAATTTGCAGCAGCACTAGGTGTACTTGGACCTTTTATTCAATTAAAGGACTCTTTCAAAATATGGGAAAATGCTTAGGCAGTTCCTAAATTGAAACCTTTGCTCAAGGAAGTACCTATGTTCATTGGTTGGCAAATATGGAAGAGGAGGAATGCAATTCTACATGAGGGAAGGATTTCTATGTTGAGTATGATGTTGGAGAGTAATAGAGGCATAATCTTAATGGCTAACTGTTTGTATCCTTGGTTGACAAACATTCCATCTACTTGGACTGAACTTGTTCATTGGTTATCAAATAATATTCCTAGGTTGAGTTGTAGAGTGGTGTATTGGAGTCTTCCTAGTGAAGGAGCCTTTAAATGTAATTCAGATGGTGCTTGCAAGGGCAATCCTGGCCAAAGCTTAGGGGCCTTCTACATTAGAAATGATGTTAGAAACCTGATATAGAGTTTAAAAGGTTTGGTTACATCACAAACTTGATGGAAAAAGTATTGGCATTGAAGCATGGTTGGATCCATGGTAAAATGAGTTGAAGAAGTCTTCATTTGAGATCGATTCATGGCATTTGTGAGACTTGGAAATTCCTGTAGTGAATGCTCTCAAAGCTCATTCTCTTTTGGGATTTGTGGAGTCAAGATTGGGCTAGATCATTGCTTTTCGATGTCATCTCTTTCACCTCGCAGAACTCCTCAAGTTTTCTTACCTTCTTCAATGGTGAATTGGGAAAGCGAGGTCTCAGTTGGGGTGGTCTTAATTCTTTCTATTTTATTTTTGTCCATTTGCTTGTTTATTTTTGTTTTCTAGTATTTTAGCTAATTATTTCCTTTTCTTTGGTTTGGGACTAGAGCAAGATTGGGTCCTCCTTGGGCCAAATCTGATATGGGATTTTCATCTCCTTGTGTATATTTTTTTTGATTGACTTTAATAAATGGCCATTGTGGCATTTGTTTAAAAAATAAAAAAAAGATATGCAATTCCACATAGTCAACATATAAGTCACAAGTAATCAAAATCATCACAAGTACTAACATCATAGGATATAAGTAGATATAAATAAAACACATCATCATCCTTTTCATCATATCACAATCCATCACTCGCTAAATGACTAAGTATACAATATTTAGTGGGATACATTGGTGGATGAGTTGGCCAAGTATAATCAGGCCACGGTCAGGACATTCTATGCTAAATTGCCTACTATTCCCAAATCTCATAGTGTACGTACGGGTAGTCCAGGTTCCAATTAGGGTGACGGTGATCAATGAGGCATCAGAGCTGCCCAACCCTCCAATGGATGAGTATAAAACCAAGGACATAGAGGCAAATGGCTCGTGGTTAGTGAACATGCTTGTGATAGAGGAGAGACGAGGTCAAATCACTTGGATCCATGGGTGGATTGAAATTAAGAGTACTTACTTCACCATTGAGGGTGTTTGAGCCTTGTTACTATGAGGATCCATCTTTCTAGCAACTTGAGCGACTTTACTTATCACCAAGTTCTAATCATGGCGTGTATCTTTGATGGGGTGCAAGTGAATGAGGGGTACCAAGTGGTGGATGACTGGAGGTACTTCTATATGAATTACTCCATTTGGGATCTTGTGTCACGCCCCGAGCCTACACCCTGGACATGGCCGATACTCATAAACCATCACTGGTCCCAAGTGTACCCTTGTCCTAGCTGACTATTAAGCAGAAGACGAAACATACATGCAGAAGCTTTAAAAGTAAGGAAACATGCAAAACGTTTAAGACTCTTTTATACTGAAAGTCCAAAAAATCATCTCTAAAAGATAGTGAGTATTAAATATGATTAACATCTGAATACTGAAGACTGAACTGACTCACTAAACTGTCTATCCATGAAGCCTCTGCTAACTGAAGGTAGGTTCCGAAACAAGACCCATAACTACCTAATAAAGAACCATATGTCTACTAAATACCAGAAAGCATAACTAAATGGAGTCCTGCAAAAGCAAGGATGTGTCACCAAAGCTGACAAAGAGATAATCTCAAAGAAGCACATGTTGATGATCTTGAGCACCTATATTTGCATCATAAAAGATGCAGTGTAGAATGATGTTAGTACGTGGAATGTACGGTATGTAATAAGACTAAATGAAATAATAATTGAACCATACTAAATACTCATGCTAATAAAAAACTAAAAAGTAACTTGACTGAAAGTAAAACATGCTAGTGAAATGAAAACATTAAAGCTTTACAACTTAAGTAATGCACTGAATAGCTTTCTAAAATACTAACTTTACTCTTCTTGGGGAATTTCTCTTATCGACTACCATCACTATGAGCCTCATGATGATACAAAATCTAGCCCAAGTTGCTAGAGTCATCTTACACATTTCCAGAACATAGGACAACATAACTAAACTTATTGATCCATCTAAAAAGGCCTTATTGGGGCTCGATGACGAATCGCTTGAATAAACAGCATGATCCTATCTACGGTGGTGGCGTACTTTATGGGATTTCAGTTATCTGAATTGGTATCCAAATCGGTACTCAATATTACTCTCAAAACATGCAATAATTCTCATATAATATATGTGTTGAGTTGATACTCAAATTACTTCTTTAAGCATATACTAAACTTTACTTTACTCACAGCAATGATACTGAAACTATTTATGTTTTCTTTAAAATATCCATTCTTTTCTTGGAAACGAAATAATGCTTTTGAACCATTCAAGTTCCCTTAAATCCTTCTTAATTGAAAAACTCAAATGCTTAAACTTACTTTTATTCTGGAATACATGCATGAAAACAATTATGAAAAAAAGTTCTCAACCACTCTTAACTAAATAGGGTTCATGTGATAAAATATGCATGAACAACAATAAAAGGGTTATAATACATAAAGAAACACAATCTCGATGAAAGCATTTGGAATTGGATGATAAGGGATCAAAGCATACTCAGAATTCAAGGAACTTGGGGTAAAACCGTAGGTGTAACTCTTACTAACTAAATTTAGATGTAGGGCGTGAGGACAAACTTAGTCAATCACTATGAGTATTGACAATGCTCATATTACTTGTAAAATGATTAAACAAGTAGGCGATTGTTAGCAATCTAATAACCCAACTTATGAGGTGGGGGTCGAATCCCACAGGGAGTGGTATATGAAAGAATTCAATTACGAAGTTAAAGAGTTATCTAATTCATTGTAGCTAGATGGTAATAATGGAAGAATAAATTCCAATTATCAAATTAAGAGTATTTAGTAACCAATTTTGAATAAATAAGCTAAAACAAGTGTTTTAGCAACCAAGCAGATTAATAATCTAGGAGTGTGCAGAACTGGGTATCGATTTCAAAAGGTGGATCAATGTGATTGGTCAATAATCATAATTACCCAAGGGTAGGCTGGGTCAATCTCAAACACACATTGCATTTCTCAATCACAACATGCTTATCACAAGAATTCCTCTCAGACATTCCCATGTGTAAACAACTAAGCATCCTATTACCTTAACGTAGATCTTCTCTTTTGAGCAAGTCATTAGAAATGAAACCCCAAATTTCATTTTCAAGAAAACAAGGCATTCAAAGCTAATATGCAAGCATCAAATCAGTTACCCACTTCATATACTCTCTCTTAAGCAATATATGAAGATCTAAAGTAGAATTAAGTTCGCAACCTCAATTCATAAATTAACACATGATAATCAATTTGAATCAATGGAAATCAAAGTAAAACAGAGGAATACATACTATTCCACCAACTTAATCAAAATCCAACTTCATATTCACAACCCTAGAATTGGGGTTTTAGCCAATCATGCTAAAAGTAAAAGAAATTTTACCAAAATCATTCTCAGCCATCAGATTGTTGATTTACAACTTTAATTTCAGAGACCCGCTTCCGAATTCCACCAAAAAAATGGGTTACAAGCTTGTTTCTAATTCAAGAAAACAGAAAGGTTTATTGAACTCTAATTTCAGAAAGTCCAAGATGCAAAAGGTATGATCAAAGATTTACTTTTCTCTTTCTTTTCGGCTATTTATATTTTCCCAAAACTTAGCCAAAATATAATCAAATGACTGATTCAGTGATGTTAGTCGGGCTCATCGACTCATTCAGCGAGTCGCTGAATTGATCTTCTTCTCACCTTTTCTTGTCTTCAGGCTTTAGGTGTTTGAACCGCAGTTGGCAAGCTCGATGGAGTTTTTCATTTACATTCAGTGAGTCACCGATCATCACCCAAGCTCGCCTTTTTGTCCTTCAATTTAGCCCAAATGATCGGTCACTTTCGATGAGCAATTTTCATATCATCGATAGAGTTCAGCGAATCACCATTTGGCTCATATTCTCACCGACATGCCTTGAGCATTTTAGTCAAAGACTCTATAATTTTTGGTGAGGTCTGTCACACTCGGCGAGTTGTTGAGTTCCTTTGGCGAGCATCAGCTTCACAGTTTTACCCTTTTTATATGTTTTAGCCTCTTTTTGTGTGGTTTCATCCGTGCCTTGTCCTTAAGGCTTCATAGCTACAATACAATTATAAACCATCATATATGGACATAAAAAGGCATTGAGGATGATGTTAGTTGAACAAAAAGGCCTTAAATGAGTCAAAATCTCCAAAACATCAACACTCCCAACTTAACTTTTTGCTTCTGCACAATTAAATCAAGAATTCAATCAGTTCAACAAGGGTGTCTACAACAGTTCTTCTTGCGAGCCAATATGCAAGTGTTATCGCAAGGATAATATCAATTTTATGAAATTCTCAATTAAGCTCAAGAAACCTCAAACGATGACTAGCCATTATAAATCTAAGCTCAAGCTCAAGCTCACGAATGCTCACTCATGATGTAAAATTATGCTCCAACAAATGTATTCAAGTTCCCTCACATCAAAAGATGATTTCACGCTCTCGCAAAGAATATCAACAATGAATTTAGGAATCGACACTAACTCTCACTCTCTTAAAGAGAAATGGATGCACGTTTCAATCCATAGGTTAGCCCACATTTTCCAATCATCACATCACTCGGCTTTAGAAAAATCTCAAAGGTCTTTTTCAGGCTTGTAACGGGGCTGAGGTTAAAGGTGTGATCAATTTAGATTAGTGACTTCACCTTTTCGAAGCATTGATGTTTTAACTTCACCTCTTCTCATGCTCTTTCTCTCTTTTGACCAAGAGACTCAACCTCAAGAAATTCACAACATTCATTTCTAATTCAACTCATTAGGAACCCTTTTTATTCCATCATGCCACAAAGATGATCAAGGCATTAGTTTTGCAACACACTCTTTTTCATTTCAAATTATTTTCTCCATTTTGTTTTTTTTATATATGGACGGGTTCTATCTTTTTGCCACAAAGAGTCTCATGCTAATTTTTCACTAGGGATCTTTTCTCCTTCCTTACCACACCCCCAACTTAGGCTTTTGGCCTAAGTTGGTTATTCAAACAAATCAATGCTTCAAAAAGGATTTATAGGTAAGAAGGAAGTAACATTTTTGGGTCAAGAGGTTCAACAAGGTTGCCAACATATGGATTAGGCTCAATTTTTTCCAAAATAGTTGCACACCCTCATAAGGTAATCACAGCGTAGGTACGATTATTTGGGTTCACTCTCAAAACATGCCTATGATCATTTCTTGCATTCTCCAAGCTTAAACAGTTAGACCAACAAGCCAAATTCTGGGAATCCATACGCATGCCTTTTAAGTAATCCTCATCACACAAGGCACTTCAAATACACTAATTGAACATAACTCCAAAAGATTAAGCTTGCGTGCAATGGTCAATTCAAGACTTACAATCAATACACAACTAGTCAACATGCGATGCTAGAAGATCATATAAGAGTCATGCACTATGAATTTCCTTGAAACATCAACACAAACATGTGTCTTATCAAAAGCACTATCTAAGACACCGATATTGATCATGATCGATACTCGAATATTCATAGTGAGTGTGCAAGCTCTCAATTCAATTTCAACACAATGAATTCAAAATCGGGGCAATAGAGAAAGAGAAGAATCTCATCACCATTCAAGATAAACAAATAACAAAACTATACATAATACTAACTAAAGGATAATATCTAATACAACCCAAATAAAATGTCAAAACTAAACAACAAAATAGAAGCAAAATGGGATAGGCAATAGCAAATGCCCTCACGCCCCCTCCCCCCCCAAAAAAAATATAAAAGTAGTGTCCTCAATGCAAGAAAAATTAAGTATGGGAATGTAAGGATAAGATGAGGATCCCCATGTTAGGCTGGTGTCATTTTGGCGAGAGGCGACTAGCATCGCCGAGCAGTTCTGTGAATCAGCAGTTCTGTGAATCACGAAAGGATTAGAAGCTCGCAACCCATGTTTTCACATATTGTCACCCGTGGACTGCAACTTGAGCGAGCATAATGGATCTCACCAAGTGATAACAGCAACTTTTCAAGTGGGAAGTTGTTCACCAAAAATGACAGTGACTCCTTCAGATAGGCTCGTCGATCAAATTTGGCAAATTGCCAAAAATATGTATCCCTTGCCAAAATTGACATAAACAAATGGCAAACTGGACAGCTGCAAGAGCGAGCCAGGATGGGCTCGCCCAGTGCACTCGGTGAATCACTAACGAACTACTTAGCTCACCTAAATCACCTGAGTAAAATGACCTTCCTCCCACCTACACAAACAACGCACGTTATTAGAAAATACTAAACATATGGGTTGCCTTCTAAGCAGCGTCTGAGTTAATGTCACGATAAAATGTGGACATGCTTTCAGGGATTATCTAATTACACAACTTCAACCATTCTCACTTAATGACCTTTTAAAAAATAAAGTTTCAAACGCTAGCCATTAACCTTAAACTTGGAGTAGTCTGCATTAGTGATTTCAATGACTCCATTCCCAAACACTTGAGTCATCTTGAACGGGCCAAACCACTTTGATTTTAACTTTCCTGGGAAGAATTTCAACCAAGAATTGAATACCAAAACATCCTCACCTACCCGAAACTCTCAGTGTAGGATTTTACCATCATGTTATCGCTTCACCTTCTCTGTGTAAAGGCCTGAGCTCTCGTATGCCTTTAACCAGAATTCTTCCAACTCATGGATTTGATCTACATGATTTCTTGAAGTAGTATCCCAATTCAGATTCACAGCTTTCAATGCCCACAAGGCTTTGTGTTCCAACTCTGTTGTCAAATGACAAGACTTTCCAAAATACTAGCTTATAAGGATACATCTCGATGGGAGATTTGAAAGTAGTACGATAGGCCCAAAGTGCATCATCAAGCCTCCTTGACCAATCGGTCCTATTAGCATTCACCATTTTTGCCAAGATGTTCTTGATCTCTTCGTTAGACACATCAACTTCCCAAATTGTTTGGGGATGGTATGGTGCATCAACTTTATGCTTCACCACATATTTGGACAAAAAGGATTAAAAAATTTGGTTACAAAAAATGGGAAAACCCCCATCACTGACGATGGCCCGAGTGGTACCAATTCTCGTAATATGTACCTCTTGAGGAATTGAACTACGCTTCTCCCCTCGTTGTTAAGTAAAGCCACTACTTCTACCTACTTCAGTACATAATCAATAACCACAAAAATGTATTTGTTACCAAAAGAACTCACAGAAGGCCCTATGAATTCTATTCCTCCTTCATCCAAAAACTCAACTTCAAGAATTGGTGGGAGGGGGAGTTCATGTTTTCGAGAGATACGTCCTTGCATTTGGCATTTGACACATACTTTAGAATAATCATTCGCATCCCGATACAGAGTGGGCCACTATTATCCACATTACAGCACTTTTGAAGCAGTTTGAATCCCCCATGATGCCCACCTACAGGTGATGCGTGGAAAGCCTCTAAGATTTCATTCACCTCAACCTCTAGAACACATTTTCGGATTATGTGGTCATCTTATTCCCAAAACAGATATGGTTCATCCCAAAAATACTTCTTCACTTCAAAGAGGAACTTCTTCTTTTGGTACCTACTCATCCCATCTGGTATAATCCCACAAACCATATAATTTGAAAAATCTACATACCATGGTGTTGAACCATGAGAGAGCATCATTACCATCTCATTGGGAAAGGCTTCATCTATCTCTCTTTCTTCAGCTACTACAACATTTGGTTCAAGTCAAGACTAATGGTCAGCCACTTGATTTTCTCAACCGTTTCTATCTCTCACTACAAAATAGAATTATTGAAGAAGGAGTACCCGACGGATCAATTTTGGCTTGGCTTCCTTATTTTCCATTAAATATCTACAGGAAGCATGGTCGGTGTGCACAGTTACTTTAGTGCCCACCAAATAAGCTCTAAATTTCTTGAAACCATCCATAACAGCTAGCAACTTTTGTTTTGTGACATTGTAATTCTTTTGAGCATAATTTAAAGTTTTGATAGCATAATATATTGGGTGAAAGAGTTTTTTCTTACATTTCCCAAGGACAACACCAAGGGCCACGCAACTAGCATCGCATATCATCTCAAAGGAAATACTCCAATCCGGAGCAATAATAATTGGGGCGAAGACTAGTTTTTTTCTTTCAAGCACAAAAATGCCTTCACAAAATTAGCATTGAACTCAAAGATACTTTTTTGAGCAACTTACACAAAGGGACAGTCACCATGGAGAAGTCCTTTATGAATCGCCGATAGAACCCGGCATGTCCCAAGAAACTACACACACACCCTTTACTAAAATTGGAGGAGGATATTTAACACTTGCATCAAGTTTTTCTTGGTCAACTTCAATGCCCTTTCCCAAAATCTTGTTTCCGAATACATTCCATTCTTTATCTCATGAAATGGAATTTCTCCCAATTAAGAACAAGATTAGTCTCGACATAATGTTGCAACACTCTACTCAAATGATTCAAACATTCTTCAAATGAGTCAGCCACAACTAAAAATTCATCCATGAAGACTTGCATAGATTACTCTACCATATAAACAAGTAAATGTGGTATTTTCTTGATCTTCCGGGGCAATGGAGATCTTGTTGTACCCTGAATAGTCATGTAGGAAGAAATACCTTCCTGTACTCACAGGTCAATCCAACATTTGATCAATTATCACGACCCAAAGTATACCCTAGATGTGACATGGCGTATAGGACCCAAGAGGCCCTACACAAGCCAGTTGACACACACCCAACACAATAGAATATACAATAAGAGAGTTTAAGTAAGACATCTCATATTATAAAAGAGAGTTTGAACATAAATGCGAAATCATAACTATGTCTGTCATGACCGAAAGTACAACCTAGGCGTGACATGGCGTATAGGACCCCTAGAGGCCCTACACAAGTTGCTTAGCATACGTCATACAAGATAATATAAATAGAAGAGTTTAAAAGTAGCATTTCATATCAAAGAGTTTTGACAAAAGTGGAAGTCTAAACATAAGTCTTAATAAGCCATCTACTACATCAATAGAAGAGATTTGGGACATATCCCATACAAAGTCTGAAAACTAAAATGACATAAAGCTATAAAAGTGACATCGTCCTCGAAGTTTGAGGACTCACCAAGTCTTCAAATCTCTAATACAACGAACTAGCCACGAATGGAGGGAGACGAGCCGTCAAGCCCTACATTAGTGAGACAATGTAGGCACAAGTATATGTCAGTACATGGAATGTACCAAGTATGATAGCGATGCATAAGAGATGTGAAATCATGCTAGAAGGGATTTTACATGACATGCAATGACCAAACTAAATCATAAAATAACATGTAAGGAAACATAAATCATAACCATGGTCAATGCAAGCTAACCATCGTATAAAACACATTTAGGATACTTTTAGAAAGTAGCATTAGTTCATTATTGTGGGAAGTTTGACGTTACCTGACATAGACCATGTGAGCTATAACATGGAATCCGGTGTCTATCCCACATCGAAAAGAGATTGTCCTACTTGCCAAGGTAAAGACCATGAGTTTTGAGCTCAAGTGGATCTACTAGCTAATTCTATCTAAGACAAACCTATGGTGGCACATAGTTATGAGACATGGGTAATCGCCGCTTGTCCACTCAGTGCTAAGCATAATTCCCACAGAATAGTCATTGATCATAATCATCTTATTATCCATGGAAAGGCCCAATTTAGTAGCCAATCCAAGCTAGAGTTCTTTAGGATAGCTCCTTAGTCTTTATTCAACTTAGGTGAGAAAACCTTTCAACCTTATGAATTCTTTATTTGAGAAACCCTTTCACCATCACAACAACATCGATGCTTCACTCTCAAAGCAGCCTTAAATTAATTATATCAATTTCATGTGGAAACATGCATATCTTCATAAATTCATCTTTCAAAAGCCTCATCATATGATCATAGTCTAGAAATCATGGATCATGCAGGTGTTATACCCCATTTTAACTCGCGTCAAATAATGTACAATATAGTGGTGATTCCTAATAATTAACTTAATAAGTCGCCACCTAATTATTTTTAAAGGTTAATTAGGATACCTAAATAAATATCTAAGGTAATACTAAAATTAATTCCAATAAAGGTCTACTAACGTATGATTCTAGGTAAGGGTTCTAGTTATCCTAAATGTAAGGGGTTAAGCATCCTTTAAGATTCGTTAAAAACGATTACCCGCTAAACTTAGGTTAATAAGAAAAGCTAAAAAAGTGCTAGAAGAATTTTTTTTAAAAAAAGTGGATTGAAGAGATAAGTAGGAAAACATTTAATTTTGAAATCTATGACACACTTAAAACTTGAAAATAAAACAAGCATTTTGATGTCGCTAAAGTTAGACTTGTTTTGCTTTAAAAGTAGGACTAAAAAATGATCACTTGATTGAAACAATTTAATAATATAAGGTCCATGTTCAAAAGTAATTTAAGATCAAAATTCTGCTGATGGATTAAACATAGTTTGAAAAACACTTCAACACAAATTTGAGCTAAAATAAAAAAGGTTGATTTTTTTATTTCAAAAAAGTCTTTTTTTAAAAAAAAAAAAGTAGAGTTATTATGGAAGTAATTTACTAATAACTAGACTAGAATTAAGGTCCCCAAATTAAACCCGATCATCTATCTCATGTCAACTATTATGAATCCAAACTAGAATATATCTAAATCACATATGCAAATTTAACATGTAAAATAAACACGTAAGCAAATAATGCTAAAATGTGAGTAGCCATGAGTGACTCCAAGCGAAGATCACTTGTTTTGCTTGCGATTTGGGTAATTTAAGATGTCATAATGACTCCATATGCGGGTATGACAATAATGTTGAGTCTATGAAACTCGATCTTTGGCGAGAGACTCGAATCAAGACTCCATTTTTCTCCCAAAGTGTACATATAAGAAAGGGGGAAAAATTAAAGGATTCGTGCAACAATATTCATTCCAAAGTAAATCAGATCACACATCACAAGTCAACAAAGTTAAATAATATAAATAGTTCTACATATCTTATAAGGAACATAGGCTCGGTAGTCCATACAGATTTCATATGCAAAAAACATTTAAGACAAAACATAATGAGTTTCTTATTATGAGCAGAACCTTGAATGACATAAATGAGGAAAATGATCTAATTCCAGGTTGCATCAAATGCTAATCACTTTACAGTTTATAATGCTTAATTGGCTGAGATAACTAGCATGAGAAATTATATGTTTTTATGATTAGAAATTCATGCTACAAAGAGGGAACATAAAGTATACACATGAATGCAAATCTTAATGGCTAAATCATTTTTAACAAAACCAATAAATACAGAAAGACTTCTCAAAAATATAAATACTTTCTTTTATAAAAATAGATAGGAAACATGTTGAATGTTGTTTGTCTAGACAAAAGAAAACAGAGCATCATTTTTGGGCACATAACGAAGAGCAAAACTTAGTTTAATAACTTCATAATAACATGATTTCAACGCAAATAAAATCGAGCAGATAATTCTTTCTCATACACCAACTAGTGTATCATGCTTCAATAGTAAAGACACCATAAGGAGGAGATTTGATTTTCATATAAACTGACCTTTTGGAGTGCAGCGAACTAAGGCGTCAATCTCGACATCAGATCTACTTGTCGACTCAGATGACCATCGAACACACAAATTTGTTAGTGCGGCTGGAAAGACAAAGGCTAGAGTGAAGAATACCAAAATGAGAAAGTTGAGTTCCTCTTCTTTGGAAGAGAATAGTGAACTTTAAGAGATGAGAGACGGCCAAAAAAAACCTTTTGAAATAAGCTCTGAATGCAAGTATTTATAGGAAAAAATTAGGGTTCTTCATTTGCTGAGCGGGAATTCGAGTTTTAAAATTTGAAATCTTATCAAAACGAATCTCCCAATTCGGACATTTGAAGCTCAAACAGACCTCACGTGATTTAGTCTAATTTGACTGAGTTTGTAAGAGTTTTTCTTTGGATTCTTCCAAAAATGGTGAAGCTTCAACATCGAGATAGACATCTGTAAAGGACAGTAAAGGTAAAAAATTACACCGAAATGAGATCACAAGGTCTGCCATGGCTGATGAACGACAATAGTTATGTCAAAAATTGAAAGAAGAGGGAGAGGGGCATTTTTGGGTTTGAAAACCCTACCTTATGGATATTATGATAGAAGTTGGGTTGAACTAGAAAGTGGACTGATCTGAAGGTTTCTTTGGGCCATATTTTGGGTTTCATTGGGAAGATTTGGTTGCTATTTTTTTTGACAAATTTTGACATAAAATATGGGCTGAAATGCTTGGTCTGATTTGGGGCTTTTGGGCAAAATTTCTTTTGGTCTTTTCTCTTCTTCTTTTAAATTAGTTTGGGCTTCTAACTTAATACCGAATACAATATATTATAAGACGATAATAAAATAGAAATACCAATATTACGACTCTACCTAAAAATATAGATTTATAATTAATTAAATAAGTGCGTAACTTGAAATAACGTGATGATAAATCTATTTTTTAAGAAAAAGGGATATAAAAAATAAAACATATAATTTTAATAGATCATTTTGATACGCTATTAATTTACAAGCTCGAAAATAATGAATTAAAGAAAAGGAGCATCAAAATTAGATGTCAACAGCTTGTCCCTCTTTGACCAGAGACGATGTAAGAGTTTTTGGGCAAATAAGTTGACGTAATAGCCAATTTTGTCTCGACCATAAATACGACCTTGGGAAGTTAAGAGTCAATATGAGCATTGGATAATTTATGAGGTAGTGAATTTTTGGAACAAGGTAGTCGCGAGCTTACAAAACTTGCCCCAATATTGAATTATGATGTTACTGGGTATCGTGATCGAGGAGAGTATTTGAGAGTGGAGTCGAGCAGAGTTTGAGGTAGACCTTTGACCTTTGTTTGAAAGCTAAACTTTCTCAACAAACTGCCCTAGTTCACTGCTTAGATAAAGTTTCACGTTGCATCGTGTCTTTTGTTGCTGCATGTAGGTCGTGCTTTCTGCCAAATCTTGATAAAATTGTTAGGAAATAATATAAAGCTAGAAATATAAATAAATATCTTATGACAAATATCGTAAGTAAGGTGTGTCAATTCTAAATCAGCTTTCCATATGCAATTGATTGAATATACTACATTTTCTTTAAATCTTAAGTAACTGCTTCAAATTATGCGCATGTGAAGTCTCGTTAGTAAAAGATATATATATATATGTAACTCAATTTTTCAGAAAATTTAAAATGCATGCAGTGCTCATATGTATAAAATAAATAAATAGTTAAGGTAGTGCGAGATGTCTCATTAGAGGCAGATAAGCTTTTCAAGGAATTTAAGAGATTGCATGCAGTGCTCATATGTATGTTTTAAAAATAAATAATTAATACATTGCAAGATATCTCATTAGAGACAAATGAGATTAAATATCTTATTAGAGAGCATACTAACCCAACATGTCCTATTCGAGGGTGGACGAACCCAATATGTTCTATTTTAGGGTGAATGAACCCAATGCATTCTATTTTATGGTGGATAGACCCAATGTATCCTATTTTAGGGTGGACTATCCCGATATATCCTATTTTAAGATGGAAGAAACCCAATGTATCCTATTTTAGGGTGGACTAACCCGATATATCCTATTTTAGGGTGGAAGAAACCTAATGCATCCTATTTTAGCGTGGATGGACCCAAAGTATCCTATTTGAGGGTGTATGGACCCAATGTATCCTATTTTAGGGTGGACGAACCCAACATGTTCCACTTTAGGGTGGACGAACCCAATATGTCCTATTTTAGGGTGAACGAACCCAATATATCCTATTTTAGGGTGGACGAACCCAACATTTCCTATTTTAGGGTGGACAAACCCAATATGTCCTATTTTAGGGTGGACAAACCCATTATGTTGCTGACTTACAAATATGAAAAATGATGCAGTGCAATGAGCTTGGTGCGATTTCTTTGGGGTAGAAAACATTCAGAACCTAGTAAGGAGAGCCTATTGCAGTGTCTTTGCAGTAATTAATATCCAAGGTGCGGTGCCTTTTGCAGTATCAGACATTAATGGTGCAGTACTTCGCAATAGTGCAAATGATGTCCATAACTTAGGAGCTTCAACTTCAATGAAAATGTGCTGCTTATAAAATTCTGCACTCAAATAAAAATTATGAATTTCAAATTTGATTCTTGTGGATGTTGCATCATCTGAATCTTGCAAATTCTGACTTGATATTGAGCGTTGTGGTATTATCATTCAAAAATAACTAAAAAACAACCTCTGCATTACTCAAAGAAATTTTTTTAGTATAACAGAAAATGGTATTGAATCAATTTGATGGCGAATATGGCTTGTGATATGGCATTGAAGCAATTTGATGGTGAATATGGCTTGTGATATCAACTTCTGCCTTTTTCAAATAATTATTGGTCATCTACAAAGTTGTCCAATCTTTGCTCTTGGGGGAGAATGAAAATTTTTTATTATATTGAGACAGAACCCAAGATAAGCGCCTACGTATCCCGCAACTAGCAGGAATCAGGTCAGACGTAGTTCATTACAAAGGCTAGAAAGATTGCAAAAGAGTAGACATTCCTTAAAGAGGTAGAATGAAAAATGATATTCTCAAGCCGCAAAGATAATTTCCTTGTTAGTCTTCTTGACTTGTTGCACGCTTTCTCTTCAAATACTTTGGTGTCAATTTTAATGGATCACCTTTAACAACAATTGTGCTCATGTTTACAATATTATCGTTGCTACTTAGAGTCTCTAGTTGTAGCTTTATTTTGCCACTATCAATCATGCTTTGAATCTTGAATTTTAGTGCAGGATAATCTTCAGTGTCATGTCCTTGAATGTTTGAGCGGTAAGCATAACTTTTGGTTGGATCAAAGTTTTGAAGTGCACACTTAGGTTTGAATCCTTTCTTTGATTGTAGAAGTCCTTTTGCTTTCAACCTTTCAAATATATCTGCATATGGCTCAACCAAAGGAGTGAAGGAGAAAGATTTCACCTTCTTTTGTGGTCGTGAGCTAGATTATGCTTGGTGAAACTGTTGTCTGCAAGGATGCTGGAGAAGCACATTGCAATAGTTGGAAGTAGCATGAGATTGCAAAAATTGATCACTTGGATGGTGCAGTGTTTGTTGCATAGTCATGAAAATTGAGTTATTTTCTCTCATTTTGCTTTGTAGATTTACTGGTATTTTTGTTTGAAAGGTTTGTTGGACAAATTGTGTTGCTGAGTTGTTTACAATTCTTCCTCCTTGGATACCATTTTCAATCTCTTTTCCAACCTTAATCAAATCAGAGAAGTTGTGTGCACAAGTTTCAAGTAGCTTTTCATAATATAGCCTTTCTTGAAAATAGATGAAGGTTGAGATCAATTCCTTTTCGGATAATGAACGATGAACATTTGAAGGTTCTAACCTCCATCGTATGGTATATTCCTAAAAAGATTCATACGGCATTTTCTTCACTTTGAGCAAATCAGCTATGTGTAATTCATCTCCATTATTGAACTCATATTGCTTTACAAAGTCGCGGGCCATATGACGTATGCCAATTGCTGAAGTCTTGCTTAGTGTACCAAGAAAGTGTCAATCTTGATAAACTTTGAATGAACAATCTTATTTGTATGGCTTCATCATGTCCAACTCCAATTAGTATGCTGCAATAGTCCTTTATGTGAGCGATGGGATTTCCTTTCCCATTAAAAGTACTGAACTTAGGTAGCTTGTACCTTGGCGGAAGTTCAACATTTGGGTGCACGCACAAATTTTCATACTTCAAACTTTGATAATTTCGTGATCCCAACTCTTCATCAAAAGTTTTCCTCTGATTGTGAAGCTCTTTTCCCAAATCTTCATGGCAAATTGACTGGATATCCTTCTCACGTCTAAAACATAGACGAGCTGTCAATTGATCATGCTTGTTTTCATTTAAAGGAAATACAATTGTGGCAGGATGGGTATTTGGCATCATGGTGACTTGAAAGTTATTGGGATTGATAGTGTATATTGATGACATTTGCGGAGAGATTGTATAGGTGTAAGTTGGGCGAGGAGATATGGTTAAAAGATTATTCTGAGTTGAGCTGGAAGTTTTAGTAGTAGTAGGAAGAAGGCTAAAGGTAGTTTCCAAATTGACCAAATTGTTTCTTCGAACAACATTCTTCTCACAATCATCATTTTGTGCCTCCACTAATCCCATGCCACTGTTGAATGCTTTCAATTTATCTGCCATAGTAATTTTGCCCTTAATGCAAATTCGCAGCCGAAAAAGTGTTCAATGTTAGGCAACCTCTTAGAGAAGAAACAAAACTATAAATACAAAAATAAAATGTTAGTACATGAGAATATGCGTATGAAATAAATATAAAAAATAATTTTAAAAATTTTAATAAAATAGATTGATTCATGATTAGCTTAAGTAGAAAAATCATGCTAGAAGGGATATATGATCTAAGTCGCAAAATGAGTGGATGAGAATGAAGTATTAGCTAGTAGGCTCTAACGCTGGAAATGTTAAGAAAAGAAATTTGATTTGGAATAGAATGATTAGTTTGGAAAAAGGTTGACTCATGTCGAACATCAAATCTTGACTTCAACTTGATCCCTATCCTTTCAAACTCTAGCGTGTTCTCAAAAATTGTGTCGATTGCATGTCAAAATTATGTCCCAGCCTTATTCTGCTTCTTTGGAGGAATATTAAAATTTTATAATAAACCGACCGAGCCTTATATAGGTTGTCTACGTATCCACCAAGGAAATCAGGTCGAACGTAGTTCCAATTACATGCAAATGATATTGAAATTTCTAGTTTAATATGACCGAGTCCCTATATGGGCTGCCTACATATCCACCAAGGAAATCAAGTCAAGCATAGTTCGCCTTAAATAAAAAGAAATTTAAAGCATACAAATAACTGATCATTTAAGCTCACAAAAAATACATAATTGTTCTCAGAAGATGCTACACAAAAATTAACTAATCTACTCCATGCCTCTTAAAAGTTATCTTTGAGAACCCCCTGTACACCTAATGGTTGTTCTGAATGAAGACATTCTGGATACTCTTTTCGGCTACATCATAAGTGTGTGAAGTAGATGTCTGAAAGGATAAATTTGGTGCAATAATCCTTGGTACAACAGTTGCTTGATTGTGAGAAGGAACTTGACTGACAGATTGCGGATAAATTGCTCGATTGTGACTTGGCGTCCGCATGATGGTTGAAAGTTGATGCCAAACAAACTTAGGTCAAGCTACTTGTCTTTGAATGATGATACCGTTATCCAATAGCTTTTGGATCTCTTCTTTCAAACAACGGCACTCATCGGTAGTATGACCTAACATGCCTGAATGGAAAGCACATTGTTTGGCCGGGTTAAAAGGATGCAAAGGAATTTTACTAGGCTTTGGTTGCAAAATTCCTAATGATCTCAACTTTTCGAATATGAATGAAATTGATTCACTCAAAGGGGTGAAAGTTTGAGTTTTTGTCGCTTCATGCACTAGTGGAGCTTCAGTGATAGTTGTTTTCCCTTTGTCCCTAGATCGTGCCTCATTCAAACAATAATTTTTCTTATCATGCCCCAAAGTTGATTATGTTGCTTTCTTTCGAGATTCATTCCCTTTCATATCTTTAGAAGATTCTGCATATTTCCTTTTCAACAAACTACACCCTTTAGGTGCACTATTAGGAGGCTCATATTGTTTAGCAAAATCTTTGACCCTATCGACCCAAGAGAACCATTTCCATGTATCTTGGTTTGCATACCACACTAAGGCTGGCCCTATGAGCATCCTAACAAAAAGCCTCATATTAAATTCATTGTCTTGCCCTATGCTTGCTAACCAATTAAGATATGCCTTCAAGTGGTTTTGGGGATTACCTATCCCGTGATACATTAGAATATCAATGAAGTTATGGGGGTTGTCATTTTCATTTTCCATCTCAATCAAACCTGTCCCAAGTTGTGAAGCAAGCTCATTTGTGAAGGAAATTTGGTTAGTCTCGATATTGAAATGTCTTCCACTATTTTCTCCATCTTTGCTTGTTTCACTTGAATTGTCAAATGTCTCATTCTCTGAAAGTGGATGCATGTATGAAAAGTGTTGAACATTACAATCAAAGTTGGGATATGTAGTTGCGTGAATAGGAGAGTATCCCTCTAAATCTTCATCGTAGAAATCCCTAAGGTCATAATCCAATTAGTCTTCATTGGAAAACTTCTTAAGATCGGCTATCATTTCCTTGACGCCATCAATTTCTTATTCCATTTTCGCCACTTTTTCCTAAAGCTTAGCAATTTTATCATGATATGGCTCGACTTCTTCACAATCAAACTCATCTTTAACTAGATCAATCACAGTAATCTGATTGGCCATATCTTCCTTGAAGTTGTGTTTTTCTTTGATGCTCAACATAAGTCAACCTTTAGAAGGAAAAATGGAATACTTGGTAAGAGGTAGAGTAAAAAAGCTAAGAATAGAGCATTTAGAAACCAATAGATTTAATCCTATAAGGAATTTTTTTAAAGAAAATAAATAAATAATAATACGAATTTGGTGACAAGCTCGAGATTAAGATAACTGATAAGAAAGTTATGGTTAACAGAGGGCACAAGGATTGGACTTGATAAAATCGAAGGGTGCGAATGAATTTAAACTCTATTTAGTATTGGCGGGTTAAAAAAAATTGTCAACAATGGAAGCAATGTTAAATAATTAGAGACCTATGAGATTTTCCTCGACTCGTGTGCCACAACTTGGACTAGATGCGTAAAAAGAACGGCACGACGATTTTGAATTGAAGAAGTGTTGCACCCGATGGAGAAAAATCAAACAAATATCGACAAGTGCTATTTGGTAGATTGTACAAATAAATATGAAAATTGAAAGAAATTGAGAGAATAGGTAAAAACTCTATGACGTAAATCGAATGCCAATTAGATTCTACGAAATGTGGAACTAATAGAAAAATATTTTGTTGTTAGAAAAAATAAGATTATATCCGTAAAGGAGGGACTTGGAAAAGCTTGAGAAGATAGAACTTTAAAAGCTTGAATTTTGGCACGAGTCTAGCAAATTTAAATAAATTAACGGGCAAAATAATCACACCTAATGATGAATAATTATGTCCATTTTTAAGAAGTAAGAAGAAAATTTTTAAAGCAAGTCGCGGATACGAATATTGAGAAGATCAAAGGAAGGAAATCAAATTTGTTAAATTTTAAAGGAAGAAAGTGAGTTTTTATAAAATATCACCTAAGAAAATTTTAAACAAGGTCATTAAAAATTTGCGCAAGCCTAGGATGAATATGGACCTAATCGATGCTTTAAAATTGTAAAAATACACTAAGTGCGGAATGATTAATATAAAAATAATTAATTTATGAACATGACGTAATAATTTGTAAAATGCAACAGGTATCAAATAAAGAAATAGATAAAGGAAACATAATTTCTCTTCTAAAAAAATAAGAAAAAAAACAAAGATGATGTTAGTGATAATCAATTAAAATCAAGTAGCAAATAAATTCATATAAGTCACGTAGCAAGTAAGCAAGAAAATATTTACAAAGCACATAATACAAAATAATGCGTCCTAATATATAGGTGACCTCTTTATGCCAGAGGTAGGCCTAACGCATATTTGAAAAATTAATGTGCCAAAATATGTCATTCCATTGCACTTTAATTAATTAAATGAATCTATTCCCAAAATTAAAATGAAAAAATAGTCTTAAGCTTCTTTACATGTGAAAAAAGAAAAGATTTTTTTTAAAAAAAAAAGCTCTTCATCGCACCTAAGCATCTTCGTCTCATGACATGCTCGTAGTTTAATCTTCCTAGGTCAAAGGTCGGGATCTTCATAGCTATCTGCATCACAAAGGGGATAGTAATACCCTCCCTCCTAAAGTTTAATTAATTGTCACGACCCAAGGTACCCCTTAGAAGTGACATGGCGTACAAGACCCCGAGAGGCCTCATACAAGCCACTTAGCATACATACATACAAGATAATAGAGAATAAAAGTTCAAAAGAGATTTTCATATCAAAGCTTTTAAACGAAACAGCGGAAGTCTACATCTCATGTCTCAAAGCCAATCTAAACAAGAAAATAAAGTTTGGGACGTAACCCAATACAACATCCAAAAAGAAAGGAAATACCTGAAAATAAGAACAACTAGGCTATGTCCTTAGATGAAAGAGGACTCACCAAGTCTTCTATCAAATCCTCTACTAAAGCTCTAGCCACGAGTGGATGGTGAATCGCCAAGTCTTACACCAAAGAAGTTAATGTAGGCAAAAGTATGTGTTAGCACAATTAAGTACTAAGTATGATAGCAATGCACATAAACACGCAAATCATGCTAGAGTGAAATATAATCATGACATGCAATGGCCAAACTTAAAACATGATAAACATGAGAAAACATGAAACACAAAGCATATATCAAGGCCAAAGCAAGCTAAATCATCTTTCTTTCTTTTCTTTACTTCATCATGAGAACACTTGTGGGGAATAGCCTTAACCAACATATAAGATCATGTGAGCTATCAACATGGAATCCGGTGTATACCCCACACCGAAAAGGGGTGTCCTACAGCTTATGTGGATCCACTAGCTAATGTCTACTTAAAGAAAACATCCTATGGTGGCAACATAGTTTATGGGATAGAGATTGCTTTTGGAGACTCGGCCTCAACTAACGGGAGAGCTCCATCTAGAAAACCTGGCCTCTACTAAGGGGAGAGCTTTCACTAGAAGATCCGGCCTCTACTAATGGGAGGGCTTCCATCTCAATATCCACTCGGTGCTAAGCATAATTCCCACGGATTAGTCATTAACATATTCATATCATTATACATGAAGAGGTACAACTAGGGTTACCAATCCAAGCTAGAAATCATGTTTATAGATGTTTCATCTTCCATGGACCTTGTTCAAGGTTACGTCATTAGAATAGCTCCTTAAGAACATGGGTAGTCACCTCTTGTTCTTTTTAGTCATATTGGGAGTATTATTTGAGAAAACCTTTCACAACTCAACCATAGCATCATCATATCATAAATTTGGTACTTCACTCTCAAAGCACCCTTAATTCATTATTAACTTCATATGAGACATGCATAAGTTCATTAGCCTCTTCTTTACTTAGCTCATCATGCTCATAATTCATAGTTCATAGAGTTCGTATGGGTTCATGCAAGTTCAACTCATATCATACAAATCAATGCAAGCTCATGCTTAGAAAGTCATAATTAAGACAATTTACCCGTACTTGATGGACTCACATAATAGAGGAAAACCATGCTTTTGACTTGATCATGCTAAATTCATAGGATTATCCTCAATTCATTCATAATTCATGCTTAGTTTCATAAAGATGTCATAAACTTCATCAATTCATAGCTCAACCGAACAATCAAAGCACAAATTATCAAGTTGGGGAGAATTAGCTTGGGATCATGGGGGTTCATGCAATCTTTACATCAAATCATGTAATTCATGCTAATCCGTGCACTAAGTTACTTTATCACGCTAGATCGTGCACTACAATTCATAAAATCGATAATTGAAATCATAATTGAAGAACCCACAATGATTGATCAAAACTCTAATTCAATTGGGTTAGAGTAAACCTTTGAAAATCATGAAGAAGAGAAAGGACCCATTGGATGAAAGGACTCCTAATGGTGAACACTATCATACCTCAAAGAAATTCACAAGAAATTGGAGAAGATTGAAGGTCTTCAATGGAGGATTCAAGCTTTCTTCTTCTTCCTTGAGAGTTGAGAGAGTTTCTTTTAGATAGAGAAATATTTGAGAGGAGATAATTGGGAATGAATTATAATGAGAGAAATTAGGCTTAGGAAGTATTTATAGGGCTTAGATTAAGGGTATAACCGACTTAGATTAATAGGAGATCAATTAGGGAAAAGACCAAAAAGCCCTTAATTAATAACTGTCAGGACCAATCGACGGACAGGATCTACGGTCCGTACATCAATTGACGGATCGTCCTGTCCTTCCATCAATTGATTTAGAGAGTTCATTTTGGGCTGAAATTTTGGCTAAGTCTGGAAGGCATCTACGGAACCCATCTACGGCCCATCAACTGAACTACGAATCGTCCTGCTACTCCGTAGGTCAAAGTTCAGAAACTTAGAAATCCTGAAAGTTCACAGTGCCATTGACTGTCCCCCACCTACGGCCTATCAATCCATCTACGGCCCATAGGTGGCCTCTGTAGGTCACTGTCTTCCGGTAAATTCTGCATTTTCAATCTTTGGAAGCTAGGGGTATTACATTAATTTAAAATAAACGGTCCATATTTTGGCACAACTATTTTTCAAATAATGCACACATAAATGATAAGAGTCACTCGGGGTCGTGAACCCACTTGGACATTTGGATAAAGTTGACTAATGAACTTAATATACCAAGGATATTAAGTCTCCTAAGTTTACATGATACATGTGCCTTAAAGGTTTTGGTTTATCTCTAACCTGGGTAAATTAAGAGTGGTTTACTAGACACAAAATTCCCGAGTGGACAACTCGAGTGAGAAGACTACGCGGTCACACGGAAAAAGATTCGGACATCCCGCGCATACGCCAACTCTCCTAACTTTGGAGATTTTGAGAGAAATTTGCGGTGCGCAAAACACACCTCGCGTGTACATGTGATAGTGTGAATTTCTAGAATTGAAGGAATTATGAACGGAATGACAGTTTATATGAAGCAATAACAAATAAACAATTTATATAATGCAATAACTAATAAGAAATTTATATCACATAAGCATGAAAAATAAGCATTAAGCAATTAAAATACAATAAACAATTAAGAAAAACAAGCAAATGATAAAGCCTTAATTATTAACCTAAGTCTGTTATGGTTTGGAGCCTAAAATCCCCAACAGAGTCTCCAGCTATTATACCCCATTTTAACTCGCGTCAATAGTGTACAAAATATTGATGATTCCTAAATAATTAACTTAATGAGTCGCCACCTAATTATTTTTAAAGGTTAATTAGGATACCTAAATAATTATCTAAGGTAATGCTAAAATTAACTCCAATAAAGGTCTACTAACTTATGATTCTAGGTAAGGGTTCTAGTTATCCAAAAGGTAAGGGTTAAGCATCCTTTAAGATTCGTAAAAAATGATAACCGGCCAAACTTAGATTAATTAAGAAAAGCAAAAAAAGTGCTAGAGGAATTATTTTTTTTAAAATGTGGATTAAAGAGATAAGTAGGAAAACATTTAATTTTGAAATCTATGACACACTTAAAACTTGAAAATAAAACGAGCATTTTGGTGTCGCTAAAGTTAGACTTGCTTTGCTTTAAAAGTAGGACTCAAAAATGATCACTTGATTGAAATAATTTAAAAATCTAAGGTCCATGTTCAAAAGTAATTTAAGATCAAAATTCTGCTGATGGATTAACATTATTTGAAAAACACTTCAACGCAAATTTGAGCTAAAATAAAAAAGATTGATTTTTTTAATTCAAAAACTCTTTTTTTTAAAAAAAAAAGAGAATAGAGCTATTATGGAAGTAATTTACTACTAACTAGAAAAGAATAAATGTCCCCAAATTAAACCCAATCATCTATCTCATGTCAACTATTATGAATCCAAACTAGAATATATCTAAATCACATAAGCAAATTTAAATGTAAAGTAAAACACGTAAGTAAATAATACTAAAATGTGAGTAGCCATGAGTGAGTCCAAGCGAAGACCACTTGTTTTGCTTGCTATTCGGGTAATTTAAGATGTCGTAATGACTCCATATGCGGGTATGATAATAATGTTGAGTCTATGAAAATTGATCTTTGGGTAGAGTCTCGAATCAAGACTCTATTTTGCTCCCAAAGTATACATACAAGAAAGGGGGGGAAATTAAAGGATTAGTGCAACAATATTCATTCCAAAGAGAATCAGATCACACACCAGAAGTCAACAAAGTTAAATAATATAAATAGTTCTACATATCTTATAAGGAACATAGGCTTGGTAGTCCATACAGATTTCCTATGCAAAATACATTTAAGACAAAACATAATGAATTTCTTATTATGAGCAGAACCTTGTATGACATAAATGAGGAAAATGATCTAATTCCAGGTTGCATCAAATGATAATCACTTTACAGTTTATAATGCTTAATTGGCTGAGATAACTAGCATGAGAAATTATATGTTTTCATGATTAGAAATTCATGCTACAAAGAGGGAATAGAAAGTATACACATGAAGTAAATCTTAATGGCTAAATCATTTTTAACAAAACCAATAAATACAGAACAATTTCTCAAAAACATAAATACTTTCTTTTTTAAAAATAGATAGGAAACATGTTGAATATTGTTTGTCTAGATAAAAGAAAACACAGCATCATTTTCGGACGCATAAGGAAGCACAAAACACAGCTTAATAACTTCCTAATAACATGATTTCAACACAAATAAAATCAAGCAGATAATTTTTCCTCATACACCAACTAGTGTATCATGCTTTAATAGTAAAGACACCATAAGAAGGAGATTTGATTTTCATATAAACTGACCTTTTGGAGTGCAGTGAACTAAGGTGTCAATCTCGACCTCAAATCTACTTGTCGACTTAGATGACCATCAAGCTCACAAATGTGTTATTGCAGCTGGAAAGCCAAAGGCGAGAGTGAAGAATATGAAAATGAGAGAGCTGAGTTCCTCTTGTTTGGAAGAGAATAGTGAACTTTAAGAAATAAGAGGCGGCCAAAAAAAAACCTCTAAAATAAGCTCTGAATGCAAGTATTTATAGGGAAAATTTAGGGTTCTTCATATGTTGAGCGGGAATTCGAGTTTTAAAATTTGAAATCTTATCAAAACGAATCTCCAAATTCGTACGTTTGAAGCTCTAACAAACCTCACATGATTTGGTCAATTTTGACAGAGTTTTGATTTGGATTCTTCCAAAAATGGTGAAGCTTCACCCTCATTTTGAAGATAGACATCTGTAAAGGACAATAAAAGTAAAAAAAAAATGCACCGAAATGGGATCACAAAGTCTGCAATGGCTGATGAAGGACAATTGTTATGTCAAAAATGGAAAGAAGAGGGAGAGGGGCATTTCTGGGTTTGAAAACCCTACCTTCTGGATATTATGATAGAAGTTGGGCTGAACTAGAAAGTGGACTGATCTGAAGGTTTCTTTGGGCCATATTTTGGGTTTCATTCGGAAGATTTTGTTGCTATTTTTTTTTTATAGTTTTTGACATAAAATATGGGTTGAAAATGCTTGGTCTGATGTGGGGCTTTTGGGTCGAATTTCTTTTGGCCTTTTCTCTTCTTCTTTTAAATTAGTTTGGGATTCTAACTTAATAACGAATACAATATATTATAAGGCGATAATAAAATAAAATAGAAATACCAATATTACGACTCTACCTAAAAATATAGATTTATAATTAATTGAATAAGTGCGAAACTTGAAATAATGTGAAGATAAATCCATTTTTTAAGAAAAAGGGATATAAAAAAAATAAAACATATAATTATAATAGATCATTTTGGTACGCTATTAATTTAGAAGCTCGAAAATAATAAATTAAAGAAAATGAGGGTCAAAATTAGGTGTCAACAATGGGTTCATATGAATTCAACTTAAAAACATGTAATTATTCCAATTCATGCATAAAAGACATAAAGCAGTCAATTGGATCATAATTGATAAGAACCCATGAGATTGAATAAAACCCTAATTTCAATTGGAGATACTAACTTGTAAAATTGGAGAATTTAGAAACCTTAGGGAGGAAAAGACTCCATAGTTGAATACTATCATACCTTGATGTTAAAATTCCACAATCAATGGTGAATTTGGAGACTTGATCTAGAAACCCTAGTCTTCTTTTTCAAGCTTTAGAGAGAGAAAGTTTAGGAGAAGAACTTGGAGAGATTTGGGAAAATTTTAAGAATGATTTAGAATAGTTAGATTTTAGGATTAAAAGACTTATATAGGGTGTAGGATTGGGATCAAAATGACCTAGCTTAGGCATTAATCAATTAGGGAAAAGACCAAAAAGTCCCTAAAAATTAACTGCCGACTCGACCTACAGTCCGTAGGTCACAACTTTTCCTTAAAATTTCACTAAGTATGGGAGTGATCTACGAGACCTACCTACGACTCGTACATACGATGACGGGCCATTCTGGTGAATCGTATAAAAGGTTCTGTGACTTGATCTTTGGAAATTAATCCCCCACCACCTATAGATGCCACCTACGGCCAGTAGATGCTTCTACCAACCGTAGGTGGGAGCCGTAGATCATGCCTATAACCCCAAAGAATATAGTTTCCTCCTTTTCCAAAATATGAGGTGTTACAATATCTCTCCCTTGGGAACATTCATCCTCGAATGGAACTCAAGGCAACATAAGGAGGGTAGGAACAAGATCTAATAGCCCAACAAGAATACAACTTCATCAATAACACATAACCAATGAGAAACATCAACTCCTAGCTTAAACATGTCCAAAACATCATTTCATAAGGTATCTATGCAAGTCATACTCGAATGCACATAATCATGAAGAAATCAATCATAGCCAAATCAAAATCTCAAAAGCAAGTTTTCATGAGCATGCATACATGGGGAAACACTGGAATGACTAAATGATGAGGATGAACCATGAGGAACTAAATACCTCTAGCTAGAGTAGGATCGGAGGGAAAGAGATGTGAGTAACGAGACATCATATCGGCCTCGGGTTCCCAAGTAGCTCCCTCAATGCTTTGATTCCTCCACAAGACCTTTACGGATGCAACTTCTTTATTCCTTAACTTCTTAACTTGTCGGTCCAAAATTGCAACCAGAATCTTTTCATAAGAAAGACTCTCTTTTATACCAAGATTCTGCAACGGTACAATAGATGTCGGATCACCAACACATTTCTTCGACAAAGAGACATGGAAAATCGGATGCACCAATGCTAAGTCAGTAGACAATTCAAGTTCATAAGCAACCTTACCAACACACCTCAAAATCTGATATGGGCCCACATAAGGGGGACTATGCTTCCCTTTCTTTCCGAACCTCATTGCACCCTTCATGGGAGATATTTTCAAGTAAACTTAATCATTAACATCAAATTCTATATCTCTTCTTCTAACATCGACATAGGACTTTTGTGGACTTTGAGCCGTTTTCAACCTTTCTCTTATAAGCCAAACTTTCTCCAGAGCCTCATGTACCAACTCGGGACCTATCAAAGCAACCTCACAGACTTCAAACCAACCTATAGGAGATCTACACCTCCTACTATAAAGAGCCTCAAATGGAGCCATACCAATGCTCGAATGGTAGCTATTATTATAAGCAAACTCAATCAAAGGCAAATAATAATCCCAATTACCCTTGAAGTCAATTACACAAGCTCTCAACATATTGTCACACCCCAAACTCAAGGGGTGCAACTGACACCTAATGCCAAAACTTGGCCTGAGTCGACCCTACTAAACCACTTGCTAATGGCGCATGGCAGCCACACACAATCAAGTAAACAAACAAGTATATCTCGACTTAAAAATAAGCCCTAGGCCGCTAAGGCCCCTGTCAACAGCTCTACAAATAAAACAGCTACTCCCAACAACTTATATTAAGCAAGAAACAACTAGCGTAGAAGCCTATTTGGGCCATTGAGGACACCATGGTATCTAGGAAAGAATAAACGCTATGTGGGCCATTAAAGCAACCATGATCTCTATACATGAACTAAAAATAGGCATACATAACTAACCAATATGCCAAGCAGCTATCAACCATAAGTCAACTAGAAAACAAGGCCAACATGGCCAATAACATGGCTATACAACCCAAAAACTAGTTTGCAAGACTCTATGAATATTTCACTTGGACGGGATAGGGCCCCGTCCTACCTAAAATCTACAAACAGCAAAATAAGAAAACCTCTAGGACTCTAGCAACCCCTGGAAGAAAGGAGTCAACCAATCAACTGGATAGGCAGCTATGCTACTTGGCAGGTCTATCTGGTCATCGCTCAAGACTTGCAGGCATGAATACAGCACCCTTGGCAAGGGACGTCAGTACAAAATAATGTACCGAGCATGTAAGATAAACTTAAAGCTGAAACTTAAGAATAGGTACTGAATTAAAAGGGCAGGGTTGAAAACACCAGTAAAATACCTTATCTCCCTACAATAAGATAATATAAACACATAACAAGCAATAACCTGACCTGGCCCCCATAAGCCCAATAGGTACAAACATCACACAATCACTATAAGTCCTAACGAACGCAAACAATCGCTAAATACCCATATTAGCCCTCTTACCTGGATCCCAATGATAATATGTTCTACCTGTCTGGATGTACATGTGCCATGAATCAACGCAAATCTGAGGCTGTGTGATACAATATATATATGCTGCCTGATAGCGCTCAACTACACCTAAAGCAATTCAAGATGTAGGCGGTCGTTAGCAATATAAACCCAACGAAGAGTTGGGGTCGATCCCATGAAGAATGGAACTAAGTATAGAATTCAAATATGAAGTACTAAAGTCATCTAGTTTTTTGTAGATGTAAGCAAATTAATCGATGTATAATGTAAATCATCAAAGTTTCAATTATCAAATCAGAGAAGTTTGAATGATTGATTTCGACAAATACGAATTATAAAGGGATTTAGTCAATGAGAAATGGAACCTTAGGGATGTGTGAGTGGTCAACCACCAATTTCACTAAATGGGTCATTCCGGATTGCTCAAGTATACTGAATCATAATGGGTAGGCAAGATTACGACTATGATAGCTATTTTACGTTCAACTATCATGCTTTCAATTGGGTTTTATCAAACCCCAACAGGCATTACAATTAGAGGCCAATCTTATACCTTAATTCAACCCACTTTAACAAGCAGGGTACTACAAGTGAAAACTTGCACAATTATCAATTGCTAATTCTACTCAAATGCATCTTTTACAAGCATACAGAGAGATATAAACTAGAACTGAATTTGCAACTTCAATTCATAAGATGAAAACATGACTTAGCAATTGAACTCATTCTAAATCAGCATTTAATTCAGCAATCCAAAAGACCCATAAGCTAATTAGATTATTGAACACATAATCACACCCCTAAGGCATTGGGGTATAAGCCAATCATAGCAAGAATGAAGAAATAGTTATCAAATACGTTAGCCATTGATTTCCCAAGTCTTCAAACAGCAAATACAATCAACTAAAATTATACCCAATGTTCAATTCCCAAGAAATCACAAGAATAGTTCATAAAATCCCTCAAAGGGCAATGTACTTTCTAAGTTCGTGTTCTAGTTCCTCTCTCAATCACTCGATGTTCAGTTCAATTCAAAATTTTCTATTTCTACTTTCCCAAGAACTCCACATGATTTAAATTTTAGAATCATTCGGCGGCGTAAGTTGGGCTCGCCCTTCCACTCGGTGATGAACCGAATTGCTCGATCTCGCCTTTTGACTCTTGACTTCAGTACTAATTTCATCCTGGAACTTTAGGCGATGTGTATCAGGCTCGCCATTCTGATCAACGACTCGCAGTCTAGTCCCCCAGTTCGCCGACTTGACCTAGATCTTCTCTTTGTCTACTGGAACTTTAGGCGAGGCACTGTCCACTTGGCGTGTCGCCGAGTTTCCTTTGGCGAGCCTTAGCCTTCTTGTTCCTTCAATTTTGCAACTTTTTGACTTCTTTTTGCATTATATCATCCTTGCATATTCCAAGTCCTTCATGCTGCACACAAACGATTTAACATTAGTTATAGGTGCAAAATGGTCATTAAGGACACTAATTTGACACAAACGAAGCTATAAATGAGTCAAAACTACCTACTCATCAACACCCCCAACTTAAACGTTTGCTTGTCCTCAAGTAAAACAAGAGATCAATGAACTCAATAGGGATGTCTACAAGCAGTGCTGCTTAAGAACTCACATGAAAGTGCATACAAGGATTAATCTAAGATACAAGGATCAAATGTACACCAAAAGCATCATATTCTGACTAGCCATCATCAGTTAAAGTCTATGCTCACAATTGCTCACCTAAAAACGCAAACTCATGCCCACAAAGATATGCGAATGCCCTTACATCAAAAAGGACTCCACTCTCTTGCCCAAATTCAATTGAAGATCAATATTTCGGAATCAATACAACACTCACACTCTCAAAAGAGAAAGAGTTTGCACAACTTTGCCCATATGATTTTCCAAGTTTTCCATCTAACCATCACAAGGTTCATGTAAGATCACAAAGGACTTTAGAGGTTTGTAATGGGGTTGGGGCTCAAGGTATGGTCATTTTTGGTTTAGTGGCTCTACCTTCATGAAGCATGGTTTCCATTTCACTTCTCCTTCCCTTTCTTTCAAACATTTCAATTTCACAACTGACCCTTTGTCACTTTTGCAGCATACAAAACATTTTTAAGAACACCCCTTTTTTTATTTTCACCTCTATGCACAATGGTACTATCTTATTCAAATATTTTTCTTTCTTTTCTTTTCATCTTTTTCTCTTTTCTTTTTCTTCTTTTTTTTATATGGAGGGGTTCCATCTTTTTCACAAACAACCTTTCAAAAGATCAAGCTCACAAACCTCTAGCTCAACTTCTTTCTTCATTCTCACCACAGCCCCAACTTAGGCTTTTGGCCTAAGTTGGCTATTCAAGATGACCAATACTTCACGAAGGTTATAGGTGGGAGAGACATGGCATTTTCAAACAAACGGCTAAGGTTCTTGTATTTGTGTTTCAATCAAGGAGAAGGATAGGCTCAAATGGTGCCAAGCTGGGTTCACACACTCACAAGGTAGCCAACAAAGATTTAGCAATTAGGTTCACCCTAAAAAAATATTCATGCCTAAGATCATTTCTCATATTCATCAATGCTTAGTCAAACGGACTACCAGGGCAAGTTCTAGGCATCATCATATACACTTTTCAAGTAAAGCTCACCACACATGGCATTCAAACACAATTGCGGATCATAACTCTACGAGTCAAGCTTACGTGCAACGGTCATTGCAAGACTCACCGTCGACAATTCGCTAGTCACAATGAGAGGCTAAGAGCTTACACAAGACTATGAAACTCCAATTTACCTTGTTGGATGTACACCAACATATTGTTCAATCAAGAACACTATTCAAGTCATCGATATGGAACACAATCGACACTCAAAAGTACAAGAGAACTGCAATCATTCACTCAGCACAAAATCAACAATGATAAGTAAAGAGAGATATCGCTAGAACTCAAAACCATTTCATTCAATTAAAATAATACCCAAAATAACAATCAAAGGAAAAACAATTAAAATCCAAAATATAACAGTCAAGGGAAAAACACCACCCCACTAAAAAGACAAAGTAGTGTCCTCATTGCGAAATAACAAAATAACATACAAACTAAAAATAAAGGAAGTGCAATAGAAAGTCCCTTGTCCCGCTATGCCGGAGGTGTGTCCTCAGCCTAAGTAGCAGTACCCAATGCACTCTCCTCGGTATGTTCAGTCCCACTCGACCCAATCATCGATGTCTCCCAAAGAGACTCGACAGTGGCAGTTCGGACTAAATTCCCCTCTAGATCCTCGAGATCCGCATACAACTCTCGATCCCTCATAGCAAAGTCCTCCTCATCCATCTCAGGTGCATCAGGCGCACCCTCATCATCAGCGGGCGGAGCAACACCAGTGGTGGTCGGTAGAGGAACATCGGCACTCCTACCCTCCAGCACGTCCATACTACCTCAAAGCATGGCAATGTCGGTGGACTTCAGCTCGTCCACATCTCTCCTCAAACTAGTAATGTCAGTGTGGATGGCCGTCAGCTCTGTGGAACTACCCTCACGCTGCTCACATGCCTCGACTCTAGCAGTGAGGGCTGCCAAAGCCTCTCCATGAGCTGTAATAAATCGGTGCTGATCACCCAACTATGTGCGAATAGGGTCAAGGGCGGTAACTAAAGCTCTCTCAATCATGCTCGGGACAGCTGCCTCAACCCGAGAAGCTCGAATATCTGTTGAATGTGCAAGGTACCCCATCTTAATTATCATGGCCTGTGTCAAAGGTTGGGTGCCGGGAGCTGAAACTGGTGTTGGGGCAGGAGAGGGACCCGGTGTAGGGGCAGAAGTGGCAGGAGCATCCGAAACAGGCCAACCTGTCGGCTCAACTACAAGATAGGGAGAACCCGTCTCCATTGCCTCAACATCCACAGCTAGAGACATATCAACTAGGGGCCTCCTCCTCCTCTCGGCCTCATCTTTCAAGTACTCGGCCTCGATCCTCCGGATGTCGCAAGATGAGGTCGAAGTGACCTCAACATCCGTCTTCGTATCAAAAGGAACACCGGCCCGCCTATATAGCTCACTGATCAAAATCGAGAATGGGAGCGAGGTATGCTGCTACTTGGCCCTCATCAACATCTCACACTCGATAATCATCCCCAAATTCAACAATTGCGTGTCAATAATACACCTTAAGAGTGCAGCCTTCTGATGTCGAAGAATCATCTCGTTCTGTGAAGGCATGAGTGTACTACTCAAGAATCCAAACCAATACCGTTCCACAATGTTGACGTCCTTCTTCTCAATTATGGCCCTAGCATCTAACCATCGGGGGGAGGCATCACTTATTAACGAAGCCAACCACCCCTTCAGCATCTCCAAATTCCCCTTTAGCTTATCGGCCAAGGAGTGCCTGTACCTATATGTGCAACCCAGAACTTCATTAATCTCAGTATGGCTGCACTTGACCTTCTTTCCCCGTACCATTAAAAACTCCACTGGCTTCATAGATTGCGCCAACTTCTTGACTCTCGGGACTAAATCAGAGTAGGACGCATAGAATTCTCAAACCCATGTAGGTACGTACGGGCTCCGGGGCTATGTAAAAATTTGAAAATTGTGTACCCGAATAGTCTCCCATACCAAGTGATATCTATCTACCACCCCATAGGTAGATAATCTCTTTTCTTCAAGGATCATTCGCGCACCCTCAGCTTTTAACCTATTCATCAACCTCGGAAGCTGAGCTGGGCCGGAATTGGAGCTGGAGCAGTAGGAGCAGGGGTAGAAGTTGATGGATGATCAGGTCTAGTAATGGAGGTGCTGACCCTAGCCAATGGGTCATGAAGATTCCTGGACCGCAACTCGGCACGGGTCCGTTTTAAGAGCTCACCAATAGGAGTCCCGGACTCCTCACCTTCAAAACTTTCGGACTTGGTAGAGGTGAACTGTATAGATAGTTCCTCACTCTCTGAGGAGGACTCCTCAATGACCTATTGCTTGCCCTTCCCCTTTGATTGGGCTATGGGTTGTTTTGGTTGACGTGATCTATCAACCTCCGAGGCAATTTCTATGCCTTTGGCTTTCTTCTTTGGAGGTTTGTGGGTGATAACTTTGCGGCGAGGCATATCTGTCAAACAAACAAACAAACATAAAGATCGATTAAAAATGGGATAGAAAAGAATCAACCAAAAAATGTAGAAGGACTCGCCGAACCGATAGGCGAGTTGCCTAATCCATTAGGTGAGCAAAAAGAGGCATCGCCGAAAGTAACAGACTCGGCTCAGGCAAAATCAAGCAAATAAGGGCGATGAAAAATTCACTCGGCGAGCAAAATGAGAGCTCGCCGAATATTACAGAACACACAGGCCACAAATCAATTCACAAAGGGCGATGGGAATGCAATGGGCGAGTCACCGATTAGAACGGCGAGCCCTACTTAGCTCGCCGAACCAACTAGAAACACCACCCTCCCTAAAAATTTTACGATTATCAACTAACAGCCCAACGCGCAACAATTAAAGCTCATTTAGCAACAACCAAAGGATACCCATGCCTAATTTCTCCACATGGTACTCAGATTTCCCCAAACCAAATCAAAAATAACAAGATGATGATTTTCCCTTAAGAAAGACGTCACCCTATCCATCATTAGGCAAATTCAAGCCATTTGATTGAATTCGGGGCTACTCAGGCTTCACCCAAGAATTAATCAACAACCAACAAGCATGCAATTCAAAAACCCAATTCACAAAGCCTGAAATCACGAAAATTTAGCATTCACATACTTAAATTAGACAATCAAGGTAATAAGAATCAATCAAGGCATACAAACACGCACAACTCAAGTATCCATCTATTCGCAAGTGGAAATAACAGTCAATGGCATACACAAATTGAAACCCAAGAAAACTAACCTCAGTGTAAACACAACAATGCAAATGGGGGAACGGGAACACGTCCAAAGCACTACACTAGCAGCTAAAGGCAATAAAATGTAAATAGAAATGCAAGAGTGTATGAGTGTGTGAGGAGTCGAGGAAAATTTCAAGTGCTACGAAAATATGAATTTGAAAAGATTAAAAGCCCTTCAGCTCGTGCCCCAAAGGACGATGATATTAATGTCACCGTCCCACTCGACTATGCACCGAGTGGTACACTATCTCACCGAAAGTCACAGGAAGCCAGGCCATCGTGCATGTCCAAAAGGTGAGCTAGATCGGGCTCGCCGATCTACTTGGTGAAGCGCCGAGTGGTGCAGAACCTCGCCTACTTTTCTAGTGTAGCCTACAACTTCAGCCTTCAATTTCTTATGAACTTAGGCGATCCTTGGGGCAATTGGGCGATGCGTCGAGTAGACCAACCCCTCGCTGATTTACCAAGCCTTGAAATTCCATACTCTAACATACACACTCAACACACGTTGTTCAAAAACACTAAGGTAAAGCTTGGATTGCCTCCCAAGAAGCGCCTTATTTAACGTCATGGTATGACGTGGACATGCAATCAAGAATCGTCAAAGTACACCACATCAATCAAACGCACAACGGGAGCCTCTCCAAAGTAGAGTTTCAGCCTTTGCCCATTAACTTTAAAGAATAATACATTTTCACCTTGAACCTCAATAGCTCTGTTCTCAAGCACACGACTAACCTTAAAAGGGCCTGACCACTTAGACTTGAGCTTACCTGGAAATAGCCACAAACGAGAATTGTAGAGCAACGCACAATCACCTACCCTAAATTCTCGATGAAGTATCCTGGCATCATGCCATCTTTTCATTTTCTCCTTATACAGAGCAGCACTTTCAAAAGCTAGCAGTCAAAATTCTTCCAAAGCATGAAGTTGGTCAACCCAACTCTTGGATGCAACATCTCAGTTCAAATTTATGGTTTTCAAAGCCCACAAGGTTGTATGCTCGAGCTCCACTAGGAGATGACATGATTTTCCGAACACCAACTGATATGGTGACATACCAATTGGTGTTTTAAAAGTAGTGTGATAGGCCCATAAAGCATCATCTAACTTTCGCGACCAATCAGAACGATTTGCATTCACGCTTTTGGCAAAAATTTCTTTAATTTCCCGATTGGACAATTTGACCTATCCACTCGGCTGCGGATGGTAAGGGGTGGCAACCTTGTCACGACCCAGGGTATCCCCTAGATGTAACACGGCGTACAAGACCCCGAGAGGCCTCATACAAGCCCTTAGCATACATAACATACAAGATAATAGAGAAATAAGAGTTCAGAGGAGCATTTTTATATCAAAGCTTTACTCAAAATAGCGGAAATCTACAATTCATGTCTCAAAGCCTTCTAATGTCATAGAATACGAATAAAAGTGATAGGGACGTAGCCCAATACAGTATCCAACATAAGGAAAGATATCCAAGTAAAATCCAACAAGGCTATGTCCTCTGATGGATGAGGACTCACCAAGTCTTCTTCTCAACTCTAAGTCAATGCTCTAGCCACGAGTAGGAGAACTGCCACGTCCTACACCAAAGAAGTTGATGCAGGCAAGAGTATGCGTTAGCACAATAAAGTACTAAGTATGATAGCCATGCATATAAACTCATAAAACGTGCTAGAAACTGAGATATAAACCGCATGGCCACATAGGGCGTCACAAAGGGCAATGTAGCACCGGGATCTAACAAGGCATAGACATCAAAATGGAAAACTTTCAATGTACCGGTGACCACATCGGGTGAGCTCTCTTGCTCATGACGAGCCTGAAGTGCATAAAATATGTTTTGCTTAGGAGCACCTGAACCCGAACTACTTGGGGCAGCTTGCTTACCCTCTCTTCCTTTAGCCAGTAGAGATGGGCAATCTCTCATCTTGTGACCAGCCTTACCATAAGTATAGCAACCATCTGAACCAGCTAGGCATTTGCCCTCATGCCTCCTCCCACATCTAGTACAACTAGGCAAAGAAGATCCACCACCGTTCCCTCCTTGAGGCTTAGGGTTTGGCACCCTATCATTGTTGGATCTCAGAGGAGCCTTGGAAGAACATTGATTAGAGAATCTTTGGCGAAACCTTGAATGACCACCTCCATCGGATTTTGCATGAGAAAAGTTGCCATCTCCGGTTCTAGCCCACTTAGTCTCTCTAGATCTCCCTTTAAGCTTTTCTTCTTCAATTTGTTCGGCATAAACCATGAGGCGACAAATATCCATGTCATGCACAAGCATGGCGGTGCGGCACTCTTTCACCAACATTTTAGACACTCCCGACACAAATTTGCTCATTCTTGCCCTTGGGTCGACAACTATGGACGGAGCATATCTAGCCAATTGTGTGAACTTCAATACATATTCTTTCACACTCATACTCCCTTGACGAAGATTAATAAACTCAAGCACCTTGGCCTCTCTCCTCTCAAGAGGGAAGAATCGATCAAGGAAAGCACTCTTAAACCTCTCCCATCCTATGGGACCTTCATCATTAGCCCTTTCACTCTTCCGGTAATTGTACCAAGTTTGGGCAACACCTTTAAGTTGATAAGCGACCAACTCCGCCTTCTCTTCCGGTGTCACACACATTATCATCAACACTTTATAAACTTCATCAATAAACTCTTGAGGATCTTCCTCAACCTTAGAGCCATGGAATTCCAGAGGATTCATCCTCGTAAAGCCCTCACTCTTGATGCCGTTGTACCCACATTTGGGTTCACGGGAGCCACCACCTCTATATTGACTTGAGTCGTCACGGCTTGAGCCAACACTTGGAAAGCAGCCCTAAACTCCACATTAGTAACATGTTCGACCAAAGGGTCGACCGGAACTTGAGGAGCTTGAGGAGGAGCTTCTTGTTCCAAATTCTCTCCCATGTTTCTTCTAGCATAAGCTCTTCGGGTCGCCATATTCTGAAACGCATCGAATAGGGATTAGGAGAGAGACTTATAGAGTTAAACTCTATGGTACGACTTAGGAATAATGAAAGAAGTGAAGTTTCCTAAGCATCTTATAGCCTCTCATTCATAAGTGTGGAGCGCTTCACACCCATTCCTAGGATCTTTCTAAAACCTGGCTCTGATACCAAGTTTGTCACGACCCAGGGTAGCCCCTAGATGTAACACAGCGTACAAGACCCCGAGAGGCCTCATAAAAGCCCTTATCATATATAACATACAAGATAATAGAGAAATAAGAGTTCAAAGGAGCATTTTTATATCAAAGCTTTACTCAAAACAGCGGAAATCTACAACTCATGTCTCAAAGCTTCTAATGTCATAGAATACGAATAAAAGTGATAGGGACGCAGCCCAATGCAGTATCCAACATAAGGAAAGACATCCAAGTAAAATCCAACAAGGCTATGTCCTCGGATGGATGAGGACTCACCATGTCTTCTTCTCAACTCTAAGCCAATACTCTAGCCACGAGTAGGAGAACTGCCACGTCCTACACCAAAGAAGTTGATGCAGGCAAGAGTATGCGTTAGCACAATAAAGTACTAAGTATGATAGCCATGCATATAAACTCATAAAACATGCTAGAAACTGAGATATAAACATGACATGCAATTGGCCAAGCTAAACATGATAAGGCATATAAGCAAATAGCATAAAGCATAAACCATGGCCAAAGCAAGCTAAATCATCTTTCTTTTACTCTTCTTTTCTTTACTTTACTTTTAGTAACCCATGCACCATTGTACAAGCTGAAGTGTGGGAAAAGCCTTAAACCGATCTGTAGACCATGGAATAACTCAACATGGAATCCGGTGTCTGCCCTACACAGAAAAAGGGTCATTCTACTTGCCAAGGTAGAATCCTGAACCATAGCCTACGTGGATCCACTAGCTAAGATGTTATAATATGGGCCTATTAAAGACCACCTATGGGGGCACATAGGCATAGGACATATGGGGACTTGTCACTCGTCCACTCGGTTCTATGCATAATTCCCACTATACATTCATAAATATTTATATCCATGGAAAGGCACAACTGGGGTTGCCAATCCAAGCTAAACTTGACTTCACATACCATGGACTAGTCCAAGCTTACTTCATTGAGTGTTTCTTCTTTCATGGACTTGTCCCAGCTTACACCCAAAGAATAGCTTCTTTAAGCTCTTGATTCAATTTTAGTTAAGCAAACCTTTAAACAAGTTATGAATCTTTTACATGTGAGAAAACCTTTCACAAGCTTAGGTTGAGCATTATATGAGAAAACCCTTTAGAGACTCAACATCAAAATATCATACATTTCATATAAAACATGCTTGATTCTATAAACCTCTTTCTTCATAGTTCTATCATGCTTTTTCTTCATAGCTAATGGGTTCATATTGCCTTTATTTTTAAACCATGTAATTCAAAGCAAGCTAGCTCTTAAAAGTCATAATCAAGGCAATTTATTCATACTTGAAGTAACCCACATAAAAGAGGAAAATCATGTTTTTTACTTGAACATGCTAAATTCATGCACTTAACCCCAATTCATGCTTAATTTCATAGATGATCCCTCAATTTCATCAATTCATATCTCAACCCAACAATCAAGGCATAGATTATCAAATTGGGGAGAATTTACTTGGGATCATGGGGGTTCATGCAATAATCACAATTAGACATGTAATTCACGCTAGATCGTGCACTAAATTACTTTACCCACGCTAGATCGTGCACTACAAAGCATTAATTCAGTAATTGAACTCATACTAGAAGAACCCATAACAATTGATCAAATCCTAGCTTACTTGAAGGGAATTGAACCTTGAAATTCATGAAGAAAAGGGAGGGCCCAATGTAGGAAGCAACTCCATTGGTCAATACCATCATACCTTAACAATGCCCACTAGAAATTGGAGCAAATTGGGTGATCTTCAATGGAGGACTTAGTTTCTTCTTCTTCCTTGAGCTAGAGAGGATTTCTTTTAGAGAGAGAAATATTTGAGAGGTGAATTTAGGAATGAGTAAGAATAAAGTGATTTAGGTATAGAGAACTATATATAGGACCTTCATTAAGGGTAAAACTGACTTAGTTAATTAAGGAATTAACCAGGAAAAAGACCAAAAAGCCCTTAATTAAAAATTGTCGGAGCCCATCTACGGTCAGGACCTACAGTCCGTACATCCATTGACGGACCATCCTATTGAACCGTCAAAAGATTCAGAGAGTTGGTATCTGGGACCCTGCAACGACGGTTTCAATCTACGGTTGGTAGGTCCATATACAAACCATACACCTCAACCGTGGATCACAGCCTGAGGTTTAAGAATTTAACTAAGTCTGGGGAACATCTACGGTTACTTTTTACGGACCATCAACTGACTCACGATCCATTCTGCTACTCCATAGATCATACTTCAGAGACTGAGAATTACTAAAATTGACAGAGCCATTGACGGCTCCTCACCTACGACCCGTCTACCTGACTACGGCCCGTTAGTGGCCTCTGTAGGTCACTACCTACAGGTAATTTCTGCATTTTCATTCCTTGGAAAGCTGGGGTATTACACTTGTGCTTTACTCCATACTTGCTCAATAGCGATGTGAACAATTGGTTGCAAAAATGTGAACCCCCATCACTAATAATTGTCTGTAGTGTGCCAAACCTTGTAAAAATATACCGCTTAAGAAATGTAATCACACTTCTTCCTTCATTGTTGGGTAAAGCCACAGCTTCTACCCACTTCGACACATAATCAACGGCCACCAAAATATATTTGTTCCCATAAGAACTCACGAAAGGGCCTATAAAATCAATTCCCCACACATCAAATAATTCAACTTCAAGGATTGGAGTAAGGGGAAGGTCGTGTCTTCGTGACACTCCTCCTTGCTTTTGACATTGAATACACCTGCGGACAAGGGAATTTGCATCTTGATACAACGTTGGCCAATAATAGCCACTTTGCAACACCTTGGCGGCTGTACGTACCCTACTATAGTGTCCACCAACCAGAGATACATGGCATGCACCAAGAATAGTATCGACTTCAACCTCCGATACACATCTCCTAATTATGTGATCAGCACGTTCCTGAAATAGATAAGGTTCATCCCAAAAATACTTTTTCGCATCAAAAAGAAACCTCTTGCGTTGATAGAATATCAGACAATCAGGATTAATTCCACACACTACATAATTGGCGAAATCGGCATACCAAGGAGCGGACCCCTTAGAGATCATCACGACCATCTCATTAGGAAAAGCATCTTCAATCTCCTTGTCATCTGATACAACAATACCTATTTTGAGTCTCGATAAATGATCAGCCACCTGATTTTCACATCCTTTCCGATCTTTGACCTCAAAATCAAACTCTTGCAATAACAGCACCCATCGAATTAACCTTGGTTTTGCATCCTTTTTGTCCATTAAGTAGCGTATAGTTGCATGGTCGGTATGCACCACTACCTTGGTTCACAATAAATAAGCTCGAAATTTCTCAAAAGCGTACACTACAGCCAATAACTCCTATTCAGTAGCAGTGTATTTTCTTTGAGCCATATTCAACGTCTTGCTTGCATAGTATACCGGGTGGAATAACTTGCCTCTACGTTGACCAAGTACAGCACCCAAGGCGACGCCACTAGCATCACGCATTAACTCGACTGGGCTACCCCAATCTGGACCAACAATGACTGGAGCCGACACAAGTTTCTCCTTTAGACACTCAAAAGCAATCATACAGGCTTCATCAAACATAAAAACAATGTCATTCTCAAGTAGCTTGCAAAGAGGATGAGCTATCTTGGAGAAATCTTTTATAAATCGCCAGTAGAAGCCCGCATGACCTAAGAAACTTCGCACACCTTTAACTGAGATAGGAGGTGGTAGCTTGTCTATAACTTCAACCTTTGCTTGATCCACTTGTATACCATTCCCTGAAATCTTATGCCCCAAAACAATCCCTTCCTTCACCATGAAATGACACTTCTCCCAATTAAGTACGAGGTTTGTTTCAACACATCTCTTTAAGACTCGTCCCAAGTGTTCAAGGCATTCTTCAAATGAGTCTCCAACTACGGAAAAATCATCCATAAAAACCTCCATTGAGTCCTCAACCATATCAGTAAAAATAGACAACATACACCTTTGGAACGTTGCCGGTGCATTACATAACCCAAAAAGGCATTCGTTTAAATGCAAATGTTCCATAGGGACAGGTGAAAGTCATTTTGTCTTGATCCTCCGGAGCTATGGATATTTGATTGTAATCAAAGTAACCGTCAAGGAAGCAATATCATCCATGCCCCACCAATCTATCAAGCATTTGGTCCATAAAGGGCATTGGAAAATGATCTTTCTCAGTTACCGAATTAAGCTTTCTATAGCCCATGCACACACGCCAATCGGTAACTGGTCGCATTGGCACAAGTTCACCTTTCTCATTTGGAACCACGGTTATACCACCCTTCTTTGGGACACATTGAGCCGGGTTTACCCACTTGCTATCCGTAATAGGGTAAACTACACCCGCATCTAACCACTTGATGATTTCCTTTTTAACAACTTCTTGCATTGGAGGATTCAACCTCCTTTGGTGCTCGACGCTAGGTTTGCAATCAACTTCCAACTTCCATCCGATAGCTTTGATAAATCTTTTTAGCACACTAACAAGTCCCAATACCTGCCCTTCAAATAGATCAGCTGCACTAATTACCGGCAAGGTGTTTTTAGTCCCCAAAAATAAATATATAAGATGCGGAGGAAGAGCTTCCAATTCAAGCTTCGGGGGTGCTTCAATGGATGGCTTTGCGGGAGGACTTTCTGTATTCTTCAAATCAATTTCAAGCTTCAAAGGAGTTTTTGAGTAAGAACCTAACCCCGATAAAGCAGCCACCACTTCATCATAATCTTGGATATCTTCCCCATCATAATTCAAAAGGACGACAGCCAACGATTCACCAATACAAGAGATCTCGCCAATACTTGCAACCGCTTCATCGATCACATCAATAACTGACACCACATGGATGTCATTGGGTTGCTTCATAGACTTACATGCATTAAAGGTGACTTCCTCCTCATTAACTCTAAATTTCAAGTCGCCACTCTCCACATCAACCAAAGCTCTTCCGGTAGCCAAGAATGGCCTACCAAGAATAATCAGGATCTCGGCATCCATCTCACAATCAAGAATAACGAAATCCACCAAAAAATAAACTTGTCAACCTTTACCAAAATATCATAAAGAACCCCGATAGGTCGCTTAATAAAATGATCCGCCATGAGAAGTCGCATTGTGGTTGACTTAGGCTCACCTAGCCCAAGTTGCTTGAAAATAGCATATGGCATCAAGTTGATACTAGCTCCCAAATCACACAACTCTTTGGCAAAACTTGAACACCCCAATAGTGCACGGTATCGTAAACGCTCCCGGATCATCTTTTTTTGCAACCACATTTTACATAATAGCACTACAACTATGGGATACTTCAACCATTTCATAGTCCATACTTCTCTTTTTCGTGACCAATTCCTTTATAAACATAGCATACCCCGGCATTTCTAATAATGCATCCACCAACGGGAGATTTATATAGAGAGGCTTAAAAACAGAGAGAAACTTTTGAAATTTTGCATTGTCATCTCTCTTCTTCAACCTTTGTGGAAATGGAGGGTTAATTTTAGGCAACGGCTTGTGAGAAACCGATTTAGGCATATCCCCCACCTTTGATGTAGTAGTTCCACCGGGAGTAGCATCATTCGTTGAATCAACATCTTTGTTAGGCACATCATTGTTCACATCATCATCAGTGCCATCATCATTCTTCACATTCAGCGGGATTTTACTCCGTTCAACCCCATCAACCTCAACCACATCGCTACCCAAAACCTTTCCACTTTGAGTCACAACCGCCATACGCTGAGAGCATTCTCATTCTTCGGGTTAGCCAATGTGTCACTAGGAAGGCCACCATTTGGTCTTTGATGCAATTGGGTGGATATTTGGACCATTTGTGCTTCAAGATGTTTAATTGAAGCTGAGTGAGAAGTTACCATTTGAAATCATCCTTCATCTCCTTGATTACTTTGTCAGAACCTTCCACTTTGTGCAAAATACGAGCAAGCATATCTTCAGTCCTAAAGCTTATCAGGATCAGCCTTTGGTTCGATAACTTTAGGATGATCATGTGGAGGCGCATACTGATCTCGTTCACCATCTCTCCAATTGGCACCTCGATCACGCCACTCCTGATTGTCTCTCCAACCACCACCTTGTTATTTGTTCCAACCTTGATTCCCACCCGGCTTTTGATAGCTCTGATGAGAACCCACCATTTGATTCGATACAAATTGGACTTCTTTGTTGTACATGGTTTCAAATGCGGCATCATCCGACCTCATACCGACTGCATTAACAGCTTTAGAACCCGCACCCATAACATGCTTTGTTAATAAATCCATCTGAGTCATCATCTTAGCCATATTCGCATCACGCTCTTGATCTTTCTCAATTTTCTCCTTAGTCATCCCGACCATAAGAGGTGATACTTGGTCTTCTCTTGTGTGCCATGCCTGATTGATTTTAGTCTATCATCTAGCAACGCTGATGCAATAGGAAACGGTTGTCTCTTGATCCCACCTTGGATTAAACAATCAGTGATAGACTTGTTCATCGAATCAAGGCTACGGTAGAAGTATTACAACAGCACATTGCCAGGTAGACCATGAGTAGGGCATTGTAGAAGGAGCTTTTGGAATCTAAGCCATGTCTCATGCATTGGTTCACCATTAAGTCTCTTGAAATAATGAATACCATCTCTCAACTTCACCATCTTCGAAGAAGAAAAGAATCGTTCAAGGAATGCTTCCGTGAGTTTCACCTAAGAAGTAATTGAGTCTCTTTGTAGTTCAGCCAACCACTTTGTTGCCTCTCCAGTTAGACAGAAAGGAAACAATCGAAGTCAAATCGACTCTTGAGATATGTCCTTGAATGTGAAAGGGTTGCACACATCCAAAATGTCTGAAGATGCTCATGGGGATCCTCATGAAAGGAACCTTTGATTTGCAACAGCTGAAGCATGGTTCTGATCACATGAAAGATAGCATTACCAACAGTAGGGAGCAAGGGTATGGCTCCAGCACTTCCAACTTGAGCTACATTGAAGTCATTCAGGTTACCAACATCATCATTCTGACCAACAACACTATTAGCATCACTCATTTTTCACCTGTTGAAAATAAACAAAGAAAAGGCCAATAAGTAAATTCGACTACAATCAAACTAATTCAATAAAATACGTTGATATAAGAATTCTAAACGTCATTCCCCAGCAGTGGTGCCATTTTTCATAACTCTCAACTACACCTATAATGATTCAAGATGTAGGCGGTCGTTAGCAATATAAACCCAACGAAGAGTTGGGGTCGATCCCACGAGGAATGGAACTAAGTATAGAATTCAAATATGAAGTACTAAAGTGATCTAGTTTTTTGTAGATTAAAGCAAATTAATCGATGCGTAATGTAAATCATCAAAGTTTCAATTATCAAATTAGAGAAGTTTGAATGATTGATTTCGACAAATATGAATTATAAAGGGATTTAATCAATGAGAAATGGAACCTTAGGGATGTGTGAGTGGTCAACCACCAATTTCACTAAATGGGTCATTCTGGATTGCTCAAGTATGTTGAATCATAATGGGTTGGCAAGATTATGACTATGATAGTTATTTTACGATCAACTATCATGCTTTCAATTGGGTTTTATCAAACCCCAACAGGTATTATAATTAGAGGTCAATCTTATACCTTAATTCAACCCACTTTAACAAGCTTGGTACTACAAGTAAAAACTAGCACAATTATCAATTGTTAATTCCACTCAAATGCATCTTTAACAAGCATACAAAGATATAAACTAGAACTAAATTTGCAACTTCAATTCATAAGATGAAAACATGACTCAGCAATTGAACCCATTCTAAATCAGCATTTAACTCAGCAATCCAAAAGACACATAAGCTAATTAGATGATTGAACACATAATCACACCCCTAAGGCATTGGGGTATTAGCCAATCATAGCAAGAATGAAGAAATAGTTACCAAATACGATAGCCATTGATTTCCCAAGTTTTCAAATAGCAAATACAATCAACTAAAATTATAGCCAATGTTCAATTTCCAAGAAATCACAAGAATAGTTCAATAATTCCATCAAAGTGCATTGTACTTTCTAGGTTTGAGTTCTAGTTCCTCTCTCAATCACTTGATGTTCAATTCAATTCAAAAATTTCTATTTATACTTTCCCAAGAACTCCACACGATTTAAATTTTAGAATCATTCGGTGGCGTAAGTTGGGCTCGCCCTTCCACTCGGTGATGCACCGAATTGCTCGATCTCGCCTTTTGACTCTTGACTTCAGTACTAATTTCATCCTGGAACTTTAGGCGATGTGTATCAGGCTCGCCATTCTGATCGGTGATTTGCCATCTGGTCCCTCAGCTCGCTGACTTGACCTAGATCTTCTCTTTGTCTACTAGAACTTTAGGCGAGGCACTGTCCACTCGGCGTGTCGCCGAGTTGACTTTGGTGAGCCTCAGCCTTCTTGTTCCTTCAGTTTTACAACTTTTCGACTTCTTTTTGCATTATATTGTCCTTGTCTCATTCCAAATGCTTCATGCTGCAAACAAATGATTTAACATTAGTTATAGGTGCAAAATAGGCATTAAGGAAACTAATTTTGCACAAACGAAGCTATAAATGAGTCAAAACTACCGACTACACACTGCCCCATAGGTACAGTCTACCCGGCATGTAGGCTAGTCTACCCGGCCTGTAAGCTCGATCTACTCGGCCCAAAGGCTCGATCTACCCGGCCTGAAGGCTTGATCTACTCGGCCCAAAGGCTCGGTATAAGAATCAAATTGTATGCTCAAGAACCCTGCAATGTGAGTGTCTGCTGAGGCCAAAACAAGCTCATAGGTGGCAGCTAGACGATAAAACATCACAACAATGACAAGTAATCATAATTAATCAAAACCCAATCACAACATGCTTTTCTAGGCCACTAAGCAAGGATTAGAGTGTTGCCGATAGACATCATATCATATGGTCGTAGCCAACTCAAAAAGGACAAGATTACAGGTCAAATGATGACAATACACTGGCCATAACAAGCTTAGGTCATTAGGATCATGTTAGAAGAGAAATAATAGCCTTAACATACCTTTCAACCAAAGCCCAGAAGGTGTCTCTATGAATCTTGTCCAACAAAAAGTAATGTACAATGCGGAAACCAGCAAGGCTGCAAGAATGAGCCATGACTAATCAATAAGGCGCTATTTCCACACTCATGACCAGCCAAGGCCAAACCACAAAATGAGACAAATAACAGCAATAATCAGCAACTAACTCTACTGAAGACATTCCAACAACATTTCAAAGGAGTGACAAGCTCCGAAGGCAACATATCTAGGCGCACTTCACGCCGTTCAATCAAATAGCCATCATACGCGACTATAATAAGAATCACACCAATCCCCCCCCCATTATCTCCAGCGCTTTAACACCATCACTAAACAGCAACAACATCCAAACTAAATAAGACAAAGGGGCTGCCCACAACTACAATATCATAAACACCACCCCGAGGCTCAAAAAATCTAAAATAACGATACTAAGATATAGAATTAAGAAGGAGGGTTGTGAAAATAAGATTAGCTCAACCAAAATGTTTGAAATAATAATTTTAAGGTTCTGCCTTCTTGCAGCAACAACAAACGGAGCCTAAATCGACAAGAAAAGTATACCATAACGATGAGCTCGCGATGTAGAGTAACTTCCATTAAACATCCGAGTTTAGAATCTAACCATCCGAGTATTTGAGGGTGGGTTTATCAATTTTCCTGGGTTTTCTGCTATTTTCTATGGAAAAAAGACGAAGATGGTGGTCTTTTATAAAGACCACAGACTTAGACTTAGGGGGCCCGCTTAGAGCTACCTGCTTGGGCAGCCTCACGAAAATCTGCATAACTCTCTATTCTGAAGTTGTATGGACGAGAGATTTAGTGCGTTGGAAACTAGACTCGTATACCTTCGATTTGATTGGTAATGAAAATTGTAAGTTTTTATATACTAGGAGAAAAGTGCAGAAACATTTGACAAAAATTTCAGAGAAATTCCTTAACAGCATGTACAAGAACCTTTGCCGACTTTTATTTAGAAACTTTCTTGACTTTAAAACTTAACATAAAAACTTTTTGCAACTAAAATAAATCATAAAACATCCTTCCTTATGTGTTAAGAAGTCTTACTCTTATTCCAAAAGTACAAGTTAATTCCAACGTTCAAATGGACGGGGTTGTCACACATATCTTCCAAAGTTTGGACAGTACGCATCGCTTGCCCATCAGTTTGAGGAAAAAAGGTTGTACTAAGCTTAACACGAGTACCAAGCCCCCTTTGGAAGGACTTCCAAAACTGAGAAGTGAATTGGGTACCGCGATTGGAGATAATGGATAAGGGCACTCCATGCAACCTAACTATTTCCCTCAAGTACAACTTAGCATAGTCCTCCGCCAAATAAGAAATCTTGACGGGAATGAAATGAGCTGATTTCATCATACGATCCACAATAATCCAAATCGAGTCATGTTGCCGCCGGGTGGGGGGTAACCCAACAATAAAGTCCATATTCAAATCTTCCCACTTCCACATAGGAATACTAATATCTTGGGATAAACCTCCCGACTTTTGATACTCAACTTTCACTTGTTGACAATTAGGACACTTAGCCACAATTTCCGCAATATCCTTCTTCATCCCATTTCACCAATAGACCTCCCGCAAGTGTACATTTTGGTGGCTCCCGGTTTAATGGAATATCGAGAACTATGGGCTTTTGATAAAGTCTGCTCCCTGAAATTATCAACCTTGGGAACACACAAATGACCTTGATATCGAATTACACCATCGCCCCCTTGGGAGAAAGCCTCCACGGACTTCTGAAGCACCGCTTCCTTTAATTTAACCAAATTCGGATCAAGACCTTGCTTGCTTCACATCTGATACAAAAAAATGATTCTGAACCATTATGGACCATAACACCGCCCTTGGTGGAACCAACCAATCGGACACCCAATCGGGCCAATCCATGAACATCTCGAACCAACTCCTTTTTACCATCCTCAATATGAGCAACGCTGCCCATTGATAACCAGCTCAGAGCATCCGCCACCACATTCACCTTGCCGGGGTGATAGAGGACACTCATGTCATAATCCTTTAGCAACTCAAGCCACCTCCTTTGACGAAGATTTAGATACTTTCATGTAAATACATATTGCAAACTTTTTTAGTTGGTAAAGACGTCAACATGGACACCATATAAGTAATGCCTCCAAATCTTTAAAGCAAATACAACCGCCGCTAGTTCCAAGTCATGGGTAGGATAGTTCTTTTCATGGATTTTAAGTTGCCGTGAAGCATAAGCAATAACCTTTCCATTTTGCAAAAGGACACATCCTATTCATACCCTTGAAGCATCACAATAAACTACAAACCCATTGGATCCTTCCGGTAAAGTCAACACAGGAGCGAGGTAAGTCTATCTTTCAATTCTTGGAAACTCTTTTCACACGCTTCAGACCATACAAACTTAACTTTCTTTTGGGTCAATGGAGAGACAATCGAAGAAAACCCTTCCACAAACCTTCTATAATAACCAACCAAACCCAAGAAACATCGAATATCCGAAGGGGATATAGGTCTTGGCCAACTCTTAACCACATCCGTCTTCTTAGGATCTACCTCAATACCCTTACCAGAAATAACATGACCAAGAAAAGTCATGAATCTCAACCAAAACTCATATTTACTAAACTTTGCAAAGATTTGTTGGTCCTTGAGGACTTGCAACACAATCCTCAAATGATTGGTGTGCTCATCCTCACTCCTTGAATAAATCAAGATATCATCAATAAATACAATCACAAACATGTCAAGTTATTGTCTAAACACCCTATTTATCAAGTCCATAAATGCGGTCGGAGAATTAGTCAAGCCGAACGACATTACCAAGAATTCGTAATGACCATACCAAGTTCGAAAAGCCATATTCGGAATCTCATCTTCCTTTACCCTCAATTGGTGATAACTTGACCATAGGTTAATCTTAGAGAAGTAACTCGCTCCTTGGAGTTGATCAAACAAATAATCTATTCTTGGGAGAGGATACTTATTCATAATGGTAACCTTATTTAATTACCGATAGTCAATACACATACGAAGTGAACCATGTTTCTTTGGTACAAACAAAACTGGAGCACCCCATGGAGAGATACTCAGTCGCATGAAGCCCTTATCCAATAAGTCCTTCAATTGCTCCTTTAATTCAGAAAGCTCTGCCGAAGCCATTCGGTATGGATGAATAGAGATAGGTTGCGTATTTGGGAGAAAGTCAATACCAAAGTCTATCTTCCTTTCGGGAGGAACACCAAGTAAATCATCAGGAAGCACTTCCGAAAACTCATTAACAACGGGGACCGACTCAAAGATAGGGGTTTCGAATTCCATATCCCTAACCCGAATAAGATGGTATATGCAACCCTTAGAAATCATTTTTTTAGCTTTAAGACAAGAAACAAATTGACCTTTTGGCATAAAATTTCCCCCTTTCCACTCTAAGATGGGTTCATTTCAAAACTGAAACTTGACCACTCGGGTTCTACAATCAATGGAAGCATAACATGAATGCAGCCAATCCATACCAAGAATAACATCGAAATATAACATATCAATCTCTACAAGATCAACATGTGTGACTTTATGGGATAAGGAGACGGGACAATCTCTATAGACTCTCTTAGCCACAATAGATTCACCAATAGAAGTAGAGACAAAAAAAGGGTCTAAAAACACATCCAAAAACACATCAAAACTCATAGCCACATATGGTGTCACAAAATACAAGGTAGCACTAGGATCAAGCAAAGCATAAACATCAAGATAAAAGACTTTCAACATACCGGTAACCACATCGGGAGAACCCTCTTGCTCATGACGAGTTTGGAATGCATAAAATATATTTTGCTTCTGACTCCCACTATATCTTGATGAAGGGTAAGGTTGATCCCATCGACGGTTATCTCCTTCGTTCTTAGCAACTGAGGAAAAATCCCTTATCTTATGGTCCGTCTTGCCACATCCAAAACATGCATTAGAACCAGCTAGGCATTTACCCTCATGCTTTCTTCCACACCTAGCACAATTAGACAATGAAGATCCACCACCATTTCCTCCTTGAGGCTTAGGACTAGACACCCTTTCCTTATTGAACTTAGGAGCCGGATCATTGGAGGAAACTTGACTGAAAAACCTTTGTCGGAACTTAGGAGGACCATATCCATCTGACCTCGAGTGTGAAAAGTCTCCATCACCGGTCTTGGCCCTCTTTGCCTCCCTAGACCTTCCCTTAAGTTTCTCCTCTTCGATTTGTTAAGCATGAACCATTAGGCGAGAGATGTCCATATCATTTATAAGCACGGTGGTACAGCATTTCTTAACCACTATCTCAGACACTCTCGAAACAAACTTACTCATTCTTGCCCTAGGATCGGCAATCATAGTAGGAGCATACTTAGACTATTGCATAAATTTTAAAGCATACTCATTCACACTCATGTTTCCTTGACAAAGGTTAATGAATTCAAGCACCTTGGCCTCCCTCATCTCAAAGGGAAAGAACCTATCAAGGAAGGCAAACTTAAACTTTTCCCAATCAAGAGGACTTGCATCAATCGCCCTCTCTTCCTTCCATTGGTTGAACCAAACTTGAGCAACACCCTTAATTTGATAAGCAGTCAATTCTGCCTTTTTCACCAGCATCACACCTATGATCATCAAAACCTTGTATAGCTCATCGATGAACTCTTGAGATTCTTCCTCAACCTTGGAACCATGAAACTCTGGAGGATTCATCCTAGTGAAGCTCCTCACTCGAGTTGCCACCGTACCCACATTTGGGTTCATGAGGACCACAGCCTCCCTATTGGCTTTAGCCATCATGGATTGGGTCAATACTTGAAAAGCAACCCTAAACTCCGCATTAGTCACTTGTTTAGCCAAAGGGTCAACCGAAACTTGGGAGCTTCTTGAGGAGCTTCTCGTTCCACATTCTCTCCCGTATTCCTTCTAGCATATGCTCTTCAAGTGTCCATATCCTGAATAGCATCGGATAGGGATTAGGAGAGACACATATAGAGTTACACTCTATCGTACGACTTTAGAATGATGAAAGAAATGGAATTTCCTAAACATCTTATAGACTCTCATTCATAAGTGTGGCGCGCTTCACACTCCTGAACAAGATTCTACTCAACGTGGCTTATGAGACATCCTAAGACCTTTCTAAACCTTGCACTCTCAATACCAAGTTTATCACAACCCAAAGGACACCCTAGGCGTGACATGGCATATAGGACCCCGAGTGATCCTACACAAGCCGCTTAGCATACGTCATACAAGATAATAGAAACAGAATAGTTTAAAAGTAGCATTTCATATCGAAGAGTTTTGAGAAAAGTAGAAGTCTAAACATAAGTCTCAATAAGCCATCTACTGCATCAATAGAAAGGATTTGGGACATATCCCATACAAAGTCTAGAAACTGAAATGACATAAAGCTATAAAAGTGACATCGTCCTCGAAGTATGAGGACTCACCAAGTCTTCAAATCTCTAATGCAACGAACTAGCCACGAATGGAGGGAGAAGAGTTGTCAAGCCCTACATTAGTGAGACAATGTAGGCATAAGTATGTGTTAGTACATGGAATGTACCAAGTATAATAGTGATGCATAAGAGATGTGAAATCATGCTTAAAGGAATTTTACATGACATGCAATGACCAAGCTAAATCATAAATAACATGTTAGGAAACATAAATCATAACCATGGTCAATGCAAGCTAATCATCATATAAAATACATTTACGATACTTTAAGAAAGTAGCATTAGTTCATTATTGTGGGAAGTTTAGCCTTAACCGACATAGACTATGTGAGCTATAACATAAAATCGTGTGTCTATCCCACACCGAAAAGAGATTGTCCTACTTGCCAAGGTAAGGACCATGAGTTTTTAGCTAAAGTGGATCCACTAGCTAATGTCTATCTAAGACAAACCTATGGTGGCACATAGTTATTGGACATGGGTAATCGCCGCTTGTCCACTCAGTGCTAAGCATAATTCCCACGGAATAGTCATTAATCATAATCATCTTATTATCCATGGAAAAGCACAATTTAGTAGCCAATACAAGCTATAGTTCATTAGGATAGCTCCTTAGTCTTGATTCAACTTAGGTGAGAAAATATTTCAACCTTATGAATTCTTTATGTGAAAAACCCTTTCACAATCATAACAATATCGATGCTTCACTCTCAATGTAGCCTTAAATTAATTATATCAATTTCATGAGGAAACATGCATATCTTCATAAATTCATCTGTCATAGTTCAAAAGCCTCATCATATGATCATAGTCTAGAAATCATGGATCATGCATGGGTTCATGTGAATTCAACTTTAAAATGTAATTGCTCCAATTCATGCATAAAAAGACATAAAACAATCAATCGGATCATAATTGATAAGAACCCATGAGATTGAATTAAATCCTAATTTCAATTGGAGATACTAACTTGTAAAACTGGAGAATTTATGAACCCTATGAAGGAAATGACTCCATAGGTGCATACTAACATACCTTGATGGAAAAAACCCACAATCAATGATGAATTTGGAGACTTGATCTTGAAACCCTAGTCTTGTTCTTCAATCTTTAGAGAGAGAAATTTTGAGGGAAGAACTTGAGGGATTTGGGGTAATTTGAACAATGATTTAGAATACTTAGGTTTTAGGCTTAAAAGACTTATATAGGATCTAGGATTAGGATCAAAAAGACCTAGCTTAGGCATTAATCAATTAGGAAAAAGACCAAAAAGTACCTAAAAGTTAACTGCCGACTCGACCTACGGTCTGTAAGGCCTACCACAGACCGTCCTGGACAACTGTAGGTAGATTCAGAAACCATCATTTTGGATCTTCGAATGACGGGACCCATTTACGGTTGGTAGGTCTACCTACAGACGGTACATGGCCACCGTAGGTCACAAATTTTTCTTTAAAATTTCACTAAATCTGGGAGTGACCTACGAGACCTACCTACGACTCATACATAGGGTGACGGGCCATCCTGGTGAATCATAAAAAGGGTTCTGAGACTTGATCTTTTGAAATTAATCCCCCACCACCTACGGATGCCACCTACGGCCCATAGATGCTTCTACCAACTGTAGGTGGGAGCCCTAGGTCATGCCTGCAACCCCAAAAACTACATTTTCCTCCTTATCCAAAATTTGAGGTGTTACAATGTCTTGACAAGCCATTCTAAAACATCATAAGAGTGGTTGGGACATAAGTCATACACCACGTACAAAGTCTCAAGAGTAAGCAATAAAAGTAATAAATGGTCTTCATGACTTTGCCCTCGGAGTATGAGGACTCACCAATCTAATAGCTAGTAGTAATCAAAATCTAGCCATGAGCGGGAGGAGAAACCCCGGACCCTATATTATGAAACAATATAGGCACAAGTATGCATTAGTACATGGAATGTACTGAGTATGGGGAAATATGCATAGACGTAGATATGATATCATGGTATGTTTAAAACATGTAATGCATGACAAAGTAGAACATTCAAAAGCTCAAAAAGCAAAGTCATTAAAACCATGAGATAAGGTCAAGCATTAATAAAAGACATAATGAAAGCTTTTAAGGAAAAATCATAGTTCTTTTGTGGTATATTAGCTTTAGCCGACAATAGACCATGTGAGCTATAACATGGAATCTGGTGTAACTCACACACCTAAAAAGGAGAGTCTACTTTCCAAGGTAGAACTTCATATCATATCATTAATGCTATGTGGATCGACTAGCTAGGTCATTTAAGACAATCCTTTTGGGGCATGTAGTTTGGAACTAGATATTTCTACTAGAGACTACCCTATTTGATCCTCAACCTCAAAGTCCTCTCGGTGCTCAACTAACTCCCAATGGAATAGATTAAGTCAATTATCAAAGCATAACATGAGGCAAGGAAACAATCATAATACCAATCCAAATCATAAAGTCGTATAAGAGTAGTTCCTTCCAAAACCATAATATCATAACTTCATTCATATAGATACTTACCTTCCTAAGAATCTAAAATCATGATTTCCTTTCAAATTGTGAGAAAACTTTTCACAAATCATTGATATTTAACTAAAAAATCCTTAAATCATATCTTCATCCTTTCATAAAACATGCATAAAATCCCTTATCAATTCATGATCGTAGTTCATAGTTCATAAGTGAAAATCAAAGTATAAAGCATAGGTCCATGTGAAATCAATTATAAATCATGTAATTAGGTTAAATCATGCAAAATAAGATAGAATAACATCAATTGAATCATAATCAAAAGGGACATTGACATGAAACCCTAATTGAATTGGAGATTGAAGTTCTCTTTAGACCCAATGGATGAAAGGGATCCATTGGTGAATTCTCACATACCTTGATAATCAAAGCCTAACCAAAGAGATTGAGATTAGGATCTTGAAGGTTGAAACCCTAGCTTTCACCTTGGAGCTTGAGAGAGAATTGAAGGGAATGAACTTGGAGGGAATTTGGGGATTTTAGTGAATGTGAGGAAATGAGTTTAATTTGAAGGGTTATTTCGGTTATAGGGGTAGTTATAAGGTCAAAATGACATAGTTTAGGGGTTAGGTAGGTAGGAAAAGACCAAAACACCCTTAATTAAAATTGTCGATACAGATCTATAGTTTGGGACCAACGGTCTGTATGTCTTTCTATGAACCATATTGGTCAATCGTAGAACCAAGTACTGGAACCCAATATTTAACCCATTGTCCATGAAACCCTTTCTACGGACCGTCTACCTTTCTATGGTCCGTAGACCCCATCTGTAGTCCTCAACTTTGAGTCCAAAATTTCACTAAGTCTAGATCAATCCTACAGACACTTCCTATGGCCCGTAGTCCATTCTACACCTCGCCTTGGTCAATCGTAGACCCAACTTCAGAAACATGAATTTTCACAAAACTCAACTCGACTTCTATGAGTGCCATCTATGACCTATAGACCCTTGTATAAATCGCAGATGGGTCTCATAAGACTAACGCAGTAGCCAAAAAATGAAATCTTTCCTTTCCAATTTCTGAGGTGTTAAAATATCTCCCCCATGGGAACATTCATCCTCGAATGGGACTCAAGATAGCATGAATAGAGTAGGAGAGAAACTAACAACCCAACTTGAATGCAAATCTCATCAAATGTACATAAACAAGGAGAAGTCACTTCAAGCTAAATCATAACATCAAAATCAAGTTTTTCATGAACATGCATGCATATGGAAACATGGGAATGACTAAAATGCATGAGTCTGAAAGAATGAACCATGAGGAACTGAATACCTCAAGCTAGAGTATGAGCGTAGGGAAAGAGATGAGGATATCGCGACATCATATCAGCTTCGGCCTCCCAAGTAGAAACATCCACTAATTGGTTCCTCCAAAGAACTTTCACGGAAGCAACTTCTATATTTCTCAACTTTCAAAATTGACGGTCGAAAATCTCAATCGGAACCTCTTCATACGAAAGACTTTCTTTAACTCCCAAACCTTCCAAAGGCATGCAGGACGTCGGATCTCCAATACAATTTTTCAACAAAGAGACATGCAATACTAGATAAACCGATGCTAAATCATTAGGTAACTCTAATTCATAAGCAACCTTGCCAATATGCCTCAAAATTTGATAGGGGCCCACATAACAGGGACTAAGCTTCCCTTTCTTTCTGAATCTCATCACATCCTTCACGGGTGAGATTTACAAGTAAACTCAATCATCAACATCAAATTCAAGCTCTCTTCTTCTAATGTCAGCATATGGCTTTTGTCGACTTTGAGCCATTCTCAGCCTCTCACGAATAAGTTAAACCTTTTTCATAGCCTCATGCACCAAAATGGGCCCTATCAAAGTGACATCACCAACTTCAAACCAACCAATAGGAAACCTACACCTCCTACCATAGAGAGCCTCAAACGGAGCCATTTGGATACTCGAGTGATAATTATTATTATAAGCAAACTTAATCAAAGGCAAATGATGATCTCATTTACTCTTGAAGTCCATTACACAAGCTGTCAATATATCTTCCAAGGTCTGAATAGTAGGCTCGGCTTGCCCATCGGTCTGAGGAAGAAAAGTCATGCTAAGTTTCACTGAGTACCAAGACCCTTTTGAAATGACCTCCAAAATGGAGACGTAAACTGAGTACCACAATAGGAGATAATACATAAAGGCACTCCATGAAACCTCACCATTTTTTGAATATAAAGCTTGGTATACTCTTTAGCTGAATATGAAGTCTTTATGGGAAGAAAGTGAGCAGATTTCATCATTCGGTCCATAATAATCCAAATCGAATCAAACTGATGACGAGTACAAGGTAAGCCACTAATGAAGTCCATATTCAAATCTTTCGACTTCCACGTAGGAATACTAATATCTTGAGCGAAACCACCAAGTTTCTGATGCTCAACTTTTACTTGTTGACAATTTAGACATTTAGCCAAAAATTCTGCAATATCCTTCTTCATCACATTCCACCAATAGACCTCCCGCAAATCATGGTACATCTTTGTGGCTCCATGGTGAATAGAATATCGAGAACTGTGATCTTCTGTCAAAATCGAATTCCCAAGTAATCAACACTCGGAACACATAATCGACCTTGGTATTGAAGGACACCATCCCCCCTTAGCAGAAAGCCTCAATGGATTTTTCAGAAAATGACTTCTTCAAATCTGCAAAAACTGGATCATGATCTTCCGTAGCCTTCACATCTAATACAAGAGACGATTCGAAACTATTTTAAACAATCACACAACCTTCATCAGAATCAACCAAGGGAACACCTATTCGGGCCAATCTATGAACATCATGAACTAACTCCTTCTTACCATCCTCAACATGAGTAACACTACCCATTGATAGTTGACTAAGAGCATCCGCCACCACATTTGCTTTATCCGGATGATAGTGGACATTCATGTCGTAATCCTTCAATAACTCAAGACATCTCCTTTGGCGAAGATTCAAATCCTTTTGGGTGAACACATATTTCAATCTCTTGTGGTCGGTAAACACATCTACATAAACACCATATAGGTGATGCCTCCAAATTTTTAGGGAAAACACTACCACCACTAACCCCAAATCATGAGTTAGACGATTCTTCTCATGCATCTTCAATTGTCTTGAAGCATAAGCAATGACTTTTCCTTGTTGCATCAAAACACAACCAAGACCAATTCGTGAAGCATCACAATAAACAACCAAACTATCCAATCCTTCCAGTAATGTCAATATAGGGGCTGAAGTTAGTCTATTCTTTAATTCTTGAAAACTTTTCTCGCAAGCTTCTGACCATAAGAATTTCACCTTCTTTTGAGTCAATGTCGTCAAAGGCGAAATAATAGAGGAAAATCCTTTCACAAATCTTCTATAGTAACTAGCCAAACCCAAGAAACTCCTTATATCCGAAATGGACAAAGGTCTAGGACAATTCTTAACTGCCTCGGTCTTCTTAGGATCAACTTGAATACCTTCACCAGAGACAATATGGCCAAGCAAAGCAACAGACCTCAACCAAAACTCACACTTCCTAAACATAGCATACAATTTTCGATCCTTGAGAATTTGCAACACAATCCTTAAATTCTCAACATGCTCATCCCCACTCTAAGAGAAAATCAAAATATCATCAATAAACACAATCACAAACATGTCAAAATATTGCTTAAAAACTCTATTCATGAAATCCATGAATGTTTGAGGCATTAGTCAAACCAAAAGACATCCCAAGAAATTTATAGTGACCATATCGAGTTCAAAAAGTCGTCTTCGGAATGTCACTCTCCTTCACCCTCAATTGGTGATAACCCGACTAAAGATCAATCTTAGAGAAGTAACTTGCTCCTTGGAGTTGATCAACCAAATGATTTATCCTTGGAATAGGATACTTATTCTTATTGTAACCATATTCAATTGTTGATAGTGAATGCATATTCGGAGGGAACCATCTTTCTTCCGAACAAACAATACCAAAGCACCCAATTGTGAGATACTTGATCTAATAAATCCCATATCCAACAAATCCTTCAATTGGTCCTTTAATTCCTTAAGTTCTACCGGGGCCATACGATAAGGAGGAATAGAGATAGGTTGCTTATCTGGGAGAAGGTCAACACCAAAGTCTATTTTCCTTTCAAGAGGAACACCGGGAAGATCGGGAAACACTTCCAAAAACTCATTTACGATCAGAACTGACTCAAGAGTAGGGGTTTTGGAATCTGTATTCCTAACCCTAACAATATGATAAATGCAACCCTTATAAATCATTTTTCTAGCCTTTAGGAAAGATATGAACTGACCCTTAAAAGCATAATTTCCCCTTGTCTATTCTAAGATAGGTTCGTTCGAAACCTGAAATGTGACCAATCGGGTCCTACAATCTATGGAAGCATAACAAGAATGAAGCCAATCCATCCCAAGAATAACATCAAAATCTAACATATCAAGCTCTAATAGATCAACATAAGTGACTCTATGAGAAACAAAAATAGGGCAATTTCTATAAACTCTCTTAGCAACCATAGAATCACTGATAGGCGTAAAGACAGAAAAGGGATTAGAAAGGATTTCAGGACCAACATCAAATTTGATGGCCACAAAAGGAGTAACAAATGACAACGTAGCACCCGGATCAAGAAAATCATTAACATCAAAATGAAAGACTTTCAACATACCGGTCATAACATCCGGAGAACCCTTATGATCCTGTCGAGTCTGAAGAGCATAGAACCTATACTAATGAGGAGCACCAGAACCTGAACCACTAGGCTGAGCTTTCTTACCATCCTTACCCTTGCTAGCTTGCAACGTACTATCCTTCACTTGATAACCACTCTTCCCACAACCAAAGAAACCATCCATATCGGCTAAACATTTTCCCGAGTGACTATCGCCACACCTTTGGCAAGCGAGAATAGAATATCCATTTCCACCACTTCCTTGAGGCTTAGGGTTCGACACCCTATCTTTGTTGAACTTAGGAGTCGGAGCATTTGAAGAACCTTGACCAGAGAACCTTTGTCAGAATTGAGAACGTCCATGTCCACCGGACCTTGAATAAAAAAAGTCACTATCACCGGTCATTTCCCTCTTGGACTCCCTAGCCCTCTCCTTTAGATTTTCCTCTTCAATTTTTTGGGCATGTGTCATCAAATGGGAGATATCCATCTCCTTGATTAGCATGGCGGTACAACCTCCTTAACCACCATTTAAGACACACCCGACACAAACTTACTTATCATTGCCTCAGAGTCAACAACCATAGTCGGAGCATACTTAGCCAATTGAGTAAACTTAAAACCATACTCCTTCACACTCATATTTCCTTGACAAATATTGATATATTTAAGTACCTTTGCTTCTCTCATCTCTTGGGGAAAGAAGCAATCAAGAAATGCCCCTTTGAATTTCTCCCAATCAAGAAGACCCGCATCAATAGCCCTTTCTTACTTCCATTGGTTGAACCAAACTTGAGCGACACCCTTGAGATGATAAGCAGTCAATTCCACCTTTACCACCATTGACACTCCCATAATCTCCACTATCTTATACACCTCATCAATGAAATCTTGAGGATCCTCATCAACTTTCGACCCATGAAACTTTTGGGGGATTCTTCCTAGTAAAGTCACTTACCTTTTTCACTGCCATACCCACATTTGGGTTCACATAAGCAATGGCCTCTCTATTATCTTGGGTCATCATAACTTGAGCCAACACTTGGAAAGCGGAATTTTGCATGAGTCACTTGATCAGCCAAAGGATCAATTGATACTTAAGGAACCTCGGGCTCCACATCATTAGTCACATTCCTTCTTGCGTCAGCTCTTCGAAGAGGCATATCCCGAAAAGCTTCGGACAAGAGTTAGGAGAAAGACCATTATAGAGATAAACTCTATGGGACGACTTTAGAGTAGTGAAAGAAGTGAAGTTTTCTAAACACTTTGTAGCCTCCTATTCATAAATGTGGCGCACATTACACTCATGAACAAGACTCTACTCGATGCGGTTTGTCAAATATTCTAGGACCTTTTCTAAAACCTTAGGCTCTGATTACCAAGTTTGGCATAACCCAAAGCATATCCTAGATGTGACATGGCCTATAGAACCCCGAGAGGCCCTACATAATCCACTTGACATACATCCAACACAATAGAATATACAATAAGAGAGTTTAAGTAAGACGTCTCATATTATGAAAGAGAGGTTGAGTATAAACGCGAAATCATAACTATGTGTTGACAAGCCATTCTAAAATATCATAAGAGTGGTTGGGATGTAACTCATGCACCACATACAAAGTCTCAAGAGTAAACAATAAAAGCAATAAATGGTCTTCATCGCTTTGCCCTCAGAATATGAGGACTCACCAATCCAATATAGCATAGCCATCCAAATCTAGCCACGAGCGGGAGGAGAAACGTCGGACTCTATATTATGAAACAATATAGACACAAGTATGCATTCGTACATGAAATGTACTAAGTATGGGGAAATATGCATAAACGTAAACATGATATCATAGTAGGCTTAAAACATGTAATGCATGACCAAAACATTCAAAAGCTTAGAAAGCAAAGTCATGATAACCATAAGACAAGGTCAAGCATTAATAAAAGACATAATGAAAGCTTTTAAGGAAAAATCATAGTTCTTTTGTGGGATATAAGCTTTAACCGATAATAGACCATGTGAACTATAACAAGGATTTCGGTGTAACTCTCACACTGAAAAGGGAGAGTCTACATGCCAAGGTAGAACTCATCATATCATTAATGCTATGTGGATCCACTAGCTAGGTCATTTAAGAAAATCCTACAGGGGCACGTAGTTTGGGACTAGAGATTGCTACTAGAGATTACCCTATTTGAGTCTCCACCTCAAAGTCCTCTCGGTGCTAAGTTAACTCCCAAAGGAATAGATAAAATCAATTATCAATGCATAACATTAGGAAAGGCAATAATCATAACACCAATCAAAATCATAAAGTCGTATAAGAGTAGCTCCTTTCAAACCCATGATTTCATAACTTCAATCATATCGACACTTACCTTCCTAAGTATCTAAAATCATGATTTCGTTTCAAATAGTGAGAAAACCTTTTACAAATTATTGTTACTTAACTTAAAAGCATCCTTAAATCATAACTTCATCCTTTCATAAAACATCCATAAAATCCCTTATCAATTCATGATCATAGTTCATAGGTGAAAATCAAAGAATAAAGCATGGGTCCATATGAAATCAATTATAAAACATATAATTAGGTAAATCATGCAAAATAAGATAGAATAACATCAATTGAATCATAATCAAAAGGACGCATGAAGATTGACATAAAACCCTCATTGAATTGGAGATTAAAGTTCTTTTGGGACCCAATGAATGAAAGGGATCCATTGGTGAATTACCACATACCTTTATAATCAAAGCCTACGAAAACAGATTGAGATTAGGACCTTGAAGCTTGAAACCCTAGCTTTCACCTTGGAGCTTGAGAGAGAATTGAAGGGGAGGAACTTGGAGGGAATTTGGGGATTTTAGTGAATGTGAGGGAATGGATTTACTTTGAAGGGTTATTTCGGTTATAGGGGTAGTTATAGGGTTAAAATGACATATTTTAGGGGTTAGGTAGGTAGGAAAAGACCAAAATACCCTTAATTAAAACTACAAAAATAGGTCTACGATTTGGGACCTACTGTCTGTAGGTCTTTCTACGGACCATACTGGTCAACCGTAGAACCAAGTACTAGAACCCAATATGTAATCCACTGTCCATGAAACCCTTTCTACGGACAGTCGACCTTTCTACAATCTGTAGACCCCATCCGTAGTCCTCAACTTTGAGTCCATAATTTCACTAAGTCTGGATCAATCCTACGGGCACTTCCTACGGCCCATAGTCCATTCTACGCCTCATCCTGGTCAATTGTAGACCCAACTTTAGAAATTTTAATTTTCCCAAAAGTCAACTTCTATGAATGCCATCTACGACCCTTAGAGCCTTCTATGAACCGTAGATGGATCTCGTAGGACTGAGCCAGTAGCCAAAAAATGAAATCTTTCCTTTCCAATTCGACTTTCCAATTTCTGAGGTGTTACGTCAATAAAGGGCATGGGGAAATAGTCTTTCTCGGTCCATGAATTGAGTTTTTGGTAATCGTATTTGGTAACGCATCGGGTTGCAATAAGCTCATTTTTTGCATTTGACACTTTGGTCATACCACCCTTTTTTGGAACACATTACACAGGACTTACCCACTTGCTATCTGCAATAGAGTAGATCACACCGGCATCCAATAATTTGATAATCTCCTTTTTAACAACTTCTTGCATATGAGGGTTTAGCCTCCTTTAATGCTCGATACTCGGCTTGCATTCATCAGGTAGTTGAATCTTGTGGGTGAAAATACCTAGCGGAATCCCTACAACATCGGTGATTGACCAGCCCAATGCCTTAATATGCTTCTTCAAAGTACCAATCACGGCCTATACTTGATCTTTCAACAAGCCATTTGCAATAATTACCGGTAATGTATTATCATCCCCAAGAATACATTTTGAAGATGTGAAGGTAACACTTTCAACTCCTATTTTGGTGGCTCTTCAATGGATGGTTTAGCCGGAGGATTTTCTCAATTTTTCAAGTCAATGTCCAACTTCATCAAAATCACTAATCTCCTCTCTGTCATAATTGAGTAACATAACTGATTCCCCAATACACACCATTTCACTCGCGCTGGCCACTGCCTCATCGATCACGTTTACATGAGACGCCACATGCATATCATTGGGCTACTTCATAGATTTGCAAATGTTGAAGTTGACTTCTTTATTGTTCACCCAGAACTTTAAGTCACCACTCTCAACATCAACAATTTCCTTAAAGGTAGCTAAAAATGGTCTACCAAGAATAATAGGAATCTCCGCATCAACCTCACAATCAAGCACAACAAATTCAGCTGGAAAGATAAATTTTCCACCTTCACTATGATGTCATACACTATCCCCACCGGCCTTTTAATTGACTGGTCCACCATCAATAGTCTCATGGTTGTCGGTTTTGGATCGTTCATCCCAAGTTTCTTGAAAATTTTCAAAGGCATCAAATTTATGTTTGCCCCAAGGTCACATAAAGCTCTAGTGAATTTATACCTCCCACTAGTGCATGGAATAATTAATGCTCCCAGGTCATCTTTCTTTGTGATAACGTTACTTGTCATAATAGCGCTACAATTGTGAGGGACTTCAATAGTTTCAAACTCCATCTGCCAATTTTTTGTGACCAATTCTTTAATGAATTTTGCATAACCCGGCATCTCAATTAAAGCACCAATTCTTTAATGAATTTTGCATAACCCTTCTATAAATAGCCCTCGCCTTCACTATTATGGGGGGGGGGGGGGGGGATTTTTGACCATTGAAAAAATACACAAACTGTTCATCGGAAGTGATTTTCGCTTGAGAAATCAAAAGCTCTCCGAATCCCTGAAATTCTCCCTCTCCTCTCCGTCGACGAATGTTGGAGAATGGTCCAGGTGTCGAAATCTCGCACCTCGCTCGTCCTTCTCTTGAAATCAAACGATCCTCCTTTGAATTCCGTTGAGGATTTGTTCAATTGATACTATTTCCAGCTGGTTGGGTCTTATCTTGAGAGGTTTGAATTTCAAATTTCGATTTTTCATCCAGAATTTCCCCCAATCGATCTTTTCTTTTTCCTTCTATAAATAGCCCTCGCCTTCACTGTTATGGGGGCTTGAGAAATCAAAAGCTCTTCGAATCCCTGAAATTTCGGGAAATAGAAGCTACAGTTGAAAATCATTGTTCGTATTGTTTTCGTTTCAGGCGAAGCTCGTAATCGTGGTAGAAGTTGTGCTCTTCTCTGCTGCGCTACAAGAGGTAATAAACTAGCCTTATCTTTGTCTGATGTCTATCAATTTCTATTTTTTGGATAGTAATCCATTCTAGTTATCTGTATGAGGTATCCCCATGTCGAAATGGTCATTGTATTTGATTGTCACTGTTGTATTTTGAATGAGTTTACGTGATTAATTTGTGTGTTCCTCAAGTTATATTCAAGTTCATGTGGTTTTCTGCGTCTAAATTTTGCCCTATTTTGTTCAGAGGCGTATCTAAGGGGGGGTCATCGGGTTCACGTGAACCCATGCTCCCCTCCCGAGATCATATATAATAGTGTTATATTTTTTAAAAATTATTGAAATATAGATGTGTGAACCCATACTCGGAGTATCATATTATGTGACGATGATTGGGTGCACCTCTCTATGTGAGGTTAGAAATCTGAATCTTATATATGTATAGATATATCCGATTAAATATACATCTTAGATCCATCTTTTTACAATAGTGCACCCCTCATATCGAAATCCTGGATACGTCTCTAATTTTGTTGTGTACTAAGTAGCATACAAGTTTAATCTTGTTAGAGTTCCTTTACTGTCTCAGTTGTTCGTTCCAAATAAGGCATATTTAGCCTAAGTTTGGTAAGCATTTTGTTTCCAATCTGATTGCTCTGTCTTCAGCTCTTTATATCCTGTTGCTGTAAGTTAGTATAGGACTGTTTGGTTAGTTGGTTTTTGAGTCTAAACTGATGTATACCTCTCCTTGCTTGGTATACATGTGAATTTGCTAGTTTAATGATTCTTAGGCTATAGTTCTGTTTGTTCTTAATGATCATACCTTTTCTAAATTTTCAATTGATTAGTTTAGTTACAAGGATCATTGGTTTGTTTAGTGTTCAGGTCCCCATATTTATAACTTGAGTTGTCTAGTTAAATGTCATTATGATTGTGATTAGATAAGATCAGGTGAGTTTGCTGTGATGCTTAGTTGGCCTTATTGCCTTCCAAAATATTGGAATTAGTAGTAATTTTGCTGTGAAGCTCTTAACCATCCTTTAGCATGATTATCACATTAGTTTGTTGTTGGCTGATTTCATTTTGGTCATTCTTGGATTTATCTACTTATTATGAATGATTTCGTTTCATATTTACAGATAAGTTTCTTTCTAAAAATGATCAAATTAGCTCTATGAATTGTCTTTAGTTTGAATACACCTACATATCATTAGTCTAAATGCATTATCTTTCTGTTGAAAATATATGATTCTCACTTCATCTGATGCATCTGATTCCTATTTGAAACTTGCATATTAATATTGCTCTGTTGGGTTCCATTTGGTCATTAAAAAAAAAGGGTTTTGTCCTAGTAGTTAATTAATTAATTCATACCTTCCTCTCTGTGTCGTGACTGCATATGTTCATGTTTGTCTTATTTTTTAAATTTATTTATTTATTTAATATATAAGTGTGGATAACCACACAGGTGACATCACCTGTGTGGTTCCACACCTATATATATATATATATCTATTTCTTTTTTCTTCTATTTTAATTTGTTTGTCTTATTTTTAAATTTTTTTATATATTTAAAAATTACGTAAAAAATACTACTCCATCCGTTTCAAAAAGAGTGGCCTACTTTGACTTGGCACGGAGTTTAAGAAAATAAAGAAGACTTTTGAATCTTGTGATCCTAAATTAAAGTTATGTCAAATGTACAAAATTGCCCTTTAATCTTGTGGACTTAAACATGTCACGTGGAAAGTTGAAATTAAAATGTTATCAAAAAGAGAAAGAGGCCATTCTTTTTGAAACATACTAAAAAGGAAAGGGGTCATTCTTTTTGAAACAGAGAGAGTATAAATCATGATAATTGACAACTTAAAATATTTTTAAAAAAACATATAAAAAATTCGATTGATTCATACAATTAATCTATTTGTGTCACATAAAATGGGACAAAAAAAGTAACATGTATTATTTAATTTGAAAACTATGTAAAAAGTATTGTATATCTCAATAATTAACAATACAATTAATCTATTTGTGTCACATAAAATGGGACAAAAGAAGTAACGTGTATTATTTAATTTGAAAACTACGTAAAAAGTATTGTATATCTCAATAATAAACAACATTTGATTGACACTTGAAATTCTATCTGTGCTATATATGTTGGGTCCGTGCTAGCACGGACACTTATGTCTAGTATATATATATAATTTAAACTCATAACTATGTGCTTACAATTTATAGATAGGACATATTTAATTAAGTTATATATATGTCTAACTATACATTCAATATTGTTATCTCGTCATTTATTTGTAGGTATCCAATCAATATTAATTATTAAATGAAATTATTTATAATTTCTAATAATAATAATAATCTAATTATATAAATATCTTTTAGGATGAATATGTATAGAACTTACCCTCATAACAAAATACCAACAAAATTTATGGACAATGATGATGATAATAAACATTTTTTCCTGTAATTTTATCCGTAATTACAGTATAGAAATAGCAATGATATTGACAAAGTAATTAATGAGAATAATTGATATTGATAAAGATAAATAAGTGATCTGCTTTTGGTAGACTTTATTGGATGGAATAAAGCAAAAATAACTTTATTTGACATCCTAACGGTATTAACTACCAAATTTCATTTTTTTTTTTAGGATTTTCATCTGGTGTTTGGTATTCACTTTGAGGCATGATTAATATGAATTTACATTAGAAAATTTCACTTTGAGGTAAAATGCTTCCTAACAAAGGCAGCAAAAAGTCTCCTTTTGAGGGGTAAAACGCTTTCTAACAAACGCAGCAGAAAGTCTCACTTTAAGGGTAAAACACTTTTTATCAAAGATAACTCTATACCTAGAGTTTAAATTCGAGATCTTTAATTTTAAATGGAAAAATACTTACCACTATGATCCAGGGCCGACTCAACAAGATTGGAGGCCTAAAGCGAAACTTAAGAGAAAAGTCCTAATATATTTTTTTTATCATATATACTTTTATTTAAAATCTACTTTTTCTACATTTTTTAGATGCGAAGTCATTAATTACTGTTTTATAATTGATTTGTTTTAATAATTCCTTTCCAATTGATAATATAGTCAATCCATTCAATCTCTCTTGAGACATTGTTGATCTTAAATAAGATTTAATCAATTTTAGTTTCGAAAAACTTTTTTCGGCTGAGGCAACGGTTATAGAAATGTTAACATTATTCTATAAGCAATATGTGTATTTGAAAAAGAATCAAGTTTTTTTATTTGATTGAGTATTTTCATAAGATTATTATTTTCTACTTGTATTATTTCTCTTAACACTTTTAATTCAAAAAATAAATCTAAACTATCAAATATCAGAATAACTATTACGTGTTAAAGAAAGTTCAAGGTTAAGACAATGTTTTTTAAAATTCTTATCATCTAGTGATCTCAATTTTTTACACTAAATAAGAAATCAAAAACATTTTCATATGCTTCAATTGGTTCAAATCTATTTTGAAGTGAAAAATAGCTTGATCTACTCTCTCTCTCTCTCTTCAAGGGACTTTGTGATTTCGTTATCAATGTTTCTATCAAATTGTTTCTTACGAAATTTAGGTTCTATATTCATCTCATATGCAATTTCCTTAGTAGAAATTCTAGTACTCAACTCATAGTACATATATATTTTTTTTAAAATAACGTATATAATTAATTTTTTAAAAAATAGACCCCCCAAAATATATGGAGCCCCAAGCGATGACTTTAGTGACTAGAGGTTAAGACGAGCCTGCTATGATCTTTGATGATGTCAAATTCCACCAATAAAAGCCATTTGTCTACTTCCAAATTACACTTTGGGTGGGGTAATAGAATCTTAAATATCCCTTTAATTTCTAAATCAACTATTCCGATTAATTAAACAATCAACTTAATTAGTAGCTTAACCGACTTCTCAATTGGTACCAACATGTTAATTAAGTGTGCAAGCATTGTGTAATAGATTTTCTACGCTATCATATTCAGTTGACTTACAATAATTTGTTTTAATAACAAATTTGATATAGTAGTTTCTTTTAACTTTTGTGTTTATACTTTTCTTTTAAGCTAAGATTTTATCGAAATAATTTTTCTATCTGCATAGCATAAAGACAAGGTATTTGTAGTTTCGTACACTCTATCTTCTTACTTATAGAATGACACCGAATAGGGGTGTCAAATGAGCGGATTGAGTTGAAATTGGAGATATTAAAATAGGTTGAAATAGAAATTGAATTGGATCATGATCCACTTCAATTTACTTAGAGCTCAAATGGGCTAAAAATCGAGTTGGGTCATGACCCGTCCATTTTGACCCGCTTAATCTCAATAATTTCAAGGGGAAACTAAGCAAATACCCCATAAAAGTAAAATAATTACAAACATACACCCCTTTACATTCATACCCCACTAAATAATTACACTATATACCCCCCCCTCCCGCAATTAATTTCGTTTAACTGATACTAAATTAGTATCATATACTGTATTTGTATCATTAAGACTGATATTTTTTGCTTAACTGATACTAAATCAGTATCATATATTGTATTGATATCATTAAGGCTGATAATTACTCATTAGTCAATGATATATACTATAAGAGTATATATATACTCTTATTGTATCATTGACTATTACTCATCAGTCAATGATAATATAAGAGTATACGTATATTGTTGTGGTATCGTTAAGGTTTCTTGTTAAGAAATTGTTCATTAGTCAATGATATTATAAGAGTATATATATTTTTATGGTATCATTAAGGTTTCTTGTTTAGAAATTACCTATTAGTCAATGATACTATAAGAGTATATATACTCTTAGGGGCCGTTTGGTAGGGAGTATTAGGATAAATAGTCAATGTATTATGTATGGTATTATTTAGTACTATGTTTGGTAGGAATTGAGCCTATGTATAACTAATCCATGGATTAGTTATACATCCTACATGGTATTACAGGATGTATTAACCTTCCATTTAGAGGTATTAGTAATACATATGATTTAATACCATGGGATAAGTCTATGTAAAGACAAAAATATCCCTCAAATCATTTTAATCATTTTGTTTATTTTATGTTTTATATTTGTATTAGTAAATTTATTTAAATAAATTAGCTTACAAATTATTTAGAGAGAGTTATTTGTTACTAAATAAATTCAATACAAATCAATACAATATTTGAAATGTGAGTTGCTTAACATTTACTAATTAAAAAGGCAAATATATCACTACATGATGTTTGTGATCTTAATTGAATGTATTATTTGTTACTATACATATATATATATATATATATATATGGAAAAAAGGACAAATATACCTCCGAACTATCGAAAATGGTATACATATACCCTTCGTTATACTATTGAGACACCAGTGCCCTTGCCATCCAAAAAGTGTAGCACTTGTATCCTTCACACCAACGGACGGAGCCCAATATTTTACTTAAAACTAAAAAAGCCCACCCCTTTTACTATTTTGAACCCACCCGACCCACAATCAAAATAAAATAGTTATTAATCTTTTTTGTTAGGTAATATAATTGATTCCTTGCGGAAAAAAATATTATTTTTTTTAAAAAAAAACCTCATCCTCAAGAAAAAAGTCAGTTCATCTTCCCAAAAATTCATACAAAACATCAAAACCCTTTCAATAACACAAATTAATTTGAAGAATATTTTTAATCTTGGACAAATTAAAATTTATTTCAAGAATATTTTCATTCCTAGACAAAGCTACTAAATCAAAATCAAAAGCTTTCCAACAACAAAAAATCGATGGTGTATGCTTCAAAATCTTTTTCAATTCATCAAAATCTATTTGAAGAATATTTTCAAACTTTTCAACAACCATCTATTTGAGCTCGAAATTTTCGATTTCATTGCAAACCCATTTTGAAGCTTGGAGTTTTATCCTTCAATGGAGGTAGAATTTTCAACCCCTTTTAACAACAACAAATCAATTTGAATTCAAAATTTTCAATCGATTGTAGACCCACTTTAAAGCTTGAAGCTTTAATCATCAATGGTGGGAGTTTTTTCAATCCCTTTTACCAACATATTTATTCGAGTTTGAATTTTTTGATTCAATTGCAGACCCACTTTTAACCTTGAAGCTTTGTCCATCAATGGTAATAGTCCTTTCAACAACAAAAAATTGAAATGGGTCTCTTATTTTTCATTGAAAGCACATGTCATTGTGTTTTTGTTTAGATAAAATTTGGAGCATGACTGAAAATAAAGATGAATTGAAGTTGTTGGACTGAAATAAAGATAAATTGAAGAACTCAGAATTTGGGGGTGTTTTGATTTGGATATATTATTAGGGTGTTAGTGAGTGGGTGGGTTATAATATTTGGGTGGATTTTTTATTAATCCGGGTGGGTCTTTGATTTTGGGTTAAATTTAAGTAAAATATCGGCTAGATGCACAAGATTAGGACACGTGTCCGTCTGTTAGTGTGAAGGATACAAGTGCTCCACTTTTTGGACGGCAAGGACACTGATGTCTCAATAGTATAACGAAGGGTATAACTATACCATTTTCGATAGTTCGTGGGTATATTTGTCCTTTTTCCCTATATATATGTGTGATTTTCTAATTATTTGTATTTTGAACAATTTATAAAATTGCATACATATTAAAATTACAACTTGCAATTTTTATGTATAAATGAAGATGGTTTATTCAATTTTACTATTGTTTATCATCTTTTCGATTTTAAAAGTAGATGGTTTATCTTTTTACATTGAAAATTGACATTTTGTAAGTGATCAATTTATTAAGATGGCAATTATTTATCCTCAAATAATCCAAGTGAAAAATAGCAAACATGACAACAAAATTGTTCTTCCCCTAGTTAGTTCAAAGGTCATAAAAAAATAATATTGTCCGACAATTATCTATCTTGACCCAATTACATAATAATTCAAGGGTATAATTGGAAAGAAGCTTTTTATAAAGTTTTAATCCAAACACAAGATGAGGTGAGAAATACTGAACCAAACACTTGATAAAAATAAACAATGCATTACTAATCCCTGCACTACTAATCCATGCATTACTAATCCCTGCGTTATTAATCTTTGTACCAAACGGCCCCTTATAGTATCATTGACTAATGAGTAATTTCTGAACAAAAACCTGGGCTGTAATTATTTATGAGAGAATGAGTATTTCTTGAATTACTTTGGGTTTGAGTACGTACATGTAATTATTTTGGATTTTATGGCCCATTTATGTAGTTTTCTCTAATTTTAACATATTGTTATTTAACTTTTATAACCATAATTTGAATTTCAACACAATAAAATAACAAAAATAAGTTATAAATTGATAGATAAATCCTAAAAGATATAAAATAGATAGTAATTCATACCTTCAATATGAGAACATATATTACACTAGCAAATAAAGAGTCTTTTAACGAGTTGAAATTGGAGATTAAATTAGGTTCAATTGAAGATTCTTTAAAAATGGATTAATGCTTGAATGAGTTGAAATTGAACCCAATTCAAATTATCTTGAGCTCAACCCATAAAATTCTGGATGAGTTGATCGGGTTACCTATATTTGGGCTCATTTTGACACCCCTAACACCGAGTATGTTGCTATTGTTGTAAATTTAATATTCCATTAATTTCTAATCAATTATTCCGATTAATTAAATAGTCAACTTAATTAGTAGCTTAACTGACTTCTCAATTGGTACCAACTACCAACATGTTAATTAAGTAGTGTGCAAGCATAGTGTAATAGATTTTCTACGCTTTTATGTTGACTTTACAATAACAGAATTATTTTTAATAACAAATTTGATATAGTAGTTTCCATAATGTTTGTGCTTATGCTTTTTAAAGTTAAAAGAATTTATCGAAAATAACTTATCTATCGATACAGGATAGGGATAAGGTCTGCATATATAGTACAATTCTCCTCATACCTCTTTTTTTTTTTTTAAGAAAAAAATTTGGACCATTTCTCGATTAGTGCGTGTCATCCTTGCGCAGGGCCATGCTAATCTTATTTGTATCGTTCCAATTTTATCGGATGTCCCCGAACGGACCTCCTCATACCTCACTAATGGAATTACATTGAATATAATTGTTATTGTAAAATTTGACATTGTAACGTGAAGAATAAAATAATAATTAATTAATTTGATATGGCCAGTTGAATTATACTGATGATATAGAAAAAAATTACTTCATGAGTGTGTATATTAGTTTAAATCCATCATTAATCCTCTATACAGGAACAGGGACTGATATACAGTCAATATGCAGCCGATATACCATCTGTATACACTGTGTATACACAGCAAAATGGGCCAGGCCCCAAGCGAAGTACAGCAGCAGTTTAGGCTTCAAAAGGCCCAAATTCTCTCTCTCTCTCGATCTCGATCTCGATCTCTCGATCTCTATTATTGAATTGTAATTATTTATTTTTTGTTTTGATTAACTTTAACTTTGGTTTAGCTTAATTGAACTCCTTAAAGATGAACTATATGATGATTTCCATTTGAGTGATTTTATTATCTTTCTTGGGAAAAGGGCCTGATATACCCCTCAACTTTGCCATTTAGAGTTGATATACCCCTCTTTATGAAAGTAGCTCATATATATCCTACTGTTATACAAATGGCTCACATATACCCTTTTCTTCTAACGAAAGTGAAAAAATTAATTTTAATTTAATTTTTTAATTATTTAAAAAAAAAAAAAATATAATCCCATACATTTAATCCTCCTCAAACATATATTTTTTTGACTTTTTTTTTTGTTTCAATGACTAATTTAGATTTATTATTTTGATGGTCAAATTTATATATGTTTCACTAATATTCTTGTAAAATTTATTATAGATGACCAAATTTTTTTTCAAATACAAAAACTAAAGGGATAATTTCAGAAACCTCCCCTCAGATTTAGCTTAATAACACTAACCTCCCCGTGGTTTACGATATTACGATTACTTCCCTTAGTTTAATTTTTTTGTAACAATGCTTTTAATCTATTTATTATTAATGTGAAAACATTATAATTTGACTAATTTACCCATAGTAATATACTCTTCTATTTAATCAATATTATGATTATCTTCTTGAATCAATTATTTAAGAATCGAAAACCTTAAACCCAGTAGCCAAAAATCCTCCCTACTGTGCAAATATGGATTTTGTTCCCAATTCTCATAGTCATGGAAAAAATGAAAGACAATTCTTTCTAATGTCTCTTTTATGTGCTTACTTTAACAATTATCTTCTAAGAATTTGACTTCATGGACGAAAAAATTTAAAAAAATCCAATTTACATTTGTTTAGTTAATACCTTGTCATTAATGTTTATTCATGAATTATATATAGACAAATAATTATTATTTTTTTGATAATGTCACCTTAATATAATCTTTCTTCTTAATATTCTCAAATAATTGAATTTTCAAGATTTATATTTGAATGATCCAAAAGATGACATGGAGAGTGAAGAGGAGGAAAAAGAACGAACTCGATGTTTGCAGAAGAAGAAATACTATGGAGCCAATCAAGATTTTTTGTTAAATAAATAATTATTAAATTAATTAATAAAAAATATATTAGCAAGGGTAAATTTGTTAAAGTATAAAATTTAAAATTAATAATAAATAGATTAAAAGTATTGTTACAAAAAATTCAAAATAAGGGAGGTAATCGTAATATCGTAAACCATGAGGGAGATTAGTGTTATGAGGCGAAACCTGAGGGGAGGTCTCTGAAATTATCCCTTTATATGACAATATAACCGAAAAAATAGTTTTAATTTATAATATAGCCACAAAAAAGTAGTTTTAAATTTTTTTCTTTTACACTAAGGAATGAAAGAAAAAAATAAAATAAGAATAAGAAGCTCAAATAATGATAATCAAAGAAGTCAAAAAACAATTTCTGTATGAAAAAGAATAAAATATACCTTGAACTTTGCTAGAAGGATCATAAATGATTTTAAAAAAAAAATTAAAAGTCAAAAATATAAATTTAAAACTAATTTTTCACTTCCGTTAAATGAAGGGTATATGTGAGCTCATTTTGTAACGGTAGGGGTATATGTGAGCCATTTGTATAACGGTAAGGGTATATATGAGCCACTTTCATAACGAGGGGCATATCAACTCCAAATGACAAAGTTGAAGGATATATCATGCCCTTTTCTCATCTTTCTTTATATATTCCCTTTTGACAAAAGTTTCCCCTTTCAAAATTATTTCAAGTGTTTAAGTTGATTTATTTTCAAATAATTTTTAATTACTCTTTATTTTAAAGTGTTTTTCCTAAAAGTTAGTCAAATTCTTAGTCAAGTCGTAGGATAATCGCATATTAGCGGGTACTTCAAATACCTTAAAGCCCTTCTTGAAGTGTAAATTTGAACTCCAAACCCCTTTTCTCTCTTTTTTTAGACTTAAATCTGTTAAGGTTTTTAAAATTCAAGTTTTCTTAATTACTTAAAAAAATTAAGTGGCGACTCTTTCTTTCAAAATTGATTTTTTTCCTTAAAAGTTGAAATTGATTTTTGAAAATTGGTTATTTCTTACAAATAAAACACATATCACACAAATGTCAGTGTGAATCAACTCTAAGAGATTATAATTTATTTCAACAAATTTATAAGAATGCTTAGCATACTTAGCTTCACTCAAAGTTAGAAATAAGTTTGACTCAAGCAAGTAAGAACAAACATAAATATTGAATTTGAAAAGACCCTCCGTGAGGTAATCTTTTCTCACAAATATTTTGTTCTTTACTTTTATATAACTTTGTCAAATACAGACATTGATTAGAGTCAGAACATTGCCAGATGTCCTTTTTAGAAGGACCTTTTTATAACCTTCAATTTGGTTATTGCAGAATTGCTCATGAACATAGTCTCATTGGGTTCAAAAGGAGCATATGACTCAAATGCTTCTTTTACAACATAAACATGACAAATCATTTTTCACCATTGTTCATGTCTATACAAATAATTTTATTTTAATCGACATATTTTCATAAAAAATCACAATATTTTAAGTGACACTTTTTCATCAAAGAACACAATTGTTTTTTTTATATATATATTACTCTTATATATAAGCCAACAAGGGAAAGGACTAACACAACTCTAAGAAGTTGTACCAACAGAAGTGAAAATTGTACTATATATAAGCCAACAAGGGAAAGGACTAACATAGCTCTAAGAAATTGTACCAACAGAATTGAAAATTGTACTATACTATTGAGCCCTATTCACTGATAAATAAGCACATGTATTACACATGTCCTTCTGAATGTTTCCAATTATTTTGCTTTGACTTTGTCATTTTCCACTTTTTTGCATCCCACGACCTATGGTCATTTTCTACTTTATTTTATTTTATTTTTTTTAATTTTTCATTCTTCTCATTCTTACTCTTGGGGGAGAAGGAGAAGAAGAAACTTTGAAATGGAGGTATTACATTTTCCAGTAAATTTCACTCAAGAGGGCGAAGAAAGTATTTGGAAAGAAGTAATGTTAAAGCCATACAACAACCACCATACTCAAAATGCATTTCCTTGATTGCTTTGTTAGTGCGAGTATTACTCCCATGATTTCAGTTTATGTGTCTTACTTTCTTTTTAGCCTGTTCAAAACAAAAAAAAAGTCTCTTTCTATATTCACTAACTCTTAAATTCCGACATTCTACGTGACATGTTTAAGACCACAGGGTTTAGATAAAATTTAGATGTATTACACACATATTTAGTTTTAAGATCATATGATTTGAAAGCCATCCTTATTTTCTTGAACTCCGTATCCTAACCAACCATGACGTAAAATAAAACGGAGGAAGTAATGATTTTTGCCTTGTTTTACATACATTCTTACTGAATTTGTTTTTTTTCCTGATTCTGTTTTGTTTTTTTCTATTTAAAAATTTGTTCTTTGCAGGGTAGTGATGGACTTGTGCTTCTTAATTTCACTTCAAGTTCTGGAAATTGGATTGAAAAGCAAGTCAATCCTAATTTGACATTGAGAGGCTTCTCATTCATCGATGACGTTAAGAGATTAGTTGAAACTGAATGCCCTGGAGTATTTTCTTGTGCTAATATTATTGTGTTGGTTGCTAGAGATGCACTTGTGGTTACGGTAAGTGAAAAACTCTATAAAACAACTTACTTTTTCCTTGACTAATCCAATTTTGCAGATAATTAAGCCTAATGATAGTTTAAAGAAAAAGAAAACAGGTATTAGCAAAATCGTAAAAGTGACTGCAGTATCTGTCACCTATATAACTGATCATTTACTAATAGATTAGGATCAATATCTTGTTCATAAACAAGATATCATCCAAGTAATAAGGACTTGGGTTTAAATGATTTTGATCAAATCAAAATAGATTTTTCGTACGTGTGAGCATTGGAATTGATTTTCTTCTCTGGGCTTTCTTGCTGTCAACTTATGTCGACAATTTGGACTTCGCAAGTCCAATCAGGAGTCTCTGTTATTACTTCATCGATGTTGAATCTTAGTACATGTGTCTACGAAAGATATGTTGATAATAACATGGGCATGAAGAGTTGGAAAACCACACCAATTAGAGCTCTCTCCAATTTATGGTCTCTTAAACTCAGATGCATCTATTCTTTTGTTAATGTCCAAGCTCTTACACTGAGAATTAAAGGAGAATAGAAGAAGAGTTAAGTCTGACAAATGATGAAAACCACTAAACCAGAGCACACTAAGAACTTTGAACAAAGGATTACTTGAAAAGTCAGTAGAAGTTGAGAAGTCGATTAAAAATTCTGGAAGATTCACATGTAAATATAGTGTATAATATTATACATTCAGATTGAGTTACTCTGAATTTTGTCAGATTCAAAATCCTTCCTTAATATTCTCTAGAAATAGCACAAATGTGTTGCAGCTATTTTTATCTCTATATTTCTTCAGATCAGTGAAACAAACAAAGAAGGGAGAAAGAACTTATCAATAAAAAACATAGGAATGAAGAAGAAGAGTATTCAACATAGGAATTCTGTACATGCAACATACCTACAACCACATACCAACAAAGCAACAAAAATTGAAGGCAATATCAAATATTTTCTTTGTATAATCAGTGCATCGTTGCTCATATTCACTTATGTACCACATTATCATCTTGATATGTCAATATTAGCTTTTGAGACATGCATTTGATATTGTTCCATCTCTTCTACCGGTTGACATATTCTAAAATGGACCTCTCTATCACGTCAACGACAATATCAGCAACAACAATAAGAAGAAGATAATTAGATACATAAAAGGCAGAATTGCGAAAGACCATTCTAAACTTGATGTGTCCACATGGTGACCCACAACCCAAAGCTTACATATCCCACTTCACACATCGTGGACAAGAACCAAGCCAACAAAACATCAATCAGATACACAATTCATACGATAAATAGTTCGTGCAACCTGTGAGCATCAATAACTTACCTTTTGAAGTTTTACAAGCCCTACATAGGAATCCAATCACATGTGGAAAGAATTCACTACAATTTTAAGGACACTATTACTCACAATACCCCAGACTTCATTCACTACTGTAGTAGTTACTTATTCGATCCCTCATCCTCTTAAAGAGGTGAACTCGAGTTCATGTTAAAATTTATACACACAATTACACTCAATACCAATATGGTTAGTGCAATAGCCGGTTTGTGTATACAAGTTTTTTATTCAATTAATCTTCTTTCCTTTCTACTCGAATCTATCTTTTCTAACTCAACTACTTTCCTAGACATGCACTGCTTTGTCGAATGATTCATGACTATTAGTAACATGCTAAAGTAACAACATTGATTGAAACTTCAAGAAACAGCAAAAGGTCAAAGGGTATTTCGTTGAAAAGTCATTTTAACTTTTCGGGGTATCACACAATGAAGAGGAAGGAAACCATTTTTTCATTGACCCATTGATCGCTTGACACACGTGGTATGAAACACATGCTAGATGTTTTCACCTTATACTGATGTATGTGTCTTGTTCTTTCAATTATCCAACATCGTACAAACCTTGGTCTAAACACCTCCAGATGCTTAACCCTAGTTTCTCTCTTTAGTGATTCTTAAACTCATTTTCTTAGAGAAACACTTGTCATGTTCATAAAACAAGTCATAATATGGTGGTGTAACTCATCTCTTCACTTTCCTCGATGTAAGAGGTGATTGCTCGTGTGATAGAGCCAATCTCGCAACTTGTTCGACACATTTTATTTCTTACAAAATATCACATGCATACTATACATGAACATAAATTCAATAGTATTGCGTAGAAAAGAATATTATAATAACCAAGTTATTTTACAATACTTAAATATCATCAAATCCTACACAAACCTAGAGCCTTAACATGTTTTCAAACAAGTCTCTAGATATGCCCTTTGTGAAAGGATCGGCTATCATTTTACATGTAGGAATGTATTGCAAAGTTATATCTCCACTTGCAACTACGTCTCTCACAAAGTTACATTTGATGTCAATGTGTTTGGTCTTACTGTGATACTTAGGATTCTCCGTGTATGTGATAGCCGCTTGACCATCACAATATAGAATCATGAGATCCTTAGAATTCTTTGCAATACGCAAATGCTCAAAGAATCTCTTTAACCAAATAACTTTTTATACTGTAGACGCACAAGCCACGAATTCAGATTCCATGGTTGAAAGACCTGTGCAAGTTTGTTTCTTACTTTCCCATGAAATAGCACCACCATTTAGTAAGAAAGCATAATCGGATGTTGATTTTCTATCATTCCGGTCACCAACCCAATAAGCATCTATATAACCTTTAATGAATAAATCAGATCCACTATAACATAGTGAATGATCTGTAGTTCCCTTCAGGTATCAAAATATTCTCTTTACTTCTTTCCAATGATCTCTTTCAGGATTGGATTGATACCTGCTAACAAGACTTAAGACAAAACAAATGTCTGGGTGAGTACATATCATAGCATACATCAAACTCTTGACAACACTAGAATACGAAACTCGGGACATGTCTTTCTTTTCTTTTTCAGTCTTTGGACACATCTCAAGGCTTAAAGTTTCACTTTGCTACAGGAGTATCTATAGATTTGCAACTATTTATTCGAAAGCGTTCCAATATTTTCTTTATGTAAGTTTCTTGAGATAAACTCAAAAATTTCTTGGAACAGTCTTTTAGTCTGCTTCACCCATATCTTTCATATCAAATGATTTTGAAAGTCATGACTTGACAGTTTTTACATACTCTAAACTATTTTCATCTAATAAAATATCATCTACATAAAGAAAAAGAATTACAAATTTTCCATTGGATTTTTTCACATAGATGCAATTTTCTTCATCGATCATGGTGAAATCTAATGACATCACCTCCTTATGAAATCTTAGGTACCACAGCCTTGATGATTTCTTTGGGCTATAAATTGATCTTTTCAATTTACAAACTTTCTTTTCTTGGTCTTTAACAACGAAACCTACTGGTTGTTCCATGTAGATTTCCTCGTTTAATTCTCCATTGAGAAAAGTGGTCTTCACGTCCATTTAGTGTAATTCTAGATCTAAACGTGCAACAATAGCTAAAAGTAATCGTATGGAGGTAAACTTCACAATTAGTGAAAAAGTTTCCTTATAGTCTATTCCAACTTATTGAGTAAAACCTTTTGCCATCAATCATGCTTTGTGTCTTTCTATTGACCCATCTGATTTGTGTTTAACTTTGAGAATCCATTTATTCCCGATAGCTTTACGTTCCTTAGAAAGGTCAACTAGATCCAAGACTTTGTTGGTTCTCATGGACTCTAATTCTTCTTTCATCGCTTTTAACCATTCATCCCCTTTAGGACTCTATAAGGCCTCAGTTACAGAATCAGGTTCATCCAATTCTGTAGGAGATACCAAGAAAACATAATCCTAAATATCATAAGATTGTTTAGGTACTCCTTTTCTTGTACTCTTATGTAATTGAAGTTCAAATTCCTCTAGGATTTTGGGATTCATAACTCCCACTTGGATCAGGAATCATTTCTTTATCCATTGAGTTATCAAGTATGTCTGACGACATTACCTGATCTTCTGAATTCAATATTTCGTAGAGTGGCTCACCTTCATCTATTTCATCCTTTTTGGGAAAAACATTTTCCAAGAATCTGACACTCGTGGTACAATTTCAGTAATACTTCCATCCTCCAATTCATCAATGAACACTTACCCTTTGGAGTGTTCTGAGTATCTTATAAAGATACATTTCTTTCCTTTTGGACTTAAATTACCAAAATCACCAAAACAATCTTTAATATACGCAGCACAACCCCAAGGTTGTAGATTATTCGGGTTTATTTTATGACCAGACCAAAGTTCGTAAGGAGTCGAAGATACTGATTTAGACGAAACTTTATTCAATATGTAGGCCGCAGTCAATAGTGCATCTCCCAGAAACAGATAGACAATTTGCTTGCGCCATCATTGACCTAGTCATGTCCAATAATGTTCTATTTCTTCTTTCAACTACACCATTTTGTTGAGGTGTATAAGGAGTAGTGAACAGTCTCATAATACCCTTTTCAGTACATAATTCTTCAAATTATTTTGATAAATATTCACACCCTCTATCGGTTCTTAAAGCCTTTATGCTTTTGTCTAATTGATTCTCAACTTCATTCATATATTTTCTAAAGCACTCAAGTGCTTTAGATTTATGAGAAATCAAATAGAAATAAGTAAAAAGCGTGAAATCATCAACAAATGTAATGAAGTATATAGCACCAGACCTTGTACTCACATTCATTGAACCACAAATATAAGAATGAATTTAGTGGGAACTCAACTCTCTTAGCTTTCCCAAATAGTTTACGCATAATCTTTCCAGCTAGACAATTTTCACAAGTTGGCATATCAATTTTGGTGAAAGAACCTAAATGTCCTTCTTTTGTCAACCTTTTCATTCGATCTTGCCCTTTGTGACCTAATCTTGCATTCCATGTAATAACATCAATATCATTGTTACTTGAATAACATGCCATTACACAATGGTCAATATAATAGTCATAAGTTGAAGGTACAATCTAAAATGATGAAATGGTCATAACGGAGTCCAAAATCATATAAAACATTGTCTAGAGTTATTCTAGCACCATTATTACTAAAAAACCAAATCAAAACCAACGTATACAAGAACATTAAGTTTCGTCGAATCTCTGGAGCATATAGGACATCATGCAACATCAAAGAACAACCACCATGCAAGTCCACTTTGCAAGTGCCTATTCCTTTGACTTCAAGTTTTGCATTATTACCCACGTAGATCCAACTTGATTTAGATGAAACTCGATGAAATTTCATAAGCGCTTCTTGATCTTGACTCACATGGTCGGTGGATCCTGAGTCTAATCCACATAGGATAAGATTTAGTTAATAAGGAAGTGCTAGAAACATATGTAGCACTTAGAGATGCGTTTGGAAGTGCTACCTTTTTCGGCTCGGTACATTCATGAGCAAAGTATCCCAACACTTGGAAATTATAGCACTTACTTAATTTTTCTCTTGTCTCTCTTCTTGAAGAGCCATTTTCCTTTCTTGGAATTAGGCTTCTTCTTTTTCTTAAAGGGTCCGTCTCCGGTCTCTTTGTCTTTCCCATTCCTTTCCCAATTCTTCTTACGCTTGAAGCCTGAAGATTTTGTGCCACTTGACTCTGCCACAAAGACATTAGAAGCAACTTTAGCAGCACCAAGCCACTCATCCTAAGTTAAAAAGTTTTGATACTATCATTATGGGTCAAATTAACATTCAAATGTTCCCAATTACTGGGAAGAGACCGGATCACTACTTGAACTTGTTGTTCATCCGAAAGAGCATGGCCAACACTCTTGGGTTGAGCTATCATGTTTGACATCACCCTAAGGTGTTGTTTGACATTTTGATCATGGCGCTTCTTATAAGTGTCAAATTTGATAGTCAACTGTCGGAGGCGGGTCACAGATGTACCCCCATGTGTTCCTTACAGATGTGCCCACATAGCATGAGCAATAGGAAATTCCTCACAGTCATGTATGAGGTCATCAACTACAGAACTAACTACTATTCTACGTGCAGTAGAATTAACCTTTTTCTAAGCTTTGTAAGCTTCTAGGTCTCTTTTGTGTTGTGCAGTGTTTCCCTCTTCTAGTTGATTTAAAATATGATTTATACTTTCAAGTGCATTTCATTCTTCCAGTACATACCATATTTTACGACTCCAGATGTCATAATTGTCATAGTTTAGTTTTCACCTTTGTTTAAGTCAGCAGTGATACCTTTTGATGCCATGACTGTATTTGAGAGGCAATTAGGCAAGAGTATTTTTCATTAATTTTTCATGTGACATACACATTCAAACAAATCTATTCTCATAAAGATGTTTATTTAATGTAAAATCGAAAAGACACATAAGCATCTAATCATCATTCACAAATTAAATATTTAACCCAAATTTGAAACTAATTTCTTAACGTGTATACTAATATATTTAGACCATAATCACAAGGATTTACATGTCTACTAATCAAACACCGTATAACAATGCGCAATAGAATAATAATACACTAATCCATAAAAGGATAAAACTCATATATTCATATTAAAGCATAATCAAATATGTTCATCACATAATTTGTAAAGAATAAACAACAAAATTTAGTACTAAACTATGTTTATGTTGTAAAGATTTACCCACTTGAATCCTATATTCACCACATACTTCCATAATGATTCATTATGCCCAATGTCAAAAAAGGTTTTAATCATTTCAATCTTCCAGTATTCTGGTAAGGAATAATACAAAACGTCAAATGCAACCCACTCCTCAACTTGAATGAAATTTTCATTAACCTCATCTAATTTTATGATGAAGGATTTGAGGAAGTCTAGTAAAGAGTCAAGAGGATCCATCTTCAAAGACATAAACTTTTTAAGATCTTTTTCTCTTTTCCTTCGAATAATCCTTTGATTCCTTAATAGATTTTGTGTCTCTTTTGGGAAACCAATCCATATGATTTTATGCCCTCGGAAACATGTCCTACGGCGACGTGCTCTTCTACATTGTCCTTTTGCTCGAGTTCGAGAACTCACACTTGGAGTAATACAAGTTTGTTCCTGTTCAGCCATGTATGAAATAGGAACAAGGAAATAATAAGAATCGTTGAACCATTTAATGTGGAAATATATGTTACTTTCATTTGGTGAAGACAAAAAACTGTTTAAGGATCATAAGTACTAAACGAATTATCAAGACCAATATTTGAAAAACATAATATATAAACACATATATTATAAAAAACCATCCGAAAAGGACACGAATTCCTTTTCCAAAAGAATAATCCTGAAAGGACACAAAAACTTTCTCCAAAAAAAAAAAATCCTTAAAAAAACTTTTTTTCAGCCCAAATTCAAAAAATTATATCTCACTTCTTTTAAATCTATTTTACTATTAATATATTTACAGAAAGCTACGAACGAGTAGATCATGAAAGATTAAGTTATGAACTAAAACATTGTTCAAATAGTTTTCATGTCGCAACCAACAAAAGCAATTTTTTTAGAAAAACAGGCCAAAAACAGCCAACTTTCAAAAAATTATCTCTCTCGTTTTAAATTCGTTTTTCTATTATAATATATTTACAGAAAGCTACGAACGAGTATATTATGAAAATTTAAGTTTAATGCCAAATTTTTGAACTTGCAGAATAAAAAACACAGAAAATATTAGCAGATTTTTTTAAACAAAAAAAATGATAGAATCACTTTTATTGTAGGACAAGGAATCCTATCTATAATATGAGTTAGTATCATTATAGGACACGGAATCCTATCTACAATGTGATTAATCCACATTCAAAAGGCTTTTAAAAATAACCCTAACTTCTTTCAAATTATTCTTTTCACCAATTTTCAAGAAAAAATTAGTCACAATTTTTTTTTTAATAACACAGTGAATTCATATGGAAGCATCGAATAATGGGATCAATTAACCATGATCTGATACCATTGAAGGAGTTTTAATGGCAAATCAACAACAAGATGTGTATCTTAATACTTGCAGCAGAAATTGTTGACAATGCCTTTGATGTAGATTATCTCCAAATCCTAACAGCCACAAGATCGACTCCGTCTCTCAAAAGAAACATAGTACAATTCACAAACTAAGAGTCTCCTTAGTGTGTTAATAGATTTGTATAAAAACTAGGATAGTTTTTCTCTTTTGTTTCTCATTTGATCTTTTATTTTTCACGTTCTCCCATTTTTTCCACGTTTAAAAAAATACTCCCACTAGGAGTCTTTTAAGGAGAGGTTGAGCAAGTACTTTGTAACTGTTCCCTCTTCTCTTTTTCTAAAAAAATTATCCATTTAATTAATTAATTAATTAAATAGGATAAGATCGGGCAGAATCAGATCGAGTCGAAATTGGATCGGGTCAGATCGGTCCACATGAGCGATCCACGATCCAAAACTTACAATGGTGGACATAATTATAATGCCAAATTATCTAAAATAAACAAAAATGGTAAGTGCATCTCCGTTACTCTTCTTGTTTGTCTGTAGTGAAATTGATATTGAAACTAAGATGAAAAAAATTAGCATTCAATGTGCTAAGAATTTGAATTTCTACTCGACTCAACTACTAACAACTTCATCTTAAATAGTATATATTAAAGAGATAAAAATGAGAATATATATATTCAATAAACATTAACATAAATCAGGAAGATTGCATAAATTAGTAATCATATGCTAGTCCCTGCCTTCAGAAAGCAATTGTTTTCCTCTTCTGAAGCTTGTCCAAATGTTGTACTCATTATCACGTACATATTTTAATTTTCTAAAGAAAAATTTTTAAAAAATTATCTTTTTATATTTTACTCCGATAATATTATAAGTTTTTCTTTGTACTCAATATTTTTGTAGAACTACATAAGCCCTCTGACATGTAATAGTATCTCATGCATCAATCTCTACCTTTAATGTACTCATGATGTTGATGGCATGACCGCTATTTTTTAAACAAATAAGAAATCATCTATCTAAGGAATAGTACACAACAATAGATATGTGAAATAAATAATACATATAAGCTGAAGGATGTACTGTTTTGAAACAATTATACAAATGTTGTTAAGCACCAGAGTCTTTTGGGCATTTTAAATAAATTGAAAATAACATAGATATCTTGCACAAAAATTAACCATTTCAAGTTTATGCCTAATATCTTTCTTTCTTAGAATTATAATTATAGTTTTTTCTCGACATATATGGTATAAATCCATAAATGAAACATGTAAACTGTAAAACAATAAGTTTAAAATAAAAAAGGACATATAACATAAAATAGAGTATGTAATGAATAATGCACTGATACCTACACAAGGCATCTGATGATAGATTGGTTATACCTTTTTGTGATATCACTTCTATTAGCTCTTTCAGTATTACTCTCATATTTTATTTCTGCCCATTTTTATCACAATTCTTTTTGGATATTTCTAGAAATTGAAAGAAATATAAGGCTCAAAAAATAATCTAGGGTATCATGAATTCCTTTTCATTTGAAAAAATTTAAAGGAACTCTTTCCGAAATTCAAAAAGAAGTTGAAACAAATGAAATTCTGCTATCTCCTGTTTTTTCACCTTTATCTACTTTCGGTCACCCTTCTATAATATACACATAACAAAGCCTTACCTCTTATTGTTAAGGCAAAAATTAATTAGGTGTCATGCGGAAGCTAACAAAGCAAATCTCGAAAGACCATGAGTAAGAAGACAAATGCGAAATATACCAAAAGACACAATGGTTTAACGTAGTTCGGTCAACCGACCTACGTCCACAAGAGAAGATGAGAAATTCACTATATAAATATGAGAGTACAAAATATAGAGAAAAATAACCTCACCCAATTAACTCAAAATACAAAGAGGTTCACACAAGTGATAATGTATCACTTGTGTCCCACAAATTCTCCCCCTAGACAAAACTCGCAAAGCCCCTAGGACTACATTCTGAATGCTACTAAGTTAGAAGGAACGAACCTCTATTTATATAGTCCTAAACCTTTTCCTACAAGAAAATGACTGGCTAAATATAGAGACTTTATATTTTCCTTTTAGGAAAATAAAAACTCATTTACGGTGAGAAACTCAAGACAAATGCCCAACAAATATTCCTCTTAACCTGAATTTCTGACAAAAAATATTTGTTCTACCTTCTTCACATAATCTTCAACAACTTGCATCTCCTCTCCAAAATCTCCTCCATACCTTCTTCACATAATCTTCAACAACTTGCATCTCCTCCAAAATCTTCTACAACTTGCATCTCTTCTCTGAAAAATTTCTCCAACAAAAATCTTCATTGTTGTCAAATAGGTTACTGCTAGAACTGAACCCACCAAGATGAACACTCCTTTTTAACATGATTCAACCATTTCATCACTGAACCATTGAATCTGACTCCATCATTGAGCATGGATCCATCATTGAACCTGACTCTTATACCACTTGTTAAGATTGAAAATAATTAGGTGTCATGCGGAAGCTAACAAAGCAAACCTCAAAAGACCATGAGTAAGAAGGCAAATGAGAAATATATCGAAAGATACACAGATTTAACATGGTTCAGTCAACCGACCTACGTCCACAAGAGGAGATGAACAATCCATTATATAAATATGAGAGTACAAAATATAGCAAAAAATAACCTCACTCAATTCACTCGAAATATAAAGAGGTTCACACAAGTGATAATGTATCACGTGTTTTGTATGTGGTGTATCACGTTACTAGTTAAGTGCACATGTTTTGTGTGTGGTGTATCACGTTAATTATCTACTATATAGAAAAGCAATGTTGAGGACGACCAATGACAAACCTGTAATTATACTCATTAAGCAAGGGTAAATGATAAATATGTCGACTTCTCGATCATTCTTTCACATTTGTCTCTCTATCGAGTTAATCAATAAATATCCCAGTCGAGTTTATCAAAAAAATATTCAAACCATCAATGAAGTTTCTCAAAAGTACCTCAAATCAAAGGATCGAGACTTGAAGATTTAGTTGTCAATTGTTATAATAGTAATAGGAACAAGATCTCGTGTACCTGTTAACAACAACGGAAGTTTAACAATGCCTTTGTTGAAGATTCGCCCTAAATCCGAACATCCACAAGATCGACTTCATCTTTCTTTGAAAATGTAATGCAATTCACAAACTAAGGGTCTTTTTAGTGTGTTGATTGAATTGTAAAAATCTAGGATAATTTTCTCTTCTGTTCCTTTTCTAGTTTTAGTTTTCACATTCTCCACTATTTTCCCACCCTTAGAAAATTACTCCCATTAGGAGTCATTTAAGGAGAGGTTGAGCGGTTACTTTCTAACTGTTCCCTCTTATCCTTTAAAATAGAATTATCCATTAATTAATTCTTTTTTTAAAATTAATTAAATCAGATCGGGTCGAGTAAAATCGGATCGGGTCGAGTCGGTCCATATGGGCCATCCACGATCAAAAACTTACATCTCTCACTTCACACATGGTGAACAAGACCCAAGCCAACACAACATCAATCAGACACACAATTCATACGACAAATAGTTTGTGCGACTTGTGAGCATCAAGTGCTTACCTTCAAGGTTTTACAAGCCCTATATAGGAATCTAATCACATGCGGAAATAATTCATTACTTTTATGAGGATATCGTTACTCACAATATCCCAGACTTCATTCACTACTTTAATAGTTAATTATTCAATCCCTCATCCTCTTAAAGAGGTTAACTCGAATTTATGTTTAACTTTATATACACAATTACACTCGATAACAATATGGTTAGTGTAATAGTCGGCTTGTGTATACAATTTTATTACTAAATTAATTATCTTTCCTTTCTACTCGAATCTATCTGTCCCAATTCAACTGCTTTTCTAGACATGCACTGCATTGCCTAATCGTTCATGGCTATTAGAAATAGGCTAAAGTCGCAACATCAATTGAAACTTAAAGAAATAGTAAAAGGTCAAAGGGTATTTAATTGAAAAGTCATTTTAACTTTTCAGGGTCTCACACAATGAAGAAGCAGGGAATCATTCTTTCATTGACCCATTGATCGCTTGACACACGTGGTATGAAACACGTGCTACGATGTCTTCACCTTATACTGGTATATGTGTCTCATTCTTTCGATTATCCAACATCGTACAGATCTTGGTTTAAACACCTCCAGATGTTTAACCTTAGTTTCTCTCTTCAGTGATCCTTAAAATCATTTTCTTAGAGAAACACTTATCTTGATCATAAAACAAGTCATAATATGATAGTGAAAATCATCTCTTCATGTTCCTCAATGTAAGAGGCGATTGCTTGTGTAAGAGAGCCAATCACGTGACTTGTTTGACACACTTTATTTCTTAAAAATATCACATGCATACTATATATGAACATAAATTCAATAGTATTATATAGAAGATAATATTATAACAACTAAGTTATTTTGCAATATTGAAATATCATCAAATCCTACAAAAACCTAGAGACTTAACATGTTTTTTAAACAAGTCTCTAGAGATAGCTTTTGTAAAAGGATCAACTATCATTTCATGTGTAGGAATGTACTGCAGAGTTATTTCTCCACCTGCCACAACGTCTCTTATAAAGTTATACTTAATATCTATGTGTTTGGTCTTGCTGTGATACTTAGTATCCTTCGTGTATGCGATAGCCGCTTGACTATCATAATATAGAATTATGGGACCCTTAGAATTCTTTGCAATTCTCTAATGTTCAAAGAATCTCTTTAACCAAACAACTTCATGTACTGTACACGCACAAGCCACATATTCAAATTCCATGGTTGAAAGAGATGCGCAAGTTTGCTTCTAACTTTTCGAAATAGCACCACCATTTAGTAAGAAAGCATAACTGGATATTGATTTTCTATCATTCCAGTCACCAGCCCAATCAACATCTGTATAACCTCTTATGAATAAATCAGATCCACTATAACATAGTATATGATCCGCAGTTCCCTTCAGGTTTCAGAATATTCTCTTTACTGCTTTCCAATGATCTCTTCTAGGATTGGATTGATACTTGCTAACTAGACTTATGTCATAATAAATGTCTGGAAGAATACACATCATAGCATACATCAAACTCTCGACAACACCAAAATATGGAACTCGGGACATGTCTTCCTTTTCTTTTTAAGTCTTTGGACACATTTCAAGGCTTAAAGTTTCATCCCTTGCTACAAGAGTATCCATAGATTTGCAACTATTCATTCGAAAGCGTTCCAATATTTTCTTTATGTAAGTTTCTTGAGATAAACTCAAAAATGTCATGGAATGGTCTCTTTGAATCTTAACACCCAATATATAGTCTGCTTCACCCATATCTTTCATACCAAATGATTTTGAAAGCCATGACTTTACAATTTTCACATACTCCAAATTATTTCCAACTAATAAAATATCATCTATGTAAAGAGAAAGAATTACAAATTTTCCATTGGACTTTTTCGCATAGATGCAATGGTCTTCATCGATCATGCTGAAATAAGATGACATCACCTCCTTATGAAATCTGAGGTACCACTGCCTTGAAGATTGCTTTAGGCCATAAATTGATCTTTTCAATTTACAAACTTTCTTTTCTTGGCCTTTAACAACGAAACCTACTGGTTGTTCCATGTAGATTTCCTCGTTTAATTCTCCATTGAGAAAAGTGGTCTTCACGTCCATTTGGTGTAATTCTAGATCTAAACGTGCAACAATAGCTAAAAATAATCGTATGGAGTTAAACTTCACAACTGGTAAAAAAATTTCCTGATAGTCTATTCCAACTTCTTGAGTAAAACCTTTTGCCACTAATTATGAGGTGTGTCTTTCTATTGACCCATCCAATTTGCGTTTGACTTTGAAAGTCCATTTATTCCCAATAACTCTACGTTTCTTAGGAAGGTCAACTAGATCCCAAACTTTGTTGGTTTTTATTGATTCTAATTTTCTTTCATCGCTTTTAACCATTCATCCTTTATAGGGCTCCATTAAGCCGCAGTTATATAATTAGGTTCATTTAATTCTGTAATAGATACCAAGAAAACATAATCCTCAATATCATAAGATCGTTTAGGTACACCTTTTCTTGTACTCTTACGTAATTGAAGTTCAGATTTATCAATAGGATTTTGGGATACATAACTCTCACCTGGACCAAGAATCATTTCTCGATCCATTGATTTATCAAGTATGCCTGACAACATTACCTGATCTTCTGAATTTAACATTTTTTTATAGAGGCTCACCTTCATCTATTTCATCCTTTTTGGGAAAATCATTTTCAAATTTTGACATCTCGTGATACAATTTCAGTAGTACTTCCATCCTCCAATTCATCAATGAACACATACCCTTTGGAGTGTTCTAAGTATCTTATAAAAATATATTTCTTTCCTTTCGAACTTAGTTTACCAAACTCACCAAAACGATCTTTGATATACGCAGCACAACTCCAAGGTCATAGATCATTCAGGTTTGTTTTATGACCATTCCAAAGTTCATAAAGAGTCGAAGATACTGATTTAGAAGGCACTTTATTAAATATGTAGGCCACATTCAATAATGCATCTCCCAGAAAGAGATAGACAATTTTGCTTGCGCCATCATTGACCTAGTCATGTGTAATAATTTTATATTCCTTCTTTCAGCTACACCATTTTATTCAAGTGTGATAATGCTCAATTGTCCTCCTTACAACCAGTAAAAAGGGATAGCGGTTGTTGTCAATAAAAACCCAATAAAGAGTCGGGGTCGATTCCCACATGGAGCGGTATATCGTAGAGAATTCTTATCAAGAAATTTGGATTGTAAAATTTCTCATTTGTAAGAATAAGAACAAGTGGGTGGATGATTCCACCAATTTTAATAAAAAAAATTTGATTATCAATTGTCACAATTATACTAAAAATTTGAAGAACTCAAGAGTTAAAAAGCAATCTAGGGGTGCAGGGATTGAAAGTCAATGTCACATAGGGATAATCGTGCTGCTCTATAGTGATGAACATTCATGAATAGGCTAGGCCATCTTCAATGACGCTAATAATCTTTCAATCTCAAAGCATCTATGCACATAATCTCCTTTTGGTCTCATCTATATGATAATCTAAACAACCAAAACCTTACTATATTCTCTCTTTCGATGCAGAAATAGGGTAAATAGATCCGACCCATAACCTCTATTTTCTAGCAAGCTATCAACATCAAACCTAAATTGCTAATATTGGACTAATTATCCACTCCAATCAATCTCTTTAGAGCATCGACCGAAGATTGGAAGTAGGAATTAAGTTTGCAACCTTAACCCATAAATTAACCCCATGCTAATTAGCCCAAATTCATGTATGAACAATAGAAAAACAGAGCATAACACAATACCCGCTACATTAAATCAACACCCAATCCCATAATTGCACCCCTAGATCTTAGGATTTTAGCCACCCATCACAAAAAGCAAAGAAAATATACCTTCCATGAAAGTAGCCATGGGTAACATAAAATTAAGCAATTACAAGTAAACCCACTTTGGATTCAACTTCAATATATCAAATTCAAGAACAAAGTTGAGAAAACCCCAAAAGCTAGAAAGTGTTCTTCACAAAGTAAAGTGCTTTTCTCTCTACCAAAATATTCTGACACAAATGTAATCCAAAAACTCTCACCAATTCTACATTCTCTCTCTCATTTGGGCTATTTATAGTTTACCAAAATTTGGCCCAAAAACTCATTGCCCGTCTCATTCGGTGACGTTAGTCGGGCTCACCGAGTTCGGTGAATCACCTCTGATGCTTCAGCTCACCTTTTCATGCTCTAGGCTTCAGGTGTTTGAACCTCAATCGATGAACTCGTTTAAGTCTACATTTCACATTTGGCAAATCACCGAGTACCACCTTAGTTTGCCTTTTAAGTATTCAATTTTTCTCTTTGCACTGTCGTCTTCGGCAACACTCAGCATGATCGCCTTTCTAATTTGGTGAGTCGCCTTTTTAGTCAGAGTTCGCCGACTTTTCTCGCTAGATTCAAGTGTTGTGCACTGTCCATTTAGGCGGAGCCATGCTCATTAGGCAATCAACCTTTCTTGTTTGGCGATCATCACTCTGTGGTTTGCACTTCTTTTTGCAGTTTTTGCCATTCTTTCACACATTCATCCTTGCCTTGTCCATTAACCTTCATATATGCAAATCATCAAATTATCATAAGAATAAGACAACATTAGGTATTGAGGACACTAATTATTGAGCTAAATATGCCTCAAATGAGTACAAATCCACCACTCATCAACACCCCAACTTAAACTTTTGCTTGTCCTCAAGTAAATCAAGAACACAATTAGCTTAATAAGGGTTTCTACAACAATACTCAATGAGAGATAACATACAAGTGACATTACAAGACTACTCTCAACAACATGCTATACTCAATCATGATCACAAGGCTTCAAATGATGACTAGCCAGTTTCAACACAAGCTCAGGCTCAATTTAGCTTCTTTTCTAATGCAAGACCATGTTTCAACAAATGCATTCAAGTTCCCTCACATCAAGAACAGTTCATTGCTCTCACAAAGCAAGTCAACAAAGAAATAAGGAATCAGTACAACTTTCACTCTCTCAAAAGAGAAATACATGCAAGCTTTGTCCCATAGGTTTGCCCATATTTTCCAATCAACACACCACCTAGTTCATGCAAGATCTCAAGGATCTTTTAGGCTTGTAATAGGGCTGATGGTTAAGGTGTGGTAAATTTGGCTCAGTGACTTCGCCTTTTCAAAGCATTATTGCAATCATCTTCACCCCTTCTCAAGTTCTTTTCATTCCATTTCATTTGAGAACTCAAACTTTGCTTTATCACTCAATTTATTTGGAATCCCCTTTATTTCATTGCTTTTCTTATTCATTTCTATTTTTCTAAAGTATTTTCATCACAACGACTCTTTTTTTTATATATATATAAGCAGGGATTCCTTCTTTTTATACCAAACTTCAAAGTTCAGTCTCATTTCATCTTTCTTTTCCCTTCACTTGATTTTCATTCCTCCTTCCTTTCCACACCCCCAACTTAGGATTTTGGCCTAAGTTGGCTATTCAAACATGGCGATGCTTCAAAAAGGATTTTAGGTGAGAAAGTAGGGTTGGCTCAAGAGGTTTACTTTTGGTTTTGCCAACAAATGGGTTAGGCTCAAATGGTGCAAAAATGGATGTAGCCTCAAGTGGTAGTCACAAAAGATTTAGGACATTTAGGTTCCCTCTTTGAATTATCGCCCAAGATCACACCTTGCATTCACCAATATTTAAACAATTAGACTAACAAGGCAAATTTTAGGACTCCACACACATGCTTTCAAGTAAGACCTCTCCACACATGAAACTTTGAAATACACTCATTTAGCAAAGCCTGAAAAGATCAAAAGCGTCTGTACGATGTTCATTGCAAGGCTCACATCAGAATGCAGCTACTCAACAAAAGATTCAAAAAGATCTCTGAAAAGTGAAACCACATTGATTTCATTCTTCCAACACCAACACTATACACCAAGCTTATCATGAGTACTATTCAAGACATTGATATTGGACACAATCGATCCTCGAATCATTATCAATGAAAACTTTCAACATTTCACAATTTTCAAAACTCATGGGGGGTTAAATAATTGAGAGAAAGCGAAAAAAGACAAAAGTGATACAATAAACCAAATGAAGCACTATAATATAACCAAATATAAACTAATACAAACATCCAAAACTGAAAAGTAAGAAAATACAAAGCAAAAAGGGAATATTGGCTCAAAGGCCCTCTCCCTATCAAAAAGAAATAAACAACGTCCTCAATGCAAAGATAATAAAGTACAGGAAGCAGAGGAAAAAGAACCCCCCTTACAGGCTAAGCTTGTGGAGCGCCCTCATTTGGTGCCTCAAGAAGGGAAACATCACCCAGGGCATCAGTGCTCGACAATAATATCACTGGAGGCAACAAGGCAGTATCAACTGGGGCATCAGTGCCTATCACCACACTCCGAGGAATGGTGGAGTCTGAAGAGACTCTACTATTACCAACCGCTGAAGTCTCCCGAAGGGATCGCTCCAGGGTGGCCTGAACAATCACCTCCCCGATCTCCTATATCTCTGTAAGTGTCTGGGCAATCCCCTGCTCATCCTCCTCACACCTCATCTCCTCCTCATCTGTCTCTGTGGACAAATCATCATTGGCCCTCTCAACATCCATATCATCACCATAAACAGTCACAGCTAACTCAGGCTGCACACTAGAAAAAGGCACACTGCTGGGCACTATTGGTGGCAAAGAGGCTGGTGCATCTAGTAGGGAAATATTGCCCCATAGCATAGAGAGGTCGGTAAACTGTAGCTGAGTTACATTTGCTCACAAAGTAGCAAGCTCACCCCTCATGGTGTCTAGTGCATCGAAACTGTCCTCGGCCTTCTCTCTGGCCTTTTCTCTCGCAGTAAGGTTTTCCAACCTCACACCATGGGCCTCAATCAACCCCTCATACGTAGTCACCTTGTCCCTCAAAGGAGCCAAGGCCTGCTTAATAACCCTATCAATTTGCCCAGGCAAGTCCTTCTCAACCCTCGCGGCTCTGACATCTGTCGATCGGGCAAGACTACCCATTTGATATATCAGGGCCTGGGTCAAGGGGGTATGAGCAGTAGGAGTGGAGGTAGGTACTTCAGAAGCAACAAAAGAACTAGCAACAACAGGAGTAGCAGAACTTGAAGGCACAGTAGAAGGGGAGGATATACCTGCCTGCTCCACAGAAGGAGCAGGTGTGCTAGCCTCATATGCTAGAGTCTTTGGATAAACCACGGGTGTAGTATCTGGTAGTGGCGGCTTTCTTCGAGCTACATAGTCCCGTAAGTACTCAGCCTTAATCCTCCGAATATCGTTAGAGGAGGCCGGTGTGATCCATTCATCAGATTTTCCCCAAAAGGGAACTCCTACTTCTAACAAAGTTGAGTAATAAGAATTGGAAATAGAAGGGAGGTATGCTCTTGCCTAGACCTCATAAGCATTTCCTCGACAATGATCAACTCGACAATGAGTTTAATCCGATCGATTATACACCCCATTAACATTGCTTTGGGAAGCCTGAGAATGGACTCATTTTGAGACGACATCAGATTGATACTGATGAATCCAAACCAATAGCGGCCCACTATATTCATATATTTCTTTTCAATTGGCTTTCCTTCTGCTATCTATGGAGGAGAAACATCTGCAATAAGAGGTGCGAGCCATTCCTTGTGGGCATCCAATTTGAACTTCACGAAAAGCTGGAACATGTCAGGTAAGTTATTTGCGGTCCCAAGAACTTCATTGACTGCACTAGCATCACATGGCATTTTCTTTCCCTTTCTCTTCTTAGGCAGAGCTTGAGCATAAGCTTTGTAGAACTCTCTAACCCACTTTGGCACATAGGGTTGTTTGGCTTTTGTGAATTGCTCAAACTTGTGAAATTTTATTGCTTCCCACATGGCTGGATATTCACTCATGACTCCATCAGTTGATAACCTACGTTCCTCCAGAATGGTTAGTTCTCCTTCTACCTTGAGCCTATTTAATACCCTTGGAGATATGATCGGGAGAACACCGGATGCTGGAGTTGGATCTTGTGGAGGCGATGTTAACTTGGAGTGAATATTGACCTGCTTAGTGGCAATATGCTTTTGAATTTTCTTACCCCCCTGATAGGGGTCTGTGGATTATCTTTTTGAGCATGAGAGGCCTCTGAGGGTTCATTAATGGATATTTCCTTAAGTTTCTTTGGAGGAGGAGGAGGAGAAGGGGAGTCTCTGTTTGACTCTGTGTTAGATCGCACCACCTATTTACCTTTTGTACGTGCCATAATCTGCAAAACACATTCAAACATAGGATTTGTGAAGGTTAGTTGAAATCAAACTCATTTCAAAGCACAATTCAAAAATTATCCTGAGGCTGGCCTATTGGGAAGGCGGATTGCCTAACAGGATTGGCGAGCTCACCAAAATAGAGAGTAGCAGAAATCTCAAGAATCAGGCACAAAGGGTGGAATCAATTCCAACTTGGTGATTTGCCGAGTTGGTTTTGGTGGGCTAAGACAAGTCCTTCGAAACTGACAGTGCAATTTGAAAATAAACAGAACTCAAGGGCGTTGTCCTCTCCCAATCGGTGATTTGCCAAGTGGGTTCGGCGGACTAAGACAAGCCCGCCGAATGGGACAGTACCTAAGGTCACATATATGCTAAAAAATGAGTTGAGACTTATTCAGTGATTCACCTAACTTCCTTGGTGAGCTAAGACAAGCCCACCGAACAGGAAGTGTTCATCCCAATGCCTAATTTTTGCGGCTAAACCCAACATACATAACAAAAACCAGCTTCCCAACATCATTACAACCCATGGGTACTCAGACTTCCCCCAGATATTGCTAAGTATTGCTCGAATTGATGATTTTCCCTTAAGAAAGTAGTTACCCTGACTATCATTGGGAAAAATCATGCAAATAGGTCAACACTGGGTTACTCAGACTTCACCCACATAAAATTAGGCTTAGACCCAGCAAATCTATCAGTTCAATTTCAAAATTCAACCAACACAATCAAGATTAGCATTCTACATGCACACACAGGAAAATAACTCATGGGTACAGTTTGATACGCATAATAGAAAGCTACCCAACAAAATCTAACAATCAGTATCAACTAATGGCTTCAAGCCCACAACCACATTGCAATTGAAAACTCAAAATTCTCAGTAAAAATCAAAAGCCAACCTTAGTATCAAGCAGTACTCCAAAATAATAAGGAAATGGGGTTGAGTTGACAGTGAAAGCAAGAAAACGAGCTCCTCAAACTTCAAAATCACACACATATGTGTCACAAGCACTCAAAAGATGCAATGCAAGAGAAAGGAGAGGAAAATGTTTCAATATATCAAAGGAATTGCTTTTTTAATTTGAAAAGACCCTTGGCTTTTTTATATCAGGCCCATTTGGCGGTCTCAAATAGTGTCACCGAAATCACCAATTGGAGCTCAGGCTCGCCGAACATGCCTGAACGAACACCACACCTGAAGGCTGATTCGGCAGACCTGATGGAGTCCGTATAGTACACTTTGGTGAATCGCCATTTGGAGCTTAGACCGCCTAAATTGACTGTGCACTTTTCCATATGCTCAAGCTCAGAAGGCAGACAAGAATGAATTCACACAACACCTTTGGCGTATCGACGCTTAGGTCTTGGAATCGCCTAATGCTCCCTTTTTCAACCTTTCAACTTCTTCTCAACCTGCACTTGCAATGCACGTTATTGAAAGCAATAAACACAAAAGTAAAGACTTGGGTTGCTTCCCAAGAAGCATCTTATTTAATGTCATGGCATGACATAGTTCTCAATTCCTTAACATTCATTTTTAGGATTCAAGATGGTGTCACTGGGCAACGTTCCCTTTTTCCTTGGATTGAGATTACTAGAGATCTGGCCCAATTGGGTCTCCAGCTGCTTGATAGACACCGAATGAGAAGTCACTATTTGGGATAAAGTGGAGAAGTCATTTTTCAATTCCTTCAACACTTTGTCGGACCCTTCAACCTTGTTGAATATCCTTGTAAGCATTTTTTTTTTCGGTTTCTTTCTGGCCCAACCATGTCTTTTGGTCGTTGATGATCATGGGGAGGCACATACCTATCTTTCTCAACCTCCCTGTCTCTCCAATTTCTACCTTGACAATCTTTCCAACCACTATCTTTATCCTTATTCCAACCTTGGTTCCCACCTTGTTGTTGATAATTGGTGTGAGAACCCCCCATTTGATTTCCCAAATATTGAACTTCCTAACTGTATAATGCCTCAAATTTGGCATCGTCCAGGCACTTCCCACTATTGGTTCCAACCACATTTACCGACTTAAGTCCACCTCCCATGACATGTTTGGACAACAAATCAAGCTTGTTCATCATTTTAGCCATGTTTTCATCTCGTTCATGGTGTTTCTCAATTTGTTCTTTACTCATACCCACCTGTAGATTAGGAACTTGGTCTTTCCTAGTATGCTATGCTCGGTTAACTTTGGTGATATCATCTAGCAGCAACACAACCATATTATATGGCTGTTTCATTAATCCTCCTTGGACCAAATGATCAGTCACACCTTTATTGACTGAATCAAGACTATAATAAAAGTATTGTAGCAGTAAATCGTCTGGAACACCATCTGTTGGACATTGCAAGAGTAGTTTCTTGAACCTTAGCCTAGTCTCATGTATAGGTTCACCTCCAATGCGCTTGAAATTTTAGATCTGGGTTCGAAGTTTAATCATCTTCGAGGGTGAAAAGAGTTTCTCCACAAAGTGATAGTGTCATTTGGCAATTCTTCCAACCATCTTGAAGCTCCACCTGTTAAAGAGAACGAGAATAACCTCAACCTTACGGACTCTTGAGAGATGTTATTGAACACAAATGGTCCACATACCTCCACAAAATTCCTGAGGTGTTCATGGGGGTCCTCATGAGCTAGTTCCCTAAAGATTCCTCTTAGTTGGAGCAATTGTAGCATTATTCTGGTTACATGAAATACAGCCCCCCCGGCTGTGGGAGGTATCCGGATGGCTCCCGTGGTTTGAAAAATATTCACATACATATCATTCAAATCACACATGTTGTCATTTTGACCATTGTGACTATTGTTATCACTACCATGGTCACTCATTTTGTAAGACCTGCAAATCAGCCAACAACAACACAAACAACAATATACTATAATTAAACAAAATTAAAATCAACCATCGTTTCCCAACAACGATGCTATTTTTTATAATGCTCAATTGTCCTCCTTAAAACCAGTAAAAGGGACAACGGTCATTGTCAATAAAAATCCAACAAAGAGTCGGGGTCGAATCCCACAGGGAACAATATATCTTAGAGAATTCTTAACAAGAAATTTGGATTGTAAAATTTCTCATTTGTAATAGTATGAACAAGTGGGTGGATGAATCCATCAATTTTAATAAAAAGATTTGGTTATCAATTGTCACAATTAAACTATAATTTTGGAGAACTCAAGAGTTAAAAAACAATCTAGGGGTGTGGGGATTAGAAGTCAATGTCACATAGGGGTAATTGTGCTGCTCTATAGTGATGAACATTTAGGAATAGGCTAGGTCATCTTCAATGATGATAATCATCTTTCAATCTCAAAGCATCTATGCATAGAATCTCCTTTCGGTCTCATCTATATGCCAATCTAAACAACCCAAAACCTTACTCTATTCTCTCTTTCGATACATAAATAGGGCTAATATATCCGACCCATAACCTCTATTTTCAAGCAAGATACAGACATCAAACTTAAATTGCTAGTATTGGACTAATTACCCACTCCAATAAATCTCTTTCGAGCATCGACTGGAGATCGAAAGTAGGAATTAAGTTTGCAACCTTAACCTATAAATTAATCCCATGCTAATTAGCCCAAATTCATGTATGAACAACAACAAAATAGAGAATAATACAATACCCACTACATTAAATCAACACCCAACCTCATAATTGCACCCCAAGATCTTGCTGTTTTAGCCACCCATCACAAAAAGTAAAGAAAATATACCTTCCATGAAACAACCATAGGTAATATGAAATTAAGCAATTACAAGTAAACCCACTTTGGGTTCAATATCAATATGTCAATTTCAAGAACAAAGTTGAGAAAACCCCAAAAGCTAGAAAGTGTTCTTCACAAAGTAAAGTGTTTCACTCTCTACCAAAATATTCAGGCTCAAAAAGTAATCCAAAAAGTCTCACCAATTCTACATTTTCTCTCTCATTTGGGCTATTTATAGGTTCACAAAATTTGGCCAAAAAACTCAGTGCGCATCTCATTCAGTGACATTAATTGGGATCGCCGAGCTCATTCGGTTAATCACCTCTGATGCTTCAACTCATCTTTTCATGCTCAAGGCTTCAGGTGTTTGAACCTCAGTCAGTGAACTCATTTGTGTCTGCCTGTCACATTCGGTGAATCACTGAGTACCACCTTGGTTCGCTTTTCAAGCATTCAATTTTCCTCCTTGCATTGTCATCTTTGGCGACACTCAGCTAGGTCACCTTTCTAATTTGGCGAGTCACCTTATTAGTCAGAGTTCGCCGACCTATCTTGCTAGATTCAAGTGATGTGCATTGTCCATTTAGGCGGGGCCATGCTCATTAGGCGATCCACCTTTCTTGTTTGGCGATCATCACTGTGTGGTTTGTATTTCTTTTTGCATTTTTGGCCATTCTTTCACACATTCATCCTTGCCTTGTCCATTATCCTTCATAGCTACAAATTATAAAACTATAATCAGAACAGGACAAAATTAGGCAATGATAAACTAATTATTAAGCTAAATAAGCCTCAAATGAGTGCAAATCTACAACTCATCAAGGTGTATAAGTAGTAGTTAGCTGTTTGATAATATCTTTTTCAGTACATAATTCTTCAAATTATTTTGAAAAATATTCACATCCTCGGTCGGTTCTTAAAGCCTTTATGCTTTTATCTAATTGATTTTCAACTTCATTCATATATCTCTTAAAGCAGTCAAGTGCTTCAGATTTATGAGAAATCAAATAGACATAACCAAAGCGTGTGAAATCATCAATAAATGTATTGAAGTATGTAGCACCAGAACTTGCCCTCACATTCATTGGACCACAAATATCAGAATGAATTAACTGGAGTGGGAACTCAGCTCTCTTATGCTTTCCAAATGGTTTAAGCGTAATCTTTCCAGCAAGACAATTTTCACAAGTTGGCATATTGATTGTGGTGAAAGAACCTAAATGTCCTTCCTTTACCAATCTATTCATTCAATCTTGCCCTATGTGACCTAATCTTACATGCCATGTAAAAACATCAATATTATGGTTACTTGAATAACAAGCCATTACACAACGATTAACATAATAATCATAAGTTGAGGAATTACAATCTAAAATCATAAATGGTCATAATGAAGTCCAAAATCATATAAAACATTATCTAGAGTTATTTAACACCATTATGACTAAAAAACAAATCAAAACCAGTGTCTAAAAGAACAGATACAAATACTAAGTTTCATCGAATCTCTGAAGCATATAGGACATCATGCAACATCAAAGAATGGCCACCACGCAAGTCTACTTTGCAAGTGCCTATCCCTTTGACTTCCAGTTTAGCATTATTTCCTACGTAGATCCACCTTGATTTAGATGAAACTCGATGAAACTCCACAAACGCTTCTCGATCTCGACTCATGTGGTCGGTGGATCCTAAGTCTAATCCACATAGGATAAGATTCAATTAATAAGGAAGTGATAGAAAAATATGTAACACTTAGAGATGCATTTAGAAATGCTACCTTTTTTGGCTCGGTACATTCACGAGCAAAGTGCCCCATCACTTGGCAATTATAACACTTCATTTTGCTCTTCTCTCTCTTCTTGAAGAACCATTTTCCTTTCTTCGAATTAGGCTTCTTATCTTTCTTAGAGGGTCTGTCTCCGTTCTCTTTGTCTTTCTCATTCCTTTTTCAATTCTTCTTGCGCTTGAAGCCTGAAGACTTTGTGCCACTTGACTCTTCCACAAAGGCATTAGCAGTAGCTTTAGCAGCACCAAGATGCTCATCTCAAGTTCAACATGTCGAGCAACATTCGAAATTTTTTTGATACTATCATTATGGGTCAAGTTAACCTTTAAATGTTCCCAATTATCGGGAAGAGATCGGACCACTACATGAACTTATTGTTCATCTGAAAGAGCATGGCCAACACTCTTGAGTTGAGCTATCATGTTTGACATCACCCTAAGGTGTTGTTTGATATTTTGATCCTGACGCTTCTTGTAAGTGTTAAATTTGATAGTCAACTGTCAGAGGCGGGTCACAAACGTGCCCCCATACATTTCTTGTAGATGTGCCCACATAGCATGAGCAGTAGAGAATTCCTCACATTCATGTATGAGGTCATCAACCACAGAACTAATAATTATTCCACGTGCAGTGGAATTAGGTTTTTTCCAAGCTTTGTAAGCTTCAAGATTCCTTCTATGCTGTGCAGAGTTACCCTCTTTTGGTTGATTCAAAACATGATTTATACCTTCCAGAGCACTTTGCTCTTCTAGTACATACCATATTTTACGACTCCAGATGTCGTAACTGTCACTGTTTAATTTTTCACCTTTGTTTAAGTTAGCAATGATACTTTTTGATACCATGACTGTATTTGAGAGGCAATTAGGTAAGAATATTTATTCAATTTTCATGTGACATACACATTCAAGAAAATCAATTCTCTTAAAGATTTTATATTGAATATAAAATTGAAAAGACACGTAAGTATCTAATCATCATCTATAAATTAAATATTTAACCAAAATTCGAAACTAATTTCTTAATGTGTATTCTAATATATTTTAGATCAAAATCACAAAGATCTACATGTTTAATAATCAAACACCATATGATAATGCACAATAGAATAACAATTCACTAATCCATAAAAGGATAAAACACATCTTTTCATATTAAAGCATAATCAAAGATGTTCTTGACAGAATTTGTAAAGAATAAATAAGATGTTCATTACTAAACTATGCTTCTATGAGAAGTTTCACCCACTTAACTCCTATATCCACCAAATACCTCCATAATGGCTCATCATTCCCAATGTCGTAATAAGTTTTAATCAGTTCAATCTTCCAGTATTCTGGTAAGGAGTGATATAAAACGACGAATGCATCTCGATCCTCAACATAAATGAAATTTTCATGAATCTCATTTAATTTCATGTTAAAGGATCTGAGAAAATCTAGCAAAGAGTCAAGAAGATCCATATGGATTTTCTTGAAATCCTCAAGAAGTCTCCTTTCTTTCCTTTTCTGAGCTCTTATATCTCTATCTTGATTTTGCTGCGTCCTTGAGTCATTCCTAATGACTTCATGCTCAGAGTCTGAATCATACTCGCGACGCATTCTTCTACTTTTCCCTTTTGCTCCTATATTAGTACCGCTCCCACTTGGAGCAATATTAGCAAATTCCCGTTCAACCTTATCTGAAATGGGAATAAGAAAACAATAAGAATGGTTGAGCCACTCAATGTGACAATATATGTCACTATTATTTGTAGAAGGCAAAATTGTTTAAGGAACTTAAGGACGAAATGAATTATAAAGACCAATTTTTGAAAAACATAATATATAAACACATATACTATCAAAAATCATCATAAAAGGACACAAAATCCTTTTCCAAAAGAATAATCTTAGAAGGACACAAAAACATTTAAAAAATAATCCTTAAAATGTTTTTCAGCCCAACTTCAAAATATCATTTCTCATTCGATTTTAATCTGTTTTACTCATACAATATATCCACGAAAAGCTATAAATGAGTAGATCATGATGAAATAAGTTTCAAAGTAAAATTTTGAACCAGAAGTACTATACACGCAGATAACAGAAGAAGTTTTCTTTTATTAACTGCAGTCCAAAATCAGTCAACTTTCAAAAAATCATATCTCATTCATTTTTAATCAGTATTACTCATATAATATATCCACAAAAAGGTACAAATGAGTAGATCATAAATATATAAGTTTCGAGCCAAAATTTTGAACAAGCAATTCCCAAATTGCAATAAAATAGAAGCAAAAAATAAAAACCACGAAATGAAAAACTTTTTTTTCTTTTATAAAATTTTTGGCAACTTCTGTCATAAACTAAACCACAGAGTTCCAATTCGGCGGCCAACAATATTAGTCTTTTTCATCTATTATAAATATCAAAATAATGGATGATACAAAAAAAAACTAGAAATCACATGGAATAAAATATACATTCAATATCACCAAAAATAATAGACAAGGATGAACAAACAACCTGGTTCTGATACCATTGTTATAGTATCGTAATAGGAACAAGATCGTGTACCTGTTACCAGCAGTGAAAGTTTAATAATGCCTTTGATGTAGATTCACTCCAAATCTGAATATCCACAAGATCGACTTTGTCTCTCTTTGAAATGTAGTGCAATTAACAAACTAAGAGTCTTCTTAGTGTGTTGATTGAATTGTGAAAATCTAGGATAACTTTCTCTTCCGTTTCTTTTATGGTTTTGGTTTTCACGTTCTCCACTATTTTCCCACCCTTAGAAAATTAGTCCCATTAGGAGACTTTTAAGGAGAGGTTGAACAGTTACTTTGTAATTGCTCCCTCTTATCCTTTAAAATAGAATTATCCATTAATTAATTCTTTTTTAGAAATTAATTAAATTGGATCGGGTCGAGTCGATCCACGACCCAAAACTTAAATCAATTATCTAGAAAATTCCAAAATGAGAAATCAAGATTTGAAACCGAACCTTCAACCATGGTGGATTTCGAAGCTTTCTACCAAAGAAATTTTGATGTAGTGTGTAAATTTCAATTCTGACCTCAAAAGATCACACCAAATCATATTTTCAGCCCAGTTTCATCTTCGGAGGTTCCAATATTAGAGTCTTGAAATGCCTACTAATTTGAAGCTTCTCTGTTAAGTTGCTACTGAGTTACTTTTCAAGATACAGTAATTTAGCCATGCATAAGTTTGAGAGTGTTTAGATTAGAACCTAATAAGTTTTTTTACATTGAGCATTGCAAGACATTTTGTACAATTTTCATATCCTAAGTATTCTTTAATTTTTAGAGCCATGGGGGATAAAAAAAATCTACGTAATTTATAATATATAATAATCTATTTTGTCTTGAGCTAAGTAGTCTAAGAAATGGCCTTCAAGACAAAAAAAAGTATAACTGATAATGGCAAATATCTTTGTTTTTCTTATCTTATTTTTGGTGCAAGGATGCATTTAACTTTCTTATCTTAGTTTTTCATCATATGAGTGAGCATTTGAAAGCAAATGATGGACCCTAAAAAATTGTAGGTACTGGTTCATTGAGATTTTATTGTCTGTTAAAACTTTCAAATTTGTTTCTTTATCTCTCCTTCTATGTATCCATGTAGAGTGTTGCACACATTCCTTTAGGTTTTTAACTTGTTTGTAGGTTTCGCATGATAATCAATAATTTAGCTTTAGAGGACAATAGTTTATTGGTCTTAATTTGGGAATCCCTAAATAATTAGGTACTGCGAAGATAATTTTTCATATGATATTTTACCAACAAAATACAAATGATAATCCATTGGATAAGTAGAAAAATTAATAATATAGAAGCAATTGATATTGGTTAATAGAGTTGATATTGGTTAATAGAGTAAGCGTCACATGACCTCATCTTTTGCAATTGCACTAGCGAGGAGCGTAGAACGTCTGTAATGTGTTAAAGACTACAGTGATTTGGAAGCTAAAAGTGCTTTTTTTGGCATGTTCTGTCCTTGTTTTGGTCAAGATATGAAAGTATAAACTATGAATTTTAGCAAGTTAAGTGAAATGATATTTAGATTAGGAAATCAGAGATCTTTATTAGTCTTTGGTTCTAATATGAAGCATGTACTATTTTTGTTGAGAATGTATATGTAACACCCCAGAAAATTTCTACGTTAAAACCAAACCATTCTTGAATTGCGTATAGGGTCGTACCGAGTGATTCTTAATTTTCTTAGATTCTAAGGTTAATTCATTAGTGTGGGAATGATTTTGGATATCAATTAAAGCCACTAGAATCCCCTAGCACAAAGTTGAGTTGGAAACTTCCCTACAGAGTGAGTTTTGACTTAAGAATTCTACTTAAGTCAACTTCAAACGATCATATCTCTCAGAACATAAAGAATTAGGTGGCCCATTAGTTATCAAATTGAAGGTCTTTGTGTCCTCTATCTAATGCCACCAAGTTTTCTAAATTTGAAGCTTGGAGTAAAACATTATGCCTATGTGAGTGAAGTCTCTCTATTTAGGGCACTTCATTCGTTTTAGAAAATGGTATTTATGTCTTTTACTTTTTCCCACTAGGCTTATCACGTTTTTCCTGACCCAATTAAGGGTCTAATCAGATTCTAAATCACCTATTCACATTCTTAAACATTTAGGATTTTAGAGCGAGGTTTCAAGAGGAGAAAAAGGGCTAAGTTCAAGCGTTCTTTAAGATTTATGGAATTCGCCAAGAACATTGTTCTTTCAAGGTATGTAAGGCTTCTCACAGTGATGGATTTGTTCTTCCTCTTGCCATACATCTAATTCATCCATGAATTTGTCCATGAAATCATTATATTAAGAGATTCTTGAGTAGTTCTTGAGTTTTAAGCTTCATTATTTAACAATGGAGGTTTTTGAGTTCTTGAGATGAGGGTTTTTCGAATGAGTGGTGTTTCTTGAAAGATTTTGAGTGAGAATTCGATAATTTTGTGATGCGTTTGTGAATCAAAGAGTGTTTGGAAGAAACCAATCGATTCTAGATGAGTTAGGGCCCGAAATTGAGCAAGAAAATTCATCGAATTTCTGGTTCGGGACTGGGGAAATGCCCCACCATTGCGCCAAGAGGCCTGGGGTGGTGCGCCTACAGTACGCCCGAAACCAGCTTCTGAAGTTTGAGGCTTAGGGCGGTGCGCCCGCAATACGCGAGAGGTCGCCAGGCCCTTTTCTTCTTCGTTCTTCATCTTGTAAGCATTCTTTTAAATTGTGTGTTTGCTCTCTTCTTAATATGAACTCTTAAAGTCTTCATTAATCCATGAGAGTTTACATGTCCTAATCACATGTCTCAATTTACATTCCAAACTAAAGTAAATTTAAAAGGAAAGTTCAAGAGGTCTTTTTGAGTCATTTTGAGAATTCTTTTGTAATTAACAATGGTTTTGATTTAAGTCTTGAGAAGGTAAATATGAGAATGAGAAGAGTTGTATTCATGATTGAAAAAGAGTATAAGGGAACTAAGTATTCCCAAATGTAACACTTTTACATTTAAAAGAGAGAAACATTGATTTCTGAATGAGTTATGAGTACAGAGATACTTCAGAGCAGTTACCTCTTTTAAGAGGATCTTTTGAGTAATTACCTCAAATTGAGAAAAAAGAATATTTTTAAACATTGAGCATGAGTATATATATTTATTGGGAGTAGTATTGAGCATTGATATGGGGGAGAGTTTAGACAACTCACAGCCTCCATAAACTATGTATGCCAACATGGGTAAATGATTCATACTTTTTAGATGACTTCCTTAGTGCCTTCGGGCAGAGCTTAGTAGATCCATTTAGTTGAGGTGTTCTATACCCCGGCAAGGTATAGGACAGTTCTGGCAGCATGGGTGAGACACTGTATCATCACGTAGCTTATAGTGATGGTTGTCGATTAGAAAAACTCCCAAATAGAGTAAAAAGTACTTTCATTGTATTTTCGCATATAATTTTCTTTGAGTTATTATATTATATTTTGTGAAGCTTTAAATGATATTATCTCTATTTATGCTTTATATTGAGTTGAGTTGAGTTGAGTTTAGTATTTCTTTCAGCCTGGTCAGTTCAATATATGCTTTTATTACATTCTGTTGGTAAAAGTATAAATGATTTTCCCATCGTGAATTATATTATACTTTTGTTGAGTTGCTGTCAGAGTTTCAGTTCAGTTATTTGTTATTCAGCTATATTACATACTCGTGCATTCCATGTACATTGTCATTAAACCTGCATCTTTTTATGATGCAGATACATGTGTTCAGGATCATCAACAGACGCTTTGTTGAGATCACTCTACACTTCAGCCTGCTTTTGGTGAGCCTCATTGCATTCCGGAGGACTTCACATTACTTTCTAGTTAGTAGTTTTGAGATGTCATGGGTCTTGTCCCGACATCCTTCTTTAATAGTAGAAGCTTCATAGATAGACAGAGTCGAGGTGTCTTTCAGTATTTACTCTCTTTGAGTTGTATTCAAAACTATAAGTATTGTTATTAAGTATTTTTTCAGATTTTATGAGATGAGTATTTGAGTTTAACGGATTTAATTCTGTTTTGAGCCTATCATTGCTTGAGTAAGTCTTTCGCTAAGTAGTCAGCCATGCCAAGGGTTCGCTTGGGTACCAACAATAGTTCTCGAGTGCCGGCCACATCCAGGGTGTAGGTTCGAGGTGTGACAATCTTTGTATTAGAGCATAGGGTTTAAGTGTCCTAGGGTGTCTATGAAGCCGTGTCGGTAGGATCTTATTTATGGTAGTGAGAGCCCCACTTCTATAAATGAGGGACTACAAACATTTAAATAAAGTTTCCCTTCTTTCATACTCTAAATCGTGTAATAGAACTATGTCATGAGGAAATTATTCAAACTCGTGTGTTTCTCAGATCAATTCTACTACCCCTCATACTCAAGGTAGTTGAAAAACAAAGCCCAGATCCTTATCGATGAGTTACTCTAAGCAACAGTCTTCAAAAAGTCACAAGATTGCAGAGGGTCTTGAGAGAAGCCCGTGAGTGAGCTTAAGTGTTGAGATTCGAGAGAATGCACTTTTAATTCATATGAATCATGCGTTCGATCTAAAAGTGAAATGTACTCCCAGACTCTCTTCTCTAAACCTTTTTTCAGTTGAGACCCTTATGAGGAAGTGTGATTTAGAGCTTGGGTAGTATCTTCACTTGGAAAGATAGTATGAGTGAAGATGTTATGAGCCAGTAGTAGTAGAAGCACCCAGAGTAGAAGGAATGCATGCAGAGGTATAGTAATCTAAGAAAGGGAGATAGTGATAAGGTAAGTTACGTTGTTTCAGTCATACACCCAATAAGTTATTAATGAGGAGTTTTCCCTTATGGGTAGAGTAAGAAGTGATGAGTTTGTGTAGATTTCATGATAGAAGGTAGAGTAAGAGTTACTAGTATGGATAAGTTAGAGTATACTTTAAACAGAAAGGAGTTTATGTCAATGACATTGTGTTGGTGAAGGCTAAGTATAAGTGTTGAATAGAAGAGCCGAGTATTCATGATGTGATAGATTTAAGCTAGGCCTATGATTTGTAAAAGGAGAGCCCCATGATATTTAGGGGTTATAGAACTAATTAGGCAATGATGTATAGTGAATGGGTAAATAGTACTTAAGTTGTGAAATTAAATGTGACAGTAATCTATAAATAGGTAGACTGAGAGATAAAGATTGACTACTTGTCATGAGATCTTAGTGAGTGAGTGTTTCTTAAGTTTATCTAGTAGTTGTAAGTTAGTATAGTAAGATAGCAATTATATTAATATCCGTATTTAGTAATAGACACTAAGCTTGAATTTTAGATGAGTGTCATGATCAAAGGGATGGCAACATGAGGGTGATGATGTTAGTTCGAAATCTGATTTAGTAGGTTTGACATAAATTAGGTGAGAAAGTAAGGTGTTAATTTTTGATAAGTGTGAGTGGTACAAGTGTGGGATTCTGACTTTTAGATGAGAGCAATAAAGTGCGGCTAAGTCATTAGAGTAACAAGAGCATTAAGAGGTGTACCCGAGATCGTATATAGTCAGACGAGGTTCCAATTAAGTTAATGATTTTTCATGTGTGCCTACAAAGTATATTTGAGCTGTCAATGTGGAATAGGCTGATGTAACCATTATTTATTTTCCCTTAAGAGTTAGATAAAGCGGTCTTATAAGCCAATGTAAAGAGGTTAAGAGGAGCATCATAGAAAGAGGTCTTAGAAGGAACCCTAGTACCTTCGCATGGAGGGTTAAAAAGCCATGAGATAAGCCTTTCCCGAGTACTAGAGTAAAGCAAATGTAGACCAGTTTAGAGATGATGTAATAGATCCATAGCTTCAAAGTGTTAGCTTCAGACCTAAGGGGGAGATGATAAGACGAGGAATCAAGTCAAGTGTTGAGAATCAGATAGTAATAGGTTCAGAAAGAGTTAAAGTGTTATATCGATCCATTCATACTCTAGCATATTCCTCAAAGTCCAGTCGTTACAACATCCTGTTGATGTCTCTTATATTTGAATTGTGTCCATGACTTATGTTCATACACTTCAAACAGATTTACATCTATGCTCAGTTCCCAGAATGAGGGGCAAAGACTTTAGCCTATGGATCTCAATCTTACTCCATAAATTTATGGATATCATCCTCATAATGTGAACCTATTCAGATAAGCACTCATGTCTCATAGTATGCTCAGTATCGCAAATTCATGATTTGATCTCAATGGCTAGCAACATAATGTTATGTCATACATATACTTATATCAGAATTCTTGAATGAATCGTGCTTATGATCTTTCATCCTAAAGCTCTTTCAGTGATCCTTTTAGTTAGAAAGGGATGTTGATGATAATATTTGAGTGATGATAGAAGGAGAGGGTTGATGTTTCTTATTGCGATAGTGGTGATGTTCTTATTCCATCTAAGGTTATAATGTGGAGGAGGAATAGGATGAGGTTTTACTATGAGTAATAGTTAAATGAGAGAAAGTAGCGGTTCCTAGTAGTAGTGCGTGAAGTTTCCATTGGTAGAGATGATGAGAGAATGAAAAATTCTTAGAAGGATTGGTTAGTAGGAGTTCATGGAGTGGCCATAGTACTAGGATTTAATGTGGTGTTGTTGACATGTGGATAAATGCATGATGCATTAGGTGTTTCTTGATATGGGCCCAAGGTTGGTTGAATGCAGTTATAAGGAGAAGTATTCTTGGGATAAGATTCCCTATAGACGTATAGAATCTGAATCTTGTGGTTTAGATAAGTATAACCATCTCATGTTTCGCACCTTGTGAATTAGAGATTAGGCTTTAACACAATAAGAGCAAGCGATTTGACTTAGATATTTGTAAGAGTAGTCTTATACTCTAGTGGGAGCTATGAGTTGCAGCTAATAAAGTGTAGTAATCAGAAAGTAGAGTATAGTTGAGAAGTGTTGCTAAGCTTAAAAGCTACTAGTTATATCACTCGAGGCATAGTAGTCACATCCTTACTTCGTGCTCGGATACCCTTGTTTCATGTCATAGCCTATAATCTTGAAATATTATGGGGGCTTCGTGCCAGGTGTGCTAGAGTCCATATTCAAAACTCTCAGTAGAAATCACTTCCGCCTATGTTAGTAAGCAAGTTCAGAAGTCAAAACAGGTAGTTATAGTAACTTTTTTCCTCCATTCCTAGTTTAACCATCATTCGAGGATGAATGATCCCAAGGGGGAGATATTGTAACACCCTAGAAAATTTCTAAGTTTAGACCGAACCATTCTTGAATTGCGTATAAGGTCGTACCGAGTGATTCTTAATTTTCTTAGATTCTAAGGTCAATACATTAGTGTGGGAATGATTTTGGATATCAATTAAGGCCACTAGAATCCCCTAGCACAAAGTTGAGTTGGAAGCTTCCCTACCGAGTGAGTTTTGACCTAAGAATTCTACTTAAGTCAAATTAAAACGATTATATCTCTTAGCACATAAGCAATTAGGTGGCCCATGATCTATTAAATTGAAGGTCTTTAAGTCCTCTTTCCAACGCCACCAAGGTTACTAAATTTGAAGCTAGGAGTAAAAGGTTATGCCCATTTGAGTGAAACCTCTCTATTTAGGGCACTTCATTCGTTTTAGAAAAGGGTATTTTGGTCTTTTACTTTTTCCTACTAGGCTTAGCACGTTTTTCCTGACCCAATAAAGGGTCTAATCAAATTCTAAATCACTTATTCACGTTCCTAAACACTTAGGATTTTAGAGCGAGGTTTTAAGAGGAGAAAAAGGGCTAAGTTCAAACATTCTTCAAGATTTGTGGAATTTGCCAAGAACATTGTTCTTTCCAAGTATGTAAGGCTTCTCATAGTGATGGATTTGTTCGTCCTCATGCCATACATCTAATTCATCCATGAAATCATTATATTAAGAGATTCTTGAGTAGTTCTTGAGTTTTAAGCTTCATTCTTTAACAATGAAAGTTTTTGAGTTCTTGAGGTGAGGGTTTTGCGAATGAGTGGTGTTTCTTAATAGAATTTGAGTGAGATTTTGATAATTTTGATTTGGGTTTGTGAATCAAAGAGAGTTTGGAAGAAACCAATAGATTCTAGATGAGTTAGGGCCCGGAATTGAGCAAGAAAATTCGTCGAAATTCTAGGTTCAGGTGTCACGACCCAATTTCTCGAGTCATGATAGCGCCTACCAACCCGCCAGTAGGCAAGCCAAAACCCTATCCCGAAACTTAGCAGTAATGGGATTGAGGGTGGGAATTAACCTCAACTACGCGGAAGCATAAGTAAAGGAACATAAAGGAAACGCGGAAGCGAAACATCTATATACAACAACGATACCTCCCAGAACCTGGAAGTCACATGTATAGAACTACTAAATGAGTACAAGTCTCAAAAGTGGACCACAGTAACAAGCTGTCTCAAAAGCAAAAGACAAGACAAAATATTTAAACAGAAGGAGACAGGTAATCCCAGAACGCCATGTGCTCACCCTCGTCTCCGTAACAGACCGCTACAGGCTTGAACTCAACACTGATAACTGGTGCTCGGACCTGCATCACAAAAACAAATGCAGAGAGTAGCATGAGTACCAATACAACAGGTACCCAGTAGGCATCATGGGCCGATTGAGCAAGAAAGGTAAAAACAGACTGAAAGGATATAATCTATTACAACCAAGGTCAAGAGAGAAGCGAATAACTAAACAACAGAAAGACTAAGAATACTAATCTAAACTTAAACGGGACCCCCATAAGACCTAGAAGGTACACTCAAGCACATATAAACAAAACCCGAACGGACCCCCATAAGCCCGACAGGTACACAGAAGAGTTATTCTACGAGAACGAAGGAAGACCAAAGCCAGAAATTGAATCCACCAACCAACTCGACCGAACCAAAACAACCAACTCCAACTCGATTAAAAGTATGACTTTCAAATCGGGCCACTGGCCAGACAGAAACTCCCGGGGGCCCTACCCAGCCAGTAGAGTGCCAAGGCACGATGACTCCGGTAACCCCAACACTGAAATGGAACAACCAGCCAATCCCGAAGCCTTAATACTCCGCTACCCAACTAGCCAACACTCCCAGGGGCCCTACCCAAGCCAGTAGAGTGCGTTGGTACTCCCGGGGGCCCTACCCAAGCCAGTAGAGTACGCTGGATAACCCAAGTATCTCATATCCAATCGCCCATTTCTCTAATACTCCCGGGGGCCCTACCCAAGCCAATAGAGTACGCGGGGCCATTCAAACAACTTCAAACACCAAGCCAAGGTGGATCGTCGTCCACTACCAGCCACATACCACCGAATCGATCTCGAAACATCCAAAAGCAGAGGAAAAATAACACGCCTCCGAAGACACATCGGCACCACAGAAATGGATAGAGAAGCTAGAAAATCACACCACACGAAGCCCAACCGGCATCAACTATCAGACCCAAGTCTTCTATGTCAGTCTACAAAGACCTAGTCATCCGAATCTACGTCGGATACATACCATAGTCAAACAGGTGCATGGGCCTAAGTCAATGTTATTCTATCCTAAACTAAGGCCAAAGATAAACTCCAATACAATAAGTAGCTGATACGCCCAAATTACACCTCCCTAAAGATGTATAAGCGGTCGTTGTCAAATAAAGAACCTAACAAAGGTTTGGGTCGTCCCACGAGGAATATGGTTTAGACTTACGCTAATTTAGGTTAATTGTACGTTCAGTCAAATTATCTCTAAAAGAAAGGGGGAAAATAAAAGAAACTAAAATTATAATTGCTTGATGTGTAACAGAACAAGTAAACAAATAGCAGGAATTTTACATTTTGTGATATCAATACGAGAATGAAACTAGGGCATATGTGTTCCCCACAAGCTCTTAACTCAATAATCCTAACAATGGGAGCTCTTTCTAATATTTAACATGCATAGTCGATAAGTTAGGTATCCCTAAGTGATTGGTTCTCCAAATAGGGAATTTCACTACGTAACTTGGTCCATCTACGTGTGTTGATTTACTAACCCTTACCTTTGACCCAGATTAACCCGCAACTTCTTAGTTTGGGCTATTAGATAGCGGACTAAATCAACACTAAATCTCCGTTGTATAATCTCTTTCTCATTCATTACCTCCTTGGTCCGACAAGTAGGAATGATGCGAGTTCTAACGTTGGCCACTGTTCAAAAGCATTCTAAACGAAGAGATTAACAAATACATGCATAAACACTTTCAAGAATTACAACATTATTAGTTTTACTTTCGTTAATTACTCATGGTTCCCACAATCCTAGTTGTGGATTTAGCTACTCATGCTTGTTTGTTCATAATTCATATTAGGGTTTGAATAATAAATCATGAACTTACAGTGATGATAGATGAATTCCACAATACTGAATTGATAAGCAAAAGTTAACTGTATAATTCCAAACTTCAGGAATTGATTTCCACAAAAGTTGCAAAATTAATTCCCAAAGTCAAAGCTAAATATTCAAAAATAGTTCAACAACCAAAAATAAAATTTACATGAGGTATTTATAGAAAATAAGTCCTAATTAAACTAGGAAAAGGAAATCTAAGGAAATTCGGCCTGGGCAGAGTCATCTATGGCTCATAGACAGACCTACGGCTCGTAGGTTCCCACCGTCATCCAGCAGTTAGTAAAGAATTCTGAGGGTTCCTTTCTATGGGCATGATCTACGACTCGTTGACCTTTGTACGACCTGTCCTGCTCTTCCGTAAACCAAGTTCTGCAAGTGACCCTTTCTGAAATTTTCTACGGTTGGTCATCTACGGTTCATAGTAGGAACTACGGCTCGTCATACTGGTTCGTCGTTCCATACTTAGCCAAATCTTCAGGCACCTGAACCCACGACTCCAACTTATGACTCGTCAAAGCACTGACGGACCGTAGATTATCTCATGCATCACCAAAATCCTACTACTGCAACATATTTCTCCCCAACTGCTCCAAAGGCCTATTTCCTGTAATATTCACAAAAAATACTATCACTTCTAATAACAAATTACTTTAGAAACATGCAAAACTCTAAGTTTAATGCATCAAAAGTACCGAAAATTCACGGTACATCAACACCCTCAACTTACAATCTTTGCTTGTCCTCTAGCGACACAATACTCTAAACGACACATGTGTATAAGCAACCTAACTTCAAGCAATCACGCAACATTTTTCTCAATCATCCTCCTCTTTGTTCATTGTCAACATTATGCAATTCAGTTATAAACCCAACAAGCTAACTTATGCGGATCAATACATGACATTGACAACCAATAGACATATATACATACACATACAACAATTTATCAGGATACCAACTCTTCAATAATACAACTTGAACCCTTACCACAAAGAAATCCCTTTTCACACAGTTTTACTTTTTTAATTAGGGACTCAGTATTCACTCACGCTCAGAACGAATTCAATACAGTTTGTGCACAATACCATAGGCTTGCCCTTATTTTCTTTACTTTGGCTTTTCAAACCTTCCGACTAGAATCACAAAAGGACTTTATTAGCTTGTAACGTAGGCTCGGGGTTAGGTGTGGTATATTTGGACATTGAGTGACTTTTATCGACCCTCCTTGACATCTCATTTGGCTTGTTATCTTCCTTTTCAACCACATTTTCATATCTTCATGCTTCATACTCTTTTCCCTAAGATTTTTATTAACTCGAGTGTGACTTCTTTACTTGATTTCTCTTTTTGGTTACAACTTTTGATTCTTTTCACTTCTTTTTGTGGATTCACACTATTTTCATCATTCTTAATCCGTCTGCTTCCTTTGTTCTACACACAACTCTATTCATACCCTTGGTTTCTTGCTTTCCTTTATAATAGCCACCCTCAACTTAAACATTTAGTATGAGCTAAGGTACACAATATCCTTAGGAAGGACCAGGTCCAGAATTTAGGTAACTTTGCAGTAGCCACCCTCAACTTAGGCTTTTGGCCTACGTTGAGGTGCACGATGTCCACGAAGGGACCAGGGCCAAAAACAATCTTAACAATACTTTTAGTGAAGGTTAATTGGGTGTATAGAAAGAATGGTATTCGTTAGGATCAAACATTTGGATTGAAGGGAAAGATTTTTCATATAGTTGGTTAGTTCATTTTAAGCTTAAGTGGACTTAGTAACAACAATGGCCTATGATCATCTTCTAGTGTTCAATTCAAATTACCTTAGCAAGACCAACGGGGCAAATTCTAGATTGGCACATACCATACGAATATTCAAATAGCCTCACACTCACCACCTTGTTATAATTATCGAATCATCAATGAATCCGGTTAATGCTTATAGCTTAAGTCATAGTGTCACATCGATACTAATGATGTCATACAAATATCCTACACATTCAACTTATTAAATTCACAGTCATAGGACAAATCAAAATTTTAAGATTGGAGGGATATCGATTTAATGCACTAATGCGATCATGCTTTATTCTCAGATTACTTGTACACATTTACAATCCTAAACATGCCAGTTCAACATAAAGTAAACAATTCCTTAGGGAAAAAGAACACAGGCAAGAAAACCCCGAGGACGGATTGTATGTTTAAGTTACTCAGACTTCACGTAAACTCACAATCCATTAGTCTCACCCCCACATAACAAGGTCGTGCAATGCCCTTAATGCACAGAAAAAAATAAAAACATCGAGTGAGACAAACCTGTGGTGCCTAAGCGCCAGAGATCAATCAAGAAACTGGTGGGTTCGGTAGTCTGGAACCCACGGGATCATCATGAAGGGCACCCTCAGTAGTGCCCTCCGTAGCGGTGTGGAGCTCTCCATTAGTAGCATGCCCTGAACCAGAATCTCCTGCTGCCAACTCCCGCAAGCGCTCCTGTCGCATCGTCATCACCGGAGGTCAATCTCTTCGGTACCAGAACATAGCCAACTAGTTGGCCTGTTGTCGAGTCATTCGGGGCAACTTGGGAGAGCTAACCCCCACAGAAGGGTCATATTCAGACCCACTCCGCTCTTCCTCGGAGGCCTCATCAATAAGAAGTTTGCACCGGGCCGGAGCAGGGCCCTTCCGTTTGTATTGCTGAGTGATTTTGGGTGGCATGGTACCTGCGAGGCCATATTAGTATTGATTCAGTGCAAAAGCAAAGCAAGACAGTAAAACAGAAAAGAAAAGAAAAAGAAATGAAAGGAAAAGAAATGCAAGAAAAATAATTCAACCTACTGACAATGTTTTTGGCACCTACGGTAAGGACCTATAGGTCTTATAAAGAAACACGGACTGTAGACTTGACCGTAAATGAGGAAGTCCATTTTATAAGTTTTTGAAGTTTAGATGATAGCTTGCCAGGACGGTTCGTCAATGGACCTACGGTTCGTAGATCAAATCGTCAAAAATAACTTAGGCTACAGTGGGGCAGAATAGACTGACGGGAGGAGTCCTACGGTCCGTAGGTTGCCCTACGGTCCATACATCATGGTCGTCAACCAGAACAATGTTAGTTACACACAATATTTACCCACAAGCACAAGTATAATAGTTAAAACACCTCTAGAACATGCATCACAACATATAATCATGTTATTCCTTCATTCCTAAGGCTTCAAATATGCAATTAAATTCATGATCACAAAGTATAGCAAACCCTAAGTCCAGAACATATTTAGAAGGCCATGTTTTCACAATGTATCAACAAATATGATCTAGCAACCACTACACCATCATCCCGAGGGCACATGAGAACAACTAGCAGTACAATTTACACATAAAGTCCCCAAGGTCAAGCACCAACTACCAAATTCAACTTCAATATGTAAAAGTAGGGTTTAAAATCATTACCTAAGTAGGAATAAGGAAGTAGGGAAGTGTGCTCGGGCTATATGCCAAACCTCTTAGTACAAAGATCGAACCCACAACTCGTGAATTTTACTGAAAGAAAAATGGGGGATTTTGGGGAAAAGAACTCAGAAAATAGAGAGAGAAAGGAAGAAAATTGGGGAAGGAGAGATTTATAGGTGGTGGAGGGAGAGTTGAAAGGGTATAAGGGATTGGAAAGGTTGGTTAGTTGAATTGGAAGGTAGTGTAATGGTTGGGGAGACGAGGGAAGCGGGGGGATGAATTAAAAATGGAAGGTTTTATATTTTGGAGTCATGGGTCGGGTCAACTTAAAGCCTGACTGTCGTCTACGATTTTCCCTCGACGGGTCGTAGATGTTTCTACGAGCCGTAGGTTACATCCGTCATTACTCCCAACACTTAACTAAATTTCGAAACATACATGGGGTCTACGGTTGCAGACTACTGTCCGTTGATTAACATACGGTTCGTACTGTGCAACCATAGACTTAAAGCTGCAGCTGCTCTTGGTCATCAAGGTCTACGGATGCCATTACGGTCCGTCATTTTATTAACGATCCGTGGATGGGACCCGTAGAATCTCTACACTTAAAATTCTTCAAAGATTTTTCTTACTTTTCTGCACACATCACAAACATTAGGACTTCCTTTAAGCTTGTATTGACTCTTTTTAGACACAGACCCTATACTACCCTAATCTATCCAATACTAACACTCAAGAAAACATTAAAAACTAGAAGAAAAGACTAAACTTCATAAAAGTCACTAAATATTCCTACGTTGGGTAGATATTACAGCTTGGGTTGCCTCCCAAGTAGCGCTTGATTTAACATCGCGGCACGACACAGTTTTCTTTACTACTCAGACTTCGTCAAGACTCCATTGCTCAATTAACTCGTTGACTTCCTCCAAATGGCCTACATAGAGTTTGATCCTCTGGCCATTGACCTTGAATTTGGTTCCTTCTTTGTTTTCGAGTTCAACTGCGCCATGTGAAAATACTTGGACGACTCTAAATGGTCTCGTCCATTTTGACTTGAGCTTGCCAGGAAACAAGCGCAACCTTGAGTTGAATAGGAGTACCATATCGCCAGGAGCAAAATTTCACTTTTTGATCTTTTGATCATGGTACTTCTTCATCTTCTCCTTGTACAAGGCTGAACTCTCATATGCTTTGAGGCAAAACTCATCGATCTCGTTCAACTCCATCATCCTTTGACTTGATGCAACACCCCAATCAAGATTCAGCTTTTTGAGTGCCCACATCGCCTTATGCTCTAGCTCTACAGCTAAGTGACATGATTTCCCAAATACAAGTTGGTAAGGGGACACACCTATGGGAGTTTTGAATGCCGTGCGGTTAGCCCATAGAGCATCATCAAGCTTCCTTGACCAATCAGTTTGGTTTGCATTCACAGTCTTTGCAAAGATTTGCTTGATTTCTCTACTGGACACTTCAACTTGCCCACTATACTGTGGATGATAAGGAGGTTCTACGCTGTGACGAACGCCATACTTTTCCAGCAACGCCTTGAGCAATTTATTACAAAAGTGGGAACCTCCATCGCTAATTATTGCCCTTGGTGTACCAAATCTGGAGAAGATGTTCTTTTCAAAAATGCGGTGACGCTTTTACCTTCATTGTTTGAAAGCGGTATAGCTTCCACCCATTTGGACACATAGTCAACCGCTACAAGTATGTACTTCATACCATTCGAACTCACAAACTGACCCATAAAATCAAGGCCCCACACATCAAAGAGTTCAATGACTAGTATTGGGTTCATTGGGAGTTCTTGCCTTTTTGAAATACCTCCTTCCCTCTGGCATCGATCACCTGCCTTGGCGAAACCATGTGCATCTTGGTGAATTGTAGGCCAATAATACCCACATTGTAAGATCTTGTGAGCAGTCCGGATGCCACTATGATGACCACCAATAGGAGACGAATGGCAAGCTTCCAATATAGTCATTATCTCTACCTCAAGCACACAGTGACGAGTTTATATAAATGATAGGAATTGAATCCTCCAGATTTCCATCACTAAAAGCATGAACTCCTTTGTTTTAGAATATATTCTAACCTCTTTATTGATAAAAACTTTTATAATATCTTGCCGCCTCTTTAACAACAAAGACCCAGTGTATCCACATAGAAGAAAAATTCTATTTCATCATAAAAGTTAGTCTTTGACATCCTTTTATATTAGTCGATGTAGCTAATTGATCTGAGAACATTACAGATAAAGAAGTCACGAGAAATATAGCAAATTTGATGCCCTTTAATGATGTCTGGATCTATAATTGTGAGGGTTATTATTTTGATCTGTAAAACAGTTATGCTATGTACTGATTTATCTACAATTTCACATTTTGTTAATTCATTTATCAATGACTGAGCCAACTCTCTTTTAGCTATCAACCATGTGGCTATTTCCAAAGCTCTTCAGACATCTCCATCAGTTGTTGCTGCTGGATTGACTGTTGTTAATCTTATTTGTGCAGTATACTTCACAACATTGTTTTCATTGGCTTTTAAAACCTACTGAGGCTACTCAATCAGGCGCTGGTATGTACACCAGTTCTAATGATGAAATATTCCAAGGCTCCTTTACATGTTAATTATTGTTTTCTATTTACTGATCCATCTCAGTTATAATAGTAAAATGTAAAATGCCTAGACTTTTTATGAATCTTCAGAATGGAAAACTCAAATCAAAGACTCTTGATGTATGGTTATGTTGAAATTTTGTTCACTTTTCAAATAGTAAAATAATTTGTTATTTATGTGAAATAACTATAATTGGAGCACTAGACCAATTCATAAGCCCTGTAAATCAAATAGGATTGATTGACCAAAAGCTTAGGTGCTCGTCGATAGGATGGGAGAAGGCTAGACCAAAATCTGCACTAGCTAAGATCACGATGCACACTGTACCAGTAGAAAATCTGCACTAGCTAAATCTGTTTCAAGAGTACCAAAACACCTCCAAACCCCTCGAATCCCAAACCAAAATTTCCAACTTGTCCCAAAACATCATATGAACCTACTGGAAAACTCAAATCAAGGAATGGGTGCTGATACTCGAGGTGAATAACAAGTATTATCTAGAGCCTGCTTTGTTAGAAGAGATGGTATGGTAAGGACTTTGGTTCCATCATTTCCAGCTTGCTAAATGGTCTTTATCTGGGATACAACTACTTAAAATACTAAATTTTATATCCCTTTTGCAAGCAAATTATGCTGCTCATACTCCCTGTGGGGAAAACAGAGGATACATAATCAAAATGGATAAGACTATGTACAATATTGGCTGTGAAGTGCGGAAAATTCTTTAAAAATCATGAGTTCTGAGTTTCGTAATAGAGGTGAAAAGTTTTTGAGTCAATCATTTCTTAATTTTAGCAGTTATTCAGAAAACTTCTATTTGGCACGTCATGCTATGCACTTCTGCACTGTATTTTTCAACCATGTTATCCATTGTTTAGTTGAATGGTTGTATATATGAAAGTTTATCTTTGACATGTTATTGTATATATTTCTTTAGTCCTTTTGTTTCAGTGTATTACACAAGTATTCTAATAAGAAATCACTTATGTTTACCAGGATTACTTATGATTTTGGTCATCCTGCCATGGCTAATAATTCCCATTTCACTGGCATGTAGGTATCTCTTCCAGAAGAATGTTTTCCCCTTTTATTAAAGTTAGAAAACCTCATTTTTATTTAAAAAAAAATTTATGCTTTCTCTGGTATTTATACATCAAAATACTTTGGTATCTCATGAAATTTGGGTATGTAGAAACTAAAGTATATTCTTTTTGTACATGTACACTGAAATTTTCCTCATATCAATGAATTCATTACTTTATCAAAAAGGGCTTCCTATAAGGCATAATATTTCTCTGAATGGAGGTGTAATGATAATGCAATCACTGTCATTCATATGTGTGTTGTCATAATAGTAACTGTTCTAGGCTTAATCATGTTCAATAATTTTGTCTGAATCGTACACATGTTCTATCGGTAAAGTCTCTCATCATGCTTATATATGCCTAGACAATATACATAATAGGAAGTTCGTACTTGTAAAGTCTTTGTGAGTATTGTCCCAATTTGTTTGTATCTTACATGTGTTTACAGTTGAAATTGAAACAGGAACAAATTTGAGTCGAGTTTTTTTTTTACATTGCTCTGTATGTCATTGTTATGGTAGCCTTTAAGAGAACAAAGAGGTGATGGGGTTTGTCAGTCTCCTCTGTTTGCTTTGGCTGTAAATATTTAGAGTAAAGAATATTCTGAAAACTAATGTGTTAGTAGGCAAAAGAACTTGCTGACGTAATCATATAACGTGCCCTTTTATGCTTAGTTTTTTATCGTCAACATTCTTTTACCTGGATAGTATTGTTTGCAGTGAGCTCTGTTCCTGTCATTCTTAAGTCATATTCTATATTTAGGTACAAATAATAGTTAAAATATAGTTCTCTTAGTAGCGGTTTTGCGAGCATAGAGAAGCCAAGGATAGCTTCCATAGAGGACAAACATAGTTTGATCTATTTGGTTTTCCACTTTCTTCATGATACGGTCGCCTTTAAGGGGCACCTATAATTTGATATATTTTGGATCCAAGTTCTAGAGTTGAACTCTCAGAGGCTTTGTGATTGAAACTTGCTCCATTTTTTCATGTTGTTTGCTTCGGCTTGTTGCTTTACTTTTTTTGAGTTTGATAGTTAAAATCTATCTTGGTCTTTATCCTCGTTAAGAGTAAGTAGGTGATGCATGTTCCTCCTAGAATGGCTAGACAAAAGATTACTTGGTTAGAGTATTGTTGACCGCTCTAAGGAGATAATGAGTGATGAGTGGTAGATTTGCACTCATTTAAGGTCTATTTAGCTCAACAATTAGTGTCCTCAATGTCTAATTATGTCCTATTCTAATGATATTTTGATGATTTGCAACTATGAAGGCTAATGGGCAAGGCAAGGATGAATGCTTGAAAGAATGGTCAAAAATGTAAAAAGAAAGTGGAAACTAAATATTGATGATTGCCAAACAAGAAAGGCAGATCACCTAACGAGCATGACACCACCCAAAGTGACAGTGCACAACACTTGTATTTGTTGAGGCAGGTTGGCGGACTCTGAAAGAGAAGGTGACTCACCGAATGAGAAAGGCGACCTTGTTTATCATCGCCGAAAGCGACAGTACAAGGAGAAAAATTGAAGGCTTGAAAGGCAAACTAAAGTGGTACTCGTCGATATGCCGAACATGAAAGGTAGATTCGAACGAGCTCGTCGATTGAGGTTCAAAACACCTAAAGCCTAGAGCAAGAAAAGATGAGCTGAAAAGCAGAAGGAGATTTACCTAACGTGATCGGCGAGCCCGACTAACGTCACCCAATGGGAAGCGTGTTGAGTTTTGGGCCAAATTTTGGGAAACTATAAATAATCCAAAGGAGAGAGAAAGTAGGAAAATTAGATAGTTGGATAGTGAAAGAATTTACAAGAAAGAAATGCTTTACCATGTGAAGAACACTTTTCTAGTTTTTTGGGGTTTTTCAACTCTGTTCTTGAAATTGATAAATTGAAGTTGAATTCAAAGTGGGTTTTCTTGTAATTGCTTAATTTCATGTTACCCATAGTTGCTTTCATGAAAGGTATACTTTATTTGCTTTTTGTGATGGGTGGCTAAAACCTCAAGATCTAGAGGTGCAATTATGGGGTTGGGTGTTGATTTAATGTAGTGGGTATTGTGTTATGCTCTATTTTACTGTTGTCCATACATGAATTTGGGTTAATTAGCATGTGGTTAACTTATGGGTTAAAGTTGCAAACTTAATTCCTACTTTCGATCTCCAGTCGATGCTCGAAAGAGATTGACTGGAGTGGGTAATTAGTCTGATACTAGCAATTTAGGTTTGATATCTGTAACTTGCTTGAAAATACAGATTATGGGTCAGATCTATTTTCCCTACTTTTTCATCGAAAGAGAGAGTAAAGTAAGGGATTGGGTTGTTTAGTATAGCATATAGATGAGACTGAAAGGAGATTCTATACAAAGATGCTATGAGATTGAAAGAAGATTAGTGTCATTTAAGATGACCTAGCCTATTCATGAATGTTCATCACTATACAGCAGTACAATTACCCCTATGTGATATCGATCTCCAATCCCTGCACCCCTAGATTGCTTGTTAATTCTCAAATTTTCCAGTCTTTAGTTTAATTGTGACAATTGATAACCTAATCTGTTTGATTAAATTGGTGGAATCATCAACCCACTAGTTTTTACTATTACAAATAAATGGCTTTACAATCCAAATTTCTAGATAGAATTATCTACGATATACCATTCCCTGTGGGATTCGACCCCGACTCTTAGTTTGGTATTTTTATTGACTACGACCATTGTCTCTTTTAATTGGTTTTAAAGGGTACATTTGAGCGTTATCAATAAGGAGGATGAATAGGTTATGTAAAATCGTTGCCTTGGAGAGGATAGTTATGGCACTCATCTTTAGAGCCTAACAACTTTGATCAAACTTATGAGAATGAAGATAACTACAGCTCAAGATTTAGTGACAGTGGCTCCTATTCCAATTGTTGGATGTTTCTCCTTAAGTTACTTACTATTTATCCTTTTAAAAAAGAAATATGTGATTGCTCATTTTGCATCACTTGCCCATTAGTTTATTTTCAATTCTTCTTCTAGCTGATGATGCTTTCCTATCCCATCCCTTTTTAGTGCAGAAGTTGATACGTCTTCTAAGTTTAGACAAGAGTGAGGTGGATGATTTGAAAGCCAAGTTTTAGGAGTTTCTCAATTTTTTTTGAAGTTTCACCGAGAAAAGTTAGATTATGTATCCATTTTATAATACAATTTCAACTTTTCAACAGGTTTAGGATTCAAAAATCCCAGATATCCATAGTTAGTGATAGACAACATACAAATATATTGTTTGGATAAAATGTTGACTGCAAAACTCTTCGTTCTCTCAGGTATCAGAAGAATTTTTTCCCCTCCGATATACTTCAAGTCTATTGATAACGCTCAAATCACTCTCTAAAACAAATCAAAAGAGTGAGTGGTCGTCGTCAATAAAAATATCCAACTAAGAGTCGGGGTCGAATCCTACAAGGAATGGTGCACATTTAAGGATTCAATGAGTGAATTAAGTTGCAACTAATCTCAATGTAGTAAACATGACAAATGGGTGGATGATTCCACCAATATTAACAACACAAATTCAGATATACACAATTATCAATATTAGTGCAAATGAAATTCACGAAATTAGTTGACTCTAGGATTGAATGTTGATATCACTAGGGGTAGTGTTGAATTGCTCAATACAACTAAATAATCATGGATAGGTTGGGTCATCTTTGATTATGTTATCATATTTCAATCAAATAACACTATTTCATGAAATCTCCATTCCGTCTCATTCATGCAATTTTACAGCTCAACCCACTACCTTGGATTTATAATTAAGCATAACTAGATTGTAAGCATTGAACTAATCACCCACTCATATTAGTCTCTTTCAAGCACCAATGCGAGATCGAAGCTAAAATCAAGTTCGCCACCTCAAATGAATTAAATACACGGCAATAGATCAAATTCATAATTAACAACTGTAAAATAGGGTAATTCAACATACCCACTAAATTAAATCAACACCCAATCCCATAATCACACCCCAAGAGATTAGGATTTTAGCCACTCATCACAAAGTGTAAAGAAATGATACCTTTTATGAAATTAGCTCTGGGTAACATGAAATTAAGTAATTATAAGAAAACCCACTTTGAATTCAATCTCAATTTAGCAAAGTCAAGCTTATCAACTCAAAAAACCCAAGAATTAAAAGTGTTTTCACTCAATAAAAATGTTTCTCTCTCTAGAATATTCAGAATTTTTTCACAAATTTTGAGCCCCCTCTTTCTCTCACCTTTGGGCTATTTATAGTTGCCAAAATTCTGTCCAAAACTAAAATGCACTTCTCACTCGGCAATATTAGTTGGGCTCGCCGATCTCATTTGGCGAGTCGTCAATTGTGCTTCAACTCACCTTTTTCTTGCTCTAGGCTTCAGGTATTCGATCATCATTTTGCGGTCCCGTATAAGTCACTTTTCTAGCTCGGCAAATCACTTATCATTGCATTTGTTCGCCCTTTGGACTTCCATTTTATCATCTGACATTGTCAACTTCAGCGACGATCACCCTGTTCAACTTGTCCATTAGGTGCATCGCCCTTTCTCCATGATTTCGCCAACTAACCTTGAGAAAGAAGCCTAGTGCACTGTCAATTTGGGAGATATCATGCTCGTTGTGCAATTCACCTTTCTTAGTTGACGATCATTAGATTATGGTTTCACACTTCTTTTTACGTTTTTGGTCATTCTTTCAAATATTCACCCTTGTTTTGTCTTTTAGCCTTCATAGCTGCAAATCATCAAAATATCATTAGAATAGGACATACTTAGGCATTGAGGACACTAATTATTGAACCAAATCAACCTCAAATGAGTGCAAATCTACCACTCAAGAACACAATTAGCTCAATAAAGGTGTCTACAACAGTACTCAATGAGAGCTAACATGCAAGTGTCATCACAAGACAACTCTCAACAACATGCATGCTACACTCAATCGCGATCAAAAATCTTCAAATGATGACTAGCCGGTTTTAACCCAAGTTCAAACTCACTTTAGCTTCTTTTCTAATGTAAGACCATGTTTCAACAAATGCATTCAAGTGCCCTCACATCAAGGATGATTCTATGCTCTCACAAAGCAAATCAACCAAGAAATAAGAAATCAATGCAACTCTCACTCTCTCAAAAGAGAAATGCATGCAAGCTTCATCCCATAGGTTTGCCCATATTTTCCAATCATCTTATAACCTAGTTCATGCAAGATCTCTAGGGTCTTTTAGGCTCGTAATGGGGCTGAGGGTTAAGGTATGGTCAATTTTTCTTAGTGACTTCACCTTTTCAAAGCATTGTTGCAATCATCATCACCTCTTCTCAAGTCCTTTTCATTCTTTTCCATTTGAGAACTCAAACTTTGACTTTTCATTCGTTTTATTTGGAATCCTCTTTATTTCATCACTTCTCTTTTTTCATTTCCATTTTTCAAAATGTTTTCATCACAATTAATTTTTTTATAAGGAGAGGTTCCTTCTTTTTGCAACAAACTTCAAACTTGAGTCTCATTTTTATCTTTCTTTACCTTTCACTTGGATTTCATTCTTCCTTCCTTTCCACACCCCAACTTAGGCTTTTGGCCTAAGTTGGCTATTCAAACATAACAATGCTTCAAAAAGAATTTTGGATGAGAAAGTGGGGACTATTTGGCTCAAGAGGTTTTAGCTTGGTTTTGTCAACAAATGATTTAAGCTCAAATGGTGCAAAAATGGATGCACACCCTCACAAGGTAGTCACAAATGGTATGAGAATTTAGGTTCCCTCTTAGAATTTTTACCCAATACCACGCCTTACAATCTCCAAGGTTTAGACAATTAGACTAAAAAGGTAAATTCGAGAATTTCACACACATGCTTTCAAGTAAGAACTCACCATACATGGCACTTCAAAATGCACTCATTTAGCATTGCCCAAAAAGATCAAAAGCGTATCTGTGATGTTCATTGCAAGGCTCACATCACAACACGACTAGTCAACAAAATATTCAAAGAGATCGCTCAAAAGTGCAGCCACATCGATTTCATTCTTGCAACACCAACACTACACATCATGCTCATCATGGGTAATATTCAAGACATTGATATTGAACACAATCGATCCTCAAATTATTATAAATAAAAACTCAAGCATTTTACAATTTTCAAAACTCATGGGGGATTTGCAAAATTGAGAGAAAATGAAAGAGGCAACAAGAGATACACTACACCAAATGAAACACTCTAATATAACCAAACGTACACTACTACAATTATCCAAAACTGAAAATTAACAAAATATAAAATAAAAGAGGAATAAAGGAACTCACCCTACCATAAAGAAAAGTGCATTGTCCTCAATGAAAAGAAATGATACGCGAAGGTGCAGATAGAGGAACTCCCTGAATGATGGTAGAATGGAGCTCGCTGATTCGTTTGACGGATCGCCAAACTAGAGCTGTTCGACTTCTGTGCCTGTAGCTTTTGGGAATTTAGCCTCCACGTAGGTGGGCTGCAGCATGATCGCCTAACGTTAATGGGTGGATCACCGAACGACTCTTGTCATCACCGAAAGTTCTAGTATACCCCTAATTTTTGCCTCTTAATAGGCTAACTACATCAGGTCCGCCCAATCATAGCGGTGTATCACTGACTTGGGGAGACAGCCCGCCGAAATGGATAGTGTGCATCTAAGGTTGAGCAACCCATTTAGGCGAACTCATTGGAGCTTCACACAACATCTTCGGTGGATTGTCGAATTCTTCTCTCAATCATAAATCTTCATGTAAGTCCTGCACAAGTGACACTCACATTATTGAAAACACTAACGCTTGGGTTGCCTCTCAAGAAGTGCCTAATTTAATATCACGGCACGACGTGGATATGCTTTCAAGCATCATCCAAGTACACCACTTCAACAACACACACGTCTTGACCTTCCCTAAAATATGCCTTTAATCGTTGACCATTGACTTTGAAATCTCGCTCCCTTGGCATCCTCAATTTCATTGCTCCATTACCATACACTCTCGTGATTTTGTGCGGACCAGTCCACTTGGACTTGAGCTTGCCCGGGAAGAGTTTCAACCTTGAATTGAAAAGTAGGACAAGCTCTCCCACTCTAAATTCACGAGGCAGGATCTTTTCATCATGCAATCGTTTAACTTTCTCTTTATAGAGGGCGGAGCTTTCATTTGCTTGCAGCTGAAATTCATCCAACTCAAGGATTTGACTCACATGATTCTTAGAAGCCACTTCCTAGTTCAAATTTATCCTCTTCAATGTCCATAAGGCTTTGTGATCTAACTCAACCGGAAGATGAAAGGCCTTCCCAAATACTAGCGTGTATGGGGACATACCAATAGGAGACTTGAATTTCATGTGATAGGCCCAAAGTGCGTCATCAAGCCTACTAGACCAATCGGTGCGGTGGACATTTACTGTTTTGGCTAGGATGCTCTTTATCTCTCGATTTGACACCTCAACTTGTTCATTAGATTGTGGAATGTACGGCATTTCCATTTTGTGCCTAACTCTATACATTGGTGGAAGTGATGCAAATTGACGGTTGCAAAAATGTGAACCTCCATCACTGATAATGGCCCTTGGGGTCCCAAACCTTGTAAAAATATTTTTCTTGAGAAACTTTGTGACACTCCTTGCTTCATTGTTTAGCAATGCCATGGCTTCCATTCACTTGGAAACATAGTCAACTACCACAAGAATGTATTTATTCCCAAATGATCTAGAAAAAGGACCCATGAAATCAATTTCCCAAACATCGAATAACTCAATTTGAAGGATTTGTGAAAGTGGTAAGTTGTGTCTACGAGAAATACTCCCTTGCATTTGGAATTGAACACAATATTTGCAAAAGGCATGAGCATCCCTAAACAAAGTAGGCCAATAGTATCCACATAGCAAAACTTTGGAGGCTGTACAGATGCCTCCATGATGACCATCTGCAGGCGAAGCATGACAGGCTTCTAGTATTTCTTGCACCTCCACTTCGGGTAAGCAATGTCGAATGATATTATCAGCACACTCTCTAAACAGGAAAGGTTCATCCCATATATGCTTCTTCACATCAAATAAGAATTTCCTCTTTTGATGGCTACTCAAGTCATCAGGTAACATCCCACATACAATGAAGTTTGCAAAATCAGCATACCAAGGAACAGATGGTGTAGCAATTAACATTACCGATTCATCAGGGAAAGCATCATCTATATATCTCTCTCCTCAACCACTTTAGCCTCCACTTCTAGCCTTGATAGGTGGTCAGCTACTTGGTTTTCACAACCCTTTCTATCTTTTACTTCAAAGTCAAATTCTGGAAGAAGGAGCACCCATCGGATCAATCTTAGTTTTGCCTCTTTTTGCCATTAAGTACCGTAGGGCTGCATGATCAGTGTGCATAATCACTTTAGTACCCAATAAATAGGCTCTAAATTTTTCAAACTCGTATACAACAACTAAAAATTCTTGCTCACTCACGGTGTAATTCTTTTATGCATAATTCAAGGATTTGCTAGCATAGCAAATGGGATGAAAGAACTTGTTTTTGCGTTGCCCAAGAACAGCTCCTAGTGCAAAACCACTAGCGTTGCATATCATTTCAAAAGTGAGATGAGTTTCTCCTTTGACAACTTGAAGGCATTCAAACATGCATTATCAAAAATAAATTTGCTTTCGTTCTCAAGGAGCTTGCACAATGGAATAGCAATCTAGAAGAAATCTTTGATGAATCGCCTATAGAACCCGACATGACCAAGGAAGCTTCGTACTCGTTTTATCGAAATTGGGGGAGGTAATTTCTCAATTACTTGGATTTTAGCTTGATCAACGTCAATACCATCCCTTGAAAATTTGTGCCCTAGCACAATTCCTTCTTTCACCATAAAATGACATTTATCCCAATTAAGAACCAAATTCGAATCTACACACCTTTTAAGTATCATCTCCAAATGCTTCAAGCATTCATCAAAAGAATCTCCAACGACCAAAAAATCGTTCATGAGCACTTACATGGAGTCCTCCACCATATCCGCGAAGATTGATAGCATACACTGTTGAAAGGTAGCCGGCGCATTACATAACCCAAAGGGCATTCGCTTGAAGGCAAATGTGCCATAAGGGCATGTAAAAGTTGTCTTCTCTTGATCCTCTGGTGCAATTAAGATTTGGTTATACCCGGAATACCCATCAAGAAACCAATACCACCCCTTGCCTGCAAGTCCATCAAGCATTTAATCAATAAATGGCATGGGGAAATGATCTTTTTCAGTCCATGAATTAAGCTTCTGATAGTTCATACACACACGCCACCCAATTATGGGTCTAGTGGCAACAAGCTCGACTTTTTCATATCAAACTACCATGATACCACCCTTCTTAGGAACACACTGTACTGGACTCACCCATTGGCTGTCTGTAATTGGAAAAATGACTCCTGCATCTAACAATTTTATAATCTCCTTTTTCAACACTTCTTGCATTGGAGGATTTAACTGTCATAGGTGCTTAATGTTTGGTTTGCAATCTTCCGCCAAATTAATTTTGTGAGTGCATACACTCGGTGAAATTCCCACGATGTCGGCAATTGACCACCCCAAAGCTTTAGTGTGCCTCTTCAACACTATGATTAACAACTCTACTAGCCATTGTTTAAGATCATTTGAAATAATCATCGGAAGTGTGTTATTGGCTCCCAAAAAGGCATATTTGAGATGAGGCAGGAGTTTCTTTAATTCTAATTTTGGTGGCTCAGTGATTGATGGCTTGGTTGGGGGCGCTTCTTGACTAGACAAATCAAGATCAAGCTTTGTTTGAAACGAAGTGTGTGAGCCTACATCCATAAGGGCAACCACGACTTCATCATAATCGTTAATTTCGTCTTGAACATAGTTAAGTAATACTTGAGCTAATGAATCCTCACGATATGTTGTTTCTCCAATACTTGCCACAACTTTATCAATCTGATCCAAATGAGATACAACGTGCATATCACTTGGGTACTTCATGGATTTATGAATATTGAAGCTGACCACTTCATCATTTACTCGAAACTTCAACTCACCCCCTTCAACATCAACCAAATCTTTTCCCGTGGCCAAGAATGGTCTACAAAGAATAATCGGCATATCAATATCAATCTCACAATCAAGCACTACAAAATCAGCTGGGAACACAAAATTTTCAACCTTCACTAGCACAACATAGACCACACCAACCGGTCTCTTTATTGAACGATTAGTCATTAAGAGCCTCATGTTTGTTGGTTATGGTTCCTCAAGCCCAAGTTATTAAATATCATCAGTGGCATCAAATTTATACTTGCACCAAGATCACACCAGGCTTTTGTAAAAGTGCACCAATGGTGCATGGAATAGTGAAAGCTCCCGGATCATCTTTCTTGAGGACTGCATTCTTCGTCATTACCGCACCACATGTTTGGGGTATTTCAATTGTTTCACAATCTATCACCCTCTTCTTTGTCACCAATTCTTTCATATATTTGGCATAACCCGGCATTTCGGTCAAGGCATCCACCAATGGAATATTCACTTTCAAATCTTTCATTATTTCCACGAACTTTTGGAATTTTGTATTGTCATTTTTCTTCTTTAATTTTTGAGGAAAATGGAGGCTTTATGTTAATTTTGGGCAATGTAGATGAGGTTTCACTACCGCCTTCTTTAGCATTCTCATTTCCCCCCCCCCCCTCCTTCAACTTCTTTTGTTCATGTCTTATCCATTCCCTTAGGTGATTCATCATCGGCAATCACCCCTTGAACATTCACATTATCGGGCTTTGCTATTTCTTGCAAAGTCTTTCCACTTCTAGTAACTATGGCTGAAACTTGGATAGAATTCCTTTGATTCTCGTTTGCATGAGACATTGAATCCTCATAGGGATTAGCATACATAAGAGCGGTCAGCTGCCCCAGCTTTTCTTCAAGTGACTTGATAGATGATGAGTGTGAGACGATGATGGTGGACAAAGATGAAATATCACCCTTCATCCCTTGAAAGATCATATCTAAACCCTCCACCTTGTTTAGGATTTTAGTCAACAAATCATCGGTTGATGTCTTCATCGGATCATGTGGATTGAACGAATGCATATATGTAGCATCTCCCCATTCCTTTTTGTGCCATATTTCATCATTATTTTTGGTCCAACCTTGATTTTCAGAAAGCCTTGGATAACTTGGCCAAAAACCCTCTGATTTTTCACCTCTCATGTACATCCCGTCATAATACACTCTTCAAAACATTGCATTCGCTGAATTTACCCCTCCTCCAATAGCACGTTCAAATAACATTTCAAGTTGAGCAGTTGTAACACCTCAGATTTAGAAAGAAGAAAAAATTCCAAAATTTCAGAATAGAGTCCCCTTCGGCGAGGATAGTCATGATCGCCCAACGATTCGGTGATCCGCCGAAAGGCACCTTCTTGCCATTTTGGACTTGAAATGTTCATCCAGTGTTCTGTGTATTTACGCGAGCTGGGTCGAGCTTGCCGTTCCATTCGATGTATCACTGAAATGCCCATTTTATCGCCGAGTTGACTTAGCCTAGCAGCCAACTCGCTGGAACTTTCGGTGAGCTGGAAGCTCACTCAGCGAGTCACCGAGTGGCTTTTGCGAGCTACAGTGTTTTCAGTTTTCGCTTGGCAGTTATTTTTTTTAAAAGGGCTTTTTAGTATTTTCCCTAATGGTTTAATGCCTAATCTAGGTCGGTTACCCTTTTATTTTAAACCATATATAAACCTTTCTAAGTCTAAATCTAAATCTTTTAATCACTCTTCAAAGCTCTCCCTCCAATAATTCTCTCTCTAAGGAAGAAGAAGAAGAAGAATCTAGGATTTGAAGATTCAAGTCTCCTAATTCTCCACTTATTTCATAGTTTTAGCATTAAGGTATGATAGCTTTCACCTATGGAGTCCTTTCCTCCATAGGGTCCCTAAATTTCCCAATTTTCAAAGTAAGAATTCTCCAATTGAAATTAAGGTTTTCTCCAATCTCATGGGTTCTTTCAAATTATGATCTAATTAATTGAATTATATTTAATTATGCATGAATTGAGTTAAATTGCATGTTTTAAGATGAATCCCTATGAACCCATGTGAAATTCATGATTTCTAGATTATGATTTGTGATGAGGTTTCGAATTATGAAAAAAGGGAATTTATGAAATTATGCATGTTCTTCATGAATTAAAATAAATTCTTGAGGATGCTTTGAGAATGAAGCACCAATGTTGGATTGTGAAAGGATTGCTCACACATTACTCATGATATGAATGGAAAAAGGAGTCTTTCTCATATAAAGGATTCATAAGGGTTGAAAGGTTTTCTCAACTAAACTTGAATCAAGAATTAAGGAGCTATTCTAATGATAGACAAGAGGCGATTACCCATGTCTACTAATGATAAGATAAAGTATGAATTATGATTAAATGGCTATTCCGTTGGATTTAAGCTTAGCACCAAGAGTATATCGAGATGGAAGCTCTCCCGTTAGTAGAGGCCGGGTTTCTAGTAGCAATCTCCGTATCCCTTAACTGTGTTCCACCATAGGAAGATTGTCTTAGATAGACATTAGCTAGTGGATCCACTTAAGCTAGAAGACATGGTCCTCACCTTGGCAAGTAAGGAAAGAACACTTCTTTTTGGTGTGGGATAAACATCGGATTCCATGTTATAGCTAACATGGTCTATGACGGTTAAGGCTAATTTTCCACATAATGAAATAAGGTTGTTTCCAAAGAAGAATGCATTTCAAGTATGTTTCAAAGATGAATTAATTGCATTGACAATGACCCCTTTTAACTCATGTTTCCGTTATGTTACTTTATGATTTGAATTGGTCATTTCATCTCGCGATTATACCCTTTTGGCATTATTTTATATCTCCATGCATAGTTATCATACTTGGTACATGTTTGTACTAACGCAAACTTTTGCCTACATTATTTCCCAAATGTAGGGCGTGACGACTCCTCCACATCCATTCGTGACTAGAGCTTGTATTAGAAGAACTTTGAAGACTTGGTGAGTCCTCACACTTCAAGGACAAGGCCCGTTTATCTTTCTTGTTTTTACTTTTGAACTTGTATGGGTTACGTCCCAACTTTCATTTTATTCTTATATTAGATGGCTTTGAGACTATGTTAGACTTCCGCTATGTTCTCATGAAATGAAATGGACTTTTAAACTCTTTTATACTATGATCTTGTATGATGTATGCTAAGTGGCTTGTATGGGGCTTTTCGGGGTCTTGTACACCAGGTCACGTCTAGGGGGTACTTTAGGCCGTGACAAACTTGGTATTAAGAGCACAAGGTTTAAAAAGGTCCTAGGATGTCTCATAAGCCACATCAAGTAGAGTCTTGTTCATGAGTGTGAAGCATGCCACATTTATGAATGAGAGGCTACATGATGATTAGGAAATTCCACTTCTTTCATTACTCTCAAGTTGTACGATAGAGTTTAACTCTATATGTCTTTCTCCTAATCTCTATCCTATGCTTTTCAGGATATGGCCCCTCGAAGAGTATACATTAGGAGGAATGCGAATGAGAATATGGAACAAGAAGCTCCTCCTCAAGCTTCTCAAGTTTCGGCCGACCCTTTGGCCGAGCAAGTGACTAATGTAGAGTTTAGGGCTGCTTTTCAAGTGTTGGCTCAAGCCACTAGGGAGGTTGTGGCTCATGTGAACCCAAATGTGGGTACGACAGCATCTAGAGTGAGAGACTTCACTAGAATTAATTCTCCGGAGTTTCATGGGTCTAAAGTTGAGGAAGATCCTCAAGAGTTATTTGATGAGGATTATAAGGTGTTGATAATCATGGGTGTGACGCTGGTGGAAAAGGCGGAATTGGTTGCTTATCAACTTAAGGGTGTCGCTTAAGTTTGGTTTAACCAATGCAAGGAAGAGAGGGCGGAAGATGTGGGTCCTCTTGTTTGGGAAAAGCTCAAGGTTGCTTTTCTTGATAAGTTCTTTACCCTTGAGATGAGGGAGGCTAAGGTGCTTGAATTTATCAACCTTTGTCAAGGAAGAATGAGTGAGAAGGAGTATGCCTTGAAGTTTACGCAATTGTCTAGATACGCTCCTACTATGGTTGCTGATCCTAGGTCAAGAATTAGTAAGTTTGTCTTGAGAGTGTCCGAAATGGTGGTCAAAGAATGCCGTACCGCTATGCTTATCAACGATATGGACATTTCTCATCTCATGGTGCATGCGCAACAAATTGAAGAGGAAAAGCTCAAGGAAAAGTCTGGAGAGGCAAAGAGGGCTAAGACCGGTGATGGTAACTTTTTACATTCAAGGTCCGATGGACATGGTCGTTCTATATTTCGACAAAGGTTTTCCGGTCAAGGTTCCTCCAATGCTACTCCTAAGTTCAACAAAGATAGGGTGTCTAACCCTAAGCCTCAAGGAGGAAATGGTGGTGGATTCTCGTCGGCTACTTGTGCTAAGTGTAGAAAGAAGCATGAGGGTAAATGCTTAGCCGGTATGGATGGTTGTTTTGGTTGTGGGAAGAGTGTTCATAAGATAAGGGATTGTCCATCACTTGTGGCTAATGGGAGAGAAGGTAGACAAGCACCGCCTAGTGGTTCGGGTTCAAGTGCCCCAAAGCAAAACCGATTCTATGCACTCCAAACTCATCGTGAGCAAGAGGGTTCTCCCGATGTGGTTATTGGTATGTTGAAAGTATTTCACTTTGATGTTTATGCTTTGCTTGATCCCGGTGCTACCTTGTCTTTTGTGACTCCCTATGTGGCTATGAGGTTTGATATTCTTCCGAATGTGTTGCTAGACCTCTTTTGTGTCTCTACTCCTATTGGTGAATCCATTGTGGCTAAGAGAGTCTATAGAAATTGTCCTGTCTCCTTATCCCATAAAGTCACTCATGTTTATCTTTTAGAGCTTGATATGTTAGATTTTGATGTTATTCTTGGGATGGATTGGTTGCATTCTTGTTATGCTTCTATTGATTGTAGAACCCACTCGGTCAAGTTTCAATTTCCAAGTGAGCCTACCCTAGAGTGGAAAGGGGGAAATTATAGGCCTAAGGGTCAGTTTGTTTCTTCTCTTAAAGATAGAAAGATGATTTCTAAGGGTTACATATACCATCTTGTTAGGGTAAGGTATACGGATTTCAAAACCCCTACTCTTGAGTCGATCCCAGTTGTTAATGAGTTTCTAGAAGTATTTCTCGATGATCTACCCGGTGTTCCTCCCGAAAGGGAAATAGACTTTGGTATTGACCTTCTCCCCGATAGACAGTCTATCTCTATTCCTCCTTACCGAATGGCTCTGGGCAGAACTTAGGGAATTGAAGGATCAATTGAAAGACTTGTTGGACAAGGGTTTCATCCAACCGAGTATCTCTCCCTGGGTTGCTCTAGTTTTGTTTGTTCGAAAGAAAGATGGTTTACTCCGTATGTGTATTGACTACCGCCAATTGAACAAGGTTACCATTATTAATAAGTATCCTCTTCCAAGGATAGATGATTTGTTTGATCAACTTCAAGGGTCGAGCTACTTCTATAAAATTGACCTTCGGTCGGGTTATCACCAATTGAGAGTGAAGGAAGATGACATTCCAAAGACGGCCTTTCAAACTAGGTATGGTCACTATGAGTTTTTTGTGATGTCTTTTGGCTTGACGAATGCTTCGGCTGCATTAATGGATTTAGTGAATAGGATGTTTAGACAGTACCTTGATATGTTTGTGATCGTGTTTATTGATGATATTTTGATTTACTCAAGGAGTGAGGGTGAGCATACGAATCATTTGAGGATTATGTTGCAAGTCCTCAAGGACCAACAACTCTTTGCAAAAATTTGATAAATGTGAGTTTTGGCTAAGGTCCTTTTCTTGGTCATATTGTCTCTGGCAAAGGTATTGAGGTAGATCCTTAAAAGACGGATGCGGTTAAGAATTGGCCTAGACCCCTTTCACCTTTGGATATTCAAAGTTTCTTGGGTTTGGCGGGTTATTATAGGAGGTTTGTTGAAGAGTTTTCTTCGATTGCTTCTCCATTGACTGCTTTGACTCAAAAGAATGTTAAGTTCATATGGTCTGAAGCGTGTGAGAAGAGTTTTCGAGAATTGAAAGATAGACTTACCTCGGCTCCTGTGTTGACCTTACCGGAAGGATCCGACGGATTTGTGATTTATTGTGATGCTTCAAGAATAGGATTAGGATGTGTACTTATGGAAAATGGAAAAGTCATTTCTTATGCTTCAAGGGAACTTGAGATTCATGAGAAGAACTATCATACCCATGACTTAGAACTAGCGGCAGTCGTGTTTGCTCTAAAGATTTGGAGGGATTATTTGTATGGTGTGCATGTTGACGTATTTACCAACCATAAGAGATTACAATACATGTTCAAACAAAAAGATCTAAAATTTTCCCAAAGGAGGTGGCTTGAGTTGTTAAAGGACTATGACATGCGTATCCTCTATCACCCCGGTAAGACGAATGTAGTGGCAGATGCTCTTAGTTGGTTATCTATGGGTAGTGTTGCTCAAAGTTAGGATGATAAGAAGGAATTGGTTTGAGGATGTATCATAGATTGGCCCGATTGGGCATTCGGTTGGTTGACTCCACCAAAGGTGGTGTTATGGTTCATAATGGTTCAGAATCGTCTTTTGTGTATGATGTGAAAGCCAAGAGAAGGCTTGATCCGAATTTGGTGGAATTAAAGGAAGCAGTGCTCAAGAAGTCCGTTGAGGCTTTCTCCCAAGGGAGATATTGAGTGCTTCGATATCAAGTTCGCTTGTGTGTTCTCGATGTTCATAATCCGAGGGAACAGATTCTATCAGAAGCCCATAGTTCTCGATATTCCATTCACCCAGGAGCCACCAAGATGTACCGTGATTTGCGAGAGGTCTATTGATGGAATGAGATGAAGAAGGATATTGCGGAATTTGTGGCTAAGTGTCCTAATTGTCAACAAGTGAAAGTTGAGCATCAAAAGTCGAGAGGTTTGTCCCAAGATATTAGCATTCCTACTTGGAAGTGGGAAGATTTGAATATGGACTTCATTGTTGGTTTACCACGCATCCGGCGGCAACACGACTTGATTTGTGTCATTGTGGATCATATGACGTAATCAACCCATTTCATTCCCGTCAAGGTTTCTTATACTATGCCAAGTTGTACTTAAGGGAAATTTTTAGGCTGCATGGAGTGCCTCAATCCATTATCTCCGATTGTGGTACCCAATTCACCTCTCAATTTTGGAAATCTTTCCAAAAAGGCCTTGGTACTCGTGTTAAGCTTAGCACGGCCTTTCATCCTCAAACCTATGGGCAAGCGGAATGTACTATCCAAACTTTGGAAGACATGTTGAGAGCTTGTGTGATTGATTTTAAGGGTAATTGGGATGATCATTTGCCTTTGATTGAGTTTGCCTATAATAATAGCTATCATTCTAGTGTTGGTATGGCTCTGTTTGAGGCTCTTTATGATAGGAGGTGTAGATCTCCTATAGGTTGGTTTGAAGTTCGCAAAGTTGCTTTGGTAGGTCCCGAGTTCGTACATATGAGGCTATGGAGAAAGTTTAGCTTATTAGAGAAAGGTTGAAAATGGCTCAAAGTCGACAAAAGTCCTATGCCGATTTTAGAAGGAGAAATCTAGAATTTGATGTTGATAATTAGGTCTACTTAAAGATTTCACCCATGAAGGGTGTAATGAGGTTTGGAAGGAAAGGGAAGCTTAGTTCCCGTTATGTGGGCCCATATCAGATTTTGAGGCGTATTTGTAAGGTTGCTTATGAACTTGACTTACCTAATGATTTGGCATCGGTGCATCCTGTCTTCCATGTCTCCTTGTTGAAGAAATGTGTTGGTAATCCGGCAGCCATAGTGCCATTTGAGAGTCTTAGTATAAAGGATAGTCTTTCTTATGAAGAAGTTCCGATTGAGATTTTAGACCGGCAAGTCCAGAAGTTGAGGAATAAAGAAGTCGCTTCCGTGAAGGTTTTTTGGAGGAACTAGTTAGTTGAGGGTGCTACTTGGGAGGTCGAGGCCGATATGATGTCCTGTTATCCTCATCTCTTTCCCTCCGTTCCTCGGTTCTTTTCCTAGGGGGCACCCTTTGAACCGGGTAAAATTTTTATTTTTATTTTATTTTATTTGGAGAGAAAAGAAAAGACTGTTTTGACTTGTTTGATATTAACAATTTAAGCCTGAGTTGAGTAGTACTTTTCTTTGAGTGGTTGAGAATAAAATTTAAAATAGATTTTTGACACCTAGGTTCATGGTTGTGACTCTGTACATGACTTATCCTTATTTATAGGTTGTAATGATCCTGTCTATCTTAGAAGTAGAATTGATTCATCTTGATTGAGACTTATGCCATGTGTGGTGAGGTTGTTTGCATATATTCCATGTTTTGCATCTTAGTCTAGAACTTGCCCTGCATGTTATTGAAGCGAAATAAAAAGTATTGCTTTGTTTAGAAGATGATAATATGTTTTCTTTTATTTGTCTTGTAAATTTTAGCATTTTCAGATATTATATCACTAGTAACCCCTTTGAGATTGTAGCCTTTCGTTTGGTAGCCTTATATTTATCTTGATCCAATTTATTTGAATCCCTAATTTTTGTACCCTGCTTCCTTGAGCACTGTAACATAAATTGTAATACAATTATTAAATTTGAAGATAAAAAGATGGTTGAGTAAAAAAAAATAAAGAAAAAAAAAGGGTGACCAATGATAGTTACTTGTAATGAAAAGACGCTGTTAGAAAGAGTGTGACATGAAGAAAAAAAATTATTTGAAAAAGAAAAAAAAATTATTGAAGCATTCTTGATATGATGCAAATTACTTGTGAAAATAATTGAAGAGAGGGCTAAAAAAAAGTGATGAAAATAATGGGTGATGAAAAAACAATGCTAAGTGCTTAGGGAAATTTTAAGTCACTATTATATAGTTTCCTACATGTCCCCTAGCCAACATTACAACACGTTAAAGTCCTATTTGATTCTATTCATGCGTACTTAATTAGTGGAGATGTACATAATGGGCAAGCCTATGGTTTTTTATGCATACATGTGAATTCTTTTGTGAGTGAGAGAGTTGTTCTTTGATGCTTAGTCCTTAATTTATATTCGATTCTTTAAATTGAGTGTGTGGACTATTTCTTCTTGTGAGGGCACTTTGTTTCATGATAGATAGTTGATTTTATTAGCTTTCTTTGATGGAATAGGAGAACAAACCTAATTTGATGAGTAGAGTCCGTCTTTGAGGTTAGAAGGTTAGAAGTTTGTTGTTTTATTTTGCATAATGATTGGAAGAGTACTTGATATTATGATTTGTAACATGGCTTAATTATTTGTGTCAATCAAAGTGGTGGTATTCCAAGTTCAATTTTTTGAGATGAGCTTTAATGGTTGCTCGAGGACGAGCAAAAGTTTAAGTGTGGGGTGTTGATGTGAGGCCAAAAATATAGATTTTTATCATTATTTGCCTCATATTTATTATTTGTATTTGTCCGTTTTGAGCATAAATTTTATGAATTGTGCTAAATATTATATTTTATTTGTAGGATTAAATTGGTGTGAAGATGAAGAAGTTTGGAGCTAAAACGAATTAAAATTTGAAGATTCTAGAAGGAAAATCAAGCAGGCAGCTTAATGGATTAAATTTAATAAAATAATATATTTGTATATATATGGCAGTAGCAGCCGATTAAAATTGCAAATTGCAATTTCACAAGCTGCCACGTGGCAATCTTTGAAAAGCCAAGAATTGGAGAAAAAAATCTTGAGGCGGCGGACGGATTCAGGAAAAATTCGGAAATTAGGTTTTGGTTTCCTAATTTATTTTGGACTCAATTATTTTATTTGAGATTTTTATATCTATAAATAAGACATAAAAAATTATTCTAGAGAGGGGAGAGAAGAACCCAAGAATAATTTAAAGCTTAAGAACTTGGGAAGAGCCGCCGTGGAAGGCGGACGGATTCAGGAAAAATTCGGAAATTAGGTTTTGGTTTCCTAATTTATTTTGGACTCAATTATTTTATTTGGGGTTTTTATATCTATAAATAGGACATACAAAATTATTTTAGAGAGGGGAGAGAAGAACCCAAGAATAATTTAAAGCTTAGGAACTTGGGAAGAGCCGCTGTGGAGGCCGGAGAATTTTGGTTTATTCTTTCTTCTCTTTTATTATTTATTTGTATTCGTAGGAGTTGGCGTTTTTGGGAGTTGAACCTTATTGTTTTTGGATTATTCATTCTTGAATCTTGTTTATGCAATACAAGTTTGATTTTCAATTCAAGATCGTGGATTTCATCTTTGATTGCTGTAAGTTCATGAATTATTCTAACCCTAGCATTATTTGTGAACATATAAGCATGAGTAGCTAAATTCCACAACTAGGGTTGTGGGAACCATGAGTAATTAACAAAAGTAAACCTAATATTGTGTATTTCTTGAATGTGTTTATGCATGCTTTTGTAAATCTCTTTGCTTAGAACGTTTTCTAATGGTTGCAAACATTAGAACATCTCCTAATTCTTGCGAACCCGGTATAGGCAATAAAGAACATCTAAGAGATTATACAACAGAGATTTAGACGTTGATATTATGCTATCTAATAATCCAGCCTAGAAATAGTTGTAGGTTAATCTGGGTCAAAGGTAAGGGTTAGTAAATCGACACACGTAGACGGACCAAGTTGCGGAGTGAAATTCCCTATTTAGAGGACCAATCACTTAGGGATACATAACTTACCGATCATGCATGTTAATCATTGAAAAGAATTACCATTGTTAGGGTTACTGAGTTAAGAACTTATGGGGAACACATAAAGCCTAGTTTCTTCTTCATAATGATATCACAATTTTGCATAATTTCTGCTAGTTTTTAGTTTGTTTCAGTAGTTTAAATATTAGTTTAATTATAATCTTCCCCCTTTTTACTTTAGAAATAATCTGGCTAAAAGTACACTTGATCTTAATTTAGCCTAAGTCTAAACCATATTCCTTGTGGGATCGACCCTAACCTCTGTTAGGTTCTTTATTTGACAGCGACCTCTTATACTTCCTTAGGGAGGTGTAGTTTGGGCGATATCAGTAGACACCGGATTCCTTATTATAGCTTACATGGTCTATGTCGGTTAAGGCTAATTTCCCACATAATGAACTAAGGTCGTTTCCAATAAGAAGGTATTTCAAGCATGTTTCCTTAAAGATGAATAAATTGCATTGACAATGACCCCTTTTAACTCATGTTTTCGTTATGTTACTTTATGATTTGAATTGGTCATTTCATCTCGTGATTATATCCTTTTCTCATGATTTTATATCTCTATGCATAGTTATCATACTTGGTACATGTTTGTACTAACACATACTTTTGCCTACATTGTTTCCCAAATGTAGGGCGTGACGATTCCACTACATCCATTCGTGACTAGAGCTTGTATTAGAAGAACTTTGAAGACTTGGTGAGTCCTCACACTTCGAGGACAAGGCCATGTTTATCTTTGTTGTCTTTTACTTTTTAACTTGTATGGGTTATGTCTCAACTTTCATTTTATTCTTATATTAGATGGCTTTGAGACTATGTTAGACTTCCGCTATGTTTTTATCAACTCATGAAATGAAATGGATTTTTAAACTCTTTTATACTATGATCATGTATGATGTATGCTAAGTGGCTTGTATGGGGCTTTTCGGGGTCTTGTACTCCATGTCTCGTCTAGGGGGTACTTTAGGTCATGTCAACAGTCAATTTAGCAATGCTTTTGTCACGCTCTTTGTTTTTCTCTTCTTGTTCCTTAGTGCCCCCAAGTGTGGAAGTGAAACATAATCTTCAATCGTGTACCAAGTGTGGTTAATTTTGGTCATCTCATCAAGCAACCTCGATACTTCTATGAATGGTTGCTTAAATATGCCGCCTCAAACAAGATGATCAACCAATCCTTTATTTACAATATCAAGACTTTGGTAGAAATATTGTAACAACAGCTCATCCGGGAAACCATGTCTAGGACATTGTAACAACACCCGCTTAAAACGTAACCATGCTTTATGAGCGGGCTCTCCATTCATTCTTTCAAAATTCTGAATGTCTTTCCTCAATTTCATTACTCTAGACGGAGGAAAGAACCTCTCAAGGAAAGCTTCAATCAATTCTCCCTATGAGGTGATAGACTTCCTTCGCAGCTCAATCAACCACCTAGTCGCCTCCACCATTAGAGAAAAGGGAAATAATCTCCACCACATTTACTCTTGTGAGATACCCTATGCAGAAAAAGGGTTACACACACCCACAAACTTGCGGAGATGCTCATTAGGATCTTCATGCTCGAGACCCCCAAATAATCTTTCTGCTTTGATAACCTGCAACATGGGCTTTGTAACAACAAATGTGGTATCTTTGTATACCGGTGGTAAACAAATTGCTCCAACTTCATTGGTGACATGAGAGATCACCTCATCTTCTTTTTTAACATCATTGTTTTGCCCATGACGACTAGAGTCGTCACCACTATGCATGTTCATTGTTTCACCTACCAAGGGACACAACAAGAGAGCCAAGCATAAAAGGTTATTCAACTACAAAACAAATTAGTATGCAAATTACTTCTCAAATTGAATTCCTAACTACCATTCCCAGCAACGGCGACATTTTCTATAACGCTCAAATCACTCTCTAAAACAAATCAAAAGAGTGAGTGGTCATCGTCAATAAAAATATCCAACTAAGAGCCAGGATCGAATTCCACAAGGAATAGTGCACGGTTAAGGATTCAATGAGTGAATTAAATTGCAACTAATCTCAATGTAGTAAACATGACAAATGGGTGGATGATTCCACCAAAATTAACAGCACAAATTCATATATACACAATTATCAATATTAGAGCAAACGAAATTAGTTGACTCTAGGGGTTTGAAGATTGAATATTGATATCACTAGGGATAGTGTTGAATTGCTCAATACAAATAAATAATCATGGACAGGCTTGGTCATCTTTGATTATGTTAATCATCATTTGATCTCATAACACTATTTCATGAAATATCCATTCGGTCTCATTCATGCAATTTTTCAGCTCAACCCACTACCTTGGATTTATAATTAAGCATAACTAGATTGCAAATATTGAACTAATCACCGACTACTATTAGTCTCTTTCGAGCACCAATGCAAGATCGAAGCTAAAATCAAGTTGGCCACCTCAATTTATGAATTAAATACATGGCAATAGATCAAATCAATAATTAACAGCTGTAAAATAGAGTAATTCAACATATGCACTAAATTAAATCAACATCCAACCCCATAATCACACCCCCAAGAGATTGGCGTTTTAGCCACACATCACAAAGTGTAAAGAAATGATACCTTCTATGAAATTAGCTTTGGGTAACATGAAATTAAGTAATTATAAGCAAATCCACTTTGAATTCAATCTCAATTTAGCAAATTCAAGCTTATCAATTCAAAAACCCCAAGAACTAAAAGTGTTTTCACTCAATAAAAAGGTTTCTCTCTCTAGAATATTTAGAATTTTCTCACAAATTTCGAGCCCCCTCTTTCTCTCTCCTTTGGGCTATTTATAGTTTCCCAAATTTTTTCCAAAACTAAAATGCGCTTCTGACTCACTACATTAGTCGGGCTTGCCGATATTATTCGGCGAGTCGCCAATCGTGCTTTAGCTTACCTTTTTCTTGCTCCGTGCTCCAGGTATTCGATCATCATTCGGCGATCCCATTTAAGTCAGCTTTTCTAGCTCGTTGAATCCCCAATCATCGCCTTTATTCACCCTTTGGACTTCCATTTTATCATTCGACACTATCAACCTCAGCAACGGTCACCCTGTTTGCCTTCTCCATTGGGCACATCGCCGTTTCTCCATGACTTCGTGAACTAGCCTTGAGAAAGAAGACTAGTGCACTGTCAATTTGGGTGATATCATGCCCTTATGCGATTTGCCTTTCTTAGTTGGCGATCATCAGAGTGTGATTTCACACTTCTTCTTACGTTTTTGGTCATTCTTTCAAACATTCACCCTTGTTTTGTCCTTTAGCCTTCATAGCTGCAAATCATAAAAATATCATTAGAATAGGACATACTTATATATTAAGGACACTAATTATTAAACTAAATCGGCTTCAAATGAGTGCAAATCTACCACTCATCATCTATCATCCAATACTATTTTTAAACAAGCCCACCCACTATCTCTATATGGTAATTCGGTTCTTTTGCCAAAATATATTTAAAAATTGTACTTCATCTGTGCATCTACCTCACTTTAAGCTAAAGTGTGGGAGCTTGAAATTAGGCTATATGAGACGCTACATAATATATTGTACTTAAAATTATGGATTACCAATCGTCCAGACTTTCTTAATAAAAAAATCAAGATAGAATGATTCATGAAAATGTAATATATTAGAGCTCAAGGACCTCTGCCATGAAGCAGGGACTAAGTTTTTTATTTTTTTGGTTTAGTTGGTGTGTAGAGATGCAAATAATGGAATATCATGGCATGAACATATGATTCAATTTTATAAATATAGATCGTAAAGACAATTATAAACTACGCCTTTAATCTGTATAGGAACTAATGGAAAATATACCGTTGCCACTTTTATAGAATTGGTTATTTCTTTGGTTGCCTGAATTGTGTTTTCTGCTTTTATTTTAGCCATATTTTTTATCCTAATTACATTTTGCAGCTTCTTTTGTTAGAGTCCAACTTTTCTGTAAATTGTTTAACTGTATTTTAAGTTATATATCATTGAATTACATCAAATCAAAAGAAACTAGAAAAAGGAGTAATTTATTTGCACTTTTAAAGGCATTTGATTAGTAACTTGATAAATATACAATACCAAACTCAACTTTTAACTTTTATTCCCAACTTGGATAATCACACAAGTTGAGTAATACATTGATTGCTAGTTTTATAAGAGTTATTTTGTTAATGATTCGTGTTTAGCCTCTTTTTTTTAGTGGTATTGAGATTCTACTTTTCGGAGTTGCTTTTCAGTGCTTAACTTGATCTTACTGAAGACATTTATAGGCAACCATGAGACTTCTATATTTTTCGTGCTCTTTATAATAAGTATTCTGGCATGACTGTAGGCTGTAGCAATATAAAGGTGTGCTTGGTGATGCATTTCTAAAATATTACTGCTCATACTGATGAAAAGGACTATAAAATAGTTAATCACTGACAGAGTTATGGTGGTAAATAATTGATGTATGATGATACAACAGTTTCAGAAGCATGTTTGATAAAGTCAGAATTATAAGATTTTTAAATATTTATTCTATAGCTAGGCTGGCGGGATGTTTTGAAGCTATGGCGATACTCTTTTATTCAGTAATTTACTTAGTTGAGTCCAAAATATGGTTCAATGTTTTCATGACTTGCAGGTAAAGAAGTGTTAAATTAAGATTTCTCTACAAAATCCTAGATTGTATATATTTTTTAGTAGATAAGTTTTTTTATTTAAAATGAGTGGTGGTTAGTGAGCCACATATGTGCTTAGTTTGGTGTGTGAGATTTTTTTTCTTATTATGTGGTTGTAACTCTCACACTTTATTTATAAATAAACTTTATATAATGAAAGATCTAGAGAAATATAAAGAACTCAAGAAAACATCAGCCTTCTTCTTCACTTTCAGATTTCTGTAGCAATTTACAACTGCAATTTATTACTATTTACACCTTGTAGACTTGAAGTTCTTCTTCCTTTTCTTTGTAACATGGTATCAGGGCTTATTTATTAAGGGGTCTGAATCAAATTTTGTTTGTTTAGCTCATCTACTTTATGTTTTTTCTTGAATTGGCTTGCTGGAAAAATTCATGGCACCTAAAAATCAACCAACGACAGGTCCTCCGACTTTTATCGGAGAGAATTATCACATTTGGGCCATCAAAATGAAGGCTTATCTAAAGGCTCTCAACTTATGGAAAGTTGTTGAGCTTGGAGAACCTGTTGTCCAGCCATTGACAGTTAATGCAACTCTCAATGAAATAAAGAAGTATGATGAATTGGTGACTAGATCTCCAAGAGCTGTCACCTACATACATTCAAGTCTTACAGACGTGATGTTTACAAGGATTATGACTTGTGAAACAACCAAAGAGGCTTGGTATAAGTTAAAGGAGGAGTTTGAAGGCAGCAATAGAGTAAAATCTGTTAGATTCTTAGCTTTGAAGAGAGAGTTTGAGCTTTTGAAGATGAAAGACTCTGATAGTGTGAAAGAATATTCTTCCAAGCTGATGGAGATTGTGAACCAGATAAGAATACTTGTGAACCTTTCTAGATCAGAAAGTTGTAGAGAAGATCTTGGTCAGCCTTCCAGACAAGTTTGAATAAAAAATCTCAGCTATTGAAGAGTCTTGTGACTTGACTACTCTTACAATAGCTGAACTAATCTCCAAATTGCAAGTCCAAGAGCAACGGGTAACTATGAGAAATGAAGGGATAGTAGAAGATGCCTTTCAAGCAAGGCATAAATTCAAGCATCAAAAGGAAGGCAGAAAAGTCTGGTTGGATATATCTGGAGAGGTAAAATCTGGTGGAAACCAAAGTGATTAATCAGTGAAAGGAAATTTTCCACCTTGTGGCATTTGTAAGAAGACAAACCACTTAGAGGAGAATTGTTGGCATCAATCAAAGAGGTCTCCAATTCAATGTAGATACTGCAAGAAGTATGGGCATATTGAAAAGTATTGTAGGAAAAAGCAAAATAAAAGTGCCCAATCTTCCCATTGAGTGAATTTTGTAGATGATCACCAAGTTGGAAAATTAGAGGAGGAGGTTTTCATTTCCTCGCACACATCGCATGTTAATCAATGTAAATGGTATGTTGATAGTGCGTGCACAAGGCACACGGCGATTGATGAAAGTTTGTTTATTACCTTGGACAGATCTGATAGAACTAAAGTGAAGCTTGGAAATGGTACATTTGTGAAAAGCTCATGGTAGAGGGTCAGTAAAATTTTCTACTGTCAAAGGTATGAAAACTATTAATGATGTTCTTTATGTGTCAAATTTGACTCAAAACTTGTTGAGTGTTGCTCAGTTGCTTCATAAAAATTATTCTCTTAATTTTATGGACAAATAATGTGTCATTTATGATCCTAAAGGATGTGAAGTAGCTAAAATTAGCATGATTGACAATTCCTTTCCAATTTCATGTTATTATGTTGATACTTGCTCTTTCAATGTTGAATGGAGTGATACTTGGCTTTGGCACAAAAGGTTCGGTCATTATAACCTTAGCTCACTGGTGTACATGCAATCAAAGGGTATGGTGCTTGAAGTACCCAAAATTAACATGTGTAGAGATGTTTGTAAGTCATGTCAATTTGGTAAAATGCATAGATGATATTTTCCTAAAGGAAGTCTTTGGAGGGCTAAGGATAAGGTAGAGTTGGTTCACATAGATTTATATGGACCAATAAGGACGGCTTCTTTGAGTGGAAACAAGTATTTTATTCTCTTTGTGGATGATCTAACTCGAATGACATGAGTCTACTTTCTTATTAGCAAATTTCAAGTGTTTTCTGTTTTCAAAGAATTCAAAGTTATGGTAGAAAGGGAGAGTGGCTGCCAGTTGAAGTATATCAGGTCAGATAATGGAACTGAATATACGTCGTATCAGTTCAGCAAGTATTGTAAAGATTTGGGTATCCAATAACAATTCATGGTTAGCTACACTCCATAGCAGAATGCGGTTTCTGAGAGAAAGAACATAATAGTGATGGAGATGGAAAGATGCACGTTGGCAGAGAAGGAGATGCCTAAATACTTTAGGGTTGAAGCAGTCAATACCGTTGTCTATTTTCCAAATAGATTACCAACTAGAGCAGTCCAAGATATGACATCATTTGAAGAATGGAAGGGAATCAAGCCGTCTGCAAGACACTTGAAGGTATTTGGTTCGATGTGCTATGCACATGTTCTTGATGCTTAAAGAGGAAAATTAGATAGCAAGGTATAACTTTGTGTTCTGATGGGCTATAGTACAGTTGCAAAAGGGTACAAAGTGTACAATGTTAGTAGCAAGAAGGAGTTTGTCAGTAGAGATCTTGTAGTGGATGAGGCTAGCCACTATGATTGGGATCGAGATACTGTTGTGAAGAACCAAGGTGGGAGTACTTCAGTTGTAACTTCAAATCCACAAAAATTTTATACTTTCTCTAGTTCTATTACTGGAACAAAAAACAATTCAGATGTTGAATTGACTACAAATTCTCCTATTTTGAAGACCAAATCACTAGCTGAAATTTATGATCAATGCAATTTTGCTCTTGTTGAACCATCCTCATTTGAAGAAGCAACAAATCACAATGTTTGGAATTCAGCAATGGAGGAGGAACTTGCCATGATTAATAAAAATGATACTTGGGAGATGGTTGGATAGGCCAGAAGAAAAGAACATTATCGGTGTCAAATGGGTCTAGCGAACAAAGTTCAATCCAGATGGCTCCATCTTCAAGCATAAAGCTAAACTTGTAGTTAAAGCGAACAAAGTTCAATCCATATGGCTCCATTTTCAAGCATAAAGCTAGACTTGTAGTTAAAGGTTATTCTCAACAGCCTGGAGTGGACTTTGAAGAAACATTTTCTCCTGTTGCGCAGCATGAGACAATAAGATTTCTAGTCACTCTCGCAGCACAATACAAGTGGAAAATCTTCCATTTGGATGTCAAATCTACATTTCTCTACGGATTGCTTAAGGAAGAAATTCATGTTGAATAACCTAAAGGTTTTACAATTGCAGGTGAAGAAGACAGGATGTACAAGCTTAAAAGGGCTCTCTATGGTCTTAAACAAGCTCCAAGAGCTTGGTATAATAGGCTGGTTACTCATTTGCCGTCTCAAGGCTTCAACGAAAGCCTAAATGAGCCTACTTTGTACTTCAAAAGGCAAGCTGGTGGGATGTTAATTACGATATTAGTTTATGTCGACGATATGATGATTACAAGTGAAAATCCTCTTGTTGTTCAAGAAGTTAAAAATGAAATGCTAAAAGTTTTCGAGATATCTGATTTAGGAGATATGAAGTTTTTTTGGGAATGGAGATATGTCAATCTTGTGAAGGAATTTTCTTGTCCCAAAAGAGTTATGCCTTGAATCTTTTAAAAAGGTTCAAGCTTGACAAGTGCAAAGTTGTTGCAACTCCACTTGTTGTGAATGAAAAGTTAATGAAGGATGATGACGAAGAAAGGGTAGATCCAAAAGTTTATAGAAGTCTTATTGGAAGCCTATTGTATCTAACAGCTTCTAGGCCAGACATAATGTTCGCTGCCAGTTTGTTATCTCGATATATGCAAAGTCCCAGCACTAAGCATTTTGGAGCCGCTAAAGGGGTGTTAAGGTATATTAGAGGGACGATTAATTATGGAATCTGGTATAGAAGTAATGGAGCTCTTATTGGCTATTCAGATAGTGATTGGGGTGGATGTTTGGATGATTACAAAAGCACTTCTGATTAATATTTTTCATTTGGTTCAGGCATTTTTTCTTGGAGCACAAAGAAGCAAGATATTGCAGCTCAATCTTCAGCAGAAGCCAAGTATGTGGTTGTTGCATCTGCTACAAATCAAGCAATTTGGTTAAGAAAGATCTTGTTGGAACTTAATTTTTTGTATAAAGAACCAACAGTGATCTATATGAACAATAAATCAGCCATTGTGATGGCTGAAAATTCGGTGCAGCATGGAAGAACAAAGCATATCAACATAAGGTTTCATTCTTTAAGAGATGCTGAGAAGAATGGTGAAGTTAAGTTGGTGCATTGTATTAGTGAAGATCAGCAAGCTGATATTCTGACCAAGGCTCTTTCCACTAAGAAGTTTGAGTTTCAAAGGATGTTGCAAGGAGTTTCAATGAAAAATCTTAAGGAGGAGTGTTAAATTAAGATTTATCTAGAAACTCCTAGATTGTAGATATTTTGTAGTAGATAAGTCTTTGATTTAAAATGAGTGGTGGTTAGTGAGCCACATATGTACAAAGTTTGGTGTGTGAGATATTTTGCCTATTATGTGGTTGTAACTCTCATACTTTATTTATAAATAGACCTTATATAATGAAACATCTAGCGAAATATATACAACTCAAGAAAACTTTAGCCTTCTTCTTCATTTTCATATTTATGTAGCAATTTACAGCTGTAATTTCCTACTATTTACACCTTGTAGACTTGAAGTTCTTCTTCCTTTTCTTTGTAACAAGAAGCTTTTTAGAAACAACTTAAAGTTTACTTTCAAATCAAATGTCTAATAGTAACAAGTAGTTTATAAATGTCTGGTATTATTTGACTACGAGAGAATTTTGTACTATTTTTGTGTTCTAGCAAAGTATCTAACCCCTTCCCTTCCAAAGTAGATCCTTCCATTAGTTTATTAACATTATAGCACTACTACGATCCTTGAACTGATGTCTAGTTGAGATATTCTCTATGTCTGAACAAGTTAAGGGTAGCGTATGCGTATACCCTACTCCGAACCCTACTTGTGAAATTATATTGGATATGTTATTGATATTGTTTAACTTGAATTAGATTGGTGTTTATTTGTGTTTTGAAGGCGACGTCAAGCTTCTATACGTTGTTTTGTGATGATATTCTGAAGGCGAACAATCTAAGCTGGGACTATCGTGTATATTACTCAAAATCAATGAAACGTGATTGGAACAACATATTATGATGTAAATTTATTTATTTTTATGTTCGAAGGTGTCAAACAACTTGATACAGTACATTAGTTTTTAGTACAAGCCTATTGTACAAGGTCTTTTTGCATAATGCTTATTTTGATTTGGCAGAATGACCTGAGAGACCTCTGTACTTGGCTCCGTTTGTTACCTGGACCCTTCTACTCACGACTTTGCCAAGTGGACACTTAAAGTTATTAAAACACATTATTCTAAACCCCTCTGACCATTGACCAATCTTATGTGGCGTTTATTTGTTGAATAGGATGAAATGTGTGGTTACACACACCGAAAAGCAAGTGGAAACAAAACTTTAATAAAAAATATTAAAATTAAAAAGAGAAATATAATAATGAAAAGAAAAGAGAAAAATCCCATCTTCTCCATTCCCATTTACTTTTTCGCTTCTTATTCCTCGTAATCATTACCATCGCTGCCATCATCGGCCCTCACCCTCCTCTCTAACCCACTTCTTCTTTTGTCTTTCTCCATCATTTTTTTCATTAACACAAAAGATTTACAAGAGAAAAGAAACAAATAAGAAAAATCAAGATTTAAATAGAAAAGATGAAAAAGTTAAAAGAGAGAAAAAATGAAAGTTTTAAAATGATTAAGACTTATTCTACTTTGTTAAAGAAATCAAGAAAGAAAAGGAAGATAAATTTTACTCAAGTTTCAATTTTGACAAATCTTCTGGCCAAACAACTCGTCGGCATCGACTTTTTGGCACTAACGGCCTCAGCGGTGGCTATTTTTTAATAAAGTGGTCGGAGAAACATTTTTCCGGCGAATCAGTTTCAAAAGACAAATTTTGAGATGAAATTGAGATTTTCTTTTAAAAAAATAATATTTGTGTCACGATCCAAGGTACCCCCTAGACGTGACATGGCATACAAGACCCTGAAAGGCCTCATACAAGCCACTTAGCATACATACATACAAGATCATAGAGATTAAAATTTCAAAAGACTATGTCATATCAAAGCTTTTAAGGAAATAGTGGAAGTCTACATCCAATGTCTCAAAGTCAATCTAACATAAGAATGAGAAATAACATTTGGGACGTAACCCAATACAATGTCAAAAGTAAAGAACATAAAAAGTAAGAACAACAAGGCTATGTCCTTGAATGGATGAGGACTCACCAAGTCTTCAACAATTCTTCTACTAAGCTCTAGCCACTAATAAATGGAGAATCGCCAAGCCTTACATTAACAAGTCAATTTAGGAAAGAGTATGCGTTAGTACAATCAAGTACCAAGTATGATAGCAATGCACAAAATCATTTAAAACATGCTAAAAGGGGACATTTTCATAAACATGCAATGACCAAGGTAAAACATAAAAAGGTTAGAAACATAAGTCATAAATCATGGTCAAAGCAGGCTAAACATCTTTGCATCACTTGTGAAATATCTTAAAAGAACTTTAGTTCATTGTTTGTGGGAAGTAGCCTTAACCGACATGTAAGACCATGTGAGCTATCAACATGGAATCCGGTGTTTAACCCCACACCGATAGGGCCATCCTACTTTCCAAGGTAGAACCCTTTACTTAACATATAGCTTACGTGGATCCACTAGCTAGTGTATATCATAGACCATCATCCTATGGTGGCACATAGTATATGGGACATGGGTAATCTCCACTTGTCCACTCGGTGCAAAGCGTAATTCCCACGGATTAGACATAGTTCAATTATCATAAGTAGAAATGGGTAATCGCCTCTTGTCTACATTAGGGAACATGGGTGATCGCCTCTTGTCCCTTCATTAGAATAGCTCCTTAATCATCAATTCAAATTTAGTCGAGCAAGTCTTTAAACCAGTTATGAATCATTACATGTGAGAAAACCTTTCACATTCATGGGTTGAGTAATATATGAGAATTCATTTCACAACTCAACAACAACATCAACATATCATAAACTTTGATGCTTCAATCTCAAAGCACCCTTAATTCATCATTAGCTTCATAAGAGACATGCATGATTTCATAAACTTCATCTTTACATAATTCATCATGCCCATAACTTACAAATCATAGGGTTCACATGGGTTCATGACAATTCCTCTTAAATCATGCAATTCAACGCAAACTCATACTTAGAAAATCATGAACAAAGCATTTTGACCTTAATTGAAGGAACCCACAGAAAATCATAGTTTTGATTGAACATGCTTACTTTCATAAAACCATCCTTAGGTAATTCACAATCTCATCATGAGAACCTTAATTTAGAAATCATAATTCATGCATGGATTCATAGAGATTTCATAGCATTCATCACTTTATAATTCAACCCATCAACAAAGCATGGATTTCGAAATTGGGGGATTTGTCATGGGTTCATGGGGATTCATTTAAATTCATGAAATTCAACTCAATTTATACTTCAAAATTCATAAAACAATCAATTGAAATCAACATTGCAAGGAACCCATGACATGGAAGAAAACCCTTAATTCACATGGGAATTTCTAACTTGGAAACTAGAGATTTTTTGGGAAAGGGCTCCATGGATGAATACTATCATACCTTAGTGCTCAATTTCCTTAAGCAATTGATGAAGAAAAACTTGATTTCTTGAACCCTAGCTTGCCCTCTTCCTCTTCTTCTTCTAACTTCTAGAGAGAAAATTATTTGAGAGAGGAGAGTTTTGGGAATGATTGAGAATGGGTAAAATTAGGCTTAAAAGGTTTATATAGGGTATGGGTTAAAGGCCAAACCGACTTAGATTAGGAATTAAAAATCTAGGGGAAAAGACCAAAAGGCCCTTTAAAATAACTGTTGGGCCCCTATCTACGGTTGGACCTACGATCCGTAAGTCGACCTACGGACTGTCCTGTCCTTCCGTAGATAGATTCAGAGACTGTCAATCTTGGACCCTGCAACGACGGACCCAATGTACGGTTCGTGGGTCGAACTACGGCCCGTACATGGCCTCTGTAGGTCTAATTCCTGGGCCCTAAAAATTTAACTAAGTATGGGCCTCACCTACTAATCCTACCTACGACTCATACATAGATCAACGGTCCGTCCTGGCAAGCCGTATAAAAGTACTAAGGCTTGTCATTTTAAGGAACCTGGACTAGCCAACCACGAGCCTGACCTACGGTCCGTAAGTCAGTCCACGGGCCATAGGTGGCTCCGTTGGTACATGCACCAGCAATTCCAGAAAAACTGAAATTCTTTCCTTTACGAATATGAGGTGTTACAATATCTCCCCCTTGGGAACATTCGTTCTCGAATGAGAATCAAGACATCATAAGGAGGGTAAGAAACAAGAGCTAACAACCCAACCTAGAATGCAATCACATAAATGTACATATCCGAGGAGGAAACATCAACTCCAATCTAAAGCATGTTCAACACATCATTTCATGAAGACTTTATGCAACTCATACTCAATGCACATAATCGTAGATAAATCAATCAAACTAGCTCATTTTCTCAAAATTTAGACTCTTCATGAACATGCATAATCAAGGAATCATGGAAATAACTAAGACACATGAAACCAACGGAATGAACCATGAGGAACTAGATATCTCAAGCTAAAGTAGGATTGGAGGGAAAGAGATGAAGATGCCGGGATATCATATCAGCCTCGGAAGCAACTTCTTTATTTCTTAACTTTTGGACTTGCCGGTGTAAAATCTCAAGCGGAACTTCTTCATAGGAAAGACTATCCTTTATGCCAAGATTCTTCAATGGCACTTTAGAGGTCGGATCACCAACACATTTCTTCAACAAGGAGACATGGAAAACCGGATGCACCGATGCCAATCATTAGGCAAGTCAAGTTCATAAGCAACCTTACCAACACGTCTAAAAATTTGATATGGGCCCACATAATGGGGACTAAGCTTCCCTTTCTTTCCTAACCTCATCACACCCTTCATGGGTGAAATTTTTAAGTAAACCCAATCATTAACATCAAATTCCAAATCTCTCCTTCTAACATAGGCATAGGACTTTTGTCGACTTTGAGTCATTTTCAACCTTTCTCTAATAAGCCGAAATTTCTCCATAGCTTGATGTACCAATTCAGGACATATCAAAGCAACTTCAACAACTTCAAACCAATGTATAGGAGATCTACACCTCCTTCCATAGAGAGCCTCAAACGGAGCCATGCCAATACTAGAATGGTAGCTATTATTATAAGTAAACTCAATCAAAGGCAAATGATCATCCCAATTACCCTTGAAATCAATTACACAAGCTTTCAACATATCTTCCAAAGTTTGGATAGTACGCTCCGCTTGCCCATTGGTTTAAGGATGAAAGGTTGTACTAAACTTAACACGAGTACCAAAACCCTTTTGGAAGGATTTCCAAAATTGAGAAGTGAATTGTGCACCACAATCGGAGATAATGGATAAAGGAACTCCATGCAACCTAACCATTTCCCTCAAGTACAACTTAGCATAATCCTCCGCCGAATAAGAAACCTTGACGGGAATGAAATGGGTTGATTTCGTCATTCGATCTACAATAACCCAAATCGAATCATATTGTCGTCGGGTGCATGGTAAACCAACAATAAAGTCCATATTCACATCTTCCCACTTCCAAGTAGGAATACTAATATCTTGGGTCAAACCTACCTGCTTTTGATGCTCGACTTTCACTTGTTGACAATTAGGACGTTTAGCCACAAACTTTGCGATATCCTTCTTCATCCTATTCCACCAATAGATCTCCCGCAAATCACGGTACATCTTGGTAGCTCCCGGGTGAATGGAATATCGAGAACTATGGGCTTCCGATAAAATTTGTCCTCTTAAGTCATCTACATCCGGAACATACAAACAACATTGTTATCAAAGCACACCATCTCCCCCTTGGGAGAAAGCCTCAACGGACTTCTTGAGCACCGCTTCCTTCAATTCAACCAATTTAGGATCAAGATCTCCTTAGTCTTCACATCTGGCACAAAAGACGATTCGGAACCATTGTGAATCATAATAACACTCTCACTAGAGTCAATCAACCGAACACCCAATCGGGCCAAACTATGAACATCATGAACCAATTCTTTCATACCATCCTCAACATGAGCAACACTACCCATAGACAACCGACTAAGCTCATCCGCCACCATGTTCGCCTTGCCGGGGTGATAGAGGACACTCATGTCATAGTATTTTAATAACTCAGGCCACCTCCTTTGGCGAAGATTCATATCTTTTTGTTTAAACACATATTGCAAACTCTTATGGTCGGTAAAAATGTCAACATGCACACCATACAAATAATGCCTCCAAATCTTTAAGGCAAACACAACCGCCGCTAATTCTAAATCATGAATAAGATAGTTCTTCTCATCAATCTTGAGTTGCCTTGAAGCATAAGTAATAACTTTTCCATTTTGCGAAAGAACACACCCTAACCCAATCATTGAAGCATCACAATAAACCACAAAACCATGGGACCCTTCCGGTAAAGTCAATATCGGAGCCGAGGTAAGTCTATCTTTCAATTCTTGAAAACTCTTCTCACACGCTTCGGACCAAGTGAATTTAACCTTCTTTTGAGTCAAATCCGTCAATGGGGAAGCAATCGAAGAAAATCCTTCAACAAATCTCCTATAATAGCCGGCTAAACCCAAGAAACTATAAATATCCGAAGGTGATAGAGGTCTAGGCCAATCCTTAACCGCATCCGTCTTCTTAGGATCTACGTCAATACCCTTACTGGAGACAATGTGACCAAGAAAAGCCACATACCTTAGCCAAAACTCACATTTACTTAACTTCGCAAAGAGTTGATGGTCCTTGAAGACTTGCAATACAATCCTCAAATGGTTGGCATGCTCACCCTCACTCCTTGAGTAAATCAAAATATCATCTATGAACACAATCACAAACATATCAAGATATTGTCTAAACACCCTATTCATCAAATCCATGAACGCGGCCGGAGCATTTGTCAACTTAAACGACATCACTAGGAATTCATAATGGCCATATCTAGTCCAGAAAGTCATTTTTGGAATATCATCTTCTTTCACCCTCAATTGGTGATAACCTGAACGAAGGTCGATCTTAGAGAAGTAATTAGCCCCTTGAAGTTGATCAAACAAGTCATCTATCTTTGGAAGAGGATACTTATTCTTAATGGTAACCTTGTTCAATTGACGGTAGTCAATGCACATACGGAGTGAACCATCTTTCTTCCTTACAAATAAGACCGGAGCTCCCCATGGACAAACACTTGGTTGGATGAAACCCTTATCCAACAAATCCTTCAATTGTTCCTTCAATTCCTTAAGTTCTGCCGGAGCCATTCGGTAAGGAGGAATAGAAATAGGTTGCGTATCCGGGAGAAGGTGAATACCAAAGTCTATTTCCCTTTCTGGAGGAACACCGAGAAAATCATCGGGAAATACTTCTAGAAACTTATTAACAACGGGGACCGACTCAAGAGTAGGGGTTTCGAAATCCACATCCCTCACCTTAACAAGATGGTATATGCACCCCTTAGAAATCATCTTTCTAGCTTTAAGACATGACACAATTTGATCCCTAAACGTAGAATTTTCCCTTTTCCACTCTAGGATAGGCTCATTTTGGAATTGAAAGTTGACCATTCGGGTCCTACAATCAATAGAAGCGTAACAAGAATGCAACCAATCCATCCCAAGAATAACATCAAAATCTAACATATCAAGCTCTACAAGATCAACATAAGTGATTCTATGGGATAAGGAGACGAGACAATTTCTATAGACTCTCTTAGCCACAATAGATTCACCAATCGGAGTAGAGACATGAAAAGGATCTAACAACACATTCGGAACAACATCAAACCTCATAGGCACATATGGCGTCACAAAAGACAAGGTAGCACTAGGATCAAGCAAACCATAAACATTAAAGTGAAAAAATTTTAATAGACCGGCAACCATATCGGGAGAACCCTCTTGCTCATGACGAGCTTGAAGTGCATAGAATCGGTTTTGCTTCTGACCACTAGAACTCGATGGATTTTGAGGTTGAGTTCATCGACGATTATCCCTTTCATTTTTAGCCACTAAGGGACAATCCCTTATTTTGTGATCCATCTTACCACAACCAAAGCATGCATTAGAACCGGCTAGACATTTACCCTCATGCTTTTTTCCACACTTAGCACAAGTAGTCGATGAAAATTCACCACCATTTCCTCCTTGAGGCTTAGGGTTGGACACCCTATCCTTGTTGGACTTAGGAGGAGCATTGGAGGAACCTTGACCGGAGAACCTTTGTGAAATCTAGAACGACCATGTTCATCAGACCTTGAGTGTGAAAAGTTGCCATCACCGGTCCGAGCCCTTTTTACCTCTCTAGACCTTTCCTTGAGTTTATCCTCTTCTATTTGTTGAGCATGAACCATGAGACTAGAAATATCCATGGCATTGACAAGCATGGCGGTACGACATTCCTTGGCTACCATTTCAGACACTCCCGAAACGAACTTACTTATCCTTGCCCTAGGATCGGCAACCATAGTAGGAGCATATCGAGACAATTTGGTGAACTTCAAAGCATACTCCTTCACACTCATGCTTCCTTGACAAAGGTTGATGAACTCGAGCACCCTTGCCTCCTTCATCTCAAGAGGAAAGAAGCTATCAAGAAAAGCAACCTTGAACTTCTCCCAATCAAGAGGACATGCATCATCCGCCCTCTCACTCTTCCATTGCTCAAACCACACTTGGGCCACACCCTTAAGTTGATAAGCGGCCAACTCCTCCTTTTCCTATGGCGTCACACCCATGATCACTAGCACCTTGTACACCTCATCAATGAACTCTTGAGGATCCTCCTCCACCTTAGAACCATGAAATTCCGGAGGGTTCATTCTAGTGAAGTCCCTCACCCTTGATGCCACTATACCCACATTTGGGTTCGCGGGAGCCACAACCTCTCTATTGGCTTGAGCCGTCACGGCTTGAGCCAATGCTTGAAAAGCAGTCCTAAACTCTGCATTAGTCACTTGTTCGGCCAAAGGGTCGATCGAAACTTGAGGAGCTTGAGGAGGAGCTTGTTATTCCACATTTTCCTTCGCATTTCTTCTAATATAAGCTTTTCGAGTAGCCATATCAAGAAACGCATAGGATAGGGATTAGGAAAGAGACATATAGAGTTACACTCTATCGCATGACTTAGGGGTAATGAAAGAAGTGAAGTTTCCTAAACATCTTATAGCCTCTCATTCATAAATGTAGTGCGCTTCACACTCATGAAAAAGACTCTACTCGACTTGGATTATGAGACATCCTAGGATATTTCTAAAACCTTGCGCTCTGAATACCAAGTTTGTCATGACCTAAGGTACCCCCTAGACGTGACATGACGTACAAGACCCCGAGAGGCCTCATACAAGCCACTTAACATACATAAATACAAGATCATAGAGATTAAGAGTTCAAAGACAATGTCATATCAAAGCTTTTAAGGAAATAGCGGAAGTCTACATCAAATGTCTCAAAGCCAATCTAACATAAGAATGAGAAATAACATTTGGGACGTAACCCAATACAATGTCAAAAGTAAAGAACATAAAAAGTAAGAACAACAAGGCTATGTCCTCGAATAGATGAGGACTCACCAACAATTCTTCTACTAAGCTCTAGCCACTAATAAATGGAGAATCGCGAAGCCTTACATTAACAAGTCAATTTAGGAAAGAGTATGCGTTAGTACAATCAAGTACCAAGTATGATAGCAATGCACAAAATCATTTAAAACATGCTAAAAGGGGACATTTTCATAAACATGCAATGACCAAGCTAAAACATAAAAAGGTTAGAAACATAAGTCATAAATCATGGTCAAAGCAGGCTAAACATCTTTGCATCACTTGTGAAATATCTTAAAAGAACTTTAGTTCATTGTTTGTGGGAAGTAACCTTAACCGACATTAAGACCATGTGAGCTATCAACATGGAATCCGGTGTTTAACCCCAAACCGATAGGGCCATCCTACTTGCTAAGGTAAGACCCTTTACTTAACATATAGCTTACGTGGATCCACTAGCTAGTGTCTATCATAGACCATCATCCTATGGTGGAACATAGTTTATGGGACATGGGTAATCGTCACTTGTCCACTCGGTGCTAAGCATAATTCTCACGAATTAGACATAGTTTAATTATCATAAGTAGACATGGATAATCGCCTCTTGTCTACATTAGGGAACATGGGTGATCACCTCTTGTCTCTTCATTAGAATAGCTCCTTACTCATTGATTCAAATTTAGTTGAGCAAGCCTTTCAACCAGTTATGAATCATTACATGTGAGAAAACCTTTCACATTCATGGGTTGAATAATATATGAGAATTCCTTTCACAACTCAACAACAACATCAACATATCATAAACTTTGATGCTTCAATCTCAAAGTACCCTTAATTCATCATTAGCTTCATAAAAGACATGCATGATTTCATAAACTTCTTCTTTACATAGTTCATCATTCCCATAACTTAGAAATCATAGGGTTCACATGGGTTCATGAAAATTCCTCTTAAATCATGCAATTCAATGCAAACTCATGCTTAGAAAATCATGAACAAAGCATTTTGACCTTAATTGAAGGAACCCACAGAAAATCATAGTTTTGATTGAACATGCTTACTTTCATAAAACCATCCTTAGGTCATTCATAATCTCATCATGAGAACCTTAATTTAGAAATCATAATTCATTCATGGATTTATAGAGATTTCATAACATTCATCACTTTATAATTCATCCCATCAACACAACATGGATTTCGAAATTGGGGGATTTGGAGTGGGTTCATGGGGATTCATTTAAATTCATGAAATTCAACTCAATTTATACTTCAAAATTCATAAAACAATCAATTGAAATAAACATTGCAAGGAACCCATGACATGGAAGGAACCCATTAATTCAATTGGGAATTTCTAACTTGAAAATTAGAGATTTTTTGGGATTCCATGGAGGAAAGGGCTCCATGGATGAAGTCTATCATACCTTATTGCTCAATTTCCTTAAACAAATGATGAAGAAAAACTTGATTTCTTGAACCCTAGTTTGCTCTCTTCCTCTTCTTCTTCTAACTTCTAGAGAGAAAATTATTTGAGAGAGGAGCTTTTTGGGAATGATTGAGAATGGGTAAAATTAGGCTTTAAAAGATTTATATAGGGTATGGGTTAAAGGCCAAACTGACTTAGATTAGGAATTAAACACCTAGGGGAAAAGACCAAAAGGCCTTTTAAAATAACTGTCTGACCCCTATCTACGGTTGGACCTACGGTTCGTAAATCGCCCTATAGACCGTCTTGTCCTTCCATAGATAGATTCAGAGACTGTCAATTTTGGACCCTGCAACAACAAACCCAATGTACGGTTCGTGGGTCGAACTACGGCCCGTACATGGCCACCGTAGGTCCGATCCCTGTGCCCTAAAAATTTAACTAAGTATGGGCCTCACCTATGAATCCTACCTACGACTCGTACATAGATCAACCGTCCATCCTGGCAAACCGTATAAAAGTACTGAAGTTTAACATTTTAAGGAACTTGGACTAGCCAACCACGTGCCTGACCTACGGTCCGTAGGTCAATCCACGGTCCGTAGGTGGCTCCTTTGGTACTGGCACCAGCAATTCCAGAAAAATTGAAATTCTTTCTTTTACAAACCTGAGGTATTACAATTTGTCATAATAAAAATGATGTGGCAATTTGTAGCGGTATCGCAATTTTTATCTGACATGGATAGTGATGTGTTATCCACATCAGTGCGATTATGAGGGATTCACAGTTAGAGGGGTTTAAAATAACGTATTTTAATAACTTTAAGTGTTCACTTGGCAAAGTCTTGAGTAGAAGGGTCCACGTGACAAACGGAGCCAAGTACAGGGGTCTCCTAGGCCATTCCATCTTTTGATTTTGAATTGAAAAGATTGTTTAATTCAGTTACTGGTATACACCTCAAAATACTTGTACTAAATGAAAACGAAGACTCAAAATTTAGCATCTTAGCACGGGTCATACTTATATATATATATATATATATATATATATATATATATATATATATATATATATATATATACACTTATATATACTTCTATATATACCCCCTTAAAAACGTGAACTCCAAAATTTAAAAGTTAAATTACTTAAATACCCCTCTATTATTTACTAAAAAATTTCTTTTAAAAAGGCGTGCTTCAGCAAAATTCCAATAGCGCTGTCTCACCAAAATCCCTTACGAAGAGCTGCCATACAGACACACAGACCAAACACATGTTTAGAAGAACAGTGACCACCATTTGGTTTATCCTCTTTAAAAATCAAAATCCATGACACTTTGTGCCTCAATTTTAGATTTACTTGGTTAATGCTTGTCCTTGCTCATTTTTAAAACTATGTACTATTTCTTTCTCAGCCTATTCAGATACAAGTACTTATATAGATTACTAAGTCTCCTTATACCATTTATTTGTGATCAAATTTTACTGTCTCCAATTTTATAACGATCGGAAAAAAATTATAAAAACCACATTCTGTGTTTGTTTTCCGTTAATATTGGTTGGCGCTCAACTTCAAGAAGACTGGAATCCTCAGTTCAACCGTGCCTAATCTTCAAACAATTGAATTCCCCTTCAACTGTTCTTAATGAAGCAACCAACGATACCGGCCTTGGTCCAAAGTAAACTGTAAGTTGAAATGGTTACCTATAACTACATAGATGCATATTCCTCTTTAATGCTTCATATTTTATTGAAAAAAAACTATTTACTAATTCAGTTCTTCAGACACGTTCATGATACTACCATCTTCAAACTCCACAGCCCCATACACCTGTGAAGTAACTACCTACCCACCACTTTGAGGCCTTATGATCTTCAACTTTCATAGGTACAATTGCGCACCAACTACTGCAAACCCTTCTCATCACCAACTCATAATTTTAATATAGACCCTACCCACCATTTTTTAGGCCTTAAAATCATCAACTTTTATAGTCCCTTACACTTGCACACCGAGTGAATTTACTACCAAATATGTCACGACCAAAAAACCGAGGTCATGATGGCACACATCCCAAAACCACCCTGATGTGTAAGTCGAACAATAAAACACATAGAGACTCCCAAAGAGGAAGTCAGGCCACAACTGAAAAGAAGAGAATAACAACGAAGAATTTCCCAAAACCTAGTGTCATAAGTGTAAAGAGCATCTAAAATAATCCCTGAATATAAGTACATCATAAGTCTCCGAATAATAGTAAAGACTGAAATGGAAGATGGAGTTAATGGCGATCCGGGGCACATGATCTCACCGCTACTCTGAAATGAGACTGCTTGCTAGATAATCAACCACCACGAGGAGTACCCTAACTAGAATCTGCATCAAAAGGGATACAGAAGTAGGGGTGAGTACAATTCACATGTACTCAGTAGGTTTGACCGACTGAGTATAAGGAATTAATCAAACTTATGAAATAAACTAAGGAATGCTTCCACCTGCATACAGAAAAGTCTCACTCCGGCATCGGTGCCACCATTTTATATAGAACGGCGTGAGTAAATTAAACACATAAGTCATAGTAATATCAAAGATCATCAGATAAGACACAAACAAAAGATCGATGCAATGCAATGAGATGATGCAAATATGTGGTGGTATGGTGGAATCAAGGCTGTCGTACAACCTGTCGTATACGCCATGTCGAGCTAAGGCTTCTAGACAAGGACCCATGGGGGACTCGTAGTCCATATACCAAATCACAATCTTAAAATCTCATCAACTTGTCACCTAGCTCGTGGTCAAGGAAATAAAAAGTGTCTCATTTTCTTTCTCAAAAAGAATATCCAAATTTCTCAACTTCCGAAGATCAATGATATGATGAATGAGGATGAACGCATCACAACACATGGCATGGAGGCAATAATCAACTCAACATGTAATGAAAGGTTCAAAGTTCTCAAAAACTCGACCAAATCATGTTAAACACCCTCATATAAAAATAATGGGAAAGAGTTCATTTGAAATAAGTGAACCCCATTTACAAAAGCATTTTATTTCTCAAAGTATGCTAAAATCCCCAACTCATCACAAACAAAGCAGCCTCGAGGACCCGAACCTCGGGAAGGATAACCAGAAGTATCGACACGTCCTGCCAAACCTGAAGAACCACCATAACTAGTCTGCCCAGACCTGGATCCACTTGTACCATCTGTACTCTGAATCGCCGCATGTACTGGCCTGCCCTGATAATCCTGGGTGCCTGTACCCGAATACTCTCTACCTCTAGAGGAATGGCCACTGAATTGACCCTGACGATGGAACCTCTTGGCGCCGCCCTATCTAGCATATCTGATGCTCTCGATCATCTTGGAATGATCAATAATACTCTAAAAGGAGCCACCCTATAGCACAAGAGAGGATGTGGCCTCCTATAGATAGCCGGTGAATCCCTTCACCAACTTGCGGATCCGCTCAAATTCTGTAGGGATACTCGAAATAGCATAACAAGACAACTCATGAAAACGAGCCTTGTACTCAGATACTGATAAAGAACTCTGCTCTAGCCTGTCAAACTCATCTCTGCTGATCGTGAAGGATATACGGCACAAACCTCTCAAGGAACACCTCAGTGAACTACTCCCAACCCATCATAGGAGAACCGGCAGGTCTGCGAGGAAGAACTAATCTCCACCACTCCTTGACCACTCTCGCAAACTAGTAGGAAGTGTAAGCCACTCCATGTCCCTCTAAAATACCCAGGTTGAACAACCTGTACTGGCACTCAGTCAAGAAATCATAGGCCTTCTCCCCCGCTGTACGTCGAACCTAGGAGGTGCCAATCTCACAAACCTCTCAAAACTCTTCTACTCAGACATTGGCATGGCTGCACTAGCAGAAACTGGCGGGGCAGCAAATCTTGGAGGTGCAATAGAGGGCATCGGAGAAGAACCAAGAGTCTGAAACCCCACACTAGGCCCCTAAACGGGCGAGATAGTACCAACTGTAATAGGGGAGCCTGAACTGCCCGGAAGAATACCAGGAGGAGTAGGGGCACCATCCAATCTAGCCAATAACCGGACAAGCAACACCTAGAGTGCCAGGGTATTGTCGGGATTTGAAGGAGGCTAGGCTGGCCTCTGCTCCTCAGCCTGCTGCTCAAAATCATCCTCATGCTCATATATAGGATCAGGTGATGCCTCCCTAGTCCGTCCTCAAGGAGGTTCTACTCTCCTCGCTCGACCACGACCCCTACCTCCTCTGCATCCCCTGCCTCGCCCACAGACTGGGGTTTGAGCAGCAGGTACGGCCTCACCCTCGGTGACTCTGGCTCTAGTCCTCACCATCTGCGCAGAGAGAATAGATTAGAGGTATACAATACTTTAATATGAATGAATCACACGAAAGGAATCAATGAAAGGAATTTCTCCTAGTAAGTATCTTGTGCCCTCTCGATGATAAGTATGGACGTCTACGTACCAATTCACAAGACTCTACTAGACACCCTGCTCTTTATCTTATGAGATCGGTAAACCTAGCGCTCTGATGCCAATTTGTCACAACCCAAAAACCGAGGTCATGATGGCACACATCCCAAAACCACCCTGATGTGTAAGCCGAACAATAAAACACATACGAGACTCTCAAAGAAGAAGTCAGGCCACAACTGAATAGAAGAGAATAACAACGAAGAATTTCCCAAAACCTAGTGTCATAAGTGTAAAGAGCATCTAAAATAATCTCTAAATATAAGTACTTCATAAGTCTCCGAATAATAGTAAAGACTGAAAAAGAAGATGGAGCTAATGACGATCCGGAGCACAGGATCTCACCACTATTCTGAAATGAGCCTGCTCGCTACATAATCAACCACCACGAGGAGTACCCTGACTAGAATCTGCATCAAAAGAGATACAGAGGTAGGTGTGAGTACAAATCACATGTACTTAGTAGGTTTTACTGATTGAGTATAAGGAATTAATCAAACTTATTAAATAAACTAAGGAACGCTTCCACCTGCATACAGAAAAGTCTCACTCCGGCATCGGTGCCACCATTTTATATAGAACGGCGTGAGTAAATTAAACACATAAGTCATAGTAATATCAAAGATCATCAGATAAGACACAAACACAAAGATCGATGCAATGCAATGAGATGATGCAATGATGTGGTAGTACGGTGGAATCAAGGTTGTCGCACAACCTGTCGTATACACCATGTCGAGCTAAGGCTTCCAGACAAGAACCCATGGGGGACTTGCAGTCCATATAACAAATCACAATCTCAAAATCTCATCAACTTGCCACCTAGCTCGTGGTCAAGGATGTAAAAAGTGTCTCATTTTCTTTCTCAAAAAGAATCTCCACATTTATAACTTCCCAAGATCAATGACATGATGAATGAGGATGAACGCATCACAACACATATGGCATGGAGGCTATAATCAACTCAACATGTAATGAAGTTTCAAAGTTCTCAAAACTCGACCAAATCATGTTAAACACCCTCATATAAAAATAATGGGAAAAGGTTCATTTGAAATAAGTGAGCACCATTTAGAAAAGCATTTCATTTCTCAAAATATGCTTAAAATCCCCAACTCAACCCCTCTCTCAGGCATTACAAGTCAAATAGAGTTGTAAGCCTCTCTCACAGGCAACTTATGAATCACATGCTCACAAAGAAAATATAGTAACAAATAAGGCCCCCACATGGGCTAAACTGTACAAATAAGCCCCCACACGGGCTAAACTGTACAAATAGCCAAACCTACCTCGAAGGCCAAAAACATCACCCGAACACTCTATCGGAGCTTTAACCTCAAATACCAACTCCGACACGATCCCCAACTATCAAGAATGGAAAAAATTCATCAAAAGGAGTTCAACGATACCCATATTGCAAGGTTTAAGAATTGGGGTAAAAATAGACCAAAAATCACCTCAAAAATGAAATGGACAAAACTGAAATTTTAGTTGAAAATCAGGTTCTACACATCAAGAGGAGTTCGTGGTTGAAAAACCCATTAAAATCGAGTAGGAAACGAATTCGAAATCATGAATTACTAATTTTGAAATTTGGGGGGGAACCCCAAAACCCACATTGAGATCTTGAATTTTAAAGAGCTTTAGAAGATAAAATCGTTAGGAAATAATTTAGAAATGATAAAGAGACTTATTCCAATGAATTTCCTCAAAAGATTGCTTCGAAACTTGTCTCTCCTAAGCTACAATTAAGTAACAATGGTGGAAATGAGAAAAAGAAGGAAGAAACCCAAAATATGGGCTATTTTCAGCCAAAAAGGGTATGTTGACCGCGCGTTGACCGCGGTCAACTTGCACCAACATCATTCAAAACATGTGTTTAACCTTCGTAACTCATTCGGAACCCTATAAACATGAACCAATAGAGCAAATTGATCAGAAAATATGTTTCGGAACCGATGGAATCGTCGGATTTTAAAAAAAAGATTGTTATGACCAAAATACCCCTACGGACCTCTTTTAGGCCTAAAACTCAACTTTTAGCCTAAATACTCAAAATGAATTATAAGTTCTTGGGGCTCTAACCAACCACCCTACTAGACCAAACTCAATGCTCCAGACACAACGGAACTAATAGAATCACCATCCGACACTCGAATCTCAAAATGTTGACCAAAGTCAACTATCTCCTTAATAACTTCACCAAGGTCTTAAAATCACTAAAATTCCTCCCGATCGCATCGGGTATCATACCAACCACTCCCAGAACACAAACAAAGCATGAAACTGATATCGCCCAAACTACACCTCCCTAAGGAAGTATAAGCGGGGGCTGTCAAATATAGAACCTAACAGAGGTTAGGGTCGATCCCACGAGGAATATGGTTCAGACTTAGGCTAATTAACAGTTAGTTGCGCGTTTAGTCAGATTATTTCTAAAAGAAGTAAAAGGGGGGGGGGGAATTTGCAATAATTAAAAGAAATAATAATTGGCGATTCGATTAGTAACAAGTAACAGAAACACAAAACTTGCAGTTTGAGATATCAATCTGAGAATGAAACTAGGGTTTATGTGTTCCCCATAAGCTCTTAACGCAGTAAACCTAACAATGGTAATTCTTTTCAATGTTTAGCATGCATGATCGATAAGTTATGTATCCCTAAGTGAGTGGTCCTCTAAATAAGGAATTTCACTCCACAACTTGGTCCGTCTACGTGTGTTGATTTACCAACCCTTACCTTTGACCGAGATTAACCCACAACTATTTCTAAGTTGGGTTATTAGATAGTGGATTATCGACGATTAAATCTCTGTTGTATATTCTCTTAGATGTTCATTACTACCTATATCGGATTAGCATGAATTAGGAGGGTTTTAATGTTGTACACCATTAGAAGACGTTCTAAGCAAAGAGATTTACAAAAGCATGCATAAACACATCCAAAAATTACAACATTATCAGTTTTACTTTTGTTAATTACTCATGGTTCCCACAACCCTAGTTGTGGATTTAGCTACTCATGCTTGTTTTTTCACAATTCATAATAGGGTTTGAATAAATCATGAACTTACAGTGAATAGAGATGAATTCCACAATCTTCAATTGAAAACCGAAAGCAAAATTGCATAAATAAGCTTCAAGAATTAGTCTTCCCAAAAGATGAAAAGCAATTCCCAAAGTAAAAAAATAATATTCAAAAACTGGTCAACAACTATGAATACAAATAAATAATAAAGGAGAAGAAAGAATAAACCAAAATTCTCCGACCTCCACGGCGTTTCTTCCCAAGTTCCTAAGCTTTAAATTATTCTTGGGTTTTTCTCCCCCCAGAATAATTTTTTTATGTCCTATTTATAGATATAAAAATCTCAAATAAAATAATTAAGTGCAAAACAAATTAGGAAACCAAAACCCGGTTAAATTGGGTATTCTGTGTGCGCGCGATTTTCTGGAAATTTGTTGCGCCGCCTTATTTTGTTTTTCTTCCACTGATGCATTATTTTCCTGACACGTGGCAAGTTGAAGTGAAGTGCAATTTACAATTTGCACTTTTTGTTGTTCGCTACTCCATATAGGTATAAATCTATTATTTTATTAAATTTAATTCATTAAGATGTCTGCTTGATTTTCCTTCTAAAATCTTCTATTTTTAATTCGTTTTAGCTCTAAAAAAATTTTCATCTTCACACCAATTTAATCCTACAAATAAAATATAATATTTACCTCAATCCATAAAATTTATGCTCAAAACGGACAAATACAAATAATAAATATGAGGCAAATAATGATAAAAATCTATATTTTTGGCCTCACATCAACACCCCACACTTAAACTTTTGCTCGTCCTTGAGCAACCATTAAAGCTCATCTTTAAAAAATTGAACTTGGAATACCACCACTTTGATTGACACAAACAATTAAGCCATGTTACAAATCATAATATCAAGTACTCTTCCAATCATTATGCAAGATAAAACAACAAACTTCTAACCTCCTAACCTCCTAACCCCAAAGACGGACTCTACTCATCAAATTAAGTTTGTTTTCCTATTCCATCGAACAAAGCTAATAAAATCACCTATCTATCATGAAACAAGTGCCCTCACAAGAAGAAATAGTCCACACACTCAATTTAAAGAATCGTATATAAATTAAGGACTAAGTATCAATGAACGACTCTCTCACTCACAAAAGAATTTACATGTATGCATAAAGAACCATAGGCTTGCCCATTATGTACATCTCCACTAATTAAGTACGCATGAATAGAATTAAATAGGACTTTAACGGGTTGTAATGTTGGCTAGGGGACATGTAGGAAACTATATAATCGTGATTTAAAATTTCCCCAAGCACTTTGCATTTTTTTTTCATCACCCATTATTTTCATCACTTTTTTTTTAGCCCTCCCTTCAATTATTTTCACAAGTAATTCTCATCATATCAAAAATGCTTCAATAATAATTTTTTTTTCTTCATGTCACACTCTTTCTAAGAGGGCCTTCTCATCACAAGTAACTATCATTGGTCACCCTTCTTTTTTCTTTTTTTTTTAATTTCAACCATCCCTTTTCTTCAAATTTAATAATTGTATCACAATTTATGCTACAGTGCTCAAGGAAGCAGGGTGCAAAAAAAATTAGGGATTCAAATAAAGTGGATCAAGATAAATATAAGGCTACCAAACGAAAGGCTACAAGATCAAAGGGGTTACTAGTGATATAATATCTGAAAAAGGCTAAAATTTACAAGACAAATCAATGAAAGCCTATTATCATCTTCTAAACAAAGCAATACTTTTTATTTCGCTTCAATAACATGCAGGGCAAGTTCTAGACTAAGATGCAAAACATGGAATATATGCAAACAACCTCACCACACATGGCACAAGTCTCAATCAAGATAGATCAATTCTACTTCTAAGATAGACAGGATCATTACAACCTATAAATAAGAATAAGTTATGTACAGAGTCACAACCATGAGCCTAGGTGTCAAAAATCAATTTTTATTCTCAAGCATTCAAAGAAAAGTACTCCTTAACTCAGGCTTAAATTGCTAATATCAAACAAGTCAAAACGGTCTTTTCTTTTATCTCCAAATAAAATAAAATATTTTACCCGGTTCAAAGGTCTCCCCCTCGAAAAAGAACTGAGGTCATAAGAAAAACCAAGGGGTGGATGAGATATGCCACTAAAAACTAAAACAAAATAATAATAATAATAATAATAATAATAATAATAATAATAATAATAATAATAAAATAAAGAAAATCTTTTTGTATTTTTATTTTTTAAATAAAAAAATAATAAATAAAATCTTTTTGTATTTTTTTCAACTAAAATTAAAATCCTATGGCATATTCACCCTTAAGCTCACAACTATCGGAAGAATTTTCACCCCACATTTAAAATCATGCTTTGTCCCCAAAGCAATTTATAGAAAAGAGAAGAAGAAGAAAGGTGAGAAATACTCACTCGGGCCCTCTATTGCCTAGCTAAAAACATGTTTTCTCTCCATTCATCAAGGGTCGTGCGCACCCCTCACTTAAGCTCAAAACGTGTTCCTTAGCTTCAAAGTTGGGTACTCAGATTTCCCCTAAATCTGCAAAAATAAAAACAAAAAAAAAGTGACACTAAAAAAAAAATAAGAAGCTACACTACGAATTGGGTTGCCTCCCAATAAGCGCTTGATTTAATGTCGCGGCACGACACCATTAATTTTACTATTTTTCCTTCCACTTTGAGGATATGAATTGCACCCCTAATTTTGCATCAATTTTTCTATTACACTCAAGAGGTGGTGGTACAAAAATAAAGGTTCCAAGCAATAGATATCGCATTACGCACTTCTTGGATCCTAAGTGAGGAATGTAATTCTCTGATTTTGGAACAATAAATTCAAGAATATAGACACATTGTTCCTCCTCCATACACTCTTCTATAGGCTCAGATGGCTCGATTAATATCTCATCATCTAAACATAATGTGGAAAAATGATTGGAATGAGGTCCAATGCGTCCTAACTCATGAATTCTACCATTATTTTCACCCTCATATTTACACACACTAGAGTTTTTAAAAATAATATTATCTACTTCATTACATAACTCTAGTGTACTCTTCTCAACAGGAACAACATCAATAAAAGTATGATCAAGTAATTCGCCCTCCAATTTTAGCTCCTCAAGTTGGCTTATAAGCATTTTTTCTTCCTCACACATGTTATTTCTAAATTGTTGGACGTTATACGCATCAATCTTTGAGAACAACTTAGCATTTAATTTGTAAACATCTAAGTCCAACCTACTACACTTACGCATGCGACTAATTATTGATTTATGGGAGAGTATCAGCAAGTCTTCCATGTACCCATACAATTTATATTGTTGAGAAAAAATTAACTCGTAAGAATCCATAATATCACTGCATACTTTTTTCAGATGTCATCTCAAGAAGAGTAAAAATAATAATAAATAAAAGTAAATTAAAACTAATCCTAAAAAAAAATATAAAAAAAATAAAAGGACTACAAGTCAAAATAAACACTAAAGACAATTTCTAAGCCATATTCCCCGGTAACTACGCCAAAATTTGATATCCCCCAAACTACACCTCCCTAAGGAAGTATAAGCGGTCGCTGTCAAATATAGAACCTAACAGAGGTTAGGGTCGATCCCACAAGTAATATGGTTCAGACTTAGGCTAATTAACGGTTAGTTGCGCGTTTAGTCAGATTATTTCTAGAAGAAGTAAAAGGGGGGGGGGGGATTTGCAATAATTGAAAGAAATAATAATTGACGATTCGATTAGTAACAAGTAACCAAAACACAAAACTTGCAGTTTGAGATATCAATCTGAGAATGAAACTAAGGTTTATGTGTTCCCCATAAGCTCTTAACGCAGAAAACCTAACAATGGTTATTCTTTTCAATGTTTAGCATGCATGATCGGTAAGTTATGTATCCCTAAGTGATTGGTCCTCTAAATAGGGAATTTCACTCCGCAACTTGGTCCGTCTACGTGTGTTGATTTGCCAACCCTTACCTTTGACCGAGATCAACCCACAGCTATTTCTAGGTTGGGTTATTAGATAGCGGATTATCGACGACTAAATCTCTGTTGTATATTCTCTTAGATGTTCATTACTACCTATACCGGATTAGCATGAATTAGGAGGGTTCTAATGTTGTACACCATTAGAAAACGTTCTAAGCAAAGAGATTTACAAAAGCATGCATAAACACATTCAGGAATTACAACATTATCACTTTTACTTTTGTTAATTACTCATAGTTCCCACAACCCTAGTTATGGATTTAACTACTCATGCTTGTTTTTTCACAATCATAATAGGGTTTGAATAAATCATGAACTTACGGTGAATAGAGATGAATTCCACAATCTTCAATTGAAAACCGAAAGTAAAATTGCATAAATAAGTTTCAAGAATTAGTCTTCCCAAAAGATGAAAAGCAACTCCCAAAGTAAAAAAATAATATTCAAAAACTGGTCAACAATTATGAATATAAATAAATAATAAAGGAGAAGAAAGAATAAACCAAAATTCTCCGGCCTCCACGGCGACTCTTCCCAAGTTCCTAAACTTTAAATTATTCTTGGGTTCTTCTCTCCCAGAATAATTTTTTTATGTTCTATTTATAGATATAGAAATCCCAAATAAAATAATTAAGTGCAAAACAAATTAGAAAACCAAAACCCGGTTAAATTGGGTCTTCTATGTGCGCGCGATTTTCTGGAAATTTGTTGCGCCGCCTTATTTTGTTTTTCTTCCACTGATGCATTATTTTCCTGACACGTGGCAAGTTGAAGTGAAGTGCAATTTACAATTTGCACTTTTTGTTGTTCGCTACTCCATATAGGTATAAATCTATTATTTTATTAAATTTAATTCATTAAGATGTCTGCTTGATTTTCCTTCTAGAATCTTCTATTTTTAATTCTTTTTAGCTTTAAACTTTTTTTCATCTTCACACCAATTTAATCCTACAAATAAAATATAATATTTAGCTCAATCCATAAAATTTATGCTCAAAATGAACAAATACAAATAAGAAATATGAGGCAAATAATGAAAAAAATCTATATTTTTGGCCTCACATCAGAAACCGCAAAGGGGAAAGGCCAAAATGATCATTTCACACAAAAAGTAATTCCACAAGAACTGGGACATTACAAAATATGAGCCTAAATTCTACATTTTCGAACATTTAATCAAGCATAATGCCGCCTCCAGGTTTACCAACTTTGTTCCTTACACTAAATATTAAATAGAATTCACCGTCACTGCAAACCTTTAGTGTCAAATGACACACTGTATTAGGCACATTTTATAAATGCTAGATATCTTATACACCAGCTAGCCAAGAATACCTTGATCATCAGGACTTACCAAATTTATCGCTTTTAGAGTCTTCCTAGACAAAGACTAATTACTAATATGCCTAGAACACCAACTTAGAGCTTTGATGTCTACAATTTTTCAGCTGCGAATCATGACACCCTAAATGCCAAACAAATAGAAGAGAAAATGCACTTTATTAGGATTAGTGCGAGCTAGACTTTCTGATTATTCAATTTGGGATACACGCTATCATCCAATCACTAACTGTTTAGATGAACTTATCATTACCGCAATCGCATACCAATATCGCCTTCTTTTCCATTCATTCATAGGCAGAAAGCTTGTGTGATTATACTTATTAAGGAAACGAGTTGACGACAACAACTAAAGAGTTCCAAATCCCATTTGATCAGGCCAGAAGTATAAAGAATCAGTACCTCATTAAGATCCAAAAATACTTCTGCTTCGGCTTTTGAATCCAAGGCCTAAGCTTGACTATTGTTCCTCATTTAAACCCCCAAAATAAATACAAAATGTGATACATCTAATAGTCCATACAAACAATGACAGAGTGAATGTGAAATGACGTGAAGGGAAGCTATCTAACTCACTTTCAGTGGCAATTCTCTCGACGAGGTTTGGGACAAGCAACTTAAGCCATAGGAATAGTGCCACAATTAAGTGTATTGATTAAACTACCAGCAAACAAATTTAGCAGCTCTCTGGTTTCACTTTCACTGCCAATGGATGGGTTCAATCTTATGGATCTCGATGCTTGAAACAACCAATCGTATGGTGATGTGAGCTTCCCTAAGCCAATGACTTCTTCTGGTCCTCAAAAGCTCAAAGCATGACCAAGAGGCCAATGAAGGGAATGCTTATGGTTGTCACCATTCTCAACTGGTCTTTTGTAGGAAATGACCAACCAAGATTTGAGGCCTGCTACTAGATTGCTTTGGCCATTAAGGATGAATTGGAGGATTTGGAGAAGGCAGGCATAACTGTCATCCAAATTGATGAAGTTGTGTTGACACTTGAGAGAGGGATTGCCTCTTAGGAAGGCTGAGCATTCTTTCTCTTTTAATTCGGTCGTTCACTCTTTCATAATCACCAATATCGGTATTCAGGACACTACACAGATCAACACTCACATGTGCTACTCCAACTTCAACGACATTATCCACTCTATCATCGACATGGATGCTGATGTGATCACTTTGGAGAATTCATATTCCAATGAGAAGCTCCTCTCACTTTTCAGTGAGGGAGTGAAATACGGAGCTGGCATTGTCCCTGGTGTCTACGACATACACTTTCCAAGAATACCATCAACTGAAGAGATAGCTGATAGAGTTAACAAGATGGTTGCAGTTCTTGATACCAACATCTTGTGGGTCAACCCCAACCATGGTCTCAAAACTCATAAGTACACCGAGGTGAAGCCAGCGCTGCAAAACATGATCTCCGCAGCCTAGCCCATCCGCACTCAGCTCACTAGAGCCAAGTGAAGTTGAATGTGCTACTGGAGGATTCTTAAATTAACTATGGGTGGTAGTGATCTTTGAACATGAAACAGAAGTTTTTCTGTTGATTTTAATAGTTTGTGTCACGACCCAAGGTACCCCTAGACATGACATGGCGTACAAGACTCTGAGAGGCCTCATACAAGTCACTTAGCATATATAATACAAGATCATAGAGTTTTAAAGAAAACAATTCCATACCAAAAGAGTTTAAGGAAACAGCAGAAGTCTACATATAGTCTCAAAAGCCATCTAACATAAGAATGAAAAGAACATTGGGACGTAACCCATACAAAGTCTTTAAAAGAAAGTAAATGACATGAAAGCAAATGTGGCTACGTCTTCGAACATATGAGGACTCACCAAATTCTTCAAGATCTCTAATATCACGAACTAGCCACGAGAAGATGGAGATGAGCCGGATCATACACTTATAAGAAAATGTAGGCAAGAGTATGCATTAGTACAAAGATGTAGCAAGTATGATAACCATGCATAAAAACATTTAAACATGCTAAAAGGGACATTTTCATAACATGCAATGATCAAGCTAAACCATGAGAAAAGGGTTAGAAATCATAAGTTATAAATCATGATCAATGCAAGCTAAACATCTTTACTTTACTTGAGGAATATCATAAGAGTCACTTTAGTTCATTATTGTGGGAAGAAGCCTTAAACCGACATGTAAGACCATGTGAGCTATCAACATGGAATCCGGTGTCTACCCCACACCGAAAAGAGGTGCCCTACTTGCCAAGGTAAGACAATGAACTTCTAGTTTACATGGATCCACTAGCTAATGTCTATCTAGACAATCATCCTATGGTGGCACATAGTTTATGGGACATGGGGAATCGCCACTCGTCCACTCGGTGCTAAGCATATTTTCCACGGAATAGTCATAAATCATAATTCATCTTAACTTTAGTAGACATGGGTAAACGCCTCTTCTCTATCATTAGTAGACATGGGTAATCGCCTCTTTATCTATCATTATGGAACATGGGTAATCGCCTCTTGTCTACCTTTAGAATAGCTCCTTAAGAAACATGGGTAATTGCCTTTTGTCCCTTTCAAATTCATAGTGTTAATATTACGTGAGAAACCCTTTCACAACTCAACCACAACATCAGTTATGCTTCAATCTCAAAGCAAATCTTAAATCATCATAAATTTCATAATTAATTGCATGATTTCATAAACTTCACCTTTGCATAGTTCTTCATAACTCATAACTTGAAAACCATAGATTTCACATGGACTCGTGAGGATTCATCTTAAAACATGCAACTCAATCCAATTTCATGCTTAGACAACCATTAAACAAAGCAATTTGATCATAGTTGAAAGAACCCACATAAAAGAGGAAAATCTTAGTTTTTGATTGAACATGCCTGCTTTCATAAAAACCCATCTTTTGATCATTCATAATCCATCATGAAATCGTAGTTTTTAGAAATCATAAATCATACATGGGTTCATATAAACTTCTTAAAATTCATCTTCTTCACAATTCAACCCATCAACAAACCTAATTTCAAAATTGGGGAAATAATATGGGTTCATGAGGATTCATCTTAATTCATGAAATTCAACTCAATTCATGCTTCATAGTTCATAAAATAATCAATTAAATCAACATTGAAAAGAATCTATGACATAGAAGAAAAGCCCTAACTTCAATAGAGGATTTCTAATTTAAAAAATAGATAATTTTAGATACTCTATGGAGGAAAGGACTTCATAGATGAAGATCATCATACCTCAATGCCAAAACCTTGAAATCAATGGAGGATTAGGAGGCTTGATCTTGAAACCCTAGATTCTTCTTCTTCTCCTTCAAGCTTCTAGAGAGAGAAATATTTAGGAGAGGAGAGTTTGGGGGATGATTTGGAAAAGGGTAGATTTTAGGATTAAAAAGGTTTATATAGTGTTAGGAAGGGTAAGGAACCGACCTAATTAAGTAAATAAGTCATTGGGTAAAAAGACCAAATGATCCCTTTTAAAAAATCAACCAACGACCCCACCTACTACTTGACCTACGGTTGGTAGGTCCACCTACTGACCGTAGGTCATGTAGTAGGTCACCCAAAATCATTTTTATCAAATTCCTTCCCCTAGGCAGTAGCACCTACGACTCCCACCCCCACTTGACCTACAGTTAGTAGGTCAACCAACGAATAGTAGGTCAAGTAGTAGGTCACACTGATTTTTAAAAGTTGGAATTTTTCGTTCTTTTCAAATTCGGGGTGTTACAGTTTGTACTGGTGATGAAATATTATTGTGTAGATTAGTTTGCCTCTGGGCCATTTGCTGATTTTTTTAAAAATTCAGTAATGTTTTAGAGCTTTTTCTTGATGGTTTTTGGATATCCTTATTACAATACCAACAAACTGATTGATGGAAATGGATGGCCTAAACAAGATCCTATTAGTAAACCTTACTGATTTCTGCTATCCCTTAAACACATCTATGCCCAATTGTAACTAGATCCTCAAATTCGTATCACAAAAATAATTAAAGCTTTCATCAGGGCCAGGTCAACTAAATCGGTGGCCAAAAACAAGATCGTATTAGTTTGCCTTACATTTTTTTTAAAAAATATCGTTAATTAAATATCTGGGTGAAGTAATATACACTCGCAATAAAATCTATAATGAAGTATTAGGTAATAAAGTTTTGTTACATGCTTATACAACAAAAGGCATACATGATTGATGACACTAACTAAACTAATCATCTCTACATTTATAGACGAAATTGAATTACCATGACTACGACGGACATGTCAAGACTCAATAATCAATATGTAAAGTTCAGAATATTAATGGTTATATTCTTTCATGTATACTTTACATGAACTTTTATTATATACCGATATGTTTATAGAATCACGTGCAACGCATGTGTCGTGAATCTAGTATATATATAAAGAAAGAGAGAGAGATAATAGTCAAATGCCTCCCTAACCTATAATCGGATTTTCAACTACATACTTATATTTCATGAGAGTTCTATTATCCTCTTGGACTATTTTAAAGCGAAATAAATATACCCTTAAAAGCTGATATAGCACAGAAAGTGAGTCCACTCTCTTGAAGGCATGTGAGAGTCAAATGAAAGGATAAAAAGATATTTTTATAATATTTTATTTTTTGTTAAATATTTCTTTTACTTTTGTCTTTTATATTATTTCGTTTACTTTTTTTCGTTTCTCTTTTTTTTCCTTTTTTCCCTCTCCCTGATTACTCAACACCTACTTCATATATACATTTCTTCTATCACCATTATTGAACCGCCAACACCATAGTAGTCCCATTTCTTCACCCCATCTTCTAACACTTTCTCATAATTTGCCTCACCATTACCCACAAATATTAACACTGCAAATCACCAAATAATCATTAAAACTATTACTCATGTGGCCGAAAAAATCTAATTGTCATTAATCTCACTGCTAAAAAAATGAAGCAAAAGAAAGAAATAATGAAAAATTATAAGGTATATGATATGGGTCCATCCATTTTTCTTTAAATTTTTATCAATCTCATATCAAAATTAGCAACACCATTAATCCATCTCCTTAGCAACAAGAAAATTCAACGCAATTTTTTTCTCCTTTCTTTTAATTATTTTATATAAATTTTGGACCAGTAAAATTCATCAGCCTTCAAATCGTATCTTCCATCTCTATTTTTTGTCCGGTGAAGATCTAAAAAATTTAACCATCGATAACCCATCAATGAAGCATTGAAAAGGTGATGGGATGGAGACAAAGAAGGAACCAAATAAGAAATTTTCAAAGAGGACTAGAGTCAGTAAGTAAGGTCGTCAAGGTATCTAAAGGATGGTATAAAGTGATGAATAAATGATGATGGCGTGGGCTCGTGGCTTTGATTTTCTTTGCCGGTGGCTAAGTTAAAAAAGCTGGAAATGGAAATCAAAGGAAAAAGAAGAAAATAAAAATAGAATAAAGATTTTTTTTAATTAATAAAAAATAGGATAAAGCGAGAATAAAATTTTAAAAAAATAATGGCATATACCTGACAGTTGGTAGCTGGTAGCGAGTGTACATCACTACATGTGAAAAATGTGGTTGTCTAGTTTTAGAGTAGTATGCATTCCACTTTAAAATAGTCTAAGGGATAATAGTGTGTAGTTGAGAATCCGATTATATATATATATATATATGTATATATATGAAGAATAACTGGTGTGTGTACGTTATATCACTAAGTACAAAATTTTAAAACTAACTTAAAAGTTATAAGGTAATAGTATACTTAATGAGGAATATGATAACTCACTACGTTATGACCCTTGAAGTCATTTGTTTACTTTCGTGTTTAATTCTTATTTTCCCCCTTCTCATAGCTTGTATGCTACGTATTAAATATGTTGGTATGTGTGGCATACTTTCTGAGGTGATTGGAAGAGTTTTAGGTAAGTTTTCCCTATTTTTGGAGCTATTATGTTGAAAGAGTTGACCTTGGTCAACGTTTAGAGAATATATTGTCATATACGAATTTCGTTAGTTCTATCAACTCTGTAATGTCCATTTTGGGTCAGTAGCATTGATTGTTTGGGTTCCAAGGGTCTCTATGGGAGTTTGAGCATTTAGGCGAGATGTTGGGAATTTAGCTAAGGGTTGAGTTTGGTCAACATTCTTGGTAAATAGGTTTGGATGAGATTCCCATAAGCATTGTTAACTCTGGGAACGTTGAATTTGGTCTAGAATAAACCTTTGGTTCGGCTCCCAAGTGAGCGAAATGATTTTGTGGTGTTTTATGAAATGCTTGTCTTGGTTGTTTTTGTGTGAGAGTTGACTTGGGTCAATATTTTATCGAAATGATCTTCGTTAGTTGTTTCGTCGATTTTGTTCAGTCTGAAATGTCAATTTTAGTGGGATGGTATAATTTGTTTTCGTGTATGGGGTTCTAAACGAATCTCAAGCCCCCATCGGAGCATTTTCTCAACTTGAAATTGAGCTGATACAACCTTTGATGGTGCTCCCAACATTTCTCTTCGTGTTCACACGCTAACTGCCGCGTTTGCGAAGGACAATGAAAATGGCCTTCGTGATTGCGAGCTTGGCACTATGATCATGAAGGCCAACTACCCTGGTCATTGCGGTTGCAAGCCATGACCAGTATGGTCGCGATGAAGGGTCAGTGGACCCATCAATGGTTAATTAGTCTTCACGATATGATCATTGGTGCCCCGCGATAGCGATGAACAAATGCCTAATAGTTATATTGCTGATTCTCAAAATTTCAGCTTATTCTCAAACTTTGTCCTCCATAGTAACTAGTTGTGAGCTCCAAATTAAAGGGGAATCAGTGGAAATTGTCGTGGATATATAGTGTTATGAAGTTACTAGAGTCATTACTATCGCGTTTATTTTGTATGTTTCCATCAATTTTCCTCCTTTTGATTCCTAATTTGAAGTGTTCTTCATCAAATTAGTGTGGGTTCTTTTAATCTTCTTTTATGCTCGGATTGTGCTCATTTCAGGAAACAAGTTCCTTGATCTGGTAGGAACCTTGTGAAGGAATCAATTTCGTGATTCCACACACGGGTCCCACAAGCCTATTTTGACTCAATTTTTTAGTCTGAGTTATATTATAACAATATGGGTATCTATTTACTTCTGTTGACATCTAGATTGCTAATTATATAGTGTGGCATCGTTCAGAAGCTACTCAGAAAGAAAAAAGCTCCTGAGTAGAAGTTTGATTGTGGCTTCGGCCTTGAGGTACATTATGGTCTTCACTTTTAGACTTAGTTTAGTTAGTTTCTATTTAAAATAAGTTGCATGATCGTAAGGAAGCTTCTAGGGTGAGAATTTAGGCTTGTATGATCCTTAGTTGCATTTTTTTCATTTCGGGACATAGTATTTTAGTCGTAAAGTCTTATATTAGGATTAGCCTTAGTCTTGGTTGGAGAAATAGGATCCTTAGAATGCTTTTGTTGATTTAAACCATTGATTTATACGCATTGGTTGTTTTAATGTGGGTGTGTTCCTTTCTCCGATTATTTTCAAGCTTTTATTGTATAATTATTGTGATTGTGGACCTCAGGTCTTGGACTTGGATTGGATGGGATGGAGTTTCAGGTTGGTATGATTGGCCTGTGACCGGTGTTGACGCTAATGATTGTGTGTGTGATCAAACCATAAATGGGTTGTTTGTAGTTTTTACATGCATTCATCACATGGAATCTACATTTGATCACATATGGAGTTGGAAATGAGTGAACGTGGATTTTTTATTTAGAAACTGACTTACTGTGGATTTTACTAGAATTGAGGCTCCAAGGGAGCGTGTTATTGGGTTGTTTTGGGAATTTGGATTTCTATGAGAAATTGTATCATTTTCTTGGAATTCTTGCTTTTAAGAGGCATTTTCTTTAATCATACTGATTTTACTACTGAGATATACACAAATCACAATACATCTCATGATTTGAAGGAAAAGCTTAGGTGAAGTTTGATAATTTTAACGATACATGTTTTGGTATATATATCCATAATTTATTATAATGGGAAGCTTGGATAGTAGTTTAATAATGGGAAGTTAGCGAGTTCAAGGGACGTAATTTAAGGGGTTACCATTTTAAAAACAAAAACCACCTTAATTGGTGCCTTATAATTGTAATTGTATACAAGCATACAATAAAAAACTTACCATTTATACAACGAATACAACCGAATAGCCATCATAATTATAGCTACATATTTTAATTAATATAATTATAGCTATTCAATTACATAAACTCTTAAACTATAGTCATTTTTGTAAGTTTCTGCATTGTAAGTTAGATAATTATACTTTTATGATTTTTCTCTTTTATTATGCATTTCATATACACGTTTATATCATGTTTATACATACACATGATATACATTTTTGTCTATAATATATTAAAAACATGAAGATCATTTAAAATGTTGCTTGAACTTTTTACCCCTTCATTAAAAGACTTTACAATAGATAAAATTGTCATTAACTATCTTCCTTGAATAATTGTCACTTTATTATTATCCTATATTTATAACTTTAAAAATAATTAAGATTATAACTTGTAAGTCTTTACTTATTTGTAAGACGTAAGAACTCCTAATATTTAGCAATTTAAAATCGACTAAAATTTTGTCTTCTCATAGCTATTTAGGAATTTTTTTTCTTCACCACCTCACATTTATTTATTTTAAGATTTAGGTGTTGGGATATATTAATTAACATGAGCTCGAGATATTAATCCTTGTTTGATAGATTCATATTAGACATAATTGATTTAGTTGACATAATCGATCGTTCTTATAGTCAATAACTCATAAAGTTGCGTAATCATCATATATAGATCAACTGTTACTGAGCTCAACAAAAACGGAGTGATGGAGCAGGAGATTGAGTGCAAAATCTAGATGAGTAATTTCCCTAGATAGTCACCCATGTTTGGGAAATTACCGATTAATATCACTTATGTTTGTTTTAGGACTACAATATCACTCAACTTTACATATTTTCCTCAAAATATACTTGACACAAAAAAAAAAATTCTCTCTCCCAATGGGATGCCATGTCACATTATTCATTTTTTATTTAAAAAAATAACTTTTTAAAATAACTCATATGTTATATTCAGTAAAAAAAATTAAATTATTTATCATTTTTAGTTGTTTACTTTAGAATATTAAGAGATAGACATTTTTTTCTATTATTACATTTAACATTAATTATTTATTCTAAATTATTTCTCAAATCATTCATTCTTTCTTCTTATTATTATTACTATTACTAGTTTTGGGAATGTGCGTTGCACGTTAAGCCCCTACTATTATATAAACTTTATAAATGAAACTCATATTGGTAATATGCTAGTACTTTTATCTTATTGTGTCCACCAAATTCATCTCTCGAGTTGGTATAGGCCAATCAACAATTGGACAATGCAATAAGAATCTCTATCAACCATTACATGTTCTTTATATGTATTAATTTAACAGAATTACAAACTAACAAGAAATTATGAAAAGAAAATATATAAAATGAAAGTTAATGAAAAAATATTCGTTATATCAAACCAATTAGAAGTTTTGACCAAACTAAGCCATTATTTAAACCAATTCACCAAAATAATATGTTTTTTAAATTTTTTACAAAACTAGTATAAACGTATTTCTCAGTAACGTTTTAGTGTATTTTTATTTTAAAAATTCAACAGACAAAAACTGACAGAGCTGACGACGTTAAATATATAAACGTTACTACTAGTAACGTTTTAAGCCTAATACGCTACTCAGAGTAACGTATTATAATACGTTACTGTGAGTAACGTTTTAGGTGTAAGACGTTACTCACAATAACGTTTATTAAGAATCTAATCACGGGTCACCGAATCCAATCCTGCAAAGTCAGTATCGAATCCTGCAAATTAATAAAACGTTATTTATAGAGACGTTACTTAAGAATCCAATCACGGGCCTTCGAATCCTGCAAATTTAGCTAGAAAACGTTACTCATAGTAACGTTTTACCTTAAAAACGTGACTATCAGTTACGACACTCTGTTAAAGTCATATTCCTCCATTTTTCAAACCGACCACATGTGATTATAAAATAAATCTTGTTGTAATAAATGTTCTGCATATTCCAACAATATTCAGCAAAAATTCTACTTGTGTGGCCCATTGTTAAAATAATATTCACAAACTTCATCAGGTATGAGTTAAATAAGTCAAGTTAATATATCTTATTATGTTAAGTTCTTACTATAGCATTAAAATTATTTTTCTAATTTATTAATATTATTTTAAAAAAATGTCTTATTTTATGTGTAGGATAAAGATGACGAATTTTGAACATAATGTGATGGTTGCTTTGTATTGGGGTGGCGAAATAATTACTGATATGAATGGATTCAGGTATACTGAATGTGCTAGAATGATTATTAGCATGTCTACCTCAACTAACTATGTTGAATTGGTTAGATTGTTACATGAGAAAATGGGAACAAATAGTGAAAATATTCAAATGGATATTTCTGGAAAATATCCATGTTCAATTCAAGGTAACAATACAAGGTTCATTGAGTTTAAAATTGAGAATGACCAATCTTTGTTACAATTTCTTTTCATACCTCAAAAATTTGCAGATAAGATTGATATAAATGTTTTGGAGATGTATGTAAAGACCGAATCAACTGATCAAAATGTTGTATTTCAAGTTAGTGGTCATCATCGTTATCACATGAATCTATTGCCTCAAAATTATGGATTTACCACGGCCAATCAACCTCATTTTGTAGAACCGATTGTTCAACCATCATTCCAACAATTGTCAATGCATGACCATCAATCATTTGATGAAGGCTCAAGTAGTCAAATGCATATTGCTAATAGCCACTGGGAATATGAGACCAGGTAAAACAACAAATCTATAGTGTACTGAATTTTAATGTAACAATTTAATAAGATAATTTTTATCGTCAGTATAAATTTTTATCGTTAGTATATATAAATTATCTCTTATTAATAGAAGAAATAACATTTTAGAGTACAAATTATCATTTCTAACACAATCTTCTTCATTCATAATCTTGCTAGAATTTAACTAATATTTTTTTTCACAGAGATAATGAGACAAACGTTGATCTATATAATGATGTTAATGCTGAAATAGTGATGAAAATTCGGAGGAAGATGAACCTTCAAAAGATGGTGATGAAAGTGAACATGATGAAGATATCAATGATATTAGAGATTTTTCTCAAAATGGTACTAGTGTAAATCTTCATAATCATGAACAGGGTGTGTCTAGAATGCAAAATCATGACATACCCTATTTCAGGACATTAGAGAATGAGGAAGACATTTTCATGTCTACATGTGAATCTGAGATGGAATATTGTTCAGTTTGGTCTGAGGAAGCCAAAAAAGATATATATTTTAGTAGTAAAGAAAAGTTGAAACGGGCTGTAACAATTTGGAGTTTGCACAAAAATAAGGAGTTTAAGGTGGTAACATCAACCAAGAGTCTATGGGTTGTGAGATGCAAGTTTTATAATTTATTGGGTTGCTTGTGGTTTCTTCGAGGTCAAAAAGTTGGAGGTAACCTTTGGAAAATAGGAAAATATATTGAAAATCATAGATGTGAGACTGAAGGGCTTTCTAGAGGCCACGCCAACCTAAATACCAATTTGATTGCATCTCTGTTTCTAAATCAAATTAGAAAAAATCCAAATTATTGGGTGGTAGATGTCATTTCAAAGGTTCATGAAAAATTTGGTCATCAAGTGACATATAGAAAAGCATGGCTTGGACGTCAACGCACATTTGAATTGGTGTACGGTGACTTTGAGAAATCATTTAGTGACCTACCTAATTTTTTTACAGCTTTTCAACACTTTAATCATGGAACAGTTGTGGAATGGAAACACGAAGAGTCTATGAGTTCATCAGAGGTAAAAACTTTTAAATTTGTATTTTGGGCTTTCAAGCCATGCATTGATGGATTCCAAACATGTCGCCCTGTTATTTCAGTAGATGGAACTCATATTTATGGAAGATATGAGATCAAATTATTAATTGTTGTTGGAATTGATGCAAATGATAACATTCTTCCTTTAGCGTTTGCTATTGTAGACAAAGAGTCAAAAGAGGCATGGAAGTGGTTTTTGAGAAATTTGAGTGTACATGTAATAAAAAGTAGACAAGATATATGTGTTATATCTGATAGGGCAAAAGGAATCTTGACTAGTTTGCATGAGTTGCTGCGATTTCAAGAGCCTCGAGCCTTCCATCGATTATGCATAAGGCATCTTAAGAGCAACTTTCAATCTAAATTTCCAAACAAAGACCTCAGTAGATTGATGTGGAAAGCTGCTTCAGCCCATCAAGTAAGGAAGTTTGAATCCTTGATGTGGCAAATTAAAGAAGAAAATGTAGAAGCACATGAATACCTCATGGAAATCCCCTTGGACAAATGAACTGTTAGCCATGATGAAGGAAAAAGATGGGGAGTGCTGACAACAAATCTTTCAGAATCGTTCAACGGAGTGTTGAAAAAAGCACGAGCTTTGCCTGTCACTGCTATGGTTAGACTTTCATTGGAGCAAACTGTTGAACGGTATACCCGTAGGTCTCAAATAGCACACCAACTTGCACAACAAAATGAATTGTGGACCGAAAGGTTCAAAATGAAGTGGGAGAAGAATTATGAAAGTTCAAAAAAGCACTTTGTTTTTTATTGGGATATATCCATAGGGCTATACGAGGTTAGATCTATACAAGTTGATGGTACTGGTGGTAATCCTCACTGTGTTTCACTGAATGAAAGAAAATGTGACTATGGAAAATGGGTTAATTTGCACTTCCCATGTTCACATGTCATGAAAGTAACTGATAGAATGGGAGGGCTAGCTAGTTGATGACTCCCTGACAAGTAAAAACAATTTTCAATTATTCAACCAAAAAAGGAGCAGTTATGTCAAGAAATAATGGTTCACCAAAGCTTAGAAAAGATTGTACCAGTGACACAAAGCTTAGGAAAAATTGTACGTTTCTTCTTCACTGATGGTTCACCACCTCCAGTTGCATTCTCGGGATCATTACCATCCACTACAATGTTGGAATCATTCAACTCATTACCTTCTATCTCGATGTTGGAGTCCTCTAAATTAGTCATGGCATCAGGGATCTCCATGGACATTGGCACAGGCAATGAGGTAAAATTTGGGGCATTCTCAAAATGTTGAGGTTGATAATTACCAAACACATTCTCAAGTAACGAAAGACTTGGATCCCTTGATATTTGTGGCGTCATGTATGGGACAATCTCAGTATTTGTTGGTTGATATGTCATACCTGATGCCACATGAGTGAATTCCTGAGTGTGGCCCCTTGAAGTGGAACCAATATCACCAGTTGCTTGATCATCTTCTGAGGCTGCTTCGTCCATTTCAACATCATCCATTTCAATAGGAACTCGTCCTCTCTCAACAGCACGTGCCCTCCTCCCAGCAACACCACCTTTTTCTCGCCTACGAATAGGGGGATGTAAATGGTCAGCTTGTATGCCATCTCTTCTATAATCATCTTGAACATTAATCCTATCAGCCTCGTGCACATATGTCAAGCATCTTTCTCCTTCATTCCGCACCATTGCACGAAACATGTAAAAATCCTCCATTGATGGTTGATCACCAAGTGATTTTGCTTTATCAACCATCGAATGAATATAACGCACCTGCATATTGTGTACATAATTTATTAAATATACTGTAGCTACAAAGTACAAATAATATTTAGTGAGTACAAGAACTAGTGAGTACAAAGAACCAGTCAACTGGTCTCTATGTTAAGAGTTGCTTCCTTTTAATTAGCTATTGTATAGTGTATTATAGTGTACCTATTGTAATGTATCTCTAGCCTAAGTAGCAGGATATATATGATAAGTATTTCCAACATTACAATGGGACTTAAAATGTTAATTGCCAAACTGCTGCACAAAAAATTAGTTAGATAGAAGTCTTCCTGAAACATAAAACACATAATTAGTTGAGAATCTTCTATGGAAGTTGGCAGACAAATGCTTAACTAGTGTCTGTCTATTAGAACAGTTAACTAGTAAGTCTCTTAGTACACAAACAAACAACTTTTAATCAGCTCAAACAAGTAAAAGAATATAAGCTAATAATTACCATTGTTTCATATGCGGTTGAGTTTGGCACATAACCTTCTTGTTGTTGAGGACGCAGAGTAGGATTACCAATAACTAGACGAGTAATGCGTCTGAACCAAATAAGGTAGGGATCATCGTATTGAAGTGGTTCACGATTGACCGGTGCATCACAAATATATTGAAGTCGTTGGTTCCAAAAAGGCAACCATTGTACATGCTCCAACTCCCAATTTGTATTTGGTCTTCCTCGACGATCATGGTGAAAGTGTGTAGAGTAAAATGGAAATGGAGTTGGTATCATTTGTTTCAACCCAAATTGCCTCATGACTCGATCAGGCAAGTGAACCTCGACGACATCCCAACAAAAAATTGGAACTCTAACACGCCATATATCTCGTCCAATAAGACAATAGTCGGGAAGACTCTCAATTAATTCATCAGAATATGGTTCCCAGATAAACTAGATTAGAAGAAATTGCAAATGAGTTTCAACTACAATATACATGAAAATTAAAACAAAACTAATATTATATCATACTTGATCCTCTTTCATGGAATCAAGTGCATCTCTAAACACTTTCAGCACATGCTTACTAGTGTCAGTCCAACTAAAATGTGCGAACCATCTAGTAGCATGTGGACCCTTAGGTAAACCAGCTGGAAAAATATTTCTGATGTCCCTTTGTGCTATCACATGGGGTCTAAGGACAGTAACTCTCTCCCATGCCCAAATCTAAACATAATATATATAATTTAGGTAATTAAACTACAAGAAATATTAATAAAGAATTTATTTAGTTATCAAGTATACTTGAAGTAGTGGTAGAAATCCAGCTATCTCATTTTGGTTACTTTGTGAGGACTTACAAAGAAAACGATACAAGCATGCTATGGTCGCACTACCCCAACTATAAGACCCAATTGCATTGACGTCCTCGAGCATGGGAAGATACATAAGCTTTAAAAAACTGCCGGATGTATCTGCCATCATCATAGCAGCAATCATCCAAAACATGTAACACCTAGCCTTTTGATTAACCATATATTGTGTTGCCATGTCCGTTAGCTGTGGTTGCCCTAGCATGTGCGCATTAAGTGCAGAGACCTTAAGGCTATTACAGTTGAAGTCTTGAAGACGTGGAGTAAAACCTAAAAATCTTTGACAAATATTTTGCCAATCTCCTATAGTCCTCATCAACTCATTACCAAGTACAGGATCACCATTCACAGGTAAGCCATACAACACCTCTACATCTTGCAAGGTGATAGTTGCCTCACCCGTCCTTAAGTGAAATGTATGCGTCTTAGGACGCCATCTCTCGACTAGTGAAGTGATCAAACTACGATCAATCATAGGCTGATGAGACCTATAAACACCGTACAATCCAGATAATTGAATCACTTCTAAGACTCGAGGAGGGATGGGAAATTTCTTTACAAGGTCCCAAAATTTACCATCACACCTCCTTGTATTTAGAATCATATTAACATTTCCATCCCATATATCCCGTGATCTATGGGTGAGTTGTCCCGTTAATACAGATGATTCAAGTGGACTGGGGTCTAGTTGGTATGCATTATTACCAGCCATAAAACTACATATAAAATAAAAAACACATATCTAATTAAAATTATTAAATTGACAAAATCATATAACATCGACTAAATCTTTTAAACTAGTACTAGCACATCACGCCAATTATTCATCAAACACATAGAGATGGCAAAAATAGTGTTTTTTTTGACATTCTACTTTCATCTCCTCTTCCCTTAAATATTCCTCAAACAAACCTTCTGTTTCCCCAATCTTTCCCTCCCTCTTACATCAAACCAAACTCAGTTGTAGTACAAAAATTTGTTAAATAACTTGTTTTTCACTTTCTTTAGAAAAAATAAAAGAAACAAGAAAGTAGAAATTACTCCTTATTGGTGCAAGTGTTTTACCGGAAAAGAATATTTTTCAATGTTCACTTTACAACATACATGAATCTTCTAAATAAAAACAGGACGTACAAGAATCAAAGTTATTTGATTAATTCTATTCAGAAGTATTCTACACAACAAAAACGATATAAATACGAGAAGATAAAAATTCATAAATCCAAGCATTTCTTCTACTGTTTTAGGTGGAAAAAGCATACATCAAAAAAGAAAAATTGCTATGTTCCAAGCTTTTCTTAAGGTTTATGGTAGTAAATTGTTGTGAATCCTCCTTCTCTATAATTCCTAGACGGTTGGAGGACCGTAATCTGGAGAAATCATAAATTCTGTAATTTAAGAGGGAGAAAAGAGAGCAGCAAAATCATCTTGTTATAATGAAACTTCATACCTTGAAATTTAGTTGTTCTAGAGGAAATCTAAGCTTTTAACGAGCTTCCGACAACACTTCATATCGAGCTTCCAACAACATCAAGAGTTGAACCATAAATTTCTCAATTAATCTTGAGGCCTAAGACAATTTTGAATTGCAAGTGAATAAGGGATGACAATTTCTTGAATCGCGGGTGAAAGGGCTTGAAATTTTTCTAATCCCAACTGTATAAGGGTTTTAGGTATTGGGTTTGAAATTGAAACTCACTATAGATATACAATGTGATTAAAAATGACATCAGATTATGTTTTTAGCATAAAACGTTACTCCTGAAAGCTCTTGTTAAATTAACTCCGTCAACTACAATATTTACACAGCTAAATTTTTTAAAAATAAAATATACCCTAAAACGTTACTGTGAAATATGTTTATACTAGTTTTGTAAAAAATTTAAAAAGTGTATTACTTTGGTGAATTGGTTTTAATAATAGCTTAGTTTGGTCAAAAACCCAACCAATTAACATGAAAAGTAATAAAATTTACATGCCATCATATCATACAAAATGAAAAAAGTTAAACAAATCAATATATTAATAAAAAATTTGATAAATAAAAAAAAATTACATAAATATTATAAGATAATGAAACGCAAAAGAAAACCTTACCAACAAGGAACCCACATACACATTACACATATACAACACATCAAATGTTGTTCCAGAGAGGGAAAAGAAAGATTACAATTTCAATCCGTTCTAGTTTATTTGGAGAATCCTATAATATATTTTAATTTTTAATATTATAAATCTATTAATAAACTTGTACTAAAAATAGTTTAATAGAAAAATGAACATACCAGGTACATTTACATTGTTCCTCTATTATATTTTCCAGTGATGATCATATTCTTGACGTATAAGTCCATTTATATAAGATAATTATGAAGCAGAATAAAATTAAATGTATCAGATAAGATAATTTATCGTCCATTTAATTTGATAATTTGACAAAAAAAACAAAAAATTTGCAACGTCCATTGGAAGTGAAAAGGCATAACTATTTACTTCAACATTTATTTAGCTTTTAATAAGAAGTCCATTAAATTTGATACACTATTGATATCCACTATTTAGTATCTATAATTCATCTGAAAGAAAATAGTATAATTTTGCAATGTAGAATTTAAAAAGTCTTTCAAGTAACTGATCATTAGTACAGCCATTTATTTGATATTTTAATAGAAATTCATTAACTCAATATCCTTAGCCAATGAAATGTTTTCCTAAGCATAAATTTAAAGTGACCGTGATAGTCTGCACTAAGAAAAGATTCTTAATTAATTCATCCGGGGAAAATATGTAGAAATTTTACTTTAAAATAAAGGATAGTTTTGTTCTTCAACTTTTTAAAGGGTATTTTGGATTTACAATTAAAGCTCATTGAGAAATGGAAAATGGTAAGTGGTAACATCTAATTATGTATTAAGTGTAGTTAATTATAATTATTGATTTAATTTTACAAATTAGTGAAAGACATTTTTGAATTAAAAATATTAGTGAAGGGCATTTTTGTAATCCAACTTTGAATCTAAAACCTTCTCACTTTTAATTTAATATGATTATCAACTGTATGGTATTCGGTATTATTTTTATTTTATTTTTTGTAATGTCAAGCCATATTGAATATCATTTTTTTGATATGCAGTAATATTAAATTGTGATGTCAATTTTTTTAAATTTTAATATGATAATTCTCTTTATACCAAAGTATGCACACCTCTATGTGCATGAGTTTCTATATGAGAGGGCATCCAGTACTGTTTCATATAACTAAATTATTTTAAACTTATTATCTTCAACTTTGATCCTTGTTTCATAAGAAAAATATGGACCATGTATTAAGCAAAGGTTTAAGTGAAATAAATTACTATGTATTATAATTATAATATTAAAACTCTATGTGCATTCTGCACTTATTCTCGACCAAGTAAAAATATAAAGAACAATGTAAACTAGGTATAGGAAAATAAAAAATAAAAAGAAAGAAAGGAATTAAAAGTGGTGATGCTGGAGAAGCGGAAAGGAAAGGGAGAAATGTAAGGAGAAGAAATAGAACAAATGAAAGACTAGGCCCATCAATGAAAAGAGAGGCAGAGAGATTATTTCGGTAATTAACATACGGTTGTGAGAGGTATAATCGTTGCTATAAAAGGCCTGATGGAGATGGTGAATAGTGCAAGCTCTAGCAGGAAGAAGAATAAAAAAGAAGAAGAAGCCTCACCTCTTCTTCTTGTGAGAGTAAAAATATAAAACTCCCAAAAAAACGAGTCATCAAAAATAGAAAAAAAAAGAAGCAACGTCATGGGGAGTGGTAAAGTGACAGTTGTGGCTTTGCTACTTTGCCTCTCCTTAGGGGTAATAGCTGAGGACCCTTACCTCTACTTTAACTGGAATGTTACCTATGGCACAGTCTCTCCATTGGGTGTGCCACAACAAGGTATCCTCATCAATGGGCAATTCCCAGGGCCTAGAATTAATTGTACCTCCAACAACAACATTGTCGTCAATGTCTTCAATAATTTGGACGAGCCATTCCTCTTTACCTGGAATGGTGTCCAACATAGGAAGAACTCATGGCAAGATGGTACTCCAGGAACCATGTGCCCAATCATGCCTGGTCAAAATTTTACCTACCGCTTCCAGGTCAAGGACCAGATTGGTAGTTACTACTACTTCCCAACCACAGCTTTACACCGAGCAGCAGGTGGTTATGGTCCCATCAACGTCCACAGTCGTGCTCTCATCCCTGTTCCTTTTGACAATCCTACCGATGAGTACAATGTGTTTGTCGGTGATTGGTACAATAAGGGCCACAAGACTTTGAAAAAGGTTTTGGATGGTGGACGCACCGTTGGGAGACCAGATGGCATTATCATCAATGGTAAGTCTACTAAGGTTGGCGAGGCAAAAGATCCACTCTTTACCATGGAGGCTGGCAAGACCTATAGATACAGATTCTGTAACCTTGGCATGAGGTCCTCAGTCAACGTTAGATTCCAAGGTCACCCAATGAAATTAGTTGAGCTAGAGGGATCCCACACTGTACAAAACATCTACGATTCATTGGACCTCCATGTTGGTCAGTGCCTCTCAGTATTGGTGACTGCTGATCAGGAGCCCAAGGACTATTACTTGGTTGCATCAAGTAGGTTCTTGAAGCAAGAACTCTCCTCTGTGGCCATCATCCGTTATGCCAATGGAAAGGGTCCAGCATCTCCTGAGCTCCCAGCATCCCCACCAGACAACACTGAAGGCATTGCCTGGTCCATGAACCAGTTCCGCTCCTTCAGATGGAACTTGACCGCTAGTGCTGCCCGCCCCAACCCTCAGGGTTCCTACCATTACGGACAGATCAACATCACCCGCACCATCAAGATCGTCAACTCTATGGGACAAGTAAATGGTAAGCTTAGATATGGTTTGAACGGTATCTCTCACTCCGATACCGAAACTCCATTGAAGCTTGTAGAGTACTTTGGAGCTACCGATAAGGCCTTCAAGTATGATCTCATGGCTGATGAAGCCCCAGCTGACCCAAGCAAGCTAACTGTTGCTGCAAATGTGAAAAACGCCACCTACCGTAACTTTGTGGAGATCATCTTTGAGAACCACGAGAAGAGCATCAGGACCTATCATCTTGACGGATATTCCTTCTTCGCAGTGGCTGTTGAGCCAGGGAAGTGGAGCGCAGAGAAGAGAAAGAACTACAACTTAGTGGACGCAACAAGCAGGAACAACATCCAGGTGTATCCAAACTCATGGGCAGCAATTATGTTGACATTTGACAATGCAGGAATGTGGAACTTAAGGTCAGAGATGTGGGAAAAGACTTATTTGGGAGAGCAATTGTACTTCAGCGTTCTCTCACCAAACCGCTCCTTGAGAGATGAATACAACCTCCCAGATAACCATCCTCTCTGCGGTGTTGTCAAGGGCATGCCCCTTCCAAGTCCATACAAGGCTTAATTGAATCTCTTTCTATCTAATAAGGGGGATGGATTAACTATTAATGGATTCCATGTATTTGTTTTCCTTCCCTAAAAAAACCAATGAATAAAAAGTTTTTTTTTCATTAAGTTAATGCATTTCTTATTTCCCTTCTCTTTATTTTTCCTTTCTGTGGATTAATCATTTTTCAGATCATGATATTATTTGAACTTAAATAGGAAAAGATTAATAAATTCATTAGCTTGATCCAAATGAAAAAACTGAAGTCGGCTTCTAATCTTACTCTTTACAATTTATTTAGTTCATCTTAATTTTCCATCTATGCTAGAGCCAGTTCCAACCCCCTCGATGCGATAGAACAAAATCCTTCAATTTTGCATGCTTTTGAAATTAGCAAGAGTATCAATAATTTGTTGTTTAATACTAAAGATCATTGCAACGTGATTTTCTGGTTATAGCTTGTTTATACATCCCTTATATATAAAAGTTGTTGTGTATCTTTCTCTGTTTTGTTTTGTTGAAGGAAAGGATTATATGTTAATACAAGTAGTAGGGTGCTATAGTGAGCATCATAGTTTCAAAAGAGATTGCTAGTAGCAAAAGTGAGGATTGAAGATGGACGAAAAGTTTATGTTTGGCTATCTTCATTAGATTAATCCTTCCTTAACAAGCTAAGAGAGTCTGCTACGCCTGATCTTGGGACTACCCACATTCAATTATCTGGGTTCAATATTTCTAATGGATATAGTCCATCCATCCATCAAGCCAACTAGTTCTTCCATTATATGGTATGAATTATTTTTTGCAGTTTCATCTGTGTTTAGCTTACAAAAACCTTTTTCAGGAGGGTATTGAATGTTATTTTCCTTCAAGGGATAATTTCTGTTGAACTAGTAGGTTCTGATCACATCCAACCAGTGGGAATGATGATTATCGACCCGGAGAGCTGACTACAACTTGTGAATGCCAGGACTTCTACAGAATTAATCTTTTAGCTATCTCCCTATTCATATCATATATATATATATATATATATATATATATATATTATTAAAAGTACTTTGCTCCAAAATGCAAAGTTAGATTATCATTTTACTCCTACATTAATTAAAAATGTTATAAAATATCTAATTAATTAAATATTAAATAATAATAATATCTTATTATACTACTAAAAGTAGGAAAATGTTAAGGCAAAAACTAAAAAATAAAAATATTCATAGAAAGTTAGTATTATGAAACTATAGAAAATAATTAGAGAAAGTAGGGAGAAGAGAGAAGACTTCTTATTCCTCTTGAAGGGATGATTTTCTAATGAAGAGAACCCCTCTATTTATAGGGAAAAATTGACTTGGTCTCAAAGTTAGGGTTCCTAAATTTTCTAGATAAACATTCACTATATTTATAACACTTCCCCTTGAATGTCTAATTCGTAGATAATATGCCTCGTTAAAAACCTTACTAAAAAAACTTTTTTAAAAAAGAAGAAAAACTCTAGTGAAGGAAAAGAGTACACATATCTAATAATACACATCTAACCTGCCTCATTAAAAACCTTACAAGGAAAATCCAGTGGGACAAAACCTCGTAAGGGAAAAAGAGTACAACGCGTATTAATTCCCCCTAATGAGACCATCAATCTAGAGACTTGAAGCTTCACATTCCAAGCTTGTGCACCATCTTCTCGAAAGTTGTAGTTGGTAGAGACTTGGTGAATAAATCAACCATAGTATTACTTGAACAAACCTGTTGCATGTTGATATCACCATTCTTGGGAGCTCATGTGTGCAGAAAAGCTTTGATGAAATATGTTTTGAACTATCTCATTTTATGAATCATTCTTTAGGATCAAAGAATTCTGCAAGTTCCTCACTTCAACTTCTTAAGCAAATAATATATTGCCTTTTGAAAACTCTTCAAGAGTTCAATTCAAATTATTACCTTGCATAACAATACAAAAGATTCTTGATTGATTTAATCCATATGAGGATTATAAATAAGTTTTTCAATAACTTGTATATGCTTCATGCATTTTGAATCCATAAAATATTTTCATATCAATTTTGTCATTCAATGTTAAATGTTTGGCATCTTCTATAGTGTCTAGACTGCAAGTCAAATAAGCTTTACGCTTATCAAGATGCATCATTCCACTTTTCACTTGATAAATATTTCTACATCAACATTCTTTAATAGATTGTAGAATTTAGATCCTCAAAATCTTTTACAATATTGCGCGCTATTGCATCAAAGATATCGTTAATGATTGTCACGACCTAAAGTACCCCCTCGACATGACAAGGCGTACAAGACCCCGAAAGGCCCCATACAAGCCACTTAGCATAATCATACAAGAAAATAGTAAGTAAGAAGTTCAACGACAATTTATATCAAAGTAGCGGAAGTCTAAACATAGTCTCAAAGCCATCTAATACATCATTGAAATGAAGGTGGGACATAACCCATACAAGTCAGAAAAGAAAATGACATGAAAGGGTAAATGTGGCTATGTCCTCGAACATATGAGGACTCACCAAATCTTCAAAGTCTCTATCACAACGGACTAGCCACGGGAGGATGGAGATAAGTCGGATCCTACACTTATAAGAAAATGTAGGCAAGAGTATGTGTTAGTACGAGAATGTACCAAGTATGATAACTATGCATATAGGTTACAAAATCATGCAAAAAGGGCTATACATAAGATACAATGACCAAGTTAAATCATATGATAACATGATAGAAAACATGAGCTAAAAGCCATGGTCAATGAAAGAAAATCATCTTAAAACAACATATGCTTAAAAGTTTTTAGAAAGTAACCTTAGTTCATTATTGTGGAAGGTGAGCCTTTTAACCGACATACACCATGTGAGCTATAACATAGAATTTGGTGTCTGCCCAACACCGAAAAGAGGTGTCTTTACTTGCCAAGGTAAGAACCATAGTTTCTAGCTTAATTGGATCCACTAGCTAATGTCTATCTAAGACAAACGTATGGTGTCACATAGTTATGGGATAAGGAGATCGCTACTAGAAACCTGGCCTCTACTAGCTGGAGAGCTTCCATCTCAATATCCACTAGATGCTAAGCATAGTTCCCACGGAATAGTTATAATTCATAACTTATCTTATCATCAATAGACATGGGTAATCGCCTCTTGTCTTATCATAAGAATAGCTCCTTAATCTTGATTCAAAGTTTAGTTGAGAAAACCTTTCAACCTTTATGAATCCTTGATGTGAGGATATCCTTTCACATTCATGATTTGAGTCATATGTGAGAAATCCTTTCACAACCCAATAACAATCAAAATTTATGCTTCACTCTCAAAAAAAATCTTAAATCATCATAATTTCATAATTGTACATGCATAACTTCATAAAATTCATCTTTTGACCATTCATAAACTTCATCATAGAATCATAGCTTGAAAACTATAAATCATGCATTGGCTCATATAATTTCACCTTAAAATCATTCAATTTACTCAATTCATGCATAAATAAACATAGTTTAATCAATTAGATCATAATTGGAAAGAACCCATGAGATAGAAGAAAACCCTAATTTCAATTGGAGAATTCTAGCTTTGCAAATTGGAGAATTTAGGAACCCTATGGAGGAAAGGACTCCATAGATGAAAGTTATCATACCTTGATGCCAAAAGCTTGAAATCAATGGTGAACTTAGGAGACTTGGATGGAAACCTTAGAACCTTCTTCTTCCTCAATCTTCTAGAGAGAGAAATATTTGGGGAAACTTGGAGGGATTTGGGGGACTTTGAAAAGTGATTTGAAAGGGGTAAAATTAGACTTAGAAGACTTATATAGGGGCTAGGATTAGGGCTTAACTGACTTAGATTAGGAATTCATTAGTTAGGGGAAAGACCAAAAGACCCAAAAAAATAACTGTCGACTTCGACCTACGGTCCGTAGGTCCAACCACGGACTATCCTGGTCAACCGTAGAAAAGTTTAGAAACTATTACCTTGGACCTTCGAACGACGGAACCCCATGTACGATCCGTAGGTCCATTGACGGATCGTACCTACCAACCGTCAGTCCAACCATGAACCTTTAAAATTTTACCAAGTCAGGGGGGGACCTACGAGACCTACCTACGGTCCGTATAAACAATAACGGAAAGTCCTATTGAATGGTAGAAAGGATCCTGAAACTTGACATTTTCAAAAAGTTCACCTTGCCACCTAAGGTTCCTACCTACGGCCCATAAGTCGACTTACGATCCGTAGGTTGCTTTTGTTGGTATTGGCACCAGACCTGAAAACTAGAAATTTTCCTTCCTTTCGAATCTGAGGTGTTACAATATCTCCCCCTTGGGGACATTCATCCTCGAATGAGAATCAAGTCATCATAAAAAGGATAGGAACTAAAGCTAACAGCCCAACATGAATGCAATCACATAAATGCATATATCCGAGGATAAAACATCAACTCCAAGCTAAAGCATGTTCAAAACATCATCTCATAAGGTCTATATGCAGCATATACTCAAATGCACATAAACATGAAGAAATCAATCAAGTTAACTCATTTTCTCAAAATTTAAGCTTTTCATGAACATGCATAAATGAAGAATCATGGAAATATCTAAGACACATGAGACCAAAAGAGTGAACCATGAGGAACTAAATACCTCAAGCTAAAGTAGGGACGGAGGGAAAGAGATGAGGATAGCGGGACATCATATCGGCCTCAGCTTCCCAAGTAGCACCCTCAACTAACTGATTCCTCCAAAGGACTTTAACGAAAGCAACTTCTTTATTTCTCAACTTCCAAACTTGCCGATTTAAAATCTCAACCGGAACCTCTTCATAAGAAAGACTCTCCTTTAGATCGAGACTCTCCAATGGAACTATAGATGCTGGATCACCAACACACTTCTTCAATAAGGAGACATGGAAAATCGGATGAATCGATGCCAAATCATTAGGCAAGTCAAGTTCATAAGCAACCTTGCCAATTCGCCTCAAAATTTGATATGGGTCCACATAACGGGGACTAAGCTTCCCTTTCTTCCCAAACCTCATTACACCCTTCATAGGTGAAATTTTCAAGTAGACCCAATCATTAACATCGAGTTCTAGATCTCTCCTTCTAACATCAGCATAGGACTTTTGTCGATGTTGAGCCGTTTTCAACTTTTCTCTAATAAGATGAACTTTCTCCTTAGCCTCATGTATCAGCTCGGGACCTATCAAAGCAACTTCGCCAACCTCACATCAACCTATAAGAGATCTACACCTCCTACCATAAAGGGCCTCAAATGGAGTCATGCTAATACTGGAATGATAGATATTATTGTAAGCAAACTCAATCAAAGGCAAATGATCATCCCAATTACCCTTGAAGTCAATCACACAAGCTCTCAACATATCTTCCAAGTTTTGGATAGTACGCTCCGCTTGCCCATCGGTTTGAGGATGAAAGGTTGTACTAAGCTTAACACGGGCACTCCATGCAACCTAACCATTTCTCTTAGGAACAACTTAGCATAGTCTTCTGCCGAATAAGAAACCTTGACGAGAATGAAATGAGCTGATTTCTTCATACGGTCCACGATAACCCAAATCGAGTCATGTTGTCACCGGGTGCGTGGTAAACCACCTATGAAGTCCATATTCAAGTCTTCCCACTTCCAAGTAGGGATACTAATGTCTTGGGACAGACCTCCCGCTTTTGGTGCTCTACCTTCACTTGTTGACAGTTAGGACACTAAGCCACAAATTCTGCAATGTCCTTTTTCATCCCATTCCACCAATAGACCTCCCGCAAATCACGATACATCTTGGTGGCTCCTGGGTGAATGGAATATCGGGAACTATGGCCTTCCGATAAAATTTGCTCCCTCAAGTTATCTACATTCGGAACACACAAACGACTTTGATATCGAAGTACTCCATCTCCCCCTTGGGAAAAAAGCCTCAATGGATTTTTTAAGGACTTCTTCCTTCAATTCCATCAAAATTAGATCAGAACCTTGCTTTACTTTCACATCCGACACAAAGGACGACTTTGCACCATTATGAACAACAATGCCACCTTCATTAGAATTAATCAACCGAACACCCAATCGGGCCAATCTATGAACATCTCAAACTAATTTCTTCTTATCATCCTCAACATGAGCAACACTATCTTAGATAACCGACTAAGGGCATCCACCACCACATTCGCCTTGCTGGGGTGATAGAGGACACTCATGTCATAATCCTTTAGCAACTCAAACCACCTCCTTTGGCGAAGATTCAGATCCTTTTGCTTGAACACATATTGTAAACTCTTATGGTCGGTGAAGACATCGACATGGACACCATACAAGTAATGCCTCCAAATCTTTAGGACAAACACAACCGCTGCTAGTTCTAAGTTATGGGTAGGATAGTTCTTTTCATGAATCTTAAGTTATCTTAAAGCATAAGCAATCACATTCCCATTTTGCATAAGGACCATCCCAACCCAATTTTTGAGGCATCACAATAAACAACAAATCCATCAGACCCTTTCGGTAGGGTCAATATTGGAGCGGAGGTAAGCCTATCTTTCAATTCTTGGAAGCTCTTCTCACATGCTTCAGACCACACAAACTTAACTTTCTTTTGGGTCAATGCCGTCAATGGAGAGGCAATCGAGGAGAACCCCTCAACAAACCTTCTATAATAACCAGCCAAACCCAGAAAACTTCGAATATCTGAAGGGGATAAAGGTCTAGGCCAACTCTTAACCACATCCGTCTTCTTAGGATCTACCTCAATACCTTTATCGGAAATAATGTGACCAAGAAAAGCCACAGACCTCAACCAAAATTCACATTTACTAAACTTTGCAAAGAGTTGTTGGTCCTTGAGGAGTTGCAAAACAATCCTCAAATGAATGGTATGCTCGTCCTCGCTCCTAGAGTAAATCAAAATATCGTCAATGAACACAATTACAAGCATATCTAGGTATTGTCTAAACACCCTATTCATCGAAACCATAAATGCAGCCAGAGCATTTGTCAAACCAAACGACATTACTAAGAATTCATAATGATTATATCTAGTCCGGAAAGCTATCTTCGGAATGTCGTCTTCCTTCACTCTCAATTGGTGATAGCCCGACGAAAGGTCGATCTTAGAGAAGTAACTCGCTCCTTGAAGTTGGTCAAACAAGTCATCTATCCTTGGAAGAGAATACTTATTCTTAATAGTAACCTTATTCAACTACCGATAATCAATGCACATGCAAAGCGAACTATCCTTCTTTTGAACAAACAAAACCGGAGCACCCCATGGAGAGATACTAGGTCGAATGAAGGCCTTGTCCAACATGTCTTTCAATTGCTCCTTTAATTCCATAAGTTCTGCCGGAGCCATTCGGTAAGGAGGAATGGAGATAGGTTGCGTATCTGGGAGGAGGTCAATACCAAAGTTTATTTCCCTTTCGGGAGGAACACCGGGTAGATCATCAAGAAACACTTCCAGAAACTCATTCACAACGGGGATCGACTCAAAGATAGGGGTTCGGAATCCATATCCCTAACCCGAACAAGATGGTATATGCAACCCTTAAAGACCATCTTCCTAGCTTTAAGACAAGAAATAATTCGACTCTTAAGCATAGAATTTCCCTTTTTCCACTCTGGGATAGGCTCATTTGGAAATTGAAACTTGACCACTCTGGTCCTACAGTCAATAGAAGCATAACATGAATGCAACCAATCCATCCCAAGAATAACATCGAAATCTAGCATACCAAGCTCTACAAGATCAACATGAGTGACTCTATGGGATAAGGAGACGGGACAATTCCTATAGACTCTCTTAGCCACAATGGATTCACTAATAGAAGTATAAACAGAAAAGGGATCTAATAACACATCCGGAAGAACATCAAACCTCATAGCCACATATGGCATCACAAAAGACAAGGTAGCACCAGGGTCAAGCAAGGCATAGACATCAAGTTGGAAGACTTTCAACATACCGGTAACAACGTCGGGAGAACCCTCTTGATTATGTCGAGTTTGGAGTGCATAGAACCAATTTTGCTTGGGAGCATTTGAACTCGAACCACTAGGTGGAGCTTATCTACCTTCTCTTCCCTTGGCCGCGAGTGATGGACAATCCCTTACCTTATGACCACTCTTACCACAACTGAAACAACCATCTGTACCGGCTAAGCATCTACCCTCATGCTTCTTTCCACCTTTAGCACAAGTAATCGATAAAGATCCACCACCATTTCCTCCTTGAGGTTTAGGGTTAGACACCCTATCTTTGTTGAATCTAGGAGGAGCATTGGAGGAACCTTGATCGGAAAACATTTGTCGAAACTTAGGACGACCATATCCATCGGACCTTGAGCGTGAAAAGTCACTATCACCAATCTTAGCCCTCTTTGCTTCCCTAGACTTTTCCTTAAGTTTATCCTCTTTGATTTGTTGAGCATAAACCATTAGGAGAGAAATGTCCATATCATGGATGACATTCTTTGACCACCATTTCGGACACTCCCAAAATGAACTTACTCATTCTTGCCATAGGATCAACAACTATAGTACGAGCATACCTGGACAATTATGTGAACCTCAAGGCATACTCCTTCACACTCATATTTCCTTGACGAAGGTTGATGAACTCAAACACCCTTGACTCTCTCATCTAAAGGGGAAAGAACCTATCAAGGAAAGCAACCTTAAACTTCTCCCAATGAAGAGGACCCACATCAACCGACCTCTCACTCTTCTATTTCTCAAACCACACTTGAGCCACACCCTTGAGGTGGTAAGCGACCAATTCTACCTTTTCCACCGGGGTTACACCCATTATCATTAGCACCTTATACACCTCATTAATGAACTCTTGAGGATCTTCCTCAACCTTAGACCCCTGAAACTTCGGAGGGTTCATCCTAGTGAAGTCCCTTACTCTAGATGTCGCCGTACCCAGATTTGGGTTCATGGGGACCACAGCCTCCCTATTGGCTTGAGCCATCATAGCTTGGGCCAACACTTGAAAAGCAGCTCTAAACTTCACATTAGTCACTTGCTCGGCCAAAGGGTTGATTGGAACTTGAGGAGCTTCTTGTTCCACATTCTCTCTCGCGTTCCTCCTAGCATTTTGTCACGACCCAAAATCGGGTGTGATGGCACTTGTCCTATCCCACCAGGACAAGTCGGCCTAAATCCCAACAAGCGGAAGAAAACAACAGAAATAACGAAAGAAAAAGCTAAAAGCTAAAAGCGCAAGACTTCATCTATAAAACCAACCCAAGACTGGTTGTCACATGTACAAGCCTCTATTACAGAATTTGAACAAAAAACTTCAAGTCTCAATGTCTGTATCTCAAATAGAACAAACATAAGTAAAAGATCAAGAGAGTTCGCCAACATCGAACAGCTACCTCTCAAGTATCCTTAGCAAGCCTCGGAGAAGGAAGAAGGAAAAACTAGCTCACGATCCGGGTTCGGAACCTACACAAGTGTAGAAGCAAGGGTGAGTACCAAACAACACAGTACCCAGCAAATCAACTAATAAAATGAAGCAGATCTAAAAGAATCACGAAACCCTAACTTCCAACCGAACCTCCGATAACTACAACCTGCACAGAAACTCAGTCCAACCTAACAAATTTCCAATCCATAGTTCAAATGATATAAGTTAACACAGTTCAACAAAGAAGCTCAATTCATTATCAACAAGTAAGTCTCAGAATCATAGAGTACAACATAGTATCACAAAAGCAAGGATCAGACAATACAATGCGATGCAATGCCAAGTATAGAATGCATTTCTATCCTACGATACATAAACGTTGAATCTCAAACCGGTACCCATGGGGGCCACACATGGACCATGTATCCGCCGGAACCATTTCTCATCGGCATAAATCATCACTAGCCACACATGGACCACATATCCGCCGGAACCATTTCCCATCAGCATAAATCATTACTGGCCACACATGGACCACATATCCGCCGGAACCATTTCCCATCGGCATAAATCATCACTGGCCACACATGGACCACATATCCGCCGGAACCATTTCCCATCGGCATCGCCGGAACCATTTCCTATCGGCATCGCCGGAACCATTTCCCATCGGCATATATCATCAAGTGTCTCATCATAGTGTTTCCAGAACCAATGAACACAAGCATATTCACACAAATAATGAGAAGCATGATAGTGTTCACAATCACAACGCAATTCATATTAATGCAGATCACGTCACACTATCATCAATATATCAACAACAATAGTCAAAACCTCAATATCCACAACATATCAATGATGTCAATTGCCTAGTCTCCATTTCTCTACTCATTATATCACAAGTAGGATCAATCGCTAACAAGATGTTCTCAAGTCTAGTCCCAAATCAACAATGAGCAAAAGACATATTCAACACGTTCATAATCATATCAAGACTATCATAGCAATGCATCGAACTTACAATGATTTCAAGTCCATGGCCCAATCACACGTTGGCCTATCACATTAGCATACAAGTCATTTTATTAACCCCGTCGGTCATTATTAGATTGATTCATGCAAGAACTTACCCAACACCTCAATCCTATTACTCCCCAATGAAATCAAGTAAGGAAGTCGAAATTCTAAAAGATTTACAAGGTTTTAAGAGTTCACTTGCCTTAATCGAATCGAAATCACTCAACAATCGGAGCTTTTCCCTTCTGTAAGCAATCCAAAGCAACACAATCTATTCAAATATAGAAACCCAATCACAATTCGGGTCTATCCATGCCAAGAACATGAAATTCGTAAAGAAAAGGCAAAACAACCCAAAAATTTGATTTTGAAAACAGGGTTTGAATTCGAGATTTCTTTCATAAAAATCATCCTCAAAGCCATAGGAACTCAATGGTGAAAACCCCATTTGAAAAGGAAGCTCAAAACAGCCCTTCATTTCTATTTTTATCAAACTTTTGGAGTTCTTTCAAAATCACCAAAAACACATTTGAAAATTCCAAATTCCAATTCAAAATCATGTTTAAAGCATTGGGTAATCAAGGCCAAGAGTTAAAATCACTTACCCACACTGATTCCCATGAAAATGGAGAAAATGGGCTAAATACCGACTTAACACTGTTCAAGTCAAAAATGACCTTCGCGAACGCGGCTAACTTAGCCCGCGAATGCGGAGACCAACAATACTAAACTCCGTGAACGCGGAACCCCCTCCACAAATGCGGAGACCAACAAGCTCATACTCCGCGAATGCGGAACACTCTCCGCGAACGCGGAGACCAACACGCGTCAAAGATTCCCACCCTCCGCGAACACGGACTCTACTCACGAACGTGGAGATCACCAACCTTGCCCTCCGCAAACCCGGGCAACAACCCACCGCGAACACGGAGGCCAAAGTAGTTGGCACCAGATAGCAGCAAAAACAGCAAGTTTCACAAGTCTCCGAAAGGACCCTAGGGATTCGTTCGGAACCCTGTGCACACAAACCAGATATGCAACCCTACTAAATTCGACGTTCTGGACTCAATGGAACCATCGGAATTCAGATTCGAGGTCTCCCTGACCTGGAACCTGATAAAGCACCACAAAACTAACTCAAGCCTCAACAACTCAAAACAAGCTCGGGACCTCTAAAAATTCAACCAAGGCCACCCCTAGGCCTAAAATCATACTCCGAATCCAACGAAGTTGTCGGAATTGACATCTGAGCATCGGATCTCCAAATGTTGACCAAAGTCAACTCATTGATTAAAATACCACAATTTTCCAAATTAAGACCTCAATTCCACGAAACAGCTCCAAAACTGACCTCGTCAACTCTCTTAGGCCAAAATCCACATTTCAGAACTAATGGAATCGACAGAATTCTCATCCGAGTCACGAAACTCTGAATGACCTCAAAAACCACAAATTGGCAACTTAGGCCTTTACAATTCAAAACTTTTCAAAAACTTCATTTTTTTAACTCAACTTTCACAAAACCAAACTCGAAAATATTTCAACCAAGACTCGGGGCAACTCTCGGGAGGGAAAAACGGTCATTTTGCAAAATTTACCAAAGATGACCTTCAGGATCATTACACATATACCCTTCGAGTGGCCATATCCTGAAAAGCATCGGATAGGGATTAGGAGAGAGACATATAGAATTAAACTCTATTTCCCGACTTTAGAGTGATGAAAGAAATGGAGTTTCATAAACATCTTATACCCTCTCATTCATAAGTATGGCGCGCTTCACACCCATGAACAAGACTCTACTCGATATGGCTTATGAGACATCTTAGGACCTTTTTAAAACCTTGTGCTTTGAATACCAAAGTTTTCATGACCTAAAGTACCCCGTAGATGTGACATGACGTACAAGCCCTCGAAATGCCCCATACAAGCCACTTAGCATACATCATACAAGATAATAGTAAGTAAGAAGTTTAAAGACAATTTATATCAAAGTAGTGGAAGTCTAAACATAGTCTCAAAGCCATCTAATACATTGAAATGAAAGTGGGACGTAACTTATACAAGCCTTCAAAGAAAATGACATGAAAGGATAAATGTGGCTATGTCCTCGAACATATGAGGACTCACCAAATCTTCAAAGTCACTATCACAATGGACTAGCCATGGGAGGATGGAGATAAGCCATATCCTACACTTATAAGAAAATGTAGGCAAGAGTATGCGTTAGTCCAAGAATGTACCAAATATGATAACTATGCATATAGGTTACAAAATAATGCAAAAAGGGCTATACATAAGATACAATGACCAAGTTAAATCATATGATGAAATGATAGAAAACATGAGCTAAAATCCATGGTCAATGCAAGAAAATCATCTTAAAACAGCATATGCTTAAAAGCCTTTAGAAAGTAACCTTAGTTCATTATAGTGGGAAGTGACCATTTTAACCGACATACACCATGTGAGCTATAACATGGAATCCAGTGTCTACCCCACACCGAAAACAGATGTCCTTACTTGCCAAGGTAAGAACCATAGTTTCTAGCTTAAGTGGATCCACTAGCTAATGTCTATCTAAGACAAATTTATGGTGGCACATAGTTATGGGATAGGGAGATTGCTACTAGAAACCCGACCTCTACTAGCGGGAGAGCTTCCATCTCAATATCCACTCGGAGCTAAGCATTGTTCCCACGGAATAGTCATAATTCATAGCTTATCTTATCATCAATAGACATTGGTAATCGCCTCTTGTCTTATCATTAGAATAGCTCATTAATCTTGATTCAAAGTTTAGTTGAGAAAACCTTTCAACCTTTATGAATCCTTGATGTGAGGATATCCTTTTATATTCATGATTTGAGTCATATGTGAGAAATCCTTTCACAACCCAATAACAATCAACATTTATTCTACACTCTCAAAACAAATCTTAAATCATCATAATTTCATAATTAAACATGCATAACTTCATAAAATTCATCTTTTGACCATTCATAAACTTCATCGTAGAATCATAGCTTTAAAACCATAAATCATGCATGGGATCATATAATTTAACCTTAAAATCATTCAATTTACTCAATTCATGCATAAATAAACATAGTTTAATCAATTAGATTATAATTGGAAAGAACCCATGAGATAGAAGAAAACCTAATTTTAATTAGAGAATTTTAGCTTTGCAAATTGGAGAATTTAGGAACCCTATGGAAGAAAGGACTTCATAGGTGAAAGCTATCATACCTTAATGTCAAAATCTTGAAATCAATGGTGAGCTTAGGAGACTTGGATGGAAACCCTAGAACCTTCTTCTTCTTCAATCTTCTAGAGAGAGAAATATTTGGGGAAACTTGGAGGGATTTGGGGGACTTTGAAAAGTGATTTGAAAGGGGTAAAATTAGAATTAGAAGACTTATATAGGGGCTAGGATTAGGGCTTAACCAACTTAAATTAGGAATAGATTAGTTAGGAAAAAGACCCAAAAAAATAACTGTCGGCTTCGACCTACGATCACGACCTACGGCCCGTAGGTCCAACCACAGACCGTCCTGGTCAACCATAGAAAAGTTCAGAAACTATTACCTTGGACCTTCAAATGACGGGACCCCATGTATGATCCTTATGTCCATTGATCGTACCTACCAATTGTCAGTCCAACCTTGAACCCTTAAAATTTCACCAAGTCTGTGGGGACCTACGATACCTACCTACGGTCCGTAGAAACAATAGCGGACCATCCTGTTGAATGGTAGAAAGGGTCCTGAAACTTGACATTTTCAAAAAGTTCACCTTGCCACCTACGGTTCCCACCTAAGGCCGGTAAGTCGACCTACGATCCGCAGGTGGCTTTCATTGGTACTGGCACCAGACCTGAAAACCATAAATTTTCCTTCCTTTTGAATCTGAGGTGTTACAATGATATATCATTTGAATCGATTCACAATATGATATAACTTATTGAGATCTCATCACTTCATTATTTTCAGGTACGTACCCCTCTCATGAGGTTTCATGAAATATTATGTCATAGGTTCTTCAAGAGCACATTGCCTCCTTATTATGATCATTTTAATCATTTGTTCCTCTCCCGTTTCAAGGATTATTTTAATAGGAACATCTGCAACTCTTGGTTGCTTCTTATCTCCCCCTTATGTTAGACAAACTAACATTCATTCCAATCTACTTTGGAGAATCCATCTTTGTGTATCATAGTACATTCATTAATCATATACCGCACATTAAAATCTATTAGATGGAAAATATTTGGTTACTGACCAAATTAATTGAGAGAAAAATTGATCATAATTTATTGGTCTGATGCATACAATTACTTTAGTATGCAATACATTATATTTCAGACCATGAAATTTTGTTCTCATAAGCAATGATTGACTATTTGTCTGACGCATTTAATGTCACATCAGCGTTAATATTCATCAATATTATCAAGATAAATTGTCTTGATTACATATTATGAAAGTGGTGCTCTTAACTTAATTATCTTGCACAAACAGTTTTGCGAATGTCAAACTGCAGGTTGACAGCAAACGCACATGAGCTTATCTTATAGATGCATCTATATCTCATATCACATGATAGGTGGACGGGCCCATATTCACCTTTTATACTTTCAGAATATAGGAATTTAGTCCCAATATTAGTTGATCCGATCAACTTATCATGAGAACAAGCAACAAAAAGAATTCTTGAAGAATTTTTTAGTTCTTCAATATATGTTTATTACTCAGTATGCACATCTTCGGGATGGTCAAATCATTCATGCCAACTAATAAAATTATTAGTACAGGTAAACTCCAAGTTTACTATTCCATGTGTCTTTTGCTTCGGTAAATTTCAAATTTACTATTATATGAGCAAATTTCAATTTTATTACTCCGGGAGTAAATTTCAGATTTATTTCTTCTCAATTTCTCTACCTCTTTTGAAGGTGAGTTGTGATCTCATCACGATAAAATGCATATCTGTGTTGATAAGTTTTATTTTACACTATCAAATTCACTTTAGTATTGAGTTTATTCAATTCCAATCGATAGGCATTAATCATTAAATGCTTGAGATGAAAACTCTACATTATTATCAAGGCGAATGAACTGTGTCAGTAATCATATTATTTATGCCAACAATTCTGCAAACACCAAGTTGCGAGATGACAATAGGCACATATGAGACCATATAGAAAGAGCACCTACTAGGACCATGACGTATCTAAACAATCCACCTAGTGGGTGAATAGGTCCACATGATACATATATACGTTTCAAGAACGTAGAGGACTTAATCTGAACTTTCGTTGATGATGAAATCACAATTAACTTGCCTTTATAATAAGTAGTATAAGAATATTCACTATTTAAAAGAATCTTTAGGCTCTTTAATGAATGTCAATTTGAATTTTCTATAATTCTATAGATTTACTATAGAATGTGCCTCAATTGCACTAATTCTTGTCAAATACAAGTCAGAAGATAAAGCAGGGGACTTTTCTATAACACTTGTCTTCCCAGAGACATTCTTGGTGATACCACATCCACGACAAGGGTCGCGACCTTTTCCATGCCTAGCATGGTGGGCTTACACCTCATTCACTTCAGAGAATAAATCTGTATTTTAATTTTAGCATTTATATAAAAAAATTCTCATTCTTCATGAATGGAACACAATCATCTAAGTACATTAAAGAATGATAACTTAGTATCTCATTCCACATTCATGTGTATTATTCAATCACTTGTCTTCTTTCAGACATATTATGCACTGCTACCACATTCACTTTAGGGAATGAAGCGGTTTCAGTGAAATATGTTTCATGACTAATTTTCATCTAAAGCACATTATTTGCTTTAATAGTCATATATCATCAATATACTACATTGGAACTTAAATTCAATGTCTTATCTATATAAAAGTGTCTTATGCCATAAATTGATGGGACTTGAACCCAACATCTTATCATCACAGTGCACCAAGATTCGAATCAGATGTCTTACCCTCTTGGAGTGATTGGACATGAATCCATCGTCTCACCCTCTTGATGCGATTGTACATGAATCCATTGTCTTATCCTCTTGGTGCAATTGGACATGAATCCATCATCTTACCCATATAAAAATATCCTAGACCATAAATTGATGAGACTTAACACAATATCTTATCAATATTTGTCTCAAGATACTATACTTTTTACTTTTACAAAAGTGTTTCATCGCTTTAAAACCAAATAATTAATATATAAATTAAACCATACCTGGGTTACTTCGAACCCTTTTTTTAGGGATCTCAAGAACTGATTTAGTCTGCCATCATTCTTTAATTTCTTGGGTAAGCAAGAATGTGAATTTTATTTTCCTGAAAACTTATTATCATCCTTCGATAAGTGATCTCCTCTTCAGATGCTTAGCCTTCAAACTTAAAACATATGCTCTAATTTAATTAGATATTCTTGTTGATAATATGTTATGAAACTATATAAAACAATGAGAAGAAAGTAGAGAGAAGAGAGAAGACTTCTTATTCCTCTTGAAGGGATGATTTTACAATGAAGAGAACCCTATAGGAAAAAATTGACTTGGTCCCAAAGTTAGGGTTCCTAAATTTTCTCTAAAAGATAGACCTTCACTATATTTATAACAATTAGCCATTTTTATCCTTTTAAAAAAATTAATTAGTTACATTTTTCTCTTTTTTGGTATTTACTTTTATTTCTCTACATCAATTTACTTAACATGATAAAATAATTTTAAAAAAAGTAAAATCCATTTTCTTAAACCCCAAAGACCAAAATATCAATAACAAATTAAATGACCATTTTATCTTTCATTTCAAACCTATTCATATGCTAAAATGTAATTTACGTTTCAAAAAATAATAAAGTAATATTACACAATAAATGTAAAAGATGAATAGTGTATGCAGATTGTCCATATTTCTAAAATTAATGCAATTTATTGTAATCAATTCAATAGAATTGTTTTAATTCTTCACTGCCTATTGCAAATTTTCCGTTAATATCAATCTTTAATGTGTTTATTCAATATTTTGCTATTTTATCTTTCAACCTCCTAATGGGATTCATTTATTAGTTAAAGAGGAGCTCAATGACACATTCTCATGTCCAGAGTGTGTCTCTGTTGGTGTGATGGTTAGTTTTTCCTTTAATGAATTCTATTTTTCTCTCTTTTATTTATTTATAATATATCTTTTTTATTATATTCGTTTTCATAACTCATATCTTATTACCTATTCAATTTCTACAACTAATATCCATAACTCTCATGTTTTTCCTATTCATAACATTCAAATATTAAATTTTAAACTTTAAAATATTTTTTGGTATTCCTCCATTTTTATCTATATAAATACATCTCTTTTTGTTTTATAAGACTCTCATCCAAAGCTATCCTTTTCATTTTATAGTTAAAGTAGTGAATTACTTAAATCATTGACATTGTACTATTTAATCCATGTTTTAGTTTGATTTGATGAAGAAGGCTCTTGTATTTTAATAAATCATGGAGAATGCATCGACAAGAACACGAAAAATTATATACTGATTTTGTATTTCTTTTTTCATCTATATTGTTATGATTAAAATCTTAAGAAGATGTGTATGTTGTATTTTTTTTCGTTTTTGTTTATTCTTTTTGTGTTTTCTCTCTATTAGACTTCTTTAATTTAATTATTCTATGAATTTCTAGTTGTCGTAAATATGTATTTGAGCTCAAATTAGTTATTTGTGACTTTATCGAAAGTTTGCTGACTACTAACCAAAGTTCAAATTTACCATTGGTCGCTTAAAAGGAATTAATTTTAAGAAAATAAATTGTCCCCCTCATTTGGTGTTTCTTGTCACACTCATAAATTTTTATTTGTAATTGTTGGATTTTATTACTCATTACATACATATTTTCATAAAATTTAAGTTTTTCTAATGAATCTATAAAATTACATGGGATACACGTGCAATACGCGTGTCTAGAAACTAATATTATTAAAAGTAGGAAACTTCAACCTTTAAAGTTGGATTACCATTTTGCCATTCCACTAAATTAAATATATTTAATTAAATATTAAATAATAATATTTAAATCATTTTTTAGATTGTAAATTATTTATTAGCAAGACAATCAAATGATCATTAATTAAACTGTATAACGAATTCGCCAAAAAGAAGTAAACTAACTTGGGTGTGCAGTATGTAGTGTGCACTGTCACCTTCTCCTTGACATTAAATTACATGATTCAACTTCCTAGCACTAATTGAAAATTAAGTTCTTTTAATGTACACATAACCTCCTTTGTAATGGTAAAGAAGATAAAAGGAAGAAAATAATGTATTGCTCTAAATTAGTTTATTTGCAATTATTGATATTTAATAGCAACAATGAGATATAATCATATGTTTGAGATCGTGTAGGAGAGGAGAGTAAGAGACCCATATATTATTGGGATTATGAAAGGAGAGCAAGAGTCATGATTTGTTGGAATAGTTATATAAGGAGACCATGTAGTACTACTTGAGAGAGTCACGAAGGGATAAGAGGATGAGGATTCAAACACGATCACTACAAGATGCTGTCAGGTTCTATTGCCTATCTATTATAATTAATCAACTTTTTTATTTTGATAACAACAAATATTCTCTTAAGTTATGTAGCTTTTATATTTTCGATTCACTATTTTTTATATAAATTTCAATTAAAAATAGATATTAGCGTGCAAAGCACGTTTCTAGAAACTAGAATATATATATATATATATGTGTGTGTGTGTGAGAGAGAGAGAGATAGATTCTTCTACATTCTCACAAATAGAGCACATTTTAGTAATATTTATACCAATGTAAGTACTGTCTTGTGGGGAGGTAGCAAAGGTAAAGGAAGAATTTGATTTTGCGTGGTATATATGTTAAGTTCTCATATGCAGCTAAAACTCTGTGGGGTCGTTTGTTAGGAAGTATTAAGTGAAATAGTTCATATATTATGTATGATATTATTTAGTACTATGTTTGGTAGGAATTTTGGACCTATGTTTAATCCGTTGATTAGTTATACACCCTACATGGTATTATAGGATGTATCACTAATACCTTTCATTCGGTGGTATTAGTAATACACAGGATTTAATACCGTGTGATTAATCTATGTAAAGACAAAAATATCCCTCAAATCATTTTAATCATTTTGTTTATTTTCTTGATTTTATCTTTTATATTTGTTCTAGTAAATTTATTTAAATAATTTAGCATACCAAATTTATTATTTAAAGAGAGTTGTTTGTTGCTAAATAAATTCAATACAAATCAATACAATATTTGAAATGTGAGTTGTTTAACATTTACCCATTGAAAAAGTAAATATATCACCACATGAAGTTTGTGATTTTAATTGAATATATAATTATTTCTAGATATATATGTAGTTTTCTAATTATTTGCATTTTGAACAATTTATAAAATTGCATACATATTAAAATTACAACTTGCAATTTTCATGTGTAAATGTAGATGGTTTATTCAATTTTACTATTGTTTATCGTCTTTTCGGTTTTAAAAGTAGATGGTCTATATTTTTTAAATTCAAAATTGATGTTTTGTGAGTGATTAATTTATTAAGATGACAATTATTTACCCTCAAATAATTCAAGTAAGAAAATAGCAAACATGACAACAAAATTGTACTTCTAGATAGTTAGGAGGCCATAAAAAATAATATTGTCTGACATTTATCTACCTTGACCTGATTATATGAAATATAAAATCTCATAATAATTCAAGGGTATAATTGGAAAGAAGTTTTTTGTAGAGTTTTAATTCAAACACAAGATGAGGTGAGAAGCAGTAATGAACCAAAAACTTGATAAAAAATAAACCATGTATTACTAATCTCTGCACTACTATTTTCTGCATTATTAATCCCTGCATTACTAATCCCTGCGTTATTAATTTTTGTACCAAACGACGCCTTAGAGTTATGTTATTGGTTAGAGTTATGCAGGGTTTCGTTATGCATGTATTAGTTATATAGAGTTTAGTTATGCAGGATTTAATTATGTTGGATTTAGTTATGTGGTATTAGTTATGTAGGTATTATTTAGTTATGTTGAAATTACAATACATGAATCATTAACTATTGAATAATGAATTTGTTGTAAATTAGTGTATATTATTTACAAATAAATAAGTAAGCAAATAGTATAAATTCTTCCTCTTTCTGAATAAAAAGTAAAGAAAAAAGAATTCTCCCTTTATACTTAAGTGGGAATTTTGTATTTTTTTGGCTATTTTTTTATGTTTATAACTTATAAAAATAAAATATCATATCATATATATATAAAACTCAAATAAGCACTGAATTATTTTTAAGGGAATTTTCACATATAGCCACTCAAAAATAACTTAATTATGCTTCATAGCTATAGTTTGCTAATTACGATTCGTAGCTACATGTTATAAGGGGAGGGTGGTGAGCGAGACTGGGAGAGAGAGGAGAGAGGCGAGCGAGAGAGGACAGAGAGTGGAGAGAGGCGAATTTTATATGTATATCTGTCAAAATAATTGTATATATGTAACTAATTAATATGTATTTGTATATCTGGCGAGCGAGATTGAGAGAGGGAGGAGAGAGGCGAGCGTGAGAGGGCAATAATTTGTATAATTCGCATCTCGTTTGTATAATTCGCGGGTACGTTTGAATAATTCGCGTGTTTTGTATAATTGAGTAAAACAAAGTCGGAAATTATACAAATATGATAAAACTCGAAATAACGAATTGATACAAACATAAACATATGAACTTTAAACAGTTATGCAAATTACATTATATAAATTCTATTATATAAAATCCGAAAACTACACGTTTATACAAACTTTAAAAAGTTATACAAAAAAAGATTGAATGTATATGACGATAAAACTGAAAAATAAAAGGAAATCATCGTCATATATAAATACAAACCATCGTATACAAATACAAATCAAACGAAGAATTGTTAGTTGCGAATTATACAAATGTGGCGAATTATACAAACGTGACTAATTATACAAACTCGAAGCCAGCCCACGTTATTAATGATTAATATTAATCACAAGTGATAATTATAACAAACTATAGCTATGATGACTAATTAAGTAGTATAAATTTGCTTAACTGCATAATTTTCCCTTATTTTTATAAATGAAACTGGAGTTGACAACGATATATCCACCAAAATGTGAGCTAAGCAAAAGAACTACAAAATCATGCACCTGTCATAACATCTCTGACAGGAAAATAATATAGTCAGGTAAAGTTCTCAATAAAAAAAATTTAAAAGTAAATCAATAAGGGTAAACCGTAAATGTATAATTACTCTTTTAATATATATATATATATATATAACTAATACTCACGTAACTTATTTCACATTCTATCCGGTATAATTTATACATAGATTCCCTCATAAATTATGTTGATATTAATTCGACAAAAAACGCAATAAAACATCATATAAAAATAATACATGAATAACTTTTATACCACATTTAGAATCCTACTAACCAAACATGGTATAAGTTATGTTAACTTTTGTACCTAGTACAAAATTTCTTTGTGGCAGTTTTTGGAAACCGCTATAATCATAATTGGTCTGAAATGGCGGTTTATAATTTAGTATTATGACGGTTCAACACCGCCTGCCGTATTTGTGTTTGTGAACGTTGCCTCGAATGGCCGTTTTAAACCGCCATAATGTGTTTAAATGCAACATTGTTATTCCTTTTTTACATTCTAATAATTTCATTCCATTTTTACATCTGTTTAACGTTCAAAGCTGTTTATTTGCTCTACAATGGTATTGACACAAACATGTAAGAAATAAGTGAAACAAGTCATGTATCGTATATGAAAAACGTAAGCATTTTAAAATTACATGATAAATTCTTAAAACATCAAGGAGTAATGTTTTACATCTATTTGAAAAAAACTAACCACAACATATTCTAGCAATAATATTAAGTGAGGATTCGCATGGTCTACGCTGGTAAGATTCATATGGTGATCTTCTTGGCTCTTAGGTGAATGGACATCACTTGCAAAAAGTGTCATGAAATCAATATTTGATTTAGAGAGAGCTGATAACAAAGGTGCTAGAATGTCATGAAAAATACAACTATATATGATGAGGATATAATCTGAAAATGGTCAAGTCTAGGGAAGTGATACATGAAACCTGATGCATATCAAGGAAATAATTTATCCCTAATAATATAAAGAAAGAAAACTATCCAGTCCTATTGGGAGCCAAGCATACTTTAAAATATCGAGCACTTCCCTTTTGAACGTAGAATTCTATAGCTCTACTAGATGGTTGAAGCCTGTGTCAGCACGGGCCCAACAACTCTGTGTATATATTTTTAGGCACATCAAATATAGATACACGATATTCTAACATAAGCATACTGAAGGACTGAAGGTGCCATCTTTGTAGGAGTCCTCATTCAAGGTGTCTTAACTCTGAAATACCTTTATTGATTTGCAAGGTGGCATGTCTTGGAGAAAATATACTACAATCAATTAGATTACATATAGGCTAAAAGTAAACTTCCCTTTCAGGAGATTTTAGGATCTCATAGTATAAAAAACACAGAAATTCAAAGCGAAAGCCAAATCCAATCTAATAGGATGGGCAGATGCTGCTTCAACTTCAGACCGTCCCCTATGAGACTCACAAGAAGAGATTGACATATATGCACATGTTGTGCAATCAAAAGTAAACGAAACATGAGCAAAAGTGTCTTGCATGATATTTGTAAAGCTAAAAAGTTAAAATAACAATAAGATGTAACATAAGAGCATGCATCCTATTAAACTAAAGAAATTTACAAAACAGTCAAGGGAGAAATCCAAAGAACACTAGTATCAACTTTTTCTTTTGGGCTGCATCATGAAATTGAAAGAACGAAGAACAGATAAAAGACATGGCTAACCGTGATATGTATTCTCATTTCACTTCACCGTGTATTAGGTAAAATAAAAAAGACGCTTGCGCAATAGTTGTGGGGCGACAATAGTAGAAAACTTACATTTTCATGCTTTCTCGAGGGAGCAATCTATCCACCGTCTGAACTTCGCACGCACATTCACTTTGTAATTCGGGGTGTGTTTACATCGAAGATTCAGTTACCATTTTATAAGGTACTAGTTGCTTCTCGTTGCAGGCAACATTTTCATCAAGACAACAGAAGAACCAGAATCCTCATCTATATGCTTTCTTCAAGATCCCACCATCTCAAAAACTAGACGACGTCTTCTCTGTCCATGGTATAGAGTAGAGACCATCTAAATAGAAATCAGTACGAGATCAAGATCACAAAAATGAAGAACTGGAGAGTCTCTTAACTACATTGTTTTGCCAATTAAATACAAACAGAGCAAGAGGAATACCTCTCCTACTCTATTTATTCTCCATTTTTGTTGCTTCCTGGTTGCTTTTTGAATGTGAATTTTGATCAATACAACCAATAGTATTGGAACTACTGTAAAGTTGATTAGAGATATCCATTCATGCTTCTATGATTTTTCTTTTCTTGACAACTATTATCCATTGAGTTTATCTCAAATAACTAATATTTAGACTATTAAATGTAGAAATATCACTGTAGTACCACTAAGTCAAAAAATGCACACCAATGTATGAGTAACAGAACAAATTCAAATAAAATAATCAGATTACCCACAAACAATAAATATATTCCAGTTCTTGCTTGCAGTGAAGAACCAGAGAGGAGATGGGTAAGCACGGAGAAGAGAGAGATGAGCTGGGGAGGGGGAACATTAGATTTTAACGGACAACAGTTAAACTTAGGGATTAGGACCAAAATGATACATATATTGCATATATCAAGGACTATTCCAATTAAGTAGTATATATCAAGGAGCACTTACACTTGAAAACTTGTAGCCAAGATTGATGATAAATTGCTAAGTAGTTGGCTTGTGTCATTTGCTTCCTACTGTAGAACTTATAGATTGACAAATGAATTATAATTCCATTTCAGAATGCAATGTCAAGTTTCTTTTCCTAGTGTATATCACACTCCCATTTTCAAGACTAGACATTATTGTTGAAATACATTATAGTGATTGGCTTACTTGATGAAACTTCTACAAGTAATACAAGCTCTGATTACTTAGCTTATGTAGCTATAAAATTGACTTGGCTTACATTCCTAAAACCACATCTATTTGTGCTGGTAATTGAAGTTGGTGAAGTGGAAAGACTAGAAGCTAACTTCCAATTTAGAAACTAGATTATCATATGAAATGATTTGGTAATCTGATTTAATCAACTTTAATGTTTGTAATTAGATTTAGTTCGAAGAATCAGTTCATACACTCCTTCTTTTGGTAGGACACCAACCAATTTAGCTAAGAAGGTAAAAGAAAAGTACACAGTCAACTAATCTCGTCTCGATACCTTCAAAAACTCTGTGATACTTACTATCCAAGCAAAACACATATCCAGAAAAATTAAGTAAAAGAGGCAAAGCTGTTCACTAGAATTTACGTTTTAGAAGGCCTCTACCCCAAGAATTCAGAAATTTTTCCTAATTTCTGCTTGAGAATCCTGATCCATCTCTTACTCTGGTTCGAACCACTTGTGTCCATTTCACAAAGGCTTCAAATCCTTCATCAGCGGCAATGCACCATCGATTTCGAACTGCTTTGGTTGTGAGCTTAAACAAATGGAAGGGAAAACAACAGAATCGTGAGAAGTGAGCATCGACATACTACATTGAAAAAGGAAATAAAAAAATCGAAATAATTGAAGAAATCACAATTTAAAGCCCTAATTTGAGGAAAGGGAAACTTTCGTTCAAACCTCCATTTCCGATCTAGCTAAACTCCTAATTTGACTCTTGCGAACTTCACCGGAGACCAAAACACCATTGATAATCTGCACCAGATCAATGAGAAGAAGAAGGAGACGGTGAGGGAAATTGTAGATAATAGGTTTGTTAGCCTGACATTTTAATATTAATAAAAATATATCATATGTCACATTTGTGTCTCTTTGCTCTCATCAATTGTGGAAGAAAGTGGTCATTAGCTGTTACTAACTTATGTAACCACCAACTCTTCATTTTACCCATTATTTTACCTCTTTGTGTCTTGTAACTCTTGTAACCTACAAACCATTCACTTATCCTATTAACTCCCCATTATCTTTCTATTCATTGCAAGGAAGATTTTCTCCCCTATAAATAATAATGGTCTTATTTTGGTTTGTGGAATAAGAAAGATGAAGAGTATAACAAGAGATATACAAGAAAATATAGAGTGAAAAAGATGAGAAGTTTATATTGTGTTTATATTGAGTAAGGGTAGTGAAACAAAGAGTTGTGACAAAGAAAATATTCCAAGTCTTCAACTATATTCACTATACAAAAGAGAATAATTATATGTTGAAGGAAGGTATTTTTTTGTGGAGCTTTGAACTTTTCAATTAATCCGGAATTGCTTGAGTTGTACGACGTTGTTGGGCTGTTGTATCCTAGATGGGACAAGTCAAGAGCGATACTGCTGGATCGGTGTAGATTATGTCGCAGTGGGCTTGAATCTACTTAAAGAGAGCGAGATATCCGTGCCTCAGCCTAAAGATTTGTTTATTCATTTTTGTTCATTTCGTTTCAACTGTAATTTATATTGTATTTGTGATATATTACACCAACAATTTAAAGGAAATTCATGTTTTTGTTATAGTTTGAAAAAGTGTGAATATTAAGATAGGAGATGATCTCAACATCATTCCGCTTAACGACGCTCTTTTCAAGAGATGGAAGAGAAGAGACGTACGGGTAAAGTATTTTCTACTTGCTCAATTCAAGTGGAGAAAAGGTAAAGGAAAAAAACTTTTACCTAATATTTTCATTAAAAAAGTGACACTACTTTTCATGAAAAAATATTATTTAAATTCTTAAAATAGTGGGAGTTCATGAAATGAGAAAAAAAACTCATTGTGAAATTGTGATTTTTGCATTTTTGAGAAATGCTCAAAATAAAGAGTAATACAAATGCAAATATATTTATCTTGAAAAAATCACAGGTTGTTGTTTGGCTATAATGAGATGACTCTTGTCTTTAACATGAGAGTTATAAATAAATTATGAAAAACATGTTGAGTGGCCATTTAACATGAAATGTTTTGGGTGAGAAAAATATTTTCATTCTTGAAATGAAAAAATACCATCAAACATGTGATAAAATTTTCCTTGTCAAGTCACATAATATTGAAAATATTGTGAAATACAATTTTGTTGGTTGTGTGAGTCTTGCAAGTCTTTTTGATTCAATTGTGAAAATGGTGTGACAAATAAAAAGGAGTTTGCTAGCCTAATAAAAAATATGAGATATGTGACTAAATGCACTTTATATGATATTGTGTATAAAGTATAGCATGTACAAGCAAATCAGTTAAATTTACTTGATACAAATTTGGTGGCTTGTTTTATGAGAAAAAATATTATGCTATACTCAAAAGTTTTGCTGGTGCAAATGAGAAAACTTGGTGCTATTTGATGGAAGTGAGAAAAGCAAATCATGTTGCTTACTAACTCTACTTTGGAGGTTGAAGTAAAAAAATTAAGCTTCAACAAGTGAAAAAAGTGAATTGATTTTACTATATCAAACACTTTATTAAGAAATTAATTTTTCTAATTGTGATAGCACCAATATAATGGTAGAGTACAAAATCGTTATTAAAACGGTAATTCAGACTCATGAGAAAAAAAAACACAATATTGTGAGATTATATTGATCACTGGTATACCCTCAATATTATTTGTGTTAAAACTTGTGATAATCTTGCAGATTCATGAACTAAGGTCTTAGCAAGATAAAGAGTTTGAATCACATCGAGGGGGATGAAATTGAAGCTCATAAAATTCTAAGTCATATATGAGGAAACCCAACCTGGGTCTAGAGATCCTATAACCAGGTTCAATGGGAAGAATGAATCATATGATGACTTGTTGTGAAATGCACTATTATTAATTTTATTCAATCCCTATGATGTTAGTGCATTTATCCTATAATGATTTGTGGAGGTTGAGTCTTTGAACTCTTAATGAAATTTTGTATCTCGTATGAGTGGGGTGTCAAATTATAGGAGTACCCTTGACAAATTTCACCTATGTGAGTGTGAAAGTAGGCCGCTTTCTATGAAAATGGGCTTGTTCTCAAAAACACTCATGAAACCAGGATAGCACAAGGCCGTAATATGCTGGCTATGAAAGCTTATGTCAACACCTTGATTATTGTGTGTAAGCAGTGATACTTTATTTTCCTTAAGCAGTCATAGTTCAAGCTTGAGACCACTACTGACCCTGGAGCAAAGGTTACTGTTTTACTAAGTGAAGGTTCAATGCAGAGCACACCTTCATTATGCACGATAGTCTACCTTCAACTAAATTGTGAAACACTCTCTTATCTTAATATTAAAATGAGTGGGGATTGTTAGTGTGATATGAATAGTGATGGCCTTATTTTGGTTTGTGGAATAAGAAAGATGAAGAGTATAACAAGAGATATACAAGAAAATATAGAGTGAAAAAGATGAGAAGTTTATATTGTGTTTATATTGAGTATGTGTAGTGAAAGAAAGAGTTGAGACAAATAAAATATTCTAAGTCTTCAACTATATTCACTATACAAAAGAGAATAATTATATGTTGAAGGAAGGTGTTTTTTTGTGGAGCTTTGGACTCTTCAACTAATCCGGAGTTGCTTGAGTTGTATGACGTTGTTGGGCTATTGTATCCTGGAGGGGACAAGTCAAGAGTGATACTGCTAGATCGGTGTAGATTATGTCGCAGTGGGCTTGAATCTCCTTAAAGAGAGCGAAATATCCTTGCCTCAGCCTAAAGATTTGTTTATTCATTTTTGTTCATTTTGTTTCAACTGTAATTTATATTGTATTTGTGGTATATTACACCAACAAGATTTATTGGTGTAAGACCCTAAATTTAATTTGTTTTGTGGGAGATGTCTTCACTTAAAATAAATCAAGAAGTTTTCTAAAACTCAAAATAAGATAGCAACGCTCTAAACCGCTATAATATACTCAAACCACCAGTAATTAAATAGTAAATATGGCATTTTATAAAATGTCGTAAAAAGTCGTGTATTGTGGCGATTTTATGAAACTGCCATATATAAATCATCGTAATTTCAACCTTTTTTTTTAGTGCTAATACAAAATTTCTACCAAACAAAGGAAAAACTAATATAATTTTTTATACATGAATAACATGCATCTTATACGATAACCAAACTGCCCTTATAATATACGATCTTGCTTCATGAGGCAATAGACTAATTTTGTGGTAAAAGAACAAGTGTTATTTAGGGATCATAATTTAGTCTGTGATGCCATCATGAAACTCGACAGATAGAGGGTTCAATTTCCACAGTCCATCAACAGTTATGGCGTTGATTCTTATGTTAGCATCATTAAGGTTCAGGAGTCCTTGAGTCAGGTTTATGATATAACTGCCATTAGGGTGCCAATTAGAAGTCTAGAAGTCCGTCTTTTCTTTTTTCTTTTCAATTTCTGATAATCTATGCCCCTTTATTAGAAAAAAAAATATATATATATATATGGAGCAAAATGCTCTGATGGACCCTTATACTTGTATGAGTTTGTATTCTGAACCCTTCTACTTGACCCTTATTCAATCGAACTCTTAAATTCTATGAAGCTCTATATTTAAACCCCTTTCGTTGTGTGTGAACTTCAAATGCTTGACAAAAATGACATATCATCATCCACATCACATTTTAATTGATACATAACTCATTATTATTTTTTTTTAAAAATCTATTTTTTCTTCTTTATTTCTCCTTCATCCCTTCACCTCTCTCCATTATTTTTACATTAGAGATACCATCACAACCTTCCATTCTCACTAATATCATCACTTCCTTAAATAACTAAAAATCATCATTCAATTTTTTTTCAATGTTTCTATCGTTCGCAACTTTTAATCATAGTTTTTGACCAACGATTAGATCCATCACTTGAACCACTGTAATTTTTTTTCCCATTGATGTTAACAAATCACCATTAAAATATCTCAATATATCCTAATATTTGTACACAATTTTACATAGCACATTCCATCTAATTTCACAAAGACATTCAACAATTACTTTTCATCTCTCAAAACTATTGAATCTTTGTCACTTTATGGGTTGTAAATTACCCCAGAAGATAAAAAGAAAATATAGATCTGCAACAGTAATACGATTTCGTTTCTAATCTGGGAAGGAAGAAAATGTGAAAAGAAACAAGAAAGAGAAAAAAGAAATTGGAGAGGGCTGGGAAGGAGAGAAAGAAGAGAATTGGGGGTTTGATGGGAAGAATGTACCGGAGATAGAAAGAAAAAAAGAAATGGGGAGGGGTGGAGTGGAGTGAAAAAGAAGAAAGAAGTGAAAAAGTTTTAATTTTAATTTTCTTATTTTTGATCTTTTTTATTCTATCTTTAAAAAAATTATTTTTAGTCTATTTAAAAAAAAATTTATTTTTAGTCTAACATTTGATGTTCACTCCTTCTATGCGTGAAATCACGCAATTGTTTCAACTCAATAATTAAGTAGCCACATGAGTTTGGTCAATGGTCAGAAGGGATTAAAATATAGAGCTTCATTGAGTTTAAGGGTTCAGTTGACAAATGATCAAGTAGAAGAATCCAAAATATAAACTCATACAAGTACAAGGGTACTTCAGACCATTTCGCCTATATATAAAGCTGAATATAAAAATGATGAAATGGCACCTCCCAATGGCCTCTATTAGTATTTATTTATTTTGTCAATTTTTTGAGTTTTTATCTCATTTTAATTATAAATTAAAAATGTATTCATGATTAAAAAACATTTAACTCCTATAATTAAATATATTCATGAATGAAAAACACATTTAACACATATAATTAAGCCATTGATTAAGAAATTGTGTAACTGATAAATAAATAATGGTGCAATTAGGATACATCATAATATATAATTTCTTCAATTAAATTATTGTTAAATAATATTGAAATTAATCCATTTATTAATTAACTCAATAAAAATGGCAGTAATTAAAAGATGAAAATGATGATGGTGACACCTCCCAATGACCTCTATTAGTATTTATCTATTTTGTCAATTTTTTGAGCTTTTATCTCATTTTTAATTACAAAGTAAAAAATGTATTCATGATTAGAAAAATGTTTAACTCCTACAATTAAATATATTCATGAATGAAAAACACATTTAACACATATAATTAAGTCATTGATTAAGAAATTGTGTAACTGATAAATAAATAATGGTGCAATTAGGATACATCATAACACATAATTTCTTCAAATAAATTATTGTTAAATAATATTGAAATTAATTCATTTATTAATTAACTCAATAAAAATGGCAGTAACTAAAAGATGAATGTTAATTTTACTATTTAAAGATAATTGATTGACTAAAAATTAGTACTAATTACGGAAGTTTAATATATTTTTTCAATTACAAAATTAATGAAAAGTTACTCACTTAATTCTTTTAATTACACTTCTTCTTTTCCCTCAATTGTAACTTACATTTCATTTAAACCCCTTTAATTACGCCCCAAATACTCAACTTAACCATCAATATATTCTACAATCTTTTTCCACAAATTCGAAACAAGAGGAGAAGGTAATCATAATGCTATGTATTCTTCTTTTTCTGATTCTGATTTGAAGGAAGCAAATACAGTTTTATGTCATCTATTCTAAGACCACCAATTAAAAGTGTCTAGATTTGAAACAAAAAAGGTTATGAAGGACATCAATACTCAAATTGAGAACAATATTTGCTTCTTTTTTTTTGTTGTTGTTTATTTTGATCATAAATACATAAATGATATTTATTTTTGTCAAAATATTACTATCTTATAAAGTTATTTATCTTTGCAATTTAGAAGGTTGTTTCTTCCTCTACACCCTATTTTTTCACTTCATGGGGTTCCTACCTAGAAGAAGATGAAATTCTTGAACAAAGCATGGTCTGCCTAGAGATAAAATTAGGTATTTATCCGTAAGTTTCTTGCTTAATTTATTCTAGCACATTGTCTTATTAAAGTTTATGCAAGTAAAATTTTAATAATTCTTTGTTATATATTCACAAAAAATAAAATACTTGACTTGCTTATTTTACAAACTCCTATTTAAATATAATTTTTTTAATATATCGATTGAACTTAGTTTGTGGTAGGTGTTACTGAAACTAGATGAAAAAAGATAAATAAAACTATCTTATTAATATAAAACTAAGAAGAAGTTAGCCTTTTATATGTTTATTTATTTATATATGTCAATTAATAGTTGCAAGATGAAATTTATATAATTATACATTTAATTTTAGTTTTACATTTTTATTCCTATGTAGTCATTGAATTACTCTTGATTATCTAAAATTCTAATAAGTTACATATGTAATATATAATGAGACATACTATGTAAAGTTACAATATAAATAATTGTACTTAAACATAAAAAATATATGTTTTAAATAACCCAAAATGTATGTATTGGTGTGTGAAATAATGCTAAATGCATGTTGTTTTAGTATTTTTCTTTCACATAAAAAAGAGTGACATTTTCTAAATTCATTATTAAATTAAGATGTATCTTATAATACACAAGAAAATAGATGAAATGAAATCAATATATATATTAAAAAAATGTATATTTTGATTTATTGCTTAATTGTCACGACCCGATTCCTCGAGTCATGATGACGCCTACCAACCCGCCAGTAGGCAAGCCAAATCCTATCCCGAAACTTAACAGTAATGGGACTGAGAGTGGAAACTAACCTCAACTAAGAGGAAGCATAAATAAGGAACACATAAGGAAAAGACGGAAGCTAAACCAACTATATACAACAAACGATACCTCCCAGAACCTGGAAATCACATGTACAGAGCTACTTCAAAATGAGTACAAGTCCCAAAAGTGGATCACCGAAACAAGACTTTCTCAAAAGCAAAAGACAAGCCAAAATATAAGTACAGAAGGAGGCAGGTAATCTCAGGATGCCATATGCTCACCCTCGCCTCCGGAACAGATGCAACAGGCTCGAACTCAACACTGATAACTGGTGCTCGGACCTGCATCACGAAAACAGGCAGAGTGTAGCATGAGTACCAATACAACAGGTACCCAGTAGGCATCATGGTCGACTGAGCAAGAAAGGTAAAAACAGAATGAAAGGATAGAATCTACAATCACACAGGTCAAGCGAATATGAAAAGAAGCACATGAGCGCACCGAAAATAAATCTAAGTACAACTAAACTAAACCTAACTGAACCCCCATAAGCCCAGAAGGTACACTCGTGCGCAAGTTTAAATAAAATCCGAACAGACCCCCATAAACTGACAGGTACACAGAAGAGCAAAATCTACGACCCACTGCAAATCGAAAACACCAACCAACTCAACCGAAATAACCAGCCAACTCAACCTAGTCAAAAGTTTGACTTCCGAATCGAGCCATCCAACTGACTAGCAACTCTTGGGGCCCTACCCAGCCAGCAGAGTGCCAAGGGCATAATGACTCCCCTAAAAGCCCTAATATCCAATCGCCCAATCGGCTAACACTCCGGGGGCCCTGCCCTAGCTGGAAGAGTGCGGGGGGCATGTCGACTTCGAAGAGGACCTCAATAACTCATCTCCAATTGCCCAGCCGGCCAACACTCCGAGGGCCCTGCCCTAGCCAGACGAGTGCGCCAGCTAACACTCCGGAGGCCCTGCCCAGCCAGACGAATGCGCAAGGCATATCAACTCCGTAGAGGATCTAAAATACCAAACCAATATGGATTGCCATCCACCACCGACCACATCACGACAGAACTGATCCAGAAGCCTCCAAAACCAAGAAAACACAACGCCTCCGACAATGAAACGGCACCACAGAAATGGGGAGAGAATCCAGGAGATCACAAGCAATACCAAAGCCCAAACTAGGCTCATACTACTAGACTCAAGTCTGCTATTCCGGTCTACAAGGACCTAGTCCATCCGAATCGACGTCGAAGACATACCAAAGTAAAAAAGGTGCATGGGTCTAAGGCAATGCTAGCCTAACCTAGTCTAAGGTCGCAAATATACACCAACACAATAAAACAACCAACAAATAGTCTGCATGCAACAACACATAAACAAGCCCTCTGATAATATGGTACTACCCCAAAACATCCTAAAAATCAACCCTAAAGCATGGTTTCTGAGAAGAAGAGAAGAAGTACTAGAACCCCACCCCATATTCACACCCATCAGCATGCATTCACGCAATCCAGTTCAATCTAAAAAGAACGGAAGCCTAACCTACTAGAAGGCCGAATTCGCGCGCTCCAAATCACTCCGCCGGAGTTTTTTCCTTCTGAACGACCTCAAACTGCTGCCACGCTACCAAAAATAGAATCACAGCGTCAGTACGGTCGTTTAGACATCAAAATCATCAAAATCGGAGACGGACCAATTTAGGAGTCAAAATCAGAAAATATAGGACCCGCTCCAGAAATCTCAGAATTGACTCTGTAAAAAGTTCCTAAACCCTCTCCCGAACCTATGTTCCAAAATAGAACACAATTCGAGGCTCGAAATAGCCGACAAATCAAGAAACCAAAACATGCAAAACTTTACAAAACTTGCTTAAGGCAGCCACTTACGACGTGAAAATACGTGAATTCGGGCTCAACCAATGCTATCCGAGCACTAACCCACGAGGCCGATACAATTCTGAACACTTGGGACTTGGAATCACCAAAAACTGAATTATAATGGAGAAGATATCACAATTTGGAACTTACAACCAACTAAACCTGACTGCCCTTTTTTATAATTAACTGCCGGTGGCTGACCTCTGCGAACGCGGCCAGGGGCTCGCGAATGCAGAGGGAAAACAAACATACCTCCGCGAACATGGCCAGGGACCCATAAACACGGAGGGAAGAAATCCACACCTCCGTGAACGCGGAGGCCTATCCGTGAACACGAAGAGAAAGGACTCCTAGACCTCCACTAATGCGAAGCTCTACCTGCGAATGAGGAGAGGAGAAACACAGACCTCTATGAACGCGGAGCCAGGACCGCGAACTTGAGAAGGAGGACTCACACCTCCGTGAACGCAGAGCTAGGCCCGCAAACGCGGAGAAGGAATGGGTTTGAAACATCAACTGTGCACCAGCTGAAACTTGGCTTTCCCAAAAAACTCTGCGGGGTGCTCGGGATTCGTTCGGAACCCCGTGCACGCAAACGAGATATGATACCCCATCAAATTCGACGTTCCAGACTCAATGGCGAAGTCAAAATTTGCATACGAGGTCGTTTTGACAAAAAGTGGGTCCCACACCTAAAGCGTCATTTTAGCCAAATTCCACCGAGGGCCTCGAAATTAGATCAGAAGCCCCGAGAAGCACACGAAGGGTCATTATAGACCAAAATTGGCATTCAAGAACTTACCACACTGATGAAATTCTCATCCGAGTGCGTTTACCAACAATGTTGACCAAAGTCAAACTTGAGCCAAATTTCAAAGGCTAAAGTGCCAAATGGCCCTAAAGTCACACCGGAAGCCTCGGGACTTGGGCAAACCATGCTTCTTGACTAATTTGGCTGCTTCGGAGCTGATGGAACTGTCAGAATCCCATTTTGAGGTCGTTTACATGAGGTTATGACCGAAATCAACTTTTCAAGGTTCAAAAGCCCCAAAATAGGGAAACGGGCATAAAACCCAAATGAACGACCAGGCAATCGAACAATTATGCCAGCAAATCATAATTGACTTGGGGTCGCTACAGGAATGCTCTAACTGATGGAAAGAAGGCAGTAACACGAAAATGACCTGGAGGGTCATTACAACATCCACCACTAAAAGAACTTTCGTCCGCAAAAGTAAGAGTCAAGAAGTACTTGAGGACTCAAATACGATGGGGAACTGCTCCCGCATCTCCCGATCAGTCTCCCAGGTCGCCTCCTCGACTGGTCGATGCCTACAACGGACTGTAACTATAGGAATGGCTCTAGACCTTAGCTGCCTCACATCTCTGGCTAAATGAGCAACTGGCTCCTCAATATAGGTCAGGCGATCATCCAACTCAACGGTGTCATACTGGAGCACATGAGACTCATCTGGAACATATTGGCGCAACATCGAAACATGGAAAACTGGATGAATAGTTGAGAATGCTGGAGGTAAGGCTAACTCATAGGCCACATCACCAACTGTCCTCAAAATCTCAAAAGGCCCAATATACATAGGGCTAAGCTTTCCCCGCCTCCCAAATCTCATCATACCCTTCATGGGTGATACTCGGAGGAATACTCTATCACCAACTGCAAATCTCAGTGGTCGTCGCCTGCGATCCGCCTAACTCTGCTATCTACTCTGAGCCGCCCTGAGTCGATCCTGAATCATCCTCACATGCACTAAGGTCTCCTGAAACAAGTCTGTACCACGCGGTCTAGGCTCTGTAGACTCAAACCATCCAACTGAAGTGCGACAACGCCTACCATATAAAGCCTCAAACGGGGCCATCTGAATACTAGAGTGGTAGCGTTGTTGTACGCAAACTCCGCCAAAGGTAAGAACTGGTCCCACTGACCTCTAAAGTCCATAACACAAGCCCTCAACATATCCTCAAGGACCTGAATAGTACGATACATCTTGGCGGTGCCCTGGTGGATAGAATACCTGAAGTCATGGGCCTCGCTAAGGATCAGCTGAATTAAATCCGTACTCCTATTCTGGATTAGATGCTCAACTACTAACTGATTACCCTTTTTCTACTTTGTTCTAAGCTCTTACTTCTTGTTGTTGGCTTCCGCTCGGTAGTCCGTTGCTTAAGGCTCCGGGCTAGGAGTTAGTTTTACCTACTGGTGGGGTGTAGTAGGCGTTATCATGACCTGAGAAATCGGGTCGTGACATAATAAGATCAGGAATAAGAGTATGAAGTAAAAAGCAAAATATTTTTCATAGTTCCTAGATTTTTATATTACCAGTTTTGCCTCTTTATAAACTTTTTGTATCTTTATAAACTTTTTGTATCTTTTATTCAAGTTCACATAAATTGATTAAATGACTTATTCCATATTTAATTTAGAATGTTTCTTATAGATATGTGTTCTCAGAAATTTTATATAGGATATTAGCACTTTTGATTAAGAAAGATATGTTTTCTTTTATGAAATTATTATATTCTATTGTATAATAATTATTATTTTTATGCAGACAAGTTGACTAGTTTTTAAAAATATATACATATATGAAAATGATGATGTGGCACTGATCTGAGGCCAAAAAATATATTTTCTTATCATTATTTGTCTCAAATTTAGTATTTATATTTGTCCTTTTTGAGCATGGATTTTATAGATTGTGCTAAATAGTGTATTTTATTTGTAGGATTAAATTGGTGGAAAGTTGAAGAAATTTGGAGCTAAAATGAATTAATTATGAAAGATTGAAGAAGGAAAATCAAGCAGGCAGCTTAATGGATTAAATTGAATATTATATTAATATTTATATATATGGAAAGTTTGAGGCGGCACAGTTTCACGTAGGAATCCAATTCCGTTTTGGTTTTGGGTTCCTAATTTGTTTTGGACTCAGTTATTTTATTCAGGGTTTTCTACATCTATAAATAGTCCATAGAAATAATTATTTGGGGGGAAAGGAAGACTTTTGAAGGAAGACACTTTGTAAGAAAAAATTGTCAATACTTTTTAGGGTTCTTTTCTTCTTCTTTTTCTTAGGTATTAGTAGCTAAAGGCCCTTGTTCTGGGGCTGCGGCCATGGGTAATTGTTGAACATCGATTGTTTTGAATTAATGTTGGTTATCATTTAAATTATTTTTGTATTCTTGTTTTAGTATTTCATGCTTGATCACCATAGAAATAAATCTATTGTCTATTCTTGGACTCGAGAGATAAAGAGGTAGATAGACCAAAGAATGCAAAGAGCTTGTTCTAACTTTGTTTAGATTCGTGTTCAGGAGTGACGCCCGGACGAACACCTCGCTTGGTTACGAATAGGATGAAATATAAATGCTCGCCAATTAGGACTGCCTATCCCCGCTCAACGATGTAGTTAGACAGCTAGTTGGAGTAGGCGATTAGAGGTCGAGAGATCATGATCATAATAAACCCTACCAGTAATGTAATTTGATAACCTTAGTTAATTCATTACATGAGATGCGATACATGAAACCCTATGCATGCTGCAGCCCTAGAATTGTCCCAATCACTGTAAGTTAATCTTAGTATTTAATTCTTGCATTCTTTTATTTCTTTTGACACTCTTAAATAAATAATTAGACTAGTATAATTTAGTAAATAGTTAATTGACAAGTCCCTGTGGGTTCGATATTCCGGTTCTTAAAGAGCCACTTATTACTTCTGCGACCACGTACACTTGCGTGTGCAATTGGAAGCAACAAGTTTTTGGCGCCGTTGCCGGGGACTTAGAAATTAACTATTCTTCTAGGTTATACTTTTTATTTTTATTTATTTATTTATTTATTTTTGTTCTTTTTTTTAAAAGTTTTTTTTCTTTTCCGAACAACTAATTTTTTTTTCCTTTGAATAATTTGTTACTCTTATTGATATGGCTTATTGGGATAAACCATGGTTGGGTGAGGAGTATTCTTATAAGTATCCTTGTAATTATTGTAATGGACCCCACATGGATATCGATTGTCCTATATGTCATATATGTGGTGGTCAATTTGGTCATTGGAATGGTTGTCCTAACTCGTACTCCCCTTCCCCGAACCCCTATTATGATTCTTCTGTTATTTGTGATGTTGGTAGGGGTGATGCAATGGATAATGCAAATCAAGAAGTTTACAATGTGAATTCATTTATGGAATGTGCGGACATGCTGAACAAAGTTAATTTAAAAATCTCAGAACAAATGTTGGAATGCGTGGAAGAGCAATCAAAAATCAGAGAAATGCAGGCTATGCTTGACGATATTGGATTGCAAATTGCAGTCCTAGCTAAAATAGAGGAAGATATTGAATCTCAACAAAGAGAAAGTCGTGAAGAAGCAGAGATAGTGAGTCAATATTGGATACAAGGACAAATTCAACTTCTAAAGTGTCAAGAGTCTATCCATGATGGTCTGACATACATGACAACCCAACTGATAGAAGGAAGAGTTGAGCTCACACAAGACATAGATCAATTTGGCTCAGATATTCATGACTTGGAGGCTCACTTGAACAAAAAGGTTGAGGCGTCTGATGCCCAATCACCAATTGTTGTGGATGATGACCAACTAGTGGAGCAAAAAGAGGAATTCCAACCATTCAACTATACCTTATTCCTTAATGCCGATGTTGAGAAAGAGTACAAAAGTGAGAATGTTGTAAATAATGTTGCTTTGGAGTTGAGGCATCTTGGATCTCATTCAAAACACTTGACTATAGATGAGGAACAACATCCTAAAGTTTTCTAATCCACATAGACAAAACGACATTCCTCACATAAGGGCCAAGAAGTGCAAGATGCGACATTTATTACTTGGTTCTTTTATCTTTATACCACTGCCCCTAGAGAGGAGCAGAAAAATTGATGCAAAGTTAGGGGTACAATTCATAAGTTCAAAGTGGAAAGAAAAGTGGTGAATTTAATTAGGTCGCGCCGCGACATTAAATTAGGCGCTTATTGGGAGGCAACCCAATTGGTAGTGTAGCTTCTTATTTTAATTTTTTTATAGTGTCATTTTTTTTTTCTTCTTTTCTTTTGGTCTTGTTTTTACAGGTTTTGGAGAAGTCTGAGTACCCAAAAATTTGGAGCTAAGGAGCACGTTTGAGCTTAAGGGTGGGGTGACGACCCTTGATGAAAATTAAGAGAACATGCTACTAGCTAGGCCTAGAGGCCTCAGGGAGTTTTCCTAACCCTTGTTTTAAATTTTATTTGATGCTTTGGGGACATAGCATATTTTTAAGTGTGGGGTGGAGGAATGAATTCCTATCTTTTACTGCTTTATCGAGTCTTTTTGTATTTTTAGGTGGGTTCCTCGGCTTTTGTTTTCGGTACTTTTCCTGAGGATAGTCCCTTTGAACCGATAGGGAGTAAATTTTTTTTTATTTTTTTTTTTTTTAGAGAAAAGAAAAGACCCTTTTGAGTTGTGTGATACTTGCTATTTAGGCCTAATTTTGAATAATACTTTCTTGTGAATGCTTGATTGCTATTGAAATTGCAGACTCTTTGACACCGAGGTTCATGGTTGTGACTTTGTATATAGCTTATTTTATTTTGTAGTTTGTTATGACCCTGTCTCTCTTAGAAGTGAATTGATCCATCTTGATTGATACTTGTGCCATGTGTGGTGAGAATTTGTTTATTCCATGTTTTGCATCTTAGTCTAGAACTTGCCCTGCATGTTATTGAAGCGAAATAAAAGTGTTGCTCAGTTTAGGAGATGATAATAGGCTTTCTTTGATTTGTCTTGTAAATTTTAGCCTTTTCAAATATTATATCACTAGTTAGCCCTTTTGAGCCTGTAACCTTTTCTTGGTAACCATATTTTGCCCTTAACTATTTTGTTGAATCCCTAGTTTTTGCACCTTGCTTCATTGAGCACTGTAGCATAGACTTATTATGATTGGTAAATCTAAAGAAAAAAAGGGATGGTTGAGTGAAAAAAGGTAATCAATGATAGCTACAAAGTGATGAAAAAAGCCCTCTTTGAAAGAATGTGACATGAAAAAGAAAAAAAAGGGAGAAGAAAAAAAAAAATTTCTTTGAGAAAAAATAAATAAATTATTATTGTGAAAGAAAAAAAATGATTGAAGCATTCTTGAGATGATGAGAATTACTTGTGAAATAATTGTTGAAGAAAGGGCTGAAAATAAAGAGAAGAAAATAATGGGTGATGAAGTCTAAAAATACAAAGTGCTTAGAGAAGTGTGAGTCATATTATATAATTTTCCTATCTGTCCCTTAGCCTACATTACAACCCGTTAAAGTCCTATTTGATTCTATTCAAGCATGCTTAATTAGCGGAGATGTACATAATGGGCAAGCCTATGGTTCTTTGTGCATACATGTGAATTTTATTTGTGAGTGTGAGAGTTGTTCTTTGACACTAAGTTCTTAATTTATATTCAATCTTTTGAATTGAGTGTTTGGACTATTTCTTCTTGTGAGGGCACTTGTTTCATGATAGATAGGTGATGTTATTAACTTTCTTTGATGAGAGTAGGTGAGCAAGTAAATTTGATGAGTTCAGAGTCTTTCCTTGAGGTTAGGAGGTTAGAGGTTTGTTGTTTATTTGGATGTCTTGCATAATGAGCGGGAATTGTACTTGATGTTTTCAAACTTCAATATGGCCTAATTGTTTGTATCAACCAAAGTGATGGCTTCCTAGTATGATTTTTGAGATGAGATTTAATGTTTGCTCGAGGACGAACAAAAGTTTAAGTGTGGGGTGTTGATCTGAGGCCAAAAAATATATTTTCTTATCATTATTTGTCTCAAATTTAGTATTTATATTTGTCCTTTTGAGCATGGATTTTATGGATTGTGCTAAATAGTGTATTTTATTTGTAGGATTAAATTGGTGGAAAGTTGAAGAAGTTTGGAGCTAAAATGAATTAATTATGAAAGATTGAAGAAGGAAAATCAAGCAGGCAGCTTAATGGATTAAATTGAATATTATATTAATATTTATATATATGGAAAGTTTGAGGCGGCACAGTTTCACGTAGGAATCCAATTCCGTTTTGGTTTTGGGTTCTAATTTGTTTTAGACTCAGTTATTTTATTCAGGGTTTTCTACATCTATAAATAGTCCATAGAAATAATTATTTGGGGGGAGGGACTTTTGAAGGAAGACACTTTGTAAGGAAAAATTGTCAATACTTTTTAGGGTTCTTTTCTTCTTCTTTTTTCTTAGGTATTAGTAGCTAAAGACCCTTGTTCTGGGGCTGCGGCCATGGGTAATTGTTGAACATCGATTGTTTTGAATTAATGTTGGTTATCATTTAAATTATTTTTGTATTCTTGTTTTAGTATTTCATGCTTGATCACCATAGAAATAAATCTATTGTCTATTCTTGGACTCGAGAGATAAAGAGGTAGATAGACCAAAGAATGCAAAGAGCTTGTTCTAACTTTGTTTAGATTCGTGTTTAGGAGTGACGCCCGGACGAACACCTCGCTTGGTTACGAAATAGGATGAAATATAAATGCTCGCCAATTAGGACTGCCTATCCCCGCTCAACGATGTAGTTAGACAGCTAGTTGGAGTAGGCGATTAGAGGTCGAGAGATCATGATCATAAAATCAACCCTGTAAATCAGTAATTTGATAACCTTAGTTAATTCATTACATGAGATGCGATACATGAAACCCTATGCATGCTGCAGCCCTAGAATTGTCCCAATCACTGTAAGTTAATCTTAGTATTTAATTCTTGCGTTTTTTTAATTTCTTTTAATACTCTTAAATAAATAATTAGACTAGTATAATTTAGTAAATAGTTAATTGACAAGTCCCTGTGGGTTCGATATTCCGGTTCTTAAAGAGCCACTTATTACTTCTGCGACCACGTACACTTGCGTGTGCAATTGGAAGCAACAGGCACCTCCCAATGGCCTCTATTAATATTTATCTATTTTGTTAATTTTTGGAGCTTTTATCTCATTTTTAATTATAAATTAAAAATGTATTCATGATTAAAAAAAACATTTAACTCCTATAATTAAATATATTCATGAATGAAAAACACATTTAACACATATAATTAAGCCATTGATTAATTATAATGCTATGTATTCTTCTTTTTCTGATTCTGATTTGAAGGAAGCAAATATAGTTTTATGTCATTTATTCAAAGGCCACCAATTAAAAGTGTCTAGGTTTGCAACAAAAAAAGCTTATGAAGGACATCAATACTCAAATTGAGAACAATATTTGCTTTATTTTTTTTTGGGTTGTTGTTGTTTATTTTGATCATAAATATGTAAATGATATTTATTTTTTTCAAAATATTACTATCTTATAAAGTTATTTATCTTTTCAATTTTGAAGGTTGTTTCTTCCTCTACACCTTGTTTGTTCACTTCAAGGGGTTCCTACCGTGAGGAAGATGAAATTCTTGAACAAAGCAGGGTCTGCCTAGAGATAAAATTTGGTATTTATCCGTAAGTTTCTTGCTTAATTTATTCTGGCACATTGTCTTATTAAAGTTTATGCAAGTAAAATTTTAATAGTTCTTTGTTATATATTCAACAAAAATGAAATATTTGACTTGCTAATTTTACGAATGTCACGACCCAAAAACGGATGTGATGGCACTCGTCTTATCCCACCAAGACAAGTCAGCCTAAAATCTAACTATTACGATAAAGTGCGGAAATAAGCTAATATTGAAAGTTTAATAATAAATAATAAAAACAAATAACAAGTCAAACTAAACTAAATCCCCAAAACCTGGTTGTCACATGCACAAGCATCTATTGTATTACAATAGAATTGAAAGAAAAACACAAGTCTCCAATGATTTTGTCCCTAAAGCAGAACAAAATCATAAATAGGAGTAAGAAGGTCCGCTGAGATGAAAAACAATTACATCACAAATCTCCACAGGAAGCCTCGGACAAGAAGAGGGAGTATCACGAAGATCAGGACTCGTAACCTACACAATTGTATAAGCAAGGGATGAGTACCAAATCACACGCTACTCAACAAGCAAACCAGTAAACACCAAGCTAAGAATATAGAAAATGGATACTCCTACCACTCCAACGGAACCTCCACAACTACAACCTGCATAAAATCAGCCCAACCTAACAGTGCACAATTTAAATAGTTCATAGCTCAATGACAACATTTCGACAATTTCAAATCAACAATACATTGGACAATGTCATCAATCACAAGTTCCACGGAAAAGCACTCATAAGTTCACCATGATAAAGGTATGCAATAAAATGAAATGAGTGTCAAGTATGATGATGCATGTCTGACCTAGTGAGACACGCCCACTTTCTCTTAGTCCGAGACCCATACAGGACATATCTGTCCATGCATCCGTCGCGTCTCAGTGTAAATGCAAATGACATGTTCACGCAATTAATGAGGAGATGACCTCAATGCACAATTCACAACAAAACAGTTGTGATACAACGTTAACAATGAAGCAATAAATCTTTCCAATCATTCTCAACATATCACACGTCAATATATAATCAAGTTACCTTTTATCAACCCTTTTTCCTCGTTAGGATCATTCAATATAAACAAGTCAACCCATCACCAAGTCCCATTACTCCCCAACACATACCACAAGGAAGTACACAATTCTACACATTTAACAAGGGTCGAGAAGTCTACTTGTCTCAAACAATCGAACAATTACTTCGGAACTTGAGCCTTCCCCTTTCGTTGTCTTCCAAATCAATGCAATCTATTCAAATAAATAACCACAATAAGATATCAAAACTAACAACCCTCATATTATTATATGTCTAGTCTATATCCAAAAACTCACTCAAATCTATAATCAAGTTCTTAATCTTGAAGCCAACTAATATACTAAGTCTCATATTTCCTAAATTTCAAGACTAGGTTTAAGTCACAATTCCTTCAATATCCTAATCTAATGCTATTCACATAATACCATACACCTAATACTTAATTACATATACCAAATCAAAATTTGAATCATAATATGGTAATAATAAGAAGAATCAAAGAAACAACGAAGTAAATTACGAACAACATCACGAGGACACCACTGTTTCAGAACCTCAAATTGATACACCCTATATTCCTAGCTATTAATTCAATCATCATTATTCAATCACAGCCTAAATCCTTACAAATGATTGGCCAGCAACGCCCACTTTCTCAATTCCAAAAACGTTAAATACATATATATCACCTGCCAATTTTCTTTTATTCCAAATCTCCTTTTTCTTGTTTCCTCTTTCAAAGCCAATGTCAAAATAATATAATAAAAAAATTATGAATACACATTAATTAGAAGGAGACAATCAGTGCCAATATTAATTAAGTTTAAACTATTACCTGAAAGAAGTGCACTTGTGCGACGGCGCGGTGAATATTCTTTAGACTTTCCCCTTTTTTTTCCTTCTAAAATAATTATGTACTAAGAAAAAAAAGAGAAAAAAGGAATACTTAAGCTGATTCCAAGATGTATGATTGAATCAAAGTAATTTGTACTTCATTCAAGCATTGGATCTCCTGACTAACTCCACTAACTTATTTTAATATATATGGGCCAAGTGATATAGGGTATTAACTAAATTAATAATTTAGTCCATTAACCACCAATGAAATTAATTATTTAAAATCACCCGCTAATTAAATAATCATAGTTATCGAATAGTTCAAAATTTCAAAAAATGATCTTCCGGGTCATTACATTATCCACAACTAAAAATCGTGTTCGTCCTCGAACATGATGTAAAAGAAATATATGAAGCTTTGAAAAGCTGAGGATATTTGGCACGCATGTCAGACTCCGCCTTCTAAGTCGCTTCTCCAACTGAACGGTGCTTCCACTGCATCTTCACTAAAGCAATCTCCTTGGTCCTAAGCTTTCGAACCTTCCTATCCAATATAGCTATAGGCTCCTCCTCGAATGTCAAGTCTGGACCTAGCTCCACTGAATCGAATTAAAGCATATGAGACTCATCTGGTATATACTTCCGAAGCATGGAGACATGGAAGACATGATGTACAACTGACAAACTACGTGGCATGGCCAACTTATAGGCCACCTCTCCAACTTGACTCAAAATCTCAAAAGGGCCAATGAATCGAGGGCTAAGCTTGCCCTTTTTCCGAATCACATCACACCCTTCATGGGTGACACTCTGAGCCAAACATGATCACCCTCCATAAATTCTAAGGCTCGAACCCTCCTATATGCATAACTCTTATGTCGACTCTGGGCCATCAATAGTCTACCCTGAATCCTATGGACCTGCTCCATGGCATCTCTGAGCAAATCTGTATCTAAGGAGTCCATCTCAGTTGAATCAAACCAACCATTCGGAGATCTACACTGCCTACCATACAACGCCTTAAATGGGGCCATCTGAATACTAGAGTGATAAATGTTATTGTAGGCAAACTCTGCTAAGGGAAAGTGTTGATCCCAATGAGCACCAAAGTCAATCACACACGCACAAAGCATGTCCTCCAGCACCTGAATTATCCGCTCGGACTGCCCATCCGTTCGAGGGTGAAAATCCGTACTCATATCCAAACGAGTACCTACACTATGCTATAGGGACTTCCAGAAATGGGAAGTGAACAATGAACCTCAATCAGATTCAATAGAAATTGGGACTCCGTGTAGTCGTACAATTTGACTGATATAAAGCTCAGCTAACTTCTTCTCCGTATACTTCACCCGAACCGGATTGAAATGGACAGACTTGGTCAACCTGTCAACAACAATCTAAATGGAGTCATAGACACCCACTGTGGTAGGCAAACCCACAACAAAGTCCATAGTGATCCGTTCCCACTTCTAAGTAGGAATAGGCATCCTCTGAGTTATATCCCTCGGGCCACGAGTGCTCACACTTGACCTGTTGGTAAGTCAAACACCTAGAAAAAAGTTTGCAATATCCTTCTTCATGCCACACTACCAGTAGTGTTGATTCAGATCATGATACATCTTCGCCGCTCCCGGATGGATTTAATATCTAGAACAATGGGCCTCCTCAAGAATCAATCTAATCAACTCACCCATTTTGGGCACACAAATCCTGCCTCCGATCCTCAAGACATCATCAAAATCAAGGACAACCTCCTTGGCTTCCCCTCTCAACACTTTGTATCAAATGAGACATAACTTCTCATTATCAAACTGGTGCACACGGATTTGCTCGACTAGAGAAGACCGAGCCTCAATAAAAGTAATCATACCATCACTCTCCTCTCAAATTTGCAACCAGATAAGACTTTTAGCTAATATCTAAACATCTCTAGCCAACGGTCTCTCCTCAATACTAAGTGCGACAAGACTCCCAATGCTAGGAGTCTTCCTACTCAAAGCATCGACCATCACATTGGCCTTCCCTAGATGATATAGAATGATCACATCATAGTCCTTCAGCAACTCAAGCCATCTACGTTGCCTCAAGTTCAGATCCCTCTGATTGAAGATGTACTGCAGACTCTGATGATCAGTGAAGATCTCACAATGCACCCCATACAAATAGTGACGCCATAACTTAAGTACAAAGACCACGACCACCAACTCCAAATCATGAGTAGGGTAGTTCTTCTCATGTGTCTTAAACTACCTAGAAGCATAAGCGATCACCTTCCCCTTCTGCATCAATACATCACCCAACCCGACTCCTGAAGCATCACAATACACAGTAAAGTCCACACCTTCCTCAGGTAGAGTCAATACAGGAGTCGAAGTCAACAAAGTCTTGAGCTTTTGAAAGCTCTCCTCACACTCATTGGACCACTAAAAACCCATACCCTGTCTAGTCAATCTGGTCAACAGAGCTGCAATAGTAGAAAAACTCTGAACAAATCGTTTGTAATAGGCTACCAATCTTACAAAACTCTGAATCTTTGTAGGAGAAGTAGGTCACGCCCAGCCTCTAACTGCCTCAATCTTGGCCGGATCTACTCTAATACCCTCTTTGGACACCACGTGTCCAGGGAATGCCATAGAATTAAGCCAAAACTTGCACTTTGAGAACTTGGCATACAAGTTCTCTTCCCTCAACCTCTGAAGTACAGTCCTTAAGTGTCGAACATAGTCCTCCTCAGTCCTTGAGTAAACCAAATTATCATCGATGAAGACAATCACAAAAGAATCAAGGTATGGTCTGAACACCCCGTTCATCAACTCCATGAATGCTTCAGGGGAGTTAGTCAACCTAATGGACATCACTAGGAACTCATATACTGAGTCTGAAAAGCTGTCTTAGGGATATCTGATGCTCTAATCTTCAACTGATGATACCGGACCTCAAATGAATCTTAGAGAACAACGATGCTCCCTGTAGCTGATCAAATAAGTCATCAATACGCGGAAGAGGATACTTATTCTTCACTATTACCTTATTCAACTATTTTTAATCAATACACATCCTCATAGTCCCATCCTTCTTCTTCACATACAACACATGGGCACCCCAATGTGACACACTAGGGCGAATAAACCCTTTACTCAATAAATCCTGCAACTGCTCCTTCAATTCCTTTAGCTCTGCTGGGGCCATACGGTAGGGAGGAATAGAAACGGTCTTAGTGCCCGGCTCCAAATCAATTGCAAAATTAAATCCCTATCGGGAGGAACACCTGGAAGATCAGAAGGGAACACATTGGGAAACTCCTGAACCACGGGAATGGAATCCATGGGAGGTGGTTCAATACTAGTGTTTCGAATGAAAGCTAAGTAAGACAAACATCCTCTCTCCACCAATCTCTGAGCACGAATGAAGGAGATAACCTTGCTAGGATAAGAGCCACTAGCACCCTTCCACTCAACCCTCAGAATACTAGGCATCACTAAGGTCACAGTCTTAGCATTATAGTCAAGGATAACATGATAAGGAGAAAGCCAATTCATACCCAAGATAACATCAAAGTCTACCATCCCCAGAATGATCAAGTCTACCCAAGTATCATACCTCGCCAAAGAAACAAGACAGGATCGATACACTCGATCCACCACTAAGAGTCACCCACGGGTGTGGAAGCACGAATAGGTACAAGCATGCTATCACACATTATATCAAACTCAGAAGTAAAATAGGTATACACATAAGAGAATGTAGACCCCGGATCAAATAATACAGACGCAAATTGATGGCATACTAGGACGATGCTTGTATAACAGCATTAAAAGTCTCCGCCTCGGGTCTCCCCTAGAAAGCATAACACTGGGCCCCTCTGCCACCTCCATCCTGGGTGGTACCTCTACCCCCACTCTAATGAGCTGCAGTACCACTACCAGGAGCTCTATCGCCTCTACCTGACTGAACTCTGCCTCGGCCTATGCCATGTGGTACCGGTGGTCTAGTCTAAAATGAAGAACTAGGATGGGGTCCTCCCCGACCCTTCTACCAAGGATAATGTCACATCATATGATCAGGATCTCCACAACTAAAGTAAAACCTTTGACTCTTGGACTGCTGTACTGATCCAGAAGAACCACTATAACTGCCTCGCCCTCTAGGTTGATGCTGTGAATGCTACGAGCCTTGACCCGCACTATAAGACCCACGAGGTATCTGACCACCCTCGGATGTCGGCATAGATGCATGAATGGGTCCCTGATGCTGGAAGGAACCACTCCCTCTATGTGTTCCCCTGCCTCTAGATGAAGAACTAGAAAACTCACATGATGTACGGGCCCTCTTAAGGTCCCCAAACTCCTCTCTCTCCATCAATTTCACCTCTTTGGTGGCGCTCACAATAGACTGGAAGGAAGCCCCCTCACGAGATGCCCTGAACACAGCTGATCTGATAGAGAAAATCAGCCCCCTTCACAAATCGGATCCTTTCTGTCTTGTTTGGAATAATGGCCAAAGCATGCCTAGACTACTGGCAAAAACGGGCCTCATACTCTACAATGGATAAGCTGTCCTTTTTTGAATTCTTGAACCTCAAGCGGCTCTCCTCTCTCACGCTCCAAGGGATGAAGCGGTCACGAAAGGCACTGGAAAATATCTCCCACATCACTAGAGGAGATCCAACTGGCAAAGACCCTGAATAAACTCTCCACCACTCTCTCGCTGGCCCACTAAGTTGGAGTGTTGCATACCAAACCCCATGTGACTCAGCTAATCCAACTACCTCTAGCAACTCTCGGCATGTAGTCAAAAACTCATGAGCATCCTCGCTCTTCCAACCCTGAAATTGATATGGGTCCATATTTCGGAATTTCTCATATGTGTGCTGCTCATCCTCTGTCAGAACAACCAATGGTGCACCTTGACCCCTAACTGCTGCTGCAAGATCATTCCTAACCATGGGATCCATTGGTGGTCGCTCCATCGGATCCTGAATAACTGGAGCTTGCTGCTGCTCTTGGGTCTGAGCACCCATTCTAGTCTGAGAGTCCTGTGGTGTGCCGATAGCACCACCACACTGGAAAAGCTTTTAAGCACATTCAAAACCCTCAGTAAGGTATCCTGAAGCAAAGGTGTGGATGCTGGCTCTAGAGGAACCTGGTCCTCTCTGTCATCAATCTGAGGCTCTAAAGAGATCTCTCTAGCACTACCCCTCGCTGGTGCTGCTCCAAAGGCACGACCTCTGGCTAGTGCTGTTCAACGGGTACGACCTCTAGCTCGGGCTCTACCTCCGCCCCTAGCTGGGGCCTCAACAACTTTCTCGAGAACTGCCTCCCCTTTACTACCAGTAACAGTAGCTCTAGTCCTCGCCATCTGTTAAAAGAACACACGATAACTCAGTACTAAAGAAGGTAACCACGTACAATGAAAAAGAATGAACAAAAAGAAAATTTTCTAATAGTCTTAATCGCCTCTCGAAGATAAGTACAGACGTCTCCGTACCGATCCTCGAGAGTTTACTTAGACTCGACTTGTATACACACGAGACCTATGAACCTGAGGCTCTGATACCATTTTCTCACGACCTAAAAATGGATGTGATGACACTTGTCTTATCTCACCAAGACAAGTCAGCCTAAAATCCAACCATTACGATAAAGTGCAGAAATAAGCTAATATTGAAAGTTTAATAACAAATAATAAAATAGATAACAAGTTAACTTAACTAAATCTCCAAAACCTGATTGTCACATGCACAAACCTTTAATGTATTACAATAGAATTGAAAGAAAAAAACAAGTCTCTAATGATATTGTCTCTAAAGCAGAACAAAATCATAAATAGGAGTAAGAAGGTCCGCTAAGATGACAAATAGGTACCTCACAAATCTCCACAGGAAGCCTCGGACAAGAAGAGAGAGTATCACTGTCACGACCCAATTTCTCAAATCATGATGGCGCCTACCAACCCACCAGTAGGCCAGCCAAAACCCTATCTCGGAACTAAACAGTAACGGGACTAAGGGTGGAAACTAATCCATAACCAAGCGGAAGCATACAATAAGAGCAATCACGAAAGCTGGAACGAACCAGACTAAATATATACAACACCTCCCAAAACTTGGAAGTCACAAGTACAGAACTACTAAAAAGAGTACAAGTCCCGAAAGTGGACCACTGAAACAACTGTCTCGAAAACAAAAGACAAGCCAAAATATATAAACAGAAGGAAACTAGTGATCCCAAAACATCAAGTGCTCACCCTAGTCTCCCGAACTGACAGCTCCCGGCCCTATCTCAATGCTGATAATTGGTGCTCAGACCTGCATCACGAAAACAGATGCAGAGTGTAGTATGAGTGCCAAAATAACAAGTACCCAGTAGGCATCATAAGCCGACTGAGCAAGAAGGGTAAAACCAGGCGGACAAGATAGAATCAGCACAAACAGAGGTCAACAGAACAGGAAACAGAAAAGCTGAAAGGAAGCACAAAGAAATAACTAAAATAAATCCATCTGAGCCCCCCATAAGACCCGCTGGGCACACTCATGCGCAAGTTTAAATAAAACCTGAACGGACCCCCATAAGCTCGACAGGTACACAGAAGAGCTATTTTACAGAAATGAAGGAATAACCAACTCCAGAACAACACCAGGGCCCCGCCCAATCATTACCATCAGAGCCTCGCTCAGTCATAAATATCAGAGCCCAGCTCAGTCATAAACATCAGAGCCCAGTTCAGTCATTAGAGCCCAGCTCAGTCATAAATATAAGAAAATCAGAGCCAAGCTCAGTCATAAATATCAGAGCCCAGCTCAGTCATCAGTCACGAGCTGGAAATGCCGGACTCTAACCGGGCAACCTCAGTCTCGGACTGGCACAAACAACCCACACTCGACAGTCTAAACGCTGGAAATACTGGTTCCATCGGATACGTCGGTCGCGTAGCTGGGACTAGTAGCCTATGCTCCACGGATTAGCACTGGAAATAACGGGCTGCAATCGTGTAACGTCAACTGCGGACCGGAACAGGTAGCCTACCCCAGTTAGCCTAGCACTGGAAATCCTGAGTGATAACCAAGTAACGTCAGCCGCGTACTGGAGCCAGCCGTCACGAACCGAATAAGCCACAAAAACAATGCACTAAGAGACTAAACATCACGGGCCACCACCCCCACATATATACCAACCGAAGGCTCCCAGCCTAACACAATCTAGCCGACAATCGGCGCAACAACGGCATCCTTCAGCAGCATCCCAAAAATCCCAGCGATAAGGGGTAAAGAATCAGAAGGTCCGAAAGCCACGAAAACGCCTATACTAAGGCTCATAATCTGACCCAAGTCTGCTATATCAGTCTACAAGGATCTAGTCCATTCGAAACGACGTCGGATACATACTCAAGTCAACGGTACATGAGACTATGTCAATAAATCACAGCCTATTCTAAGGCAGAATCACAATAATCAATCAATCATCAAACAGATTCACCCGGACCCACTCATGCAACATCAAATAACCACCAACAGATACCCCACAACATGCATATCAGCAAATCAAATCAACAGCCCAACCTATAGCATGATACTAGCTCATAACAACCCAACAGTCAACTCTAAACTGAGGAAATCGGGAACAAGGGAAACAATACAAACTAACCACCCCAGATTCACAAATATCAACCAGCATTTACACAATCAGGCTCAGTCTAGAAAGAAAGGAAGCTGTAACCTACCAAAAAGCCGATCATGCGCTCTCCAAGTCACTCAATTGGAGATTTTCCCTTCCGAACGGCCTCAGACTGCTGCCACGCTACTAAAGATAGAATCACAGCGTCACTACGGTCGTTTAGACACAAAAATTAACAAATTCGGAGACAGATCAATTTTTGGGTCAAAATCGGGCAAAGTGGGACCTGCTCTGGATTTCCCGGAATTGACTCTGTCAAAAGGTCCAAAATCCTTCCCCCAACACTAATCCTAAACTAGTTTATCAAATAGGGGTCGGATTGCTCCCAATCAACCAAACAATAACAAATCTAAAACTAACAAAAATAGGCTAAATAAGGGTTTACCTTCGATTTCACACAGAATGAGGTGCACCCATCGAACCCCAACCTCAAATCCACGAAGACAATGAAAACCCGAACACTTGGGACTTTTAATCCCCAAAAATGGAGCTCTAGAACTCGAGATATCAAAATTTAAAATGAAGAAGAAATCATAAGTTGATGGCAGCAGCTTCGAGCTGAATTTCACCACAAACGAGGGTTCACCAACACATTCTGATCACTCCACTGCATAGCCACAATATCCACGATCATACAGGGCTTTGAATCACTTAAATCAGAGCTCGGATGAGGGAGAAATCGGCATTTGAAAATGAGGGTAATAGCTGAAATTTCTGGGTTATAAAACCTGAATCTCGTCGCTAAAGACCATTTTGTGGTCGCTAAAAGTCTAATTTCTGGTCGCTAAATGTCTGCACCAGCAACCAGATTTTTGCTATTTTTTTAAAGTCTCCAAACAGACCCTCGAAATTCGTTCGGGACCCGATGAAAATAAACCAGATATGCTACCCCACTAAATTTGACATTCCGGACTCAATGGGGCAGTCGAAATTTCCATACGAGGTCGTTTCGATAAAAAGTGGGTCCCACACCCATTATGCCATTTTAGCCAAATTCTACCAAGGGCCTCGGATTTTGATTGGAAGCTCCCGGTAATTGTCGAAAGGTCGTTCTAGACCAAACTCGGCATTTCGGAACTAACCGCGCTGTCGGAATTTTCATTCGAGTGCGTTTTCCAAGAAAGTTGACCAAAGTCAACCTTAGGCCAATTTCCAAAGGCTAAAGAGCTAATCAGCCCCAATTCACACCGGAAACCCCGGGACTCATGCGAACCATGTTTCTAGCCTAATTTGGCCTTTCCGGAGCTGATGGAACCGTCAGAATTCTCATTTGAGGTAGTTTACCTGAAGTTATGACCGAAGTCAACTTTTCAAGGTTCAAAAGCTCCAAAATAGAAAAACGGGCATAAAACCCAAAGGAACTACCAGGCGACCGAACAGTCAGTGCCAGCAAGTCATAAATATGACTTGGGGTAGCTACAGGAACGCTCTTAACGATAGAAAGAAGGCTCAAATACAGAAATGACCTGGAGGGTCATTACAATCACGAAGATTCAGGCTAGTAACCTACACAATTGTATAAGCAAGGGGTGAGTACCAAACCACACAGTACTCAATAAGCAAACCACTAAACACCAAACTAAGAATATAGAAAACGGGTACTCCTACCACTCCAACCGAACCTCCACAACTACAACCTGCATAACACTAGCCCAACCTAATATTGCACAATTTAAATAGGTCATAGCTCAATGACAACATTTCGACAATTTCAGATCAACAATACACTGAGCAAGGTCATCAATCACAAGTTCCACGGAAAAGCACTCATAAGTTCACCATGATAAAGGTATGCAATAAAATGAAATGTAGTGTCAAATATGATGATGCATGCTTGACCTAGTGATACACACCCGTTGTCTATCAGTCCGAGACCCATAGGGGACATATCTGTCCATCCATCCATCGCGGAGTGTGACACGACCATCCATAATAGAATCCATTGTGGCATACGACATGTTCCTCGAATCATAATATCCATCGCGGCGCGCGCCACATCCCTCGAAATGGTTCATCCTCTTTAGTTCCTTATTCTTCTCAAATTCACATAACACTTGTCATAACTATGTCTCAGAATCAATGCAGATGACATGTTCATGCAGTTAATGAGGAGATGACCTCAATGACCAATTCACAATAACACAGTCGTGATACAACGTCAACAATGAAGCAATAAATCTTTCCAATCATTCTCAACATATCACACATCAATATATAATCAAGTTACCTTTTATTACCCCTTTTTCCTCTTTAGGATCATTCAATATAAACAAGTCAACCCATCACCAAGTCCCATTACTCCCCAATACATACCACAAGGAAGTACACGTTTCTATACACTTAACAAGGGTCGAGAAGTGTACTTACCTCAAACAATCGAACAAATACTCCGGGACTTGAGCCTTTCCTTTTCGTTGGACTTTCAAATCAATGCAATCTATTCAAATAAATAACCACAATAAGATTTCGAAACTAAAAACCTCATATTATTTTATGTCTAGTCTAGACCCAAAAACTCACTCAAATCGATAATCAAGTTCTTAATCTTGATGCCAACTAATATACTAAGTCTCATATTTCCTAAATTTCAAGACTAGGTTTAAGTCACAATTCCTTCAATATCCTAATCTAATGCTATTCACATAATACCATACACCTAATACTTAATTACATATACCAAATCAAAATTTGAATCATAATATGGTAATAATAAGAAGAATCAAAGAAACAACGAAGTAAATTACGAACAACATCACGAGGACACCACTGTTTCGCAACCTCAAATTGATACACCCGATATTCCTAGCTATTAATTCAATCATAGCCTCGATCCTTACAAAATGATTGGCCAACAACACCCACTTTCTCAATTCCAAAAACGTTAAATACATATGTATCACCTGCCAATTTTCTTTTATTCCAAATCCCCTTTTTCTTGTTTCCTCTTTCAAAGCCAATATCAAAATAGTATAATAACAATTATGATACACATTAATTAGAAGGAGACAATCAGTTGCCACAATATTAAGTTTAAACTATTACCTGAAAGAAGTACACTTGAGCGACGGCGCAGTGAATATTCTTCAGACCTTTCCCTTTTTTTTTCCCTTCTAAAATAATTATGTACTAAAAGTGACTAACTCCATTAACTTATTTTAATATATATTGGCCAAGTAATATAGAGTATTAACTAAATTAATAATTTAGTCCATTAACCATGAATCAAATTAATTATTTAAAATCACCCGTTAATTAAATAACCATAGTTATGTAATAGTTTAAAATTTCCAAATATGACCTTCCGGGTCATTACAACAAATTCCTATTTAAATATAATTTTTGTAATATATCAATTGAACTTAGTTTGTGGTTGGTGTTACTGAAACTAGATGAAAAAAGATAAATAAAACTATCATATGAATGTAAAAATAAGAAGAGGTTAACCTTTTATATGTTTATTTATTTATATATGTCAATTAATGGTTGCAAGATGAAATTTATAAAATTATACATTTAATTTTAGTTTTACATTTTTATTCTATGTACTCATTGAATTACTCTTAATTATCTAAAATTCTAATAAGTTACATATGTAATATATAATGAGACATACTATGTGAAGTTTCAATATAAATAATTGTACTTAAACACAAAAAATATATGTTTTAAATAACCCAAAATGTATGTATTGGTGTGTGACATAATGCTAAATGCATGTTGTTTTAGTATTTTTCTTTCACATAAAACAGAGTGGCATTTTCTAAATTCATTATTAAATTAAGATGTATCTTATAATACACAAGAAAATAGATGAAATGAAATCAATATATATTAAAAAATGTATATTTTGATTTATTGCTTAATACTGCATTTTTTATTTGTATCAATCTAAAAAATACAGATAGAACAATTGATATAACAGTGTTATGATTGGAGTCTATAGAAAAAAATGTAAAAGTTATTTTTTGAAATTACAAAAATTAAAAGCAACATATTATTTTATTTTATCTTATTTGTTTTGTGTTAAATTTTAAAATTAGGGATTTAAAATACTTTAGTAACATATCTTTTTGACCAAGAACTACTATTATCTGTTTTCTTTTATTTGGACTTTTCTCTATTTTTTTGTATGCTATATGAAAAGTATTTCAAAAAAATCATTTATTTTCTTTAAATATGCAATGTTAAGCTAAAAAGTCATGTTTTTAATTTCTTTAATGTAAAATGTAATGATCTTTATTTTCACCACTTCCCACAATTTTTTATTATTATAATCTCTAAAATAATTTATAGTCATATTCATGATATTATTTGAAAATTTATATTATAATCTCTAACAATAGAGACATTGTAAGACTCTGTTGAAATGAGCATATTAACATTCTAAGTTATCATGTTTTTTATGCTTATTATATTGATGCTTTAGTTTAACTTGAAGAACAAGATGAACACTATTGAATGGTTCAAAGTAGTAACTTATGAATGCCTAAACTAAATATAATATTTTTTCATGAGTTTTCAATTACAAATCTTTTATTATAAGCTTTAAATAACGCTAAAACATACACGATAATCTTTGTCTAAGAATTGTATTTACTTTCTTATTTTTGTGACAATTTTTCTATTTTTTATCTTGAAATAATAAATATGTAGATTAACTGTTCATTCATATTTTTTAATGCAAAACTTAATGGTCTTTATTTTTATTATTCTCATAATATTTTATAATTATAGCTCCTAAAATAATTAATAGTCATATGATCATGACTTTATTTGGTATTCATATTATATAGTTCTTTAAATTGTCATAACCCAAAAATGGACGTGATGACACTTGTCCTTTCCCACCAAGACAAGTCAACCTCAACCCAACGAAAATGAAAGAAAAGCAGAAATAAATAAAGCAAGAACAAGACAAGGCGGAAAACTTATTCATTCTAAACAACTTCCCAAAATCTGGTTGTCACGTGTACAAGCCTTTAAAGTAAATACAAAATTTGAAAGATAAATACTAGTCTCAGTCTTTGTTTCTCAAGTAGAACAAATCATTAAAGAAAAAGGAAAGAGAAGGGTCTGTCGAAGTGACAAGCAACTACCTCTTTAATTCTCGACAAGCCTTGAAAATCAGGAGAAAGACATCACACAAATCCGGGCTCGAAACCTACACAAGTGTAAAAGTAAGGGGTGAGAACCAACAACAAGGTACCCAACAAGAGACCCACTAAACAAAGCAACTAGCTAGAAATCGAATACCCCTCACACTCCAACTGAACCTCCTCAAACTGCAACCTGCACAGAAATCAACCCAACCTAGCAATTCTACAATACACGGCTCATAGGCCCAATATTCACAATCCAACATTCACAATTCAAACATCAACAAGAAGCATTAAGTCAAACTCAAGTATCAAGTAGTTCATTCACAAATATCACACATATCATTCACAAGTCACAAGTCAGTCATAAGCCTCAAATTTATCAATTACAACACTAGCAAAAAATGACCTCGGCATCATAACACTTGCCGGAAATGACCTCGGCTCATATCAATCACTAGCCAGAAATGACCTCAGCATATATCAATCGTTAGCTGGAAGTGACCTGGCATATATCAGTCACTAGCCGAAAATGACCTCGGCTCATATCAATCTCTAGCTGGAAATGACCTCGGCATCACTAGCTATGACATGTCTCATAGCAGTGTTCATCGATCAATGCACACATAAGAAATATCACACCACATAGAAGAGACAACAGTTTACGCAATTCATGTTCACCTTCATGATTTCAAGCATTCCATCAATCAATAAATGAGGGTTACAATTTAGGCAATTCACATCATGATCAATACATAACCTTTTCATTTCAACCCCTTATTATGCATTTGGATATAATAAGTGGACAATTTAAACCCTTCACCTCGTCCCCATTACTCCCAACAAACAGTCAACGAAGGAAGCATACGAATTCAACTAGAATACAAGGTTTAGGAAGCCACTTGCCTCAAATCAATGAACAATCACTCCAAAAGTTGAGTTTTCCCCTTCCGAGTCACTTTCAAAGCCACACAATCTAAAATGATCAAGTATTCATAATCAACTACCGGAAATCACAATACCCACCCCAATGCATTCTAAAAGTGGGTTAATCAACACAAACCCCAATATCAAAAATAGGGTTTGAATCCAAAAATTAATACTTGAAAACATTACTCTAGACTTTAGGAACTCATTTGAGAAAACCATTTCGAAAAAGGGATTGAAGTCACTTCAAAATCACCATTTTAGTTCAAGAAATTGAGTTCATGAAAAACCTCATTCTTCACCAATCAAAATCTCACATTTTGATGTTAAAACTCATAATTAATCAATGGAAACTGAAGGATTAGGATCAAGAAGGTTTACCCAAATGATCTAGCACAGAAAAACCCTTCAAAAATCACCACCAAGGTTCCGCAAGCTCAAAAATGGTGAAAATGGGGCTTAAACCCCGATATTGCAGGTCACAAAACTCTCTCTGATGTCGCAGAAGCGACCATGGGTTCACGTAAGCAAACCCCGCTAAAAACACGGGCTTTGCAAAAGCGAGCCCCCTTCGCAAAAGTGAGGGTCACTTAAGCGACAGGTCCTTTGCTTAAGTGAAGGTCGCTTAAGCGACAGGACCTTCGCTAAAGCGAGTCCTGCAGCACTAGAAAAAACTCAAGCAACTCTCAAACATCAGATCGACTCCCGAAATTCGTTCGGAACCCCGTACACACAAACCAGATATGCAAATTAACTATACTTGACATACCAGATTCAATGGAACCGTCAAAACACGAATCCGAGGTCTCCTTGATCCGACATCTGTGAAAACCACAAGAAACTAACTCAACGGCTAAAAAGGCCAAAACAAGCTTGGGACATCACAAAAATCTACTAAGACCTCACCTAGTCCTACAATCATCCCTTGCATTCAATGGAACTCTCGAAATCCTGATCCGAGCATGCAAACTCTGAATGTTGACCATAGTCAACCCATAGGCTAAAATTCCACAAATTCACAACTTAGGACCTCAAATCCTCAAAAAGACTCGAAATTAGAAACCAACAACTCTCACAGATCAAATTCCATATTCTGGGACTAATGGAATCGATGAAATTCCATTCCAATACTCGAAACTCCGAAAGACTCCAAAAAAAACTTTTAAGTAACTTAAGCCTTTCAAACTCAAAATTCTCAACCTTTAACTCGAAGTTTGGAACCAACTTCCAAAACTCAATCAAGAAACAATTCGGGGTCGATATCAAGAGGGACAAAACGGTAATTTTCATGAAAACACCAAAAATGACCAATCGGATCATTACATTATCCACCACTAAAAATCATGTTCATCCTTGAACATAAATTAAAAGAAAGTATCTGAAGCCTCGAAGAGATGAGGATATTTGGCACGCATATCCAATTTTGTTCCCCAAGTCGCCTCACCAACTAAACAATGCTTGCACTGCACCTTCACTGAAGCGATCTCCTTGGTCCTAAGATTTCAAACCTGCCTATCCAAGATGGTTATAAGCTCCTTCTCAAAGACAAATATGGACCTAACTCAACTGAATCAAGGGAAAGTACATGGAACTCATCCGGTACGTACTTCTGAAGCATAGAGACATGAAATGCTGGATGAACAACTGACAAGCTAGGTGGCAAGGCCAACTTATAGGCCACCGCTCCCACTCAACTAAAAATCTCAAAAGGCCCAATGAATCTAGGGCTAAGCTTGCCCTTCTTGCCGAATGTCATCATACCCTCATGGGTGACACTCGAAGCCAAACATAATCACCCTCCATAAATACAAGGGCTCGAACTCTCTGATCTGCTTAGCTTTTTAACAGTTTATCCTGAATCATACAGACCTGCTCCATAGTATCTCTAAGCAAGTCTGTATCTAATGAATCTATCTCAGCTGAATCAAACCAACCAATCGGAGATCTGCACCGTCTGCCATAAAATGCCTCAAAATGGGCCATCTGAATACTGGAATGGTAACTGTTGTTGTATGCAAACTCTGCTAAGGGCAAATGCCGATCCCATCTAGCACCAAAATCAATCACATAAGCACGGAGCATGTCCTCCAACACCTGAATCATCAGCTCAGACTGGCCATCTATTTGAGGATGGAAAGTTATACTCATATCTAACTGAGTACCCAAACTATGCTGCAAAGCCTTCTAGAAATGGTAAGTGAACAAAGAACCTCGATTAGAGACAATGGAAATTAGAACTTCATGCAGTCGCATAATCTGACTAATATAAAGCTTGGCTAACTTCTTCTCCGTGTACTTCACCCGAATCGGTATGAAATGGGAAAACTTGGTCAACCTATCAACCACAACCCAAATGGAGTCATAAACACCCACAGTGGTAGGCAAACCCACAACAAAATCCATAGTGATCTGTTCCTACTTCCAAGTGGAAATAGGCATCCTTTGAGTCACACCTCCGGGCCGCTGACGCTCACATCTGACCTGTTGGCAAATCAAACACCTAGAAACAAAGTCCACAATATCCCTCTTCATGCCATACTACCAATAATGCTGGCTCGGGTCATGATACATCTTTGACGCTCCCGGATGAATAGAATATCAAGAACAATGGGCCTCCTCAAGAATCAATTTGATCAACTCGCCCGTCTTGGGCACACAAATCCTGCCTCCAATCCTCAAGACACCATCAGAATCTAGGACAGCCTCCTTGGCTTCCCCTCTCAACACTTTGTCTTGAATGAGACAGAATTTCTCATCATTAAATTGGTGCTCACAGATCTGCTCAACTAAGGAAGAATGAGCCTCAATTAAAGCAATCAAACCACCTGTCTCCTCATAAATTTATAACCGGACGAGACTATTGGCTAACCTCTGAACATCTCTAGCCAATGGTCTCTCCTTAACACTGATAGCTACAAAACTTCCCATGCTAGAAGTATTCCTACTCAAAGCATCGGCCATCATATTTGCCTTCCATGGATGATACAAGATAGTGATGTAATAGTCCTTCAGTAGCTCAAGCCATCTACGCTACCTCAAGTTCAAATCCCTCTGACTGAAGTTGTACTGAAGACTCTGATGGTCACTGAAGACCTCACAAAGCACCCCTTACAAATAATGCCACCATAGCTTAAGCACAAATACTACAGCTGCCAACTCAAGATCATGGGTAGGGTAGTTCTTCTCATGGGTCTTCAACTGTCTAGAAGCATAGGCAATCACCTTACCCTTCTATGTCAGAACACCCCTTAACCCAACTCCAGAAGCATCACAAAAAATAGTGAATTCTACACCCTCCTCGGGTAAAGTCAAAATAGAAGTTGAAGTCAACAAGGCCTTGAGCTTTTGAAAACTCTCCTCATACTCATCAAACCACTGGAAGCTCACACTCTGTCGAGTCAATATGGTCAAAAGAGATGCAATAGTGGAGAAGCTCTGAACGAATCACCTGTAATTGCCTGCAAGTCCCACAAAACTTCGAATCTCAGTGACTGAAGTAGGCCTGGTCCAACCTCTAACTGCCTCAATCTTAGCTGGATCCACCCGAATACCCTCCTTGGACACCAAGTGTCCTTGAAATGCAATTGAATCAAGTCACAACTCACACTTCAAGAACTTGGCATAAAACTTCTCTTCACTCAATCTCTAGCGCACAATCTTCAAATACCGATCGTGATCCTCTTCAATCTTGGAATACACCAAGATTTCATCGATGAAGACTATCACGAAGGAGTCCAAATAAGGTTGGAACACCCCGTTCATCAACTCTATGAATGCTGCATGGGAGATCTAAAGCCCTAATCTTCAGTTGATGATAACCGGACCTGAAGTCAATCTTAGAAAACAGAGATGCTCCCTGAAGCTGATCAAACAAATCATCAATACGAGAAAGAGGATACTTTTTCTTCACTGTCACCTTGTTCAACTGCCGATAATCAATACACATCCTCATGGATCCATCCTTCTTCCTCACAAATAACACAGGAGCACCCCACCGAGAAACACTAGGGTGAATGAACCCCTTACTCAGCAAATCCTACAACTGATCCTTCAACTCCTTCAACTCCTTCAACTCAGCTGGAGCCATCCGATAAGGAGGAATAGAGATGGGCTTGGTGCACGGCTCCAAGTCAATCACAAAATCAATATCCCTATTCGGAGGAACACTTGGAAGATCAGTAGGGAACACATGTGAAAACTCTCTAACCACGGGCAAAAAATCCATGGAAGGTGGCTCAACACTAGTATCCTGAATGAAAACCAAATAGGACAAACACCCTCTATCAATTTCTGAGCTCGAATAAAGGAGATAACCTTTCTAGGGTAAGAACCACTTGCACCCATCCACTAAACTATCGGGACACTTGGCATTACTAAGGTCACATTCTTAGCAAAACAATTAAGAATCACATGATGCGGGGAGAGCCAATCCATACCCAAAATAACATCAAAGTTTACCATCCCCAAAATGATCAAGTCTACCCAAGTCTCATACCAGCCAAAGGAACAAGAAAGGATCGATACACTCGATCCACCACTAAGGATTCACCCACTGGTGTAGAAACATGAATAGGCACAGACATGCAATCATACATCATATCAAACCCAACAGCAAAATAGGTAGACACATATGACAAAGTAGACCCTGGATCAAGCAATACAGCCGCAGGTCGATGGCAAATTGGGACGATACCTGTTATCACAACATCAAAAGTCTCAGCCTCAGGGCTCCCTAGGAAAGTATAACACTGGCCATTCCGGCCACCTGCAGTCTGATATAACCTCTACCTCTACCCTGCGGAGCTGTAGCACCTCTACCTGAAGTCCTGCCTCCTCTGCCGAACTGACCTTTGCCTCGACCCTTGGTCAGAGATACTAAATCTCTAGCTGGAGCAGCTGAATAAGTAAGCTGGGCCCCGAGTGAGTCTGTAGAGACACTGCCGAATCATATGACCTGGATTCCCACACCCAAGCAAGATCTTGGCACTGATATAACCTCTACCTCTACCCTGCGGAGCTGTAGCACCTCTACCTGAAGTCCTGCCTCCTCTGCCGAACTGACCTCTGTCTCGACCCTTGGTCAGAGGTACTAAATCTCCAGCTGGAGCAGCTGAATAAGTAAGCTGGGCCCCGAGTGAGTCTGTAGAGACACTGCCAAATCATATGACCTGGATTCCCACACCCAAGCAAGATCTTGGCACTGATAACTGCTGCTGCGAACTAGATGAGCTACCATGGCCACCTCAGCCAGAACCATAAGATCCTGGGGCTGACTACCCACTCTCAGTTGCTGGCATATATGCATGAACCGGTCCACGGTGCTGAAATGAACCACTACCTCGATGAGAACCCTTGCCTCCAAATGAGGCACCAGAAAATTGACAAGAAAAAAAAGCCCTCTTAGGCTCTCCAAACTCCTCTAAAAACATCAAATCTTCCTCCTTGGCGATGCTCATAATGGACTGGAAGGAAGCCCCTCTCTAGCTGCTCGCAACATATACAACCTGGTAGAGAAAGACAATTCTCTCACAAATGTGCGAACTCTCTCTGCCTCATCAAGAATGACAGACATAGCATGCCTAGAAAGCTCACAGAGACGGGCCTCATACTCAGTTATAGACATATTGCCCTGTCTCAAGTCCTCAAACCTCAGTCGATTCTCCTCTCTCACGCTCCAAGGAATGAACCGGTCTTGGAAAGCATTAGAGAATGCATCCCACTCAATCGCAGGAGACCCAACTGGTCTAGACCTCCCAAAAGTCCTCCACCACTCTCTGACGCATCCACGCAATTGAAGAGCAACAAAATGAACACCTCGAGCATCTACCATACCCATGGCCTCAAGCATCTCATGGCATAAAGTCAAGAACTCATGAGCATCCTCGCTCTTACCACCTTAACACTTGGGTGGTTTCATCTTCTGAAACCTCTAATAGCAGTGCTGCTTCGTTGTCGACAAAATAACATTAGGAGCAACTTGAACACCAACAACCGGTTACGGAACCACTGATGGCTGACCCACCTGATCTTGAATACCCAGAGCCTACTGTTGACCTGGAGTTTGCGCTCCTAACCCAGTCTGAGAACCATGTGGTGTACCAGTAGCACCACTCTGAGGGAAGTTCTCCATCACACTAGCTCCTCATCAAAGTCTCCTAGAACAAGGAAGAAGCTCCCAACTCAGGAGAAACCTGATCTTCGGAACCTCAACGTAAGGCTCATAAGAAGCCTCTCTACCTCTGCCTCTGGCTGGTGCCGCTCCACGGGCATGACCTCTCGTCACTGCTACTCCACGAGCATGTCCTCTAGCTCGGGCCCTACCTCTACCCCTAATTAGGGTCTCAATAACTGCCTCAGTGACTGCCTCCCCTCTACCACTGGAAATAGAAGCTCTAGTCCTCGGCATCTGCCAAAACAACATGCGACAACTTAGCACAACGAAGGCAACCACACACGATAAGGAAGAATGAACAAAATGAAGTTTCCTAACAACCTTTATAGCCTCTCAAAGATAAGTACACACATCTTCGTACTGATCCTTGAGACTCTACTTAGACTTGACTTGTACCCCCGTGAAACCTATGAACCTGGGGCTCTGATGCCATTTTGTCATGACCCAAAAATGGACGTGATGACACTTGTCCTTTCCCACCAAGACAAGTCAACCTCAACCCAACGAAAATGAAAGAAAAGTTGAAATAAATAAAGCAAGAACAAGACAAGGCAGAAAACTTATTCATTCTAAACAACTCCCCAAAATCTAGTTGTTACGTGTATAAGCCTTTAAAGTAAATACATATTTTGAAAGATAAATACAAGTCTCAGTCTTTGTTTCTCAAGTAGAACAAATCATTAAAGAAAAAGGAAAGAGAAGGGTCCGCCGAAGTGATAAGCAACTACCTCTTCAATCCTTGACAAGCCTCGAAAATCAGGAGAAAAAGATCACACAAATCTGGGCCCGAAACCTACACAAGTGTATAAGCAAGGGGTGAGTACCAATAACACGGTACCCAACAAGCGATCCACTAAACAAAGAAACTAGCTAGAAATCGAATACCCCTCACACTCCAACCGAACCTCCTCAAACTACAATCTGCATAGAAATCAGTCCGACCTAGCATTTCTATAATACACGACTCACAGGCCCAATATTCACAGTCCAATAGTCACAATTCGAACATCAACAATAAGCATTAAGTCAATCTCAAGTATCAAGTAGTTCATTCACAAATATCACACACATAATTCACAGTTCACAAGTCAGTCATAAGCCTCAAATTTATCAATTACAACACTAGCCGGAAATGACCTCGGCTTCTATCAATCACTAGTAGGAAATGACCTCGGCATATATCAATCACTAGCCGAAAATGACCTCGGCTCATATCAATCTCTAGCAAAAAATAACCTCGGCTCATATTAATCTCTAGCTCGAAATGACCTCGGCATCACAAGCTATTACATGTCTCATCATGGTATTCAACGATCAATGCGCACACAAGCAATATCACACCACATAGAAGAGACAACAATTTAAACAATTGATGTTCACATTCATGCTTTCAAGCATTGCATCAATCAATCAATGAGGGTTACAATTTAGGCAATTCACATCATCATGATCAATACATACCCTTTTCATTTCAACCCCTTATTATGCATTTGGATATAACAAGTGGACAATTTAAACCCTCTCCTCGTCCCCATTTCTCCAAACACACAATCAACGAAGGAAGCGTACGAATTCAACTAGAATACAAGGTTTAGGAAGCCACTTGCCTCAAATAAATAAACAATCATTCAAAAAGTTAAGTCTTCCCCTTTCGAGTCACTTCCAAAGCCACACAATCTAAAATGATCAAGTATTCACAATCAACTATCGGAAATCACAATACCCACCCTAATACATTCGAAAAATGGGTCAATCAGTACAAACCCAAATATCAAAAATAAGGTTTGTATCAAGAAATTAATACTTGAAAACATTACTCAAGGCTTTAGAAACTCATTTGAGAAAACCATTTTGAAAAAGGGATTGAAACCACTTCAAAATTACCATTTTAGTTCAAGAAATTGAGTTCATGAAAAATCTCATTATTCACCAATCAAAATCTCACATTTTGATGTTAAAAATTATAATTAATCTATGGAAACTGAAAGATTAGGATCAAGAAGGCTTACCCAAATGATCTAGCACAGAAAAACCCTTTAAAATCGCCACCAAGGTTCCCCAAGATAAAAAATGGTGAAAATGGGGCTTAAACACCGATATTGCAGGTCACAAAACCCTCTCTGATGTCGCAGAAGCGACCAGGGGTTCACTTCGCTAAGAACACGGGCTTTGCAAAAGCGAGCTCCCTTCGTAAAAATGAGGGTCGCTTAAGCGACAGGTCCTTTGCTTAAGCGACAGGTCCTTTGCTTAAGCGACAGGACCTTCGTTAAAGCGAGGCCTACAACACAAGCAAAAACTCAGCCAACTCTCAAATATCAAATCGACCCTCGGGATTCATTCGAAACCCCGTACACACAAACTAGATATGTAAATCAACTATACTCGACGTTCCAAACTCAATGGAACCGTTAAAACATCAATCCGAGATCTTCTTGACCTGATATCTGTGAAAACCACAAGAAACTAACTGAATGCCTAAAAAGGACAAAACAATCTCGGGACCTCACAAAAATCAACCGAGACCTCACCTAGGCCTAAAATCATCCCCTCAATCCAACAGAACTCTAGGAATCTTGATCCGAGCATCTAAACTCCGATTGTTTGCCAAAGTCAACCCAAAGGCTAAGATTCCACAAATTCACAACTTAGGACCTCAAATCCTCAAAAAGACTCGAAATTAGAAACTGACAACTCTCACGATTTAGATTCCACATTCTGGGACTAATGGAATCGACGAAAATCCATTTCGACACTGGAAACCCCAAAAGACTCCAAAAACTCCTTTTAAGCAACTTAAGCCTTTCAAACTCAAAATTCTCAACTTTTAACTCGAAGTTTGGAACCAACTTCCAAAACTCAATCAAGAAACAATTCGGGGTCGACATCGGGAGGGAAAGCATGGTAATTTTCATGAAAATACCAAAAATGACCAACCAAGTCATTACATAAATAGAGACATTGTAAACCTTTGTAGAAATCATCTTATTTAAGTTGTTATGTTTTTCAGTACATATTATTTTCATACTTTAGTTTGACTTGAAGAATAAAATGAAGGCTATTATATGGTGATTGGCTTAAAATATTTGTGGGAATGGATGTCGACAAGTGTTCAGAAGATTGTGCATTCATTTTATATTTTTCTCTTCTATTTTTAGTGATTAAGATCATAAAAATGATATTGCATTATTTATTTATTTATTGTATTTCTCTCTATCATTTCTCTTTATTTTCTATATTATATAAATTTTTAATTGTCATAAGTTTATAATTTATTTGATTCAAAATAGTAATTTATGACTTTGTTGGGAGTCAACTAGTTACTAATCAAATGCTTTTCTATATGAAACCAATTATACGTCTGGGTAAATATATATTGACATCTTATTGTCCTTCATAACCGCGCGAAGTGCGGACAACTTCACTAGTATTCCAATCAAGGAGAATGTTTTACAGGTTGAGGATGTGGGCTTCTTGTGTTGGGATAGTTACCACTTACCAGCGTAAAAGTTTCATGGGGCAGCCTTTTTTTGACATCGTCATTTAACTTGTACCTGTCTTTTAAAAAAATTTGGCACATACACCCCTCGACAAAACTAAACTTTTAACAAAATATCTGAAATTACAAGTGTAAAGTCAGTTGTATAAAGGTTATTAAAGAAGTTGCAGGTAGGGTAAATTAACCTAATAGAATCACGGGTCCAACCACCATTCCCATCCTTAAAGGAGATGGTTTTGTTTCTTCTTTTCCTATTAAGGGCTAATAGGTAAAATCAAACTTAGTATTTTCATCTTCATTATTCAGTCAGTTTATGTGAGATTTCAATTTTCAGTTTCAATTCAGAATTTTTCAGACTTCAAGTATACATGATTACTTGTGAATATGTTTTCTTGCATGTCTCGATTTTCTCTTAGTAAGTTTTGTTCCGATTTTTCAGAAGGTAGTTTATGAGATTATCATGTTAGTGATACTTAGCCCGCAAGGGCTTACTTCCATTTTTAGTTACAGATATACAACATACCACAATTCTGCTTCAACCAATTAGCTTTAGCCTTCAATAGATCGCTAGCAACATTCTTCTCCAAGATTTCTATTAATATTCTGGCGTCCTGGATATTTCAATCACACTTTAGTATTTTTCATTGGAATTGACATTTGATCATCAGTTCAGAATTCGAAATTAGTTTAAAATTACATAATAACCCTGCTTTACATTCAGGATTAGCTAGTGAGTAATTTAGTTTAGGCGCCATCACATACCCACCCCATTCTAGGAGTGACAATTCACTTTCATGTATAAGTGAAAGACCTATTAACCTGCACTATCAAAGAATCACTACTTGCTCTAGAGGAATATATATAAATGTTTAATTATTTTTTGTCCCCTCCCTAACAGTATCAAATACGTTATGTTCTCTCCTTTCAATATATTATTTACTTAAACAAGTAGAAAAAAATTGGCCACGAAAAGGGAATGTTGCCTGAAAATACATGTGTACTCCATGAAAAATAACTGTAACTTCATATAGTTATACACCCCACAAATACAAAAGCAAGTTTAGGTAATGGAATTGCAACCAATAGCGAAGTTAGAAAATTTAGCAAGGGTGTCCAAGAATAATGGTGTGTAGCTGTCAAAAATAAAACAAAAAAATCATTGTGCTATTTGAGGTTCGAACCCAAAACTTCTTGATTCAAATGGACACCCATTACCAATACACCTAAGGCTTAACTTTTGCCAAGAGTGTTCAACTTTAATATATATACTTTAAAAGCAGAATTTGACATATATATATATATATATATATATATTACCCTTATTTATAAGTCAACAAGGGTTGGGACTAACATAGCAATAAATAGTTGTATGGAAGGCAGTATATAGTGTACTGTAAAGCCGCGCTGAATTAAAATTGCATCTATTTCTTTGGTCTTTTCCATTCAACACGTGTAATTGCACTACTTTTTTCATCAAACAACGTGTACCCTCAAAGAGAAAAACTGAGTCTTAGTGCTTGATGCTTCAGATTTCAAAGGTTTGTGGGTTTCTTTCTCTTATTCTCTTCTATTTATTTCTTTGAATCTCTTCATTCCTTATGCTTTCAATTTAGGGGTCTGTACTTGTGAATTTTGGTATGATTTTTGGATTTCTCTATCTGGGACTCTCTAAATCTATTTCATTTTTAATTGGAATTTTATGATAAATGGATTAAACTTATTTAGAGATTTTTAAATTTGATAATCGAATTTTACTGTCCAGATATTGACAAAATCCAGCAAAGTAGAGAAGCTGTGTTTCGTGTCAAATGGATATTCCAATCTTTGATACTCCTCTTGGGGTAAGTTTACAGTTTTCCTGTTCATGCTCTGAATTGTTGGAAACATCAACTTATATTATTTTGCTTTATAGAATAATATGAAATAGAGAATATACTTTTCTGATACTTCATCTCATTGCATGTTATAAATATTTGTTTTTGTTTTATTTGGAAGTCTAAGAGGCATCAAATTTTCTGGTGGGTAGGAAATATCTACTTTATATATTTTAGTTTTTTGATTGTTTTATATTTTTATACAAACTCCTGCTTAATTTAAGAGTTATATCAATTATAACAAGTCACACTCTCATGTCTCATACTCCTGAAATACAGAAACAAAGAAATTTCATGATTGAACTATCTAAAGAAAATAAAATGGACTATTTAGACTTTAGTATTGTAATTCTAAAATGTAAGGAATTTCTAATAGTAAGAATTCTCCTGTGTTCTCCTTAAACTTGTCACTCTCACCAAATTCTTTACCTCTTGATTAATGAATTATGTTATGTTAGTGTTTTTGGAGAGATTGCGGAAGGGATCAGACACATGGAATAGGTAAATGGAACGTCAAGGCATTTAAAAGTTTTGTCAGCTCTTCTTTCTTTCTTACCCCCATTTTGAAACTTTACTTTCAGGTTTCAGTAAAAGTTAATCCATATTTGTTTTATCCAGTGGTATCATCCTAATGGAAAGCATCTCTGAAAGGTTGCAAGTGAGTTAAATAGAGAAAGAGGAAAGTATGTAATGAAATGCCTCTAGATTACTTGAATAAATAATTAAATTAAATTTTAAAGCATCTCTATTCTTTAATTGAGAAATTACATTATTCATCATAATTAGAATCAAATTATTAGAGGATAGCATACAAATGAAGGCGGTTGAGACAATAAGTGAAGTGTTAAGAACTAGTGACTTTGAGAAATTATTTTAACTTGCCTCATGGAATTGATCCTTTGAAAACTTGTAAGTAGATTTACTTCAAGGAAATTAGCAGTCTCATCTGTGATTTAACTATCTATTTTAGTTATCTACTTAAAATACATACTTACCTTATGAGTGTACAAAAGTGACTCTTTTAGTTATTATTATGCACTTTATCCAGGTAACAATGATGCTTCTCTGCATTACAAATATGTCAACAAGTTGTAGTACATGAATTGTCATGCTAATAATTAAATTGACGTTTTCTCCCAAAAGCTAAGCCTCGAATTTTATAGACATCACCAACAACAAAATATTATGCAGACTTTTATTGGAGGTAATATATTTGTATGTGAAAATGAATAACTGTGACATCACAGATAAAATGTAGCATACATATTTGAGTTCATTATCTCCTCGAGAGATATTTCTTTAGTTTGACATACATGTTTCAACATCGATGACCTCTTTTTTAAGTATTCAATAATCAAAATAATGCAAATAAAGACATTATAATGTTTTATCATTGAAATATTAAAGCCTGAGCCAAAAAGAAATGCCTTATGAGATCCAGTAATTTGGAATAAAATCAAGAATTTTGCTAGATGTTCACACAGATTATAAGGATTTTCTAACATTAATGAGAGAATAATGTACAAGAGAAACATAACCTAATTAAATTAGCAATAACCAAGAATAGATTGTTATTTAAATTGTTGGGTTTAATAAGGTACATGAAAAGCTTCATTTATAATATGCCTCTTCCTACACAAGTGCTTTTTGGCTTATGTCATATTTTGTTATGGTTTCAGGTAATATAAAGGATGCACACCCCTTATATACTTTGCTCGGGTGGAGTATCGAGTAGGGTAAGATATTTTTTTTTTACATAGACTTTTTGGAATAAATAAGTCGCACAATTATGAATTAGTGTGATAGACTAAGGCGATGTCTTGGATATAGAACTGCAAACCCTATAACTTTAAGAACTAGATTAAAATTATTTTGATGAATGGTGGTTGACCTATACATGGAATATATCTGATTGAGCCTGAGATTGCGATAATACTTTATATATATATTGATCATTTTTATGTTGTTCTTTCTTACGCTAATTGTTAAACGCTAAATCTGTATTCTTCTATCTAAGGGTGATATTTCTATCTGGGATAGGTCTTTTGTTGAGTTGAGTTGAAGCCAAATGTTTCTCATCAGAACATCTTATGGATTTCTCGGAGACCTGGTTGAAAAATGTTGTGATTGACTTGTTCCCAATATGAGGAATTATTCTCCATCATTAGTAAGTCATGTTACAAAATGTTTGATCTGAAAAGTGCCTCATTGTAGAGAGCTAAACCAACTCTAAAGACTTACAACAACTAAACTTCTTTCGTAGTGAAGAACGACCTTTCACGAGCAGGGGAAATAGAAGAGGTCTATAGACTGCATCTCATATTAGTCACATATAGACCACTTGCACCTGCTACCATGGGACCAAAGAGCTTTAGATGAACCACTTTCATATGGTGATACTTCACGACATCTCAGGCCAGCTGTAAAGTAGTTAGCTCCACCTAATTTACAAGCTCAGTTGGCCATGTATAAGGTCAATGTGGACAATACTGCTCGAATTCATCTGTCCAGTTAAAATGAAATTTGGGTGTTGGAGGTAAGGTTTGGAAAATTTTGTTGGGCATGTATAGCTTAGTGTTACACCCCAAAAATTTCTAAGTTAAGACCCGAACTATTCTTCTTTTATATATAAGGTCGTTTCAGGTGATTCTTAAATTATGCTCAGGTGTTAAGGTCAATTCTTCAATGTGAGAATATATTTGGAAATGAACTAAGGTCAACAGAATCTCCTAGCACAAAGTTGAGTTAAAAGTCTCCCTACCGAGTAAGTTTTGACCTAAGATTCTACTTAGGTCAAGTTCAAACGATCATATCTCTCAGCACATAATGAGTTAGGTGGCCCATGCCCTATCAAATAAAAAGTCTTTGAGTGCTCTTTCCAACGCCACCAAGTTTGCTTTATTTCGAGTTCGGAATAAAGAGATATGCCTGTTTTAGTGAGTCTTTCGCTTAAGGTACCTCATTAGTTTTTCTAGAGGGGTAGTTTAGTCTTTTCCCCACCCCTCGTAAACCTAAGCCACATATTTTAACCTAATTAAGGGTCTAAACGGTGTTAAATCATCTTTTCACGTTCTTTAACACTTAGAAGAATAAGAGCAAGGTTCCAAGAGGAGAAAAAGCTAGGGTTCAAGTGTTCTTCAAGTTTCCATCTATTTCGCCAAGAAAATTTATTCTTTCCAGGTATGTATGGCTTCTCACAGTGTTGTACTTGTTGATCCCCATGCCCTACGTCTCAATTTAGTCAAGAAATCGTTATATCTAAAAGATCTATTCGTAGTTCTTGATATTGGGTTCAATTCTTTAACAATGAAGGTTTTGACTCTTGTGTTTTGTGAATCTTGGTAAAGGTATGTTTCCAAGGGAATTATATGAAAGTTCTCATGTAATTGTGTTGGGTTTGAGAATCACGAAGAGTTTAGGAGAAATTTCCCAATTCTAAACTAATTTGGGGTCCTAATTTAAGCTTGAAAATTCGTCGGGGTTTTGGGGAGGGGCCTTGGGCGGCGCACCATGATAGCGCCAAGCCTGACCTTCAGCATTTCAGGTCCTGGGGTGGCGCACCAGTAGTGCGCCCAAGCCTAACTTTGGAAGTTCAGGGCGTAGTGCTCCGCACCAGTAGTGGGCCAGAAGTTACCTGGCCGATTTCTTCATTGTTTCATCCGGACGTGTTCCTTTAAGTTGTGGCTACACTTACCCTCTCGGTATTACCTCCTATAGGCTCCATTTACCATTGAAAATTTACGTATTATCTTACTCATATGTCTTAATGCATTTTTAAAATTAAAGTGAGTTTAAGAGAAAAGTTCAAGAGTTATTATTGAGATTATTATTGAGATTCCTTTTTAATCCGTAATGATCTTAAACTGATTTTTTGAGAAAGTAAAGAGGAGTTTGAGAATCTTTTTAGAACAAATGCTTTGTCTTTAAAATTGATTCTGAGAAAGAGTAAAAGATGAGTTTCAAGAAAAGTATAGGGAACTAAGTAATTCCCAAATATAATAGTTTTAAATTGAGAAAAGAGAAACTTTACTTTCTAATTGAGTTTATGACTACAGAGATACTTCAGAGTAGCTACCTCTTTTAAGAGGATCTTTTGAGTAATTACCTCAAATTGAGAGAAGAGAATGTTTTTAAACATTGAGCATGAGTAATAATTTTGGGAGTAGTATTGAGCACCGATATAGAGATGAGTTCGGACAACTCAAAATCCTCATAAACCATGTCTTGCCAACATGGGTAAATGATTCATACTTTTTAGATGATTTCCTTATGCCTTTGGGTAGGGCTTAGTGGATCCACTTAGTTGAGGTGTTCTATACCCTGGAAAGGTATAGGACAGTTCTAGCAGCGTGGGTGAAATGTTGTATTATCACATAGCTCATAGTGATGGTTGTCGGTTAGAGAAACTCTTTAATAGAGTAAAGAGTACTTTCGTTGTATTTTCATTTCAAAGTTTCTTTGAGTTATTATATTTTACTTTGTGAAGCTTTAAATGATTTTATCTTTAATCATGATTTACATTGAGTTGAGTTGAGTTGAGTATTTCTTTCAGTCTGGTCAGTTCAGTATATGCTATTATTGCAATCTTTCGGTAATACTTTAGATGATTTTTCCATCATTATTTATTTTATATTTCAGTTGAGTTACTATCAGAGTTTCAGTTCAGTTATTTGTTATTCAGCTATATTACATACTCGTACATTCCATGTACTGATGTCATTCGACCTGCATATTTTAACGATGAAGATACATGTACTTAGGATCCTCAACAAGACTCTGTTGAGATCACATCATCTGCTCGTCAGCTTTCGAGTGAGGTCTCCTTGCTTTCGGAGTACTCCAGTTTTATGAGTTGTTAGTAGTAGTTCTCTTGAGGAGTCGTGGGTCTTGTCCCGACACTCATCTTTGTACAGTAGAGGTTTCATAGATAAACAGTTTTGGAGAGTCTTTCAGTTTCAGATGTTTTATTTAAAACCTATGTTCATACTTAGTATATTTAGAGAGTTTTGAGATTTAAAAAAATTGTTGATTTAGCATTTCTTTCAGTTTAATGCTTGTGTATGCTTGAGTTAGTCTTCCGATTATAGTCAGCCAGGATGAGAGTTCTCTTGGGACCATCAATGGTTCTCGAGTGCTAGCCACGTCCAGGGATTAGGCTCGGGTCGTGACAAACTTGGAATCAGAGCAAAGAGTTTAAGTGTCCAAGGCTGTCTATGAAGTCGTGCTAGTAGGATCTTATTTATGGTTGTGAGGGCCCCACTTCTATAAATGAGGGACTATAAACATTTAAAAAAAGTTTCCCTTCTTTCATACTTTGGATCGTGTGATAAAGTTGTCACCTAAGAAACTTATTCAGACTCGTGCGTTTCTCAAATCCATTTAACTTCCCCTCATACTCAAGGTGGTTGAAATAGTAAATTCCAGATCCTTATAGATGAGTTGCTCTGAGCAAATGTCTTCAGAAAGTCATGAGACTGCAGAGGGGATTGAGAGAATCCCTGAGTGAGCTTAAGTGTTGAGATTTGAAAGAATGCACTCTTATTCATATGAATCATGCATTCGAGCTAAAAGCAAAATGTACTCCCAGACTCTCTTCTCTAAACCTTGTTTCAGTTGAGACCCTTATGAGGAAGTGTGTTTATGAACTTGGGTAGTATTTTCACCTGTAAAGATAGTATGAATTACGATGTTATGAGCCAATAGTAGCAGAAGTGCCCAGAGTTAGAAGAATTCATATAGAGGTATAGTAATCTAAGAAAAGGAGATAGTGATGAGGTAACCCAGTAAGTTATTAATGAGAAGTTTTTCCTTATGGGTAGACTAAGAAGTGATGAGTTGGTGTAGATTTCATGATAGAAAGTAGAGTAAGAGTTACTAGTATGGATGAGTTAGAGTACTCTTTAACCAGAGAGAAGTTTATTTGAGGTATTAATGCATTAGTATCGACCAAGTATAGGTGTTGAATAGAAGAGCCGAGTATTCGTGATGCGATAGATTTAAGCTAGTCCTATGATTTTTAAAAGGAGAGTTCCATGATATTCAGAAGGTTATAGAATTAATTAGGCAATGATGTATAGTGAATGGGTAATTAGTACTTAAGTTGTGAAATGGAACTTGAAGGTAAACTGTAAGTCTGTAGACTGAGAGATAAATATTGACTACTTGTCATGAGGTCTTAGTGGGCAAGTGTTTCTTAATTTTATCTAGTAGTTGTAAGTTAGTATAGTATGTGAGGAAGTATATTGATATCCGTGTTTGGTAATAGACACTAAGGTTGAAATTGAGATGAGTGTCGTGATCAAGGATGGCAACATGAGAGTGATGATGTTAGTTCGAGATATGATCTAGTAGGTTTGACGTAAATTAGGTGAGACATTAAGGTGTTACTTTTTGATAAGTGTGAGTGGAACAAGTGTGAGATTCTGACTTCTAGATGAGAGCAATAAGGTGCAGCTAAGTCATTAGAGTAACAAGAGTATTAAGAGGTGTACCCGAGATCGTGGGGCGACGCGCCATGATAGCGCCAAGCCTGACCTTCAGCAGTTCAGGTCTTGGGGCGGCGCACAAGCAGTGCACCTAGGCCTGACTTTTGAAGTTCAGGGCCTGGAGCCCCGCGCCAGAAGTCGCTTGGCTGATTTCTTATTTGTTTCATCCGGACGTGTTCCTTTAAGTTGTGGCTACACTTCCCCTCTCTATATTAGCTCCTATAGGCTCCATTTACCTTTGAAAATTCATGCATTATCTTACTCATATGTCTTAATACATTTTCAAAACTAAAGTGAGTTTAAGAGAAAAGTTCAAGAGTTATTACTGAGATTATTATTGAGAATCCTTTCTAACCCACAATGATCTTAAACTGAGTTTTTGAGAAAGTAAAGAGGAGTTTGAGAATCTTTTTAGAACAAATGCTTTGTCTTTAAAATGTATTCTACGAAAGAGTAAAAGATGAGTTTCGAGAAAAGTATAGGGAACTAAGTATTTTCCAAAGATAATAGTTTTAAATTGAGAAAAGAGAAAATTTGCTTTGTAATTGAGTTTATAAGTACAGAGATATTTCAGAGCAGTTACTTTTTTTAAGAGGATCTTTTGAGTAATTACCTCAAATTGAGAGAAGAGAATGTTTCTAAACATTGAGCATGAGTAATAATTTTGGGAGTAGTATTGAGCGCTGATATGGAGATGAGTTCAGACAACTCAAAATCCTCATAAACCATGTCTTGCCAACATGGGTAAATGATTCATACTTTTTAGATGATTTTCTTATACTTTCGGGTAGAGCTTAGTGGATCCACTTAGTTGAGGTGTTCTATACAATTCTGGCAGCATGGGCGAGACACTGTATCATCACGTAGCTCATATTAATGGTTGTCGGTTAGAGAAACTTAGCTCATAGTGATGGTTTTCGATTAGAGAAACTCCCTAATAGAGTAAAGAGTACTTTTATTGTATTTTCACATAAAAGTTTCTTTGAGTTATTATATTGTTCTTTGTGAAGCTTTAAATGATTTTATCTTTAATCATGCTTTACATTGAGTTGAGTTGAGTTGAGTATTTCTTTCAGTCTGGTCAGTTCAGTATATGCTAATAATATTGCATTCTTTCGGTAAGACTTTAAATGATTTTTCCATCATAATTTATTTTATATTTCAGTGGAGTTACTCTCAGAGTTTCAGTTTAGTTATTTGTTATTTAGCTATATTACATACTCGTACATTCCATGTGCTGATGTCATTCGACCTACATCTTTTAATGATGCAGATACATGTATTTAGGACCCTCAACAAGAGTCTGTTGAGATCACATCATCCGCTCGTCAGCTTTCAAGTGAGGTCTCCTTGCTTCCGGAGTACTCCAGTTTTATGAGTTGTTAGTAGTAGTTCTCTTGAGGAGTCGTGAATCTTGTCCCAACACTCATCTTTTTACAGTAGAGGCTTCATAGATAGACAGTTTTGGAGAGTCTTTCAGTTTCAGATGTTTTATTTAAAACCTATGTTCATACTTAGAGAGTTTTGAGATTTAAAAAAAACTGTTGATTTAGCATTTCTTTAAGTTTGATGCTTGTGTATGCTTGAGTTAGTCTTCCGCATATAGTCAGCCAGGATGAGGCTTCGCTTTGGGACTAACAATGGTTCTTGAGTGTCGACCACATCCAGAATGTAGGCTCGGATCGTGATACTTATTTGGGAAGAATAATTTTTGTTGTGTTAGTTGGATGAATCATTTTTGTTTCCTTCAAGCTAATGTGATTATGAGTCATTAGCTTATTAAAAATTTAAAATGTACAACGTAGGGCAAGATTGTATGATTGTACAAAAGTATTCTTTTTTCTTTCGGTGTATTTATTTAGTCTTAGTTGTTGTAATGACGTTTTAGAGCTGATCGATGTATATAGTAATGATTTAATAGGTAGACATCTAGGATTCCTCGTGGTCTTAGCTCTTGAATATTTTAGAGAAAGAAAAATGGAAAAACACATTATTGTTCGTCTCCTGTTATTTTTGTGCAATAATATGAAATTTGAAGTCTCTTACAGCTTGCGCCTTGCATAACAATTTTTGAAAATTATGATTCTCGGATGTTGGGCCTGTGCTTAGCATGGGCCGTTGTCCACACACATATATATATATTAAAGTGGTACAACATCAATCACTATTTTTTAGTTTGACTAAGTTTGAAGTATGGCTATATTTTAGCTTTCAGTTGGTATTTGTTTTCTATTAGCTCGTGATAGTTTTTCCTATTTTGTAGTATTGCAAAAATGTGTTTCTAATGTTTAGGTGAATTAGTTTAGTGAAATTGCAGTAGTGATTTAGTGGGAATATGATTCCATAATATGTAAACCTATATAAGGCCACAAAGCCTATTGAAGAAAATATCCAGCAACATTCTCTGCAAACACATCTTATTTCTCTTTTGCTCTTGTTTCTCTTCTATTCTTCCTGTTATTTCCTTTTCAACTGTTGACTTCTCTATTTAGTTGTGTTCATCATTTGGTATCAAAGTAAGGCAGGGTTGGCAATCGGACCGAACCGGCACTAACATGACCGGTTTTATCGGTACCGGTACCGCATCCGATGCCTCTAAACCGGGTAAATTACTGAAATAGAATCTACCAAAACCGGATTTACTAGAACTTTTCAAAAGTTCTGGCCTAGTTCTATAGCTACTGGTTTGGAACCGGGTTAGACCGGTACCGAACTGGGACAATATCGGTGTTTTTAATATAATATATATTATTATATTTTAATATTATTAAATATATATTATAGTTATATTATTTAATATTCATTAAAATATTTAAATAAATCATTAAATAATTATTAACTTAATAACGTAGTTATAACTATAATAATATAATATAGACTCATAGTATTGCAATTTACAAAAAAGTTTGATTTTCTTTTAACTTTTTATAAAACTTCAATTTGAAAATTTTAAGTTTAAATTTTAAAGTTTAAAGTTTAAATTTTAAGTTTTAAAGTTTAAAGTTTAAGTTTAAATTTTAAAGTTTAAATTCAATTTTATATTAGGCCAATATTAAAATAGTTGAAAATTAAATTTATAAAATGACTTGCATTAAATATAAGAGACTATTTTAAAAGAAAATCAAGGAGAATAGCCGTCTATTTATTCAAATAAATAAATTGTACAAATACAAATACTAGAAAGAGTACCTAATCTACGCAGCCACCTTCTAGGAAGAGTTTTGTTTGAACTAGGTATTGAATATTATACTAATAATTGCACTTTTTGTAAAATTGTTTTCGTAAATTTTGTATAATTTCATAAGAAACATTTTTTGAAACTTGTATTTGTCGTTCTACCTCCATTTCTTCCATGCCATCATCACTATTTTCATCAAGTATTTCATCTATTTCGTTTTCTATTTACTACTTAATTTTGGTAGTCCATAATATCTTCTTTCGACATTGACCCAATCTCTAAACAACACTGATATTTTCAAACTATCCTTTTCTAATGAATATCGATGATCTCCAATCATAAATCTCGCTGCGCTGAAGGCTTGCTTCGAAGCTACCATGATGCTTGAATCGCTAGCACATCTCGAACAATCCTAGAAAGGTTCGAAAATTATTCTCCACGATTCTTCCACCATAGTAATAGTTGAGGTTCTCCATGTTCATTCCTAATCTTTTTCAGTGTCTGTCTGATTAATATATTCATCAAAATCATTATTGGTAGAAGATTCAAGACCAAGATAATCATCCATAAATTCATCTAAATCATCATTTCTAGGCTTACGAGATGGAGGTACAACTATTGGAACATTTTTTTCTATGGCTCTATATGTATTATATAAATCTCTAGCTTTTGTTACTATGCTACTTTTACAATCTTCCATACTAGGAGTTTCGCCAACTGTAATTCTAAATTGCATAAATTTTATCAACCATTCTTTCAACACCTTTTAATTTGTAAGGTGGGTTGAATAAAGTAGAAGTCAGATAGATTTGAGGAATAGGAAAACATTATTTTTTGAATTTTTCAATCATAAAAGCAAGTGAATCTTTAAACTGATTTTTTCCTTTATATTTTACAAATTAAGATGAAATAACACAAATATTTACTAAAACAAAAGAAATAGTTGGATAATATTGACCAGAAATAACATTTGTTGTTTTATAAAAAGTTCTTAAAAATCAATAAGTTCTTTTGTATTTTTCCAATCTTCGTAGCCAATTCTTAAATTTGGGTCCGCATTATGAGCATTAAAAACTAATTGGATAGGCTCTTGATAAACATAAGCAACTTCAAGCATTTTAAATAAAGAATTCCATCTAGTGCTTACTTCTTTTGGAACTTTTCTATATGCAATTCCACATTCATTACAACGATTTTAAAATTCTGTAATTCTACCTTTTATTTTTTCTTTAAAAATCCAATTACAAGCAATTCTATTTTTTCACAAGAATTTTCAAATTGAGAAATACCATCTTTTACTACCAAATTATAAATATGTGCAGCACACTTAATATAAAAACCATCATTATCAATTGGACAAAGTCTAGATTCTAGATAATCAATTACTTTTAAATTATTAGAAGCATTATCTAAAATGACACTCATTATTTTTATCACATAATCCAAAAAATTGTAAAATACCGCCTATTGTTGAGGCTATATAAGAACTAGTTTTAGTTTCTTCAACATATTTATAGTCTATTATTCGTTTTTGCATGTTCCAATCATGGTCAATCCAATGGAAAGTAACAGTAAAATAATCATTACCATTAGGACTATATCCCATATCAGATGTAATAGATAATCTACCATCAAAATAAACAAATAAACAACGAAAAAAATGACAATGTTCTTTTTGATATTTAAAAATATCACTTTTAATTGTACTTCTTGGAACACCGTCAAAACATGATTATACACTTCCCAAATATAATGAATAAAATCAGGATGTGAAGGAAAAGAATAAGGCAACCACAAACAACAACTATTTAAGTTAATTCTTTACGATTTTTTCTTTACTATATGTGTGGTATGTGCTTGGGCCAGCTGGGTTAGACAAATTTAACACACTTTGAACCATATTAGAACCTCCTGTAGAATTTTCATTTATGGTTATTCCCATTTTTTAGTGTCACGACCCGATCGCTCGAGTCATGATGGCACCTACCAATCCACCAGTAGGCCAGCCAAGACCCTATCCCCGAAACTTGACAGTAATGTGACTGAGGGTGGAAACTAACCCCAACCAAGCGGAAACACAAAATGAGAACACACAAGAGAAGGCGGAAACGAAACCAGAACTATATATATATATACACAAAGACACCTCCCAAAACCTGAAAGTAACATGTACAGAACTACTAACGAGAGTACAAGTCCAAAAAGTGGACCACAAAAACAAACTGTCTCAAAAACAAAAGACAAGTCAAAGTGTAAATACAGAAGGAGACAGGTAATCCCAGAACGCCATGTGCTCACCCTCGTCTCCAGAACAGACAGCTGAAGGCTCAAACTCAATGCTGATGACTGGTGCTCAGACCTGGATCACGAAAATAGATGCAGAGTGTAGCATGAGTACCAAACAACATGTACCCACTAGGCATCATAAGCTGACTAAGCAAGAAAGGTAAAAATAGGAAGACAAGATAGAATCAAGCACAACAGAGGTCAACAGAACATGAATAGAGAAAACGGAAAGTAATCTAAGAATATCACAACTAAACCCAACTGGGACCCCATAAGACCCGCTAGGCACACTCAAGCACAGACAAATAAGAACCCGAATGAAACCCCATAAGCCCGACAGGTACACAGAGAATCTACACTACGGAAACAAGGGAACCCAACTCCAAAAGCCTTAACACCCATGGGCCTCGAACCCAATAAAAATAGCACCTGGGTCTCGAACCCAAACCATCAGTCTCAGGCTGGAAATAACAAACTCTAACCATGTAACGTCAGCCTCAGACTGGAAATAACAGCCTCGAACCGTAAATAATAGAACCTGGGCCTTGAACCCAAACCATCAGACTCAAGCTGGAAAATAATGAACTCGAATCGTGTAACGTCAACCTCAGACTGGAAACAACGGCCTAGAACCATAAATAATAGAACTTGGGCCTCGAACCCAAACCATTAGTCTCAAGCTGGAAATAACGGACTTGAACCGTGTAACTTCAGCCTCGAACTGGAAATAACACCCCTCGCTCAACAGTCTCAAGCAAAAAATAACGGACTCTAACCGTGTAACGTCAGCCTCGGACTGGAGCTAGCATCCCTCGCTCAACAGTCTCAAGCTGGAAATAACAAACTCTAACCGTGTAATGTCAGCCTCGGAGTAGAGCTAGCCGCCTCAAACCGAATAAAGCCACCACCGATCAACTCAACACAAGGATAGACATCATGGAACGCTGCCCCACAAGGATATCAACCGAAGGCTCCCAGCCTAGCATAACCCAACCGTCAATCGGTGCAATATCAAAATCTTTCGGCAGCACCCTAGAACCGCAGAGATAGGAAGAGAAAGGATAAAAGTCCTGAAAAGGCACGAGTTCACCTAAACTGAGGCTCACACTATCAGACCCAAGTCTTCTATACCAGTCTACAAGGACCTAGTCTATTTTAATCGACGTCGAATGAATACTCAAGCCAACAGGTGCATGGGACTAAGGCAACACTATCCTAACCTATTCTAAGGTCGAAAATCACAGCAATCAACATAAGGGAAGAAAATAACCCGAACCCACACATGCAACAATAACCACCCAACAAATAACCCACAGCAAATCATCAGCATCTAAGGTCAACAATCCATACTAAATCATGATACTAGCCCCGAACAGTCCAAAAATCAACTCTAAACGAAGAAATCAGAGAAGAGGAACAAAAATACTAGCTACCCACCTCAGAATCACACACATCAACCAACATTTACGAATTCAAGCTCAATCTAAAAAGAAGGAAAGCCGTAACCTACTAGATGGCCAATCACGCTCGGTCCAAGTCACTCTACCGGAGCTTTCCCCTTCCGAATGGCTTCAGACTGCTGCCACACTATCAAAAATAGAGTTACGGCGTCAATACAATCGTTTAGACATTAAAATCAACAAAATCAAACACAGACCAATTTCGGAGTCAAAATCAAGAAATGTGGGACCCGCTATGGATTTTCTTGATTTCACTCCGTGAAGAGGTCCCAAATCCTCCCCCGAACTTGTATTCTAAAATGGAACACCCATCAGGGCTCGGATCAGCTCCAAACAACCAACAATAAGAAACACAAAACTTTACTAAATAGGCCTAGGATAGCAACTTACGCCTCGAATTCACATAGATCGAGGAACATCCACCACTCTCCGAGCCAAGACCCACACAGCCAATGCAAATCCAAGCACCCGGGACTTCGAATCACCGAAAATTGACAAAAGATGTGGGAGATATGAATTTCTAAACATTTCCTCCAAATGAGCCTCGATCTCACTTATATAAGCATTGCCAGCCGCTAACCTCTGCGAACGCAGAGGGAAAACAAATATTACTCCAAAAACACGGAGAGAAGGGATTCACACCTCCGCGAATGTGGAACCCTATCCATGAACGCAAAACCCTAGCTGCGAATGCGGACAGAAGACTCCCCCAGGCGTCTCAGACCTCCGTGAAGGCGAAGCCCTATCCGCGAACGCGGAGAAGGATACCTCAGACCTCCGCGAACGCGAAGCCTAGCCTACGAAAGTGGAGAAGACAGGCCCACACCTCCGTGAATGCAGAGAAAGAATGGATCTGCAACATCAGTTGTGCCCCACCTGAGTTTTGGGCATTCCAAAAACTCTAACGGGGTGCTCTAGATTTGTTCGGAACCCCGTGCACGCTTACGAGATATGTTAACCCATCAAATTCGACGTTCCATACTCAATGGCACAATCAAAATTCTCATACGAGGTCGTTTTGATGAAAAGTGGGTCCCACACCCAATGGGCCATTTTAGCCAAATTCTACCGGAGGCCTTGGAATTTGATCGAAAGCTCCTGAAAATTCTCGAAGGGTCATTCTGGACCAAACTCAGCATTCCAGAACTAACTGCGCTGATGGAATCCTCATCTTAGCGCATTTACCAAGAATGTTGACCAAAGTCAACTTTAAGCCAAGTTTTGAAGGCTAAAGAGCTAACTGGCCCCAAAATCACATCGGAAGCCCAGGGACTCGGGCCAACCATGCTATTAACCTAATTTGGCCGCTCCAGAGCTGATTGAACAGTCAAAATTCCCATCTGAGGTCGTTTACATGAACTTATGACCAAAATCAACTTTTCAAGGTTCAAAAGATCCAAAACAGGAAAACAGGCATAAAAACCAAAGGAACGATCAGGTGACCGAATCTACAATGACAGCAAGTCAGAAATGTCTTGGGGTCGCTACAGGAATGCTTTAACAGACAGAAAAGAGGCACAAACACACAAATGACCTGAAGGGTCATTACAACATCCACTACTAAAAGGACTTTTGTCCGCGAAAGTAAGGGTCAAGAAATACCTGAGGGTTCAAATAAGTTGGGGAACTACTCCCGCATCTCCCGCTTGGTCTCCCAGGTCTCTTTCTCAACTGGACGGTGCCTCCAATGGACCTTAACTACAGGAATGGCTCTCGACCTCAGTTGCCTCATATCTCTAGCCAAAATAGCAATTGGCTCCTCAATATAGGTCAGGCGGTCATCCAACTCAACGGCATCATACCGGAGCAAATGAGACTCATCTAGAACATACCGACGCAGCATCGAAAAATGGGAAACTGGATGAATAGCTGAGAATGCTGGAGGTAAGGCTAACTCACAGGCCACCTCACCAATTGCCCTCAAAATCTCAAAAGGCCCAATATACCTGGGGCTAAGCTTGCCCCGCCTCCCGAATCTCATCACGCCCTTCAAGGGCGATACTTGGAGGAATACTCTATCACCCACGGTAAATCTCAACGGTCGACACCTGCGGTCTGCAATACTCTGTTATCTACTCTGAGCTGTCTTGAGCCTATCCTGAATCAACCTCACATGCTCTAAGGACTCCTAAAACAAGTCCGTACCACGCGGCCTGGGATCCGTAGACTCAAACAAACCAATCGGAGTGTGACAATGCCTACCATATAAGGTCTCAAACGGGGCCATCTGGATGCTAGAATGGTAGTTGTTGTTGTACGCAAACTCCGCCAAATGCAAGAACTGGTCCCACTGGCCTCCAAAATCCATATCACAAGCCCGCAGCATATCCTCAAGAACCTGAATAGTTTGCTCCTACTGGCCATCGGTCTGCGGGTGAAAAGTCGTGCTAAGATCGACACGGGTGCCCAACTCCTCCTGAAGTACTCTCCAAAAGTTGGAAGTGAACTGTGAACACCGGTCTAAAATAATAGAAACAGACACACCATGCAGACGGACTACCTCCCGAATGTAGATACGGGCTAACCTCTCAAGACTGAAGAAAGAATGAACTGGGATGAAGTGTGCTGACTTGGTCAATCAATCCACGATGACCCAAATGCTATCAACACCTCTAGAAGTCCATGGTAACCACACAACGAAGTCCATGGTGATGCACTTCCACTTCCACTCAGGAATGGGCAATCTCTGCTACTCTCCACCAGGCCTCAAATGCTCGGCCTTCACCTGCTGGCAACACATATAACGGGATACATAGTCCGAGATGTCCCTCCTCATACCGCTCCACCAGTAGTGCTGCCTCAAATCACGATACATCTTAGTTGTGCCCGGATGGATAGAATATCTGGAATCATGGGCCTCGCTAAGGATCAGTTGGATCAAATCACCAACTCTCGGAACGTACAAACGACCAGAAAACCTCAAAACCCCATCTAAATCTATGGAAGCCTACCCGACAACACCCGCCAAAACTCTATCTCTCAGTGCCACCAAAGACTCATCCTCGAACTGACGACTACAGACCTGATCAAGCAGAGATGACTGAACCCCCACATAAGCTGACACCCGACTAGAATCTGAAGCATCAATCCTGATCATCTGATTGTCTAAAGACTGAATGTACGTAGCCAAGGGTCGCTCTAAAACAGAAAGGAAGGCTAGACTACCCATACTCCCTACCCTCCGACTCAAGGCGTCTGCTACTACATTTGCCTTGCCCGGATGGTAGAGAATAGAGAGATCATTTTCCTTCAAGAGCTCAATCCAGCGGCGCTGCCTCGAATTAAGATCCCTCTAGCTCATAATGTACTGGAGGCTTCTGTGATCAATATAGATCTCACAATAAACTCCATAAAGGTAATGCCTCCAGATATTAAGCGCGAAAACTACCGCTGCCAACTCCAGATCATGAGTGGGGTAGTTGTGCTCATGTAGCTTAAGATGCCTCAACGCATAAGCAATAATCCAGTCCTGCTGCATCAGAACACAACCCAAACCAACGCCAAATGCGTCACAATAAACCGTGAAGCCCTCGCCCTCAACTGGAAGAGTCAATATAGGAGCGGTGGTAAGCAACTCCTTGAGCCTTAGGAAGCTCCTCTCACACTCCTCCGACCACAAAAAGGGAACATCCTGGCGAGTCAATAGAGTCAGAGGTGCTGCTATAGTGAAGAAACCCTCGACAAAGTCCCTGTAGTACCTTGCCAATCCGACGAAGCTCCGATCCTCACTCACAGAAGTGGGCCTAGCCTAATCATGGATAACCTCAATCTTCGCCAGATCCACCATAATGCCATCCTTGGACACCACGTGCCCCAAGAATGCTACAGACTCAAGCCAAAACTCACACTTTGAGAATTTGGCATAAAGCTGATGATCTCTCAAAGTCTGGAGTCAGATGTTGCTCATGCTCACCATGGCTCCATGAGTATACCAAAATATCATCAATAAAAACTATGATGAAGGAGTCCAGATACGGGTTGAATACACGAGTCATCAAGTCCATGGAAGCGGCAGGGGCATTAGTCAACCCAAAAGACATTACTAGGAACTCATAATGGCCGTAACAAGTCCTAAATGCTGTCTTAGGGATGTCCCCTGCTCTAACCCTCAACTGATGGTAGCCAGATCTCAAGTCAATCTTAGAAAACACTGCGTCACTCAAAAGCTGGTTGAACAGATCATCAATACGAAGCATGGGGTAACGGTTCCTCACCATCACCTTATTCAACTACTTGTAGTCAATACACATCCGCATGGTACCATCCTTCTTATTCACAAACAGAACTGGGGCACCCCAAGGTGATACACTAGGCTGAATGAACCCCTTACCCAAGAGGTCCTGAAGCTGAACACTGAGCTCCTTGAGCTCTGCATGTGCCATACGATACGGTGGGATAGAAATAGGAAGAGTACCCAGCTCCAAATCAATGGTGAAGTCAATATCTCGCTCTTCGGGTAGGCGAGGAAGGTTGGCAAGAAATACATCAGCTAACTTTCAGACTATGGGCACTGACTCCACCGTAGGGCTCTCCCTACTAACATCTCTAACATATGCAAAATATGCAAAACATCCGCTAGCCACTAGCCTCCGAGCCTGACATAATAAATCACTCCAACCGGCGGGCGACTACAAAAGCCCTGCCACACCACCGGTGGAAGACCAGGCATGGCTAAAGTAATAGCAATCCAAGACGGCCTGGTGAGGGGATAGCCAATTCATGCCCAGAATCACATCAAAATCCACCATACAAAGTACAATAAGATCAACCAGAGTATCTTGGCCCCGAATAGTCACCACACAAGATCTACAAACCCGATCCACTACTAAAGAATCCCCTACTGGGGTCGAAACACGCAAAGGAAAAGATAAGAGCTCAGGACTCACTCCCAATCGAGGCACACAATAAGCTGACACATACGAATAAGTAGAACCAGGATCAAATAAGGCTGAAGTGAACTGATGGCATAAAAAATCGTACCTGTGATCACATCATCAGACGCCTCGGCCTCTGCCCTTGCTGGAGCTGCATAGAAATGGCCCTGGGCACCTTTACCCCGTGCATCCACTCTACCGCCTTTCCTACCTCCCTGAGGACCTCCCCGAGAACCCTGCTGCTGACTTCCTCCCCTAGCTGGAGGTGCTACCGCTGAAACCAATCTCACCTCTTGAGGAGCTGGTAAAGCTGATCTGGAGATAGGGCACTCCCTAGACCAATGAACAAGCTCCCCACAAGTAAAGCAACTCTGCGAAGATCTGCTTACCGCTCAAGGCCGACCACCCCGACTTGATGAACTTGCCTGGAACTCACATCGGCCCTGATTCGGGCCGGCACTATTCCTACTCTGACGGTGCTGGTCACCCTCTGAGATCTGTACTGAAGCCTGGAACGGGCGACTGGGCTGATCTGGCTGAAACCTCTGATGAACTAGGTCTCGGGTATCCCTCGACCTGTGACGGGTCCCATCGACGCTATCATCTGGCCTGGCCCTCTTGCCGCTGCCCCCGTGGGCCTCGCGATGGAGCTACTCAATTGCGGGAATGGTCCACCATATCAAGAAAAGAACGGCCCATTGATAACATAGACTGCGACTCAATCCTCAACTGCAGCCTCAAACCTCTAACAAAACATCAGACCCACTCCTCCTCTGTAGGTAGAATCATGGTGGCATGACGGGACAACTCAAGAAATATGGCCTCATACTCGGATACTGTCATGAAGCCCTACTCCAACCTCGAGAACTCATCACGAAGTCGATTCCTGACGCTCCGTGGAATAAATCTAGCCAGACACGCCTATGAAAACTCTGTCCATGATACCGGTGGTGATCCAGCTGGCCTAGTCTCGATGAAAGAACGCCACCACTGTCTAGCCGGTCCGTCTAGCTCATATACCGTGAAGTCAGCTCCCCTCGACTCCACTAGGCCCAAAGTCTGCAGTCGCTCCCGGCAAGTAGTAATAAACTCATGGGCGTCCTCCCCTACAGCCCCGAAAAACCTCAGCGGTGATAGCCTAAGAAACACCTCGAGCATCTTCTGCTCTCGCAGTGGCATAACCCCGTCCAAAGGGTCCGACTAAACCACGGCTGATGCTGGTGGTTGATGAACCTCTGGAGCCGCTACTGCAGGCTGGCCCTACTGTGCTGGAATCAGCTCTGGGACTAGTGCTGGGGCCGGCTGCTGCTGCTGCTGCATACCACTAATAGCAGCTAGGATCAGGGCAAGCATTCTCTAAAGATCATTGGCGGCAGTTGGTGCGGGCGGTGGCTGGGTTGGTCCTGGCCCTACCGGCTGAGGAGGAATCTGCTCTCTATGTGGCTCCGCCTCCAGCTCTGGAGTCCTCGCTCTATCGCGGCCTGCTGCAGCAGCACCACCTCGACCTCGGGGTCGATCTCTAGTGCACGTGTGAGCTATCCTGCAACAGAGTGAAACAAGTGAGATTTCATGAAACAAATCAGACAACGATGCACGAACATGAATCAAAACAAGAAAACCTCCTATGGACACCATATAGCCTCCCGAAGATAAGTCACGGACGTCTCCACGCCGATTCGCATGACTCTACTTGATTCTAGCTCTATACAAGTGAGACCAATAAACCTGAGGCTCTGATACCAACTTGTCACGACCCGATCGCTCGAGTCATGATAGCGCCTACCAACCCACCAGTAGGCCAGCCTAGATCCTATCCCAGAACTTGATAGTAATGGGACTGAGGGTGGAAACTAACCCCAACCAAGCAAAAACACAAAATGAGAATACACAAGAGAAGGCTGAAACAAAACCAGAACTATATATACACACAAAGACACCTCCTAGAACCTGGAAGTCACATGTATAAAACTACTAATGAGAGAACATTCCCAAAAGTGGACCACATAAACAAACTGTCTCAAAAATAAAAGGCAAGTCAAAATGTAAATATAGAAGAAGACAGGTAATCCCAGAACGCCATGTGCTCACCCTCATCTTTGGAACAGACAGCTGCAGGCTCGAACTCAACGCTGATGACTGGTGCTCGGACCTGCACTATGAGAACATATACAGAGTGTAGCATGAGTACCAAACAATAGGTACCACTAGGCATCATAGGCCGACTGAGAAAGAAAGGTAAAAACAGGCAGACAAGATAGAATCAAGCACAACAGAACAGGAATAGAGTAAATGAAAAGTAATCTAAGAATATCACAACTAAACCCAACTGGGCCCCCCATAAGACCCACTAAGCATACTCAAGCACAGATAAACAAGAACCTGAACGGACCCCCCATAAGCCCGACAGGTACACAGAGAATCTACACTACGGAAACAGGGGAACCCAACTCCAAAATCCTTAACACCCATGGGCCTCTAACCCAAACCATCAGTCTCAAGCTTAAAATAAGGGACTCTAATCGTGTAACGTCAGCCTCAGACTAGAAATAACGGTCTTAAATCGTAAATAATAGAACCTGAGCCTCGAACCCAAACCATCAATCTAAAGCTGGAAAATAATGAACTTGAACCATGTAATGTCAGCCTCGGACTGGAAATAACGGCCTCGAATCGTAAATAATAGAACCTGGGCCTCGAACCCAAACCTTCAGTCTCAAGTTGGAAGTTAATGGACTCGAACCGTGTAACGTCAGCCTCGAACTGGAAATAACACCCCTCGCTCAACAGTTTCAAACTGGAAATAACAGACTCTAACCGTGTAACGTCAGCCTCGGACAAGAGCTAGCAGCCCTCGCTCAATAGTTTCAAGATGGAAATAACGGACTCTAACCGTTTAACGTCAGCCTCGGACTGGAGCAAGCCGCCTCGAACTGAATAAAGCCACCACCAATCAGCTCAACACAAGGATAGACACCACAAAAAGTCGCTCCACAAGGATATCAACCAAAGGCTCCCAGCCTAGCACAACCCAACCGTCAATCGGCGCAATAGCAAAATCTTTCGGCAGCACTCCAGAACCGTAGAGATATGAAGAGAAAGGATAGAAGTCCTGAAAAGCCACGAGTTCACCTAAACTGAAGCTCACACTATCAGACCCAAGTGTGCTATACCGGTCTACAAGGACCTAGTCCATCCGAATCGATGTCGGATACATACTTAAGTCAACAGGTGCATGGGACTTAGGAAGCACTATCCTAACCTATTCTAAGGTAAAAATTACAGCAATCAACATAACGGAAGAAAATAACCCGAACCCACGCATGCAACAAAAGATAACAACCCAACAGATAACCCAAAATAAATCATCAGCATCTAAGGTCAACAATCCATACTAAAGCATGATACTAGCCCCGAACAGTCCAAAAATCAACTCTAAACGAAGAAATCGGAGAAGAGGAACAAAAATACTAGCTACCCACCCCAGATTCACACACATCAACTAGCATTTATGCATTCAAGCTCAATCTAAAAAGAAGGGAAGCCGTAATCTACTAGAAAGCCGATCATGCACGCTCCAAGTCACTCTGCCAGAGCTTTCCCCTTCCGAACGGCCTCAGACTGCTGCCACATTATCAAAAATAGAGTCACAGTGTCAATACGGTCGTTTAGACACTAAAATCAACAAAATCAGAGACAGACTAATTTCGAAGTCAAAATCGGGAAACATGGGACCCGCTCCGGATTTTCTTGAATTGACTCCGTGAAGAGGTCCCAAATCCTCCTCCGAACTTGTATTCCAAAATGGAATACTCATCGGGGCTCGAATCAGATCCAAATAGCCAACAACAAGAAATGCAAAACTTTACAAAATAAGTTTAGGATAGCCACTTATGACTCAAATTTACTGAAATCGAGGAAAACCCACCACTCTCTGAGCCAAGGCCCACATAGACAATGCAAATCCAAGCACCCGGGACTTTGAATCACCAAAAACCAACAATAGATGCGGGAGATATGAATTTCTAAACATTTCCTCCAAATGGGCCTCGACCTCACTTATATAAGCACTGCTAGCCTCTGACCTCCGCGAACGCGGCCAAGGCCCCGCGAATGCGGAGGGAAAACAAACACTACTCCGTGAGTGTGTCCAGGGGCCCGTGAATGTGGAGAGAAGGGATTCACACACCCGCTAATGCGAAACCCTATCCGCGAAAGCGGAGAGAAGACTCCCCCAGGCCCCAAGACCTCTGCGAACGCGGAGCCCTATCCGCGAATGCGGAGAAGGATAACTCAGACCTCTGTAAATGCGGAGCCTAGCCCACGAACTCGGAGAAGACAGGCCCACACCTCCGCAAACGCGGAGAAGGAATGTGTTTGCAACATCAGCTGTGCACCAGCTGAGTTTTGGGCATTCCCAAAACTCCGACGGGGTGCTCAAGATTCGTTCGGAATCCCGTGTACGAAAACAAGATATACTGCCCCATCAAATTCGACGTTCTGGACTCAATGGCGCAATCGAAATTCCCATATGAGATCGTTTCGATGAAGAGTGGGTTCCACACCCAATGGGCCATTTTAGCCAAATTCTACCGAAGGCCTCGGAATTTGATTGGAAGCTCCCGGAAGTTCTCGAAGGGTCATTCTAGACAAAACTCAGCATTTTGGAACTAACCGCGTAGATGGAATCCTCATCTGAGTGCGTTTACCAAGAATATTGACCAAAGTCAACTTTAAGCCAAATTTCGAAGGCTAAAGAGCTAATTGGCCCCAAAATCACACCGAAAGCCTCGGGACTCAGACCAACCATGCTTCTAGCCTAATTTAGCCACTTGGAAGCTGTTGGAACCGTCAGAATTTTCATCTAAGGTTTTTTATCGGAAGTTATGACCGAAATCAAGTTTGTTTCTCATTTTATGCAAGTAGCAGCAGTTTATTCCTCATTTTGTATCAAAAAATTTTCTAACTAAAGATCTTTTAACATGTACAGTTTTTGAAAATGTAGGTAAAGAGGAGACATCATTTTATTGCGGTAAATTGGTAGCTGGACTAATAGGAGTAGGGGTGTCATCATCTTCTTCCTCTTCTATTTCTACTTCCTCCTCTAATTCTTCCTCAAAATTAGTAAAACATCTATTTAATGTCTCATGATCTATATTATTTTTGGAATTAAATTCAATAATATTTGGTCGTGACATAAAAGAAGTTTCAACAACATGAGTATAATCATCAGTATTAATTCTAAATCTAGGTGGCAAATGTTTAGAAGTAGAACTACAAGTTCCTTCCTTAGAAGATTTTTTTTACAGACATTGATCTTTTACCACTATTTTTTCCTGAATCCATGTTTAAAGTTTAAATAATTAAATATTAAGAAAAACAAGCAAGATAAATATAACAAAAAATAAAGTAACTTAATAAATAAACAAATAAAAAGATTAAAGTTGGAACGAAAGTATCAAACGTCTACGTAAAAGCAGACGTATAACCAAAAGTCAGAATTGAGAGATGCCAATTGAAGCTAGCAATTTACTTCAAAAAAATCTCCGAAGTCCGAACTCCAAAAAATCAATAACACAAATAAAAATTATAATCGACAAGAGAGATTGAGAATTAAGATTTGAGAGAATTTGTAAGATGTTAGTAAGATAGTTTGTGAATATGTGAGATAAATGAAAGAAAATAGGGTATATTTATAGTGTTAAGGGGTTAAAGAGGGGTAGGGGTGTTGTTGGGGGTGGGAAGCTAATTTTCAGCCGTTAGTGCCCTCCCCCTAGGTAACAACAATTTCAAACGGCTAAATTGTCACGACCCAGGGTAGCCCCTAGATGTAAGAGGGCGTATAAGACCCCGAGAGGCCTCATACAAGCCCTTAGCATACATAACATACAAGATAATAGCGAAGCAAGAGTTTAAAAGAGCATTTTATACCAAATCTTTAATCAAAATAGCGGAAGTCTACAACTCATGTCTCAAGCCTTCTAATATCATAGAATACGAATAAAAGTGGTAGGGATGCAGCCCAATACAGTATTCAACATAAGGAAAGACATCAAAGTAAAATCCAACAAGGCTATGTCCTCGGACGGATGAGGACTCACCAAGTCTTCTTCGCAACTCTAAGTCAATGCTCTAGCCACGAGTAGGAGAACTGCCACGCCCTACAACACAGAAGTTGATGTAGGCAAAAGTATGTGTTAGCACAATAAAGTACTAAGTATGATAGCAATGCACATAAACACATAAATCCTGCTAGAGAGAGAGATATAATCATGACATGCAAATGGCCAAGCTAAAATATGATAAACATAATAAACATGAAGCATAGTATATATCATGGCCAAAGCAAGCTAAAACATCTTTCTTTACTTTTCTTTTCTTTACTTTACTCTTAGTAACCCATGCACCATTGTGCAAGCTGAAGCGTGGGAAAAGCCTCAACCGACATATAAGACCATGTGAGCTATCAACATGAAATCCGACACACTCCCTACATCGGAAGAGTCAACATACTCCCTACATTGGAAGGGCCATCCTACTTGCCAAGGTAGGACCATGAACTTCTTAACTTATGTGGATCCACTAGCTAATCAAACGTCTATTCAAGACATCCTATGGGGGTACATAGGTATGGGACATGAGGGATCTCCTCTTGTCCTCTCGGTGCTAAGCATAGTTCCCACGGATTAATCATAGTCATAATCTTATCATATCATTAGGAATCAAGGGGGATCTCCCCTACCTTACTATGAGTAGACATGAGGGATCTCCTCTTGACTATCATAGGGATGGAGAAAACATGAGGGATCTCCTCCTGTTCCTTTCATTGAATCTACTCCCTATTCTCCTTAGTTAAGAAAATCCTTTCATAATTCATCATCAATATCTACACATCATAAACTTTGGCACTTCAATCTCAAAGCACCCTTAATTCATCATTTAGCTCATATGAAACATGCATAAGTTCATTAGCTTCTTCTTTACTTAGTTCATCATGCTCATAATTCATAAATCATAGAATTCATGTGAGTTCATAAAATTCCTTCTTAAATCATGCAATTAAATGCAAGCCCATACTTAGAAAATCATAAACAAGTCAAATTGACTATATTTGAAGAAACCCACATGTTAGAGGAAAATCATGCTTTTGACTTGATCAAGCTAATTTCATAAAAATTATCCTTAATTCATTCATACTTCATGCATAATCTCATAGAGAATTCACAAACTTCATCAATTCATATCTCATCCCAACAATCAAAGCAACGATTATCAATTTGGAGAGAATTTACTTGGGATCATGGGGGTTCATGCAATCTTTACATCAAATCATGTAATTCACGCTAATTCGTGCACTAAGTTACTTTATCACGCTAGATCGTGCACTACGAATCATAAAATCAACAATTGAAATCATAATTGAAGAACCCACAATGATTCATCACAAACCCTAATTCAATTGGGTTAGAATAAACCTTGAAATTCATGAAGAAAAGAGAGGGCCCATTGGAGGAAAGGACTCCTAATGGTGAACACTATCATACCTTAGCAAAGCCCACTAGAAATTGGGTGATCTCCAATGGAGGACTTAGCTTCTTCTTCTTCCTTGAGCTTGAGAGGATTTCTTTTAGAGAGAGAAATATTTGAGAGGTGAATTTAGGGAAAGAGTTAGAATGAAGTGGTTTAGGTATAGAAAAATATATATAGGGCCTTCATTGAGGGTAAAACCAACTTAGTTACTTAGGGAATTAACCGAGGAAAAGATCAAAAAGCCCTTAATTAAAAACTGTCGGGGCCCATCTACGGTCAGGACCTACGGTCTGTACATCCATTGACGGACCGTCCTATTGAACCGTCAAAAGATTCAGAGAGTTTGTATCTGGGGACCCTGCAATGACGCTTTCAATCTACGGTTGGTAGGTCCATCTACGGATCGTACACAACCACCGTAGATCACTGCCTGAGGTTCAAGAATTTGGCTAAGTCTGAAGGACTTCTACGGTTACTTTCTACGGATCGTCAATTGATTTACGATCCGTCCTGCTCCTCCGTAGATCAAACTTCAGAGACTGAGAATTTTTGAACTTGACAGAGACATTGACGGCTCCTCACCTACGGCCCGTCAACCTGACTACGGCCCGTAAGTGGCCTCCGTAGGTCACTGCCTACAGGTAAATCCTGCATTTTCATTCCTTGGAAAACTTGGGGTGTTACATAAATAGTCGGTGCCACTTGCCCATTTTTTTTTTAAAATATCATTTTTGACCGTTTGAACCAAATCAGAAATCAGACCGGAACCGGATCGACCGGGAAAAGACTCAGGATTCATTTTAGTACCTTTTTTGGTACCCTATTCGATCAATTTTTTACCAGTTCAATCGGTACCGAATCTACCGGAACGAGAATCGGACCGGACCGAAAAAAACCCTGTCCGATTGCCAGCCTTAGAGCAAGGTTTAAAGGAGAGAAAGAGAAGCCACAAATAACATATACTAGCTACTCTGTTCTATTGCGATGACTGATTTACAAGCCATAGTTTGAGTTAAGAAACTCAACCATCATAATTACAAAACATGGATGACATGTATGACTTCCTACATGGAAAGTCAAGATCTTTGGGAGGCCGTTAATGGAAGTGAAGTCAAATTAGGGGATGAAGAGCCAAATGGCACATTGAGAAAATGGAGGATTAAAGCAGGGATATCATTATTTTCCCTCAAGACCACCATCGAAGAAGATGTTTTGGAACATATATGTGATGATGGAACACCAAAGAAAGCTTGGGACACCTTGCCTGCACTCTTTTCAAAGGAGAATGACATATGACTACAACTTTTAGAAAGTGAGTTATTGTTGATAGCTCAAAATGATATGAGCATTGCACAATACGTTCATAAAGTGAAGTTGATATGTCGTGAAATTTCAGAATTTGAACCAACAACTCCAATCGGAGAAACCAAGATGAAAAGAATAATCATTCATGGTTTGAGATCTGAGTACAGAAACCTTATTGCTGCAGTACAGGGATGACAAATTCAACCATCACTTGTTGTGTTTGAGAATATGCTTGCTGGCCAAGAAGCCATGGCTAAGCAAATGGGTGGAGTTTCACAAAAAGGTGAGGAGGAAACACTCTATGTCAACAAAAGCAGAGGGAACTCCAAGCAGTACAATGTAGGTGAGTCGAAAAGAAATGATGATAAGGAAAAAAATCATCAAGAAGAGAGAAACTATTGTTTGGGGGAGCTTCAAAGAACTATTGGGGCAAAAATAAGAGGTTTGAAGAGAAGTGCCACCACCACGAAAAATAGGGCCATAAAGCCAAGGTTTGCTGGTTCAATAAAAGGTTTGTTGAGAGCAACGTTGCTGCCACTTCCGATCCAAAGGAAAAGAGTGAAGATGATTGGGATGCTGAAGCATTCTTTGCTGTAGAACAAGAGAAGTTAGCTCTTGCAGTAACAACCTCTAAACAAATTGACTACGAGAATGACTGGATTGTTGACTCAGGATGCTCAAACCATATGACAGGTGACAAAGAGAAGTTGTAAAATCTGACTAAGTACAAGGAAAATCATGAGGTGGTGACAGCCGATGATACAAAATTATCGATAGCTCATATCAGTAAGGCTGTAGTGTCTCCAAATAGTAGTGCTGATATGATATTGCTTCAAAATGTTTATCATGTTCCAGATATGAAGAAACATCTTCTTTCGGTAGCACAATTGACATCTTTGGGTCATTTTATTCTGTTTGGTCCTCAAGATGTAAGGATTTATCATGATCTTGAGATTAAAGAAGAGCCACTAATGAAGGGACAAAAAATGAATTATGTCTATGTAATGTCGACAGAAATCGCATATATAGACAAGACAAGGAAGAATGAAACCGCAGACTTATGGTATATGCAGTTGAGTCACGTAAGCTACTCTAAACTTAGTGTCATGATGGAAAAGTCAATGTTGAAGAGTCTTCCAAAACTTTCAATAAGGATAGATCTAATATGTGCAGGCTACCAGTATGGTAAAGCGCATCAGTTGCCGTACCATGAGTCAAAATATAAATCCAATGAACCATTATAGTTAATTCATCATAATATAAAGCCAAAGAAACATTATAGTTAATTCACTCTGATGTATTCGGACCTATCAAGGAACTCTCTATTGGTGGGATGAAATATATGTTGAACTTCATTGATGATTTTTCCAAGTATGTGTGGATTAATTTTTTGAAAGAAAATTTTAATACATTTTCAAAATTCAAAGAATTCAAAAAGGTTGCTAAAGTAGAAGTTGGAAAGAAAATTCTTTGCCTGCGAACTGACAATGGTGGGGAATACACCTCATATGAATTCTCTAAATTCCTTTGAAAGCATCAATTACATCGTCAGTTCACATGTCCAAATATGTCACAACAAAATGGCATGGCAGAAAGAAAGAAAAGACACCTAGCAGAAATTTGTCGGAGCTTGCTTCACGTGAAAAATATTTTGGTACATTTTTGGGCAGAAGCTATGAAGACTGCAGCTTTTGTGATCAATAGACTCCCTCAAATAAGGTTAAGTTTTCTTTCACCTTTTGAGAAGTTATGGAATATGAAACCTTCAATTAGCTATTTTCGTGTTTTCGGATGTATATGCTATGTATTTATATCTAACCATTTACGTAGCAAGATGGAAAAAAGGTTGTTAGGTGTATATTTGTAGGGTAATATAGTCAACGAAACCCAAGCACGGGAAAGTGTTACACTTCTCAGAATGTGATATTTGATGAAGCTTCTTCATGGTGATCTTCAAATAAGGAGCTGCTGCCAGATTCATATGTTCTCAAAAATAAATTGGACTCGTCTCATATCCAGTTGAGTCTAGATGAAGCTGAAGATGAAGCTAATGAAGATACTATGGAATAAGGCGTGACTCAAAATCCTTGGCAAATTGATTTATACCAACAACCAAATGAAGAGCTAAATAGAGAAACACACACCCTCGTCTCTTAGAAGGTCATCAAGGATCAGAAAGCAAAATCCAAAGTATGCCAATGCTGCCATAGTAGAAGAAGAAAATGAAAAAGAACTAGAGAGTTTTGAGGAAGCATTTCAAAATTCGAAGTTGATTAAAGCTATGGTTGAGGAAATTGTTGTGCTAGAATTGAATCAAACTTGGGAGCTCGTGGTAAAGCCAAGCGATGTCAAACCTATTTCTTTAAATGGATTTACAAGATAAAGTATCACTCAAATGGGTCAATTGAAAGGCACAAAGCTCGTCTTGTAGCCCAGGGCTTTTCTCAGCAATATGGACTAGATTATGATGAAACGTGTAGTCCAGTGGCAAAGATTAATACAGTTCGGATCCTACTTGCACTTGCAGCCAGTAAAAATTGGAACCTATGGCAGATGGACGTAAAAAATGCCTTTTTGCACGGAGAGTTGGATCGAGAGATCTACATGTGTCAACTAATGGGCTTTCAGAGTCAAGATCATCCTGAGTATGTATGTAAGCAAGCTACGAAAAGCGTTATATAGGTTAAAGCAAGCGCCAAGGGTATGGTATGGTAAGATTTCTAAATTTCTTACTCATAATTGTTATTCTGTAGCACCGGCAGATTCCAGTCTGTTTGTGAAAGTTGTTCGAAGGAAACTAGCTATTGTGCTAGTATATGTGGATGATATAATCCTAACAGGAGATTGTGAAGAAGAAATTCTTCTAACAAAAAAGAATTTGTCAGTTCGCTTCCAGATGAAGAAACTTTGACAACTCAACCATTTTCTTGGCTTAGAGGTTGATTGTAATGAAGAAGGAATTTGTTTGCATCAGAAAAAATATTCTAAAGATCTATTGAAGAAGTTTGGGATGTTTAATTGCAAACTAATATCAACACTATTGGAGCCAAATGCTAAAATGTGTGCGTATAAAGGAAAAAACTTAGCAGATATGATGATGTATTGACAATTGGTAGGTAGTCTGATTTATTTAACTCATACTTGACCTGATATTTCCTTTGTAGTTGGTTTGATGCGTCACTGCATGCACAATCTAAAGAAGCACCATATAGAGGTTGTTCGACGAATACTAAGATATATGAAAAGTACAATTGATTATGCTTAATTGTACAAGAAAGGTGAAGAATGCAAGTTGGTCTGATATTGTGACTCTGACTATGCATGGGACCATGATACCCATCGTTCAACTACTGGCTATGTGTTTAAGCTCGGAGCTGGAGCAATTTCTTGGTGCAACAAAAGGCAACCAATTGTGTCGTTGTCAACAACAGAAGTAGAGTATCGGGCAGCAATAGCTGCAACTCAAGAAAGTACGTGGCTTATGCAGTTGATGAAGAATTTACACCAACTAGTTGGCTACTCAGTTACCTTGTACTGTGACAATCAGTCAACGATTTGCTTGGCTAAAAATCTTGTTTTTCATGCAAGGACTAAGAACATGAAAATACATTACCACTTCGTTAGGAAAAGAGTGTTGCAAGGAGAGATTGACTTGGAGCATGTTAAAACTGAGCAACAAGTTGCAAATGCATTCGCAAAAGGCTTAAATGTCAATAAGTTTGAAAGTTTATGTCAACAACTAGGCATGGTTAAGACTAGAGCTGATGTTGAGAGAAGGTGTTAAAGTGGTACAACATCAGCCACTATTTTTTAGTTTGACTAAGTCTGCAGTATGGCTATATTTTAGCTTTCAGTTGGTATTTGTTTTTTGTTAGCTCGTGATAGTTTTCCCTATTTTGTAATGTTGCATAAATGTGTTCCTAATATTTAGGTGAATTGGTTTAGTGGAATTACAGTAGTGATTTAGTGGGAATATGATTCTATAATATGTAAACCTATATAAGGCCACGAAGCCTATTGAATAAAATATCCAGCAACATTCTCTACAAACACATCTCGTTTCTCTTCTATTCTTCCTGTTATTTCCTTTTCAACTGTTGGCTTCTCTATTCAATTGTGTTCATCAATATACACTGTAATTTTCCAACGGGGCGGCTATAGCTCCGCCCCTAATTGCAATGTCAAGAGTGAGATACACAACTCACATAAGATATTTTCCCAATCATAATACGTTAAATGCAATTTTGTAATACAATTATGAATCCTACGAAAGTTATACATTAGTAATTCAGAAACTTTGACTAATTTTCTCCAACACAAGAAACAAGAAAGAAAATAATAAAACATAAGGAATGAGATATGATAACAGAAATGAGGTGAAAGGCAACATAAGACAAACATGAGCAAACTTTTGAAACCTATCAGATCCATTCCTTAGGGTTGATACAAGCATCCAAGAGTTTCCATTCTTCAGTACCTTCCTCTGGTTGCTGCATTAAGCAACAACAATTAGTTGATATCCAGTTATGTTTTCTTAGCTTCTCCTCCTATCTAAGAATGCTACCAATAAAATAGATAGCAGAGTAAAGCTTACGTGGTTATACTCCCATCGTGCTGTTAATGGAAGAGATACAAGAATGCTCTCAATCCTACCTCCGGTCTTGAGACCAAATGTAGTTCCACGGTCATAAACCTGCACTTATAAGGCAAAGAAAAGGGGTTAAACAATAATCTTTGTAGATAGGCAAATAGGAACTAAGGGAGCAGAGTATTCCACCAAGTTGAATTCCACATAGTGGCCTCGCCCTAGTTGTTGCCATGATTTGTGTCCGTCTGTGAAAGGGGTATTCTTCCTCTTCTCTATGATAGGTATGTATGCTGGAACTACGGAATTTGCACACTCTACAATTCCAAAACTGACACATCAAGGAAGGTAATTTATCCATTCAAGCAAGTAAAGAAGTTCTCAGTGCTTCAATTAACTTTCATGCAGACCCAATTATTTCAGGAAAAAATGAAAAATAAAATATAATATAGTTTCCAGCATATCAACAACTCCTTTTGCAGCACCTAGAAATAAGTTGTCGAACTAACAGACGTCATTTTGCCTTTTATGCATAAAAGTAAGCTTGTCTATGACAAGTTGACTGCTCTGTTTCCTCCATTAACAAAGATTATTTATAAGCAGGTGTCGTCTGTTCACACCATTTACCTGTTGTAAAGGAAAGAAGCATTTCTTGATCATAGTCGTTCAAATCATCAAAACAAATTGCTCCAAGACCTCGTCTCTCACCACGATGCTGAAATATGATGAGCTCAATGAAAAGCTATTCGTACTCATACTTTTAATTTAACAATTAAAAGAACAAACCACCAGAAAAAAAGATCTGTACTTCAACTCAACAATTAAAAGAATAGGCAACAACAATACAATAGCAAGGTCATTATAAACTTCCAACAGTTTTTAAATTCAGAAAAGTGGGATGAGTTTTCAACTTACGGATCCTGCATAATGATGCTGGTCCTGAACAGAAATATGCTGATAGAGAACAAAGGGAAGGAGTGTGCTATTGCTTGGTTTTTGGCTAAACAATTGCATAACAGGATCAACATGTTACTTATCTGAAAGTATCTAAAGGTTTATGAAGGGCTTTGAATATCCTTTTATGTAAATTTCTGGGGTTATACCCAAGTGTGTTCAATGCGAATATGCCACTATTATACCATCTTCTAAAATAAGTAGAGAAAATCAAATATGTATATCAATATCTCATCATTTGTGGTCTTTACATTAATAGTTTTCATCACAAAAGGGCCTTTACTGATTCTTTTTCAGGAAAAAAGAAGTTCAATAGAAGCTTTGAACCCAAGAGCCTTTACTGATTCTTTTTCTTAGGATAGTCTAGAGCAACCAAATGGGATGAATTTAAGTGTCAAGTATTGAAGGTTGTCCAACTGACACCAAAGTGATTATAGTCCCAAATAGGACTGACTGTGAGGTTGACTTTGGACGTCTATCTTGCTCACAACGAACAACTATTAGCAGTTCCTTGATATATACACCTTTTTGTAATGCTCCAATAATTAAGCAGATGATACACGGAGAACTGTTAGACGTCTTTCAGTGCTTTAGGGAGCTACATCTGTCAAAAGACTATGTAGCCGTTAGATAGTATCACATATTAGTCATGTGATTTACTTTTTATGGCTCTCTGGCTCTCATTTACCTGGAAATGTCAAGTAGTTCTAAATTAAATTCTTTAATCGTTCAGCCAAAACAATCTAAAGATAGAGAGCAAATAGCCATTCTCAAATCTTAGTGCGCTACCAGATTTTGGAGGACATAATTCCTATGGAAAACAACTTCAAGATGGTAAAAAAATAAGCTTCCTTACCTTAATATAGAAATAGTCATCACACCATTTCTTAAACTGAGGGTAGAAGCTAGCATCGAATTTGTCACAAGCAGTTTTTTGCACCTAAAAAACACCCAATCTGCTTCATGTAATGCAAATAGTTTGTGATCAAACATCAGAAAAATGTCTCATCTTCACTGTGTTTGCTCATGGTATAATTATCTTAGTTGACATGCAGAAATTGTGAACTACAGATAAAGAGATTTCAAAGAAGAAAATCCATTGTGTGAGTGTAGTTATACCGAATGGAAGAGCTTCACATCCTCCTCAAAAATGTAAGCAGGTGTAAGGTCAGTACCACCACCAAACCACCATTGCCTTGGTGCTCCTAGTGTATCTGCATTTATATTAATCGTAAGTAACTGTATAGTTCATATTAGCTCCCTCTATAGAGTGGGGATGCCATATAATACACACATAACTATAAAAGGTATATCTACACAATCTTAATGACTTATAATAGATCAAGGAAAAGGTTCTTATGAGTTTCTGGGATTAAAGAAAAGGTATTTATAAAAGATATATTTCCTCAAAACACTAGGAGATTTCTTTCCATGTATTCTAGCCTTGGTGGATAGAGTTACCTTGTAACTATGACGGGTGGGAGGTGGCAGGTACTCCGTGGAATTGGTTGAGGTGTGCAAGCTGTCCCAGTCACTACTGTTATAAAACAAAAGGTATTTCTACTTGAATTCAAGTTTAAACGATTAAAGAAAATGCTCTAATGGACTCGTTTGACGATCGTAAGTATTCTTTTTGTTAGAATAGTAATAGGTATATACAATCCTACTTAGAATAGGAATAGAAATAGTAATAGTAATAGGAATAGTATACAGTGTTCTACTTAGAAAAGGATTGTATTGTACTGTCCTAGTTAGAAAAGGTGTCTATTGTAGTGTCTATAAATATGGTCTCTTTGTAATAATGTAGAGACAACAATTCTATAAGATTTTTTTCCTATATTTCTCACTTGGTATCAGAGCTTATACGATCTTGGTAGAAAATTAAAAATCTTCCACTGCCGGTGGGTGGCTATTACCCATATATGCCGCCCGTCTAGCCAATGATTATGTTAACAAAAGTAGGACCAATAATACATGCATGAACCTCATATTCAAGGGAAGAATTTTCGGTGACTTTCTAGGGCTGTTTTGTGTCAATCCCATATCTGTCGGTATTTGTATAGCACCGTGCCATCTTTCCGATGACTACTTTTTCATATCTAATTTGTGTAGCACCGTGCCATCTTTCCAGTGACTACTTTTTTATATTTAATTTATCTAGCACCCTGCCATCTTTTCGGTGACTACTTTCTCATATCTAATTTGTGTAACACCGTGCCATCTTTCCAGTGACTACTTATTTATATCTGATTTGCGTAGCACCATGCCATCTTTCCGGTGACAACTTTTTTACATTTAATTTGTGTAGCACCGCGCCATCCTTTGGGTGATTTTTTTTTTTTTTGATATCTGATTTGTGTAGCACTGTGAACCTCTCCGAACTACTTTTCATATTTAATTTGCGTAGTACCGTAGATTTTTCCGAACTACTTTCTCATATCTGAGTTGCAGAGCACTGTGTCTTTTCGGTGACTCCTCAAATTTAATTTGTGTAGTTTCATTCGTCTTTCCGGTGACTTCTCAAATCTAATTTGCGTAGGATTTTGCCATCATCCATCATTCCGACCCTACCCATATAATTTTTCTTTTTCAGTAGGGTCGTGCCATCATTCCGACCTTACCCATATTATTTCTCTTTTTCAATAGGGTCGTGCCGTCATTCCGACCTTCCCTATATAATTTTTATTTTCAAGTTGGGTCGTGCCATCATTTTGACCCTACCCATATAGTTTTATTTCTTAGATTGTTACCACTTTCAGCCATCAAATCTAATACTCTGGCATATGAGAGCATGTTCCTCTAGTTTTTCAGTGACTTTCTTGTTTAATATCGACTTGTCTATTGATTCCGACGCGATCCATATACTTTATACTAGATTTTGAACAATTACCGTCCGGCGACCGCTGCATTGTGAAGAAGTCTATATGGAGTAATCACCTAATTTTGTTGCTCAAGGGGAGTTTACTAGCCTTGTATGTCAATTATGTAAGTCACTCTATGGTCTGAAACAGTCTTTGCAAGCTTGGTTTGGGAAGTTCAACACTGTAATTTTATCACTCTGTGTTTTATTGGCATTATGCATCAAATTCAAACAGTCTTTGCAAACTTGGTTTGGGAAGTTCAACATTGTAATTTTATCACTCTGTGTTTTATTGGCATTATGCATCAAATTCAGTATTTCATGAGAAGACCACGCACATTGAGATTGATTGACATTATGCATCAAATCCAGTATTTCATGAGAAGACTAAGCACATTGAGATTGACTGTCAATTTTGTGAAATCGGGTGATCAACTTGCAGATATCTCATCAAGCTCCTCATCTGTCCTCATATTAATTATATTTGTAACAAGCTAGATACATATGATTTGTATGCACTAGATTGAGGGGGAGTGTTAGAATAGTAATAGGTATATACAATCCTACTTAGAATAGGAATAGGAATAGGAATAGGAATAGGAATATAGTAATAGGAATAATATATAGTGTTCTACTTAGAAAATGATTGTATTGTAGTGTCCTAGTTGGAAAAGGTGTCTATTGTAGTGTCTATAAATAGGGTCTCTTTGTAATAATGTAGAGATAACAATTCAATAATATTCTTTTCCTATATTTCTCACACTTTTGAATAGATTAGACTGGTTTGATAGACATTGAGCAAGGAAAACCAAGGCTAACCTTTGCGAGGCTTGCACGACTTGAGGTATGTTGGAAACTTTGTCCTCTGGAAGTGTTTTTTCTAAAGATAAGCATGCTACTTAGTTAGAGAGTATAATATGATTTGGGAGGTAACAACGTATACGAGAGACGATTGTGTACATAGGAACCTTAGATAGGAGAGTTTGGAGGTCGCGGATTAGGGTAGAAGGTTAGTTGGTAGTTGAGCATTCTCTCGCTTCCCTATGGGATAGGCTTGGTGGTTATACATGGACCTTTCATCTTACCAGTAGTATTAGTACTATTCCTGTAGTTGCTTGATTTTCGATTTCGGGTTTTGCTGGTGTTTTTTGTGCTCCGATTATTGCATTATTTCATTTTGTTATTGTTCTTTCTCTTGTTTGTTGTGTAACAGTCTCCATTTCACATTAATTTATTGCTGTTGTTATTGCTCCTTGCTCCCATATATGTATCTCCTTTTCAAACTATTTGACATACTTTATTTAAGTTGAGGATCTACTGGAAACAACCTCTCTATCTCTACAAGGTAGGGATAAGGTTTCTAGACAGTCTACCCTCCTCAGACCCAACTTGTGGGATTACATTGGATATGTTGTTGTTGTAAGATTGAATCATAAGACTCCAAAAGATAGCATGTGGACCGATCAGGGGATCATTGAAATGTGTAACGCCCCGGTATTCGGTGTACACGTTAGATGTAGAGAAAGACGGAGCATTAGCATTGCACTTGATGGCATTCATCTATGTTTACAACTTTATTGCATATTCTTAATGTTTCAGAATGTTATGACTTACAGATTACATCTATGTGCCCTTACGTTCACGCACATTCTCAAATGTGTTAAGTGGTAGATTTCTCATGCATAATCAATCATATGATTTTACGATTTATAATATAGAATACAGATTATGACACTATTCTAAGTATGTATAAAACTTCGTCTCAACTATTAGGGGATGGCCAAAGATGCATATTCAGCACGTTTGCACTCAGCCCCTCCCTTTTTCTTTTATTATGTTTAAGCAGATTAGGGGTCAATACTAGTGAGGAGTGTGGAGGGAGCATTGAGGAACTAAAACTGTAATACCCAAAAAAGATTATGAGGTAATACAAGTTTGCGAGAGACATAGAATTTGGGCCATGGTGTGGAAAAAGGAAAAAAAAAATCAGTTTGTATATTGTACAACCTCACTTCAATGAAAATAACGTTTTGCAATGTTTTCGGCACGACTATGTCTCCTCATTCCTCACTGTTTCAAATTTTAAGAATATAATCCTGAGGCAAATTTAGTTATGTTTCTGTAACAGGATTTGGCTTGCTGTGACCCACAGGAGGTAGCAACTAGGAAAGGTGAAGTACCTTGGAGCTGCATTGATTACTTTTTACTATCAAGTCCAGTGATAACTATCATGAAGATAAGAGTGCACATATGATATGGATTACTACAAAGCATTCAGTGCACACCAAGGAGTAGCATTGTCCAGTCCTATGTCTGGAACTGCTATCGCTTCTTTTTGAAGTATAATGAGTTTCTCTTTCCAAATTTCATACAAAGGGATAACAGGAATCAGCACCTTCTAGTCCTATGTTGTGCAATTTCTGCTCTACCACCGATGGAATCTTGTTCTATCTTAAACAAACTGGAACGATTAATGACAAAGATTAGCCATACTCAGGAGAGAGATTACCTTTTGGAGCATCAGTCTCAAAGTAACGATAATTAAAATGCAAAGTTGGTGCAAATGGATTTTTTGGATGCAGCACCTGGGGAAACATCAAACGGTAATGATTAGAATTTTCTGATAAAACTCTGAAGGGAGAAAATAATTGTCCAGAGTTAAAAAAGAAAACGTAGGTTGATTACTTTAGTCTATACTAGTATAGAGATAAGGAAAAGATTTAAAGAACCTGTCATTTAAGAGAAACCCTCATTTTCCTATTAAAAAATCATTTGTATTGGAATGAAATGGGAATTGGGAAGTCTTTTTTTTTGCATGACTGATCGGAACTAATTTGGAATAGACTATTACGATCAGCGGGGGATTCAGGATTTTCACTCAGGAGGTTCGGAATATAAAAAATATAAATGGGTTATCTCTCTTCTATGGTTGAGGTGGTTCAAAATTAGTATATATACAAAAATATTGAAAATCTATCTTATATATAGAGTGTAATTTTTTGTAGGGAGGGTTCGGGTGAACGCACCCGTAGGTCCGCCCCTGATTACGATGTGGCATTAATGATTGTTAACTAAGCAGTAGAAGCTGAAGAAACATAAATTCTAAACTACCTGACGCATTATACTTGACAATTCAGAAAGGCATTGTAATACCATCAAGGAACCCTCTGAATTGACAGAATTTGATCAAATCAGAAATAAAGAAACTTATTGAGCTAATCCCAGCAGCAAAAAATGGGACAGGGCCAGGCATGACATCTCCATTGTCAGGGGGCCTAGCAGCACGATAAGCTTCAGGAGGCATAACACCATAAACTACAGAAACATTAACACCAGCCTTCTCCCAAACAGCCCCACCTTGCAAAACCCTACTGATTCCAACACCACCACCAGGCCTTGACCAAACATCTTCTTTAAACTTTGCCCGTCCATCCACTTGTTCCAAAGCCAAACAAACACTGTCTTGCACCTCTCTGATCATCTTCTCAAACCGACCTCTAATACAACTCGAATTTGACGTAACAGAGGATCCTTTATCGGATTCTCGAAGAAAAGTTTGTGGCTTTTCGGATTCATGAGCTACTTCTTTTTCAATCATTGAGGAGGATGATGCTTGAACTTGAAATGAATAATTGGCTGTTGGTAATTTTTTAGTTGTTGTGTAGGGAATGGTGAGAGGCAAGTTTATGATAGAGGAAGAGGAAGAATGGAGGGAAGGAGAAAAAGGAAATGGGGTGGAAGTGGATGAAGGAGAGGAGAGAATTGGAGTAAGCATTGTTGATTACAATGAATTTTTTTGTAGAAGAGATTAGTTTACTAATGGGCTTTTTTTCCTTTTGGAGGATGAAGGGGGAATGGTGATATAGAGGTTTTTAAAAGAATTTAAAGGGTGAGTTGGAGCAGTCAGTTTGTTAAATATACCCACAGGTTTTACTCCCCTAGTTTATGACTGCCGCAATTTAGCAGTCAATATTTGAGATGTTCAATACCAACAGGTGTATGAGCTGCCCGTTGATTTGTAAAGAAGTTACACATGCTCCACAGATACAAGTCAACCGACAATGATTTTGATTTTGGTTTTGGTTTGTTCGTCACTATTATTATTTTTGGAAATTTGAGTTGATTGGCCAAAACAGAAAACTCTTTTTTGAGGAGTAACATACAGCAATTTTTTTAGTTGTTGAAACTGGAGAAACTACTGCACATTTCTGCATCTTCTAAAAAATATATATATTTACTCCCTTTGATTTAATTTATCCGTATGGTTTTGACTTGTCAAATGAAGGAAACTGCTGCACATTTTATTTTAATTTATTTGTTTTAATTTATTTGTATGATTTTGACTTGACTAGATAAACTACTGCACGTTTTAACTTTTTTACTCCAACACTCGTTGATGTCCTATGTTGAAATAATAATTCAAAGTTGGAGTAAGATTTCTATGTTGTTTAAGATTTGTTATTTTTTATATTTATTTAATTATTGTCTAGTTAAGATTTATTTGTCTTCATATAGAAATAAGTTTCTAGTCTTAGTTTAATTTATTTATATGGTTTTGACTTGACAAAAAAAGTAAATGATATTTTTAAATGTTATGCTTAAATTAAAAATGTATCAAAATGTTTTTAATCTTTTGATGTTAAATATATGGTGCAAAAATTTGAAATTTAAGTATTGTTAAAACGGAGAAGGGTCTAAAATGTCTCTCAACTAATTGAAATAGTACAAAACTACTCTCAATCCACCTTTCAGCCCCCAAATACCCCAGACGTCAACCTTTTAGCTCAAAAATACTCTTATTTCTAACGGCTCACACTCATAAGGTGGATGAAGGGTAAATTTGTACCAAATCTCATAGTATAAGCGCATTTCAGGCTCTTCTCTATTAAAATAAGGAAAAATAACCTAAATACACAACTTATTTTACCATATTCTCTAAAATTTCCTACTATTTGAAAAAATTACAAAAATTCCTACTCTCTCCTATTCTCGGATACTTCACTTTACATGATGTATAGGTCGGATACATCACTATACGCGATGCATCGGGACGTACACGATGTATCAGAACATTGAGTGATGTATCTGAAACCGAGACGTGATGTATCAGAACGTTGAGCGATGTATCCGAAATTGAGATGCGATGTATTGGGACGTTTTGGGATGTATCCGGATTCCACCAAATTTAAGAGATTTTTGTAGTTTGAAAAATAGTAGGGATATGATAAATTAGCTCTTAACACTATGGTATTTGTGTAAAATTCCCAAATAATTAGGAATTACTTAACATATTTGTAATATCCCGCATTTTGCATATGCTATTTCTAATCATATGATACTCGACATAGCCTTATCGTATAGGTGGGGGACCATGCTTCTTATATTATCAGTGTTGGTTTAAACTAGCTAGGAAGGTGATGTAATGCCTTGCACGTTTCAGCATGTGTACACGAAGTTAACCCTGACAGAAGTGTTTAAACTCGAGATAGTAAGGTGGTAATTGAGCTTAAAGTTAGAAGTTAAGTGCTAAGTTAAAGAAAAAGAGTTTAATAATTAGAGAATGGAATAAAATAGTGAGATGCTTGCTTGACTTAATTGAGCTACTAGGTGCATCACCTACTTGAGCTATATGGATCTAGTTAAAGGGCCCAAGGTTAATGGATTAGATTTATGCTTGTGATTAATGGACTCACTTGAGGCCCAAACTAAAAGAAAATGAAAATGGAAAGAACCCAACAGCCAAATCTGTCAAGGCCCAATATGGTTAAGCCCACTAAGAAAAGGAAAGTAGGTGCATCACCTAGTTTGACCTTTTGAGCAGCTTGATGTACATAAGCAGGTGCATCACCTACTTGACCAATTAGTGGCTGAAAATGGAGCTAAAAAGGGAGGTTTTAGAGGATTTTATTTTTGTGGTTAAGTAAGCTCAATATAAGATAAATATTGGCTGGTATTTCCTCTCATTCTAACACACAAAATTCAGAATTTAACTCCAGTTTTCTCTCCCCTTTTCTCTGAAGGCTTAAAACAGCAGCCATAAAATTCCCTCTAGTGTTCTTGAAGAAACCCTCATCTTTGCAAGACAAGGTAAGTGAAAACACTTATGGATTTAGCTTAATTATCCATGGATGACTAGGAAAACATGTTATTTATGCTCAAGTATAAGTACAAGGGCAGAATGTTTCCACAAGCTGTTACTCATTTTTTTCTTGGTTATTAAGAGACATTTCTCTTCTTCTTTGGTTTAAGTGTGAAAGGAAGTTTAAGTTCCTGAAGAGTTCAAGTTAAAAGGAGAAGTTGCAGAAATTAAGATTAATAATCTGAAAGGAAGGAGGTTAATTCATTGTAGTATCCGAGTTGTGCAACAAGGTATGTAAGGCTATTGACTCGTATAGTTGCTGGCCAAGGGCAAGGGCAAGAAGGTCCAATTGCAGGTACTAAAGGGGCAGATAGGGCTGCTAGCGTGTGGATACGTGATTTTCTTAATTTGGACCCTTCATCATTCACCGGGTCCGATCCTAATGAAGATCCACAAGACTTTATCGATCAAATCCAGCGGACTTTGGATGTTATGCATGTATCTAATAAAGAAGCAGTTGAGCTAGCAGTATATAGATTGAAGGGTGTGGCCATTTTGTGGTACGAAGCTTGGAAACAATCTAGGGGTACATGTGCACCTTCAATTATTTGGAAAGATTTCAAAAAGGCATTCCTTGACCATTATCTACCATTAGAGATTCGGTAGGCCCGTGCAGATAAGTTTTTAAATCTCCACCAAAGGAATATGAGCGTAAGGGAATATAGTCTCCAATTTAATTCCTTGTCTAGGTACGCTCCTAATGTAGTAGCTACTATGGAGGATAGAGTTCATCGATACGTGGATAGACTGGATTCGTATCTGGTTAGAGATTGTACAATTGCTTCGTTGAATAAAGACATGGATATAGCAAGAATGCAAGCTTTTGCCCAAAAGTTGGAGGATCAAAGACAAAGAAGAAGAACCCAAGAGTCAGAAAGAGAGCCAAATCCACGGGGCAGTTTATGTCATCCCAAGGTGAGTTTAGGCCTCAGTTCTTTAATAGACCGTCTAGGCCATCGTCTTCCTACTCTGCAGCTAGTGCCCCACCTCGGTTTCAAGAGTCCAGGGGCAATCAGTTTGGGCAAAGAGGTGAAAGCCAAGGTTCACGAAGAGCGGGGCACCAAGAGTAGGGAAGTATGAGCCAATCAAGGCCTCCTCACAACCTTGCAAATAATGTGGGAGAAGTTATCTAGGTGCTTGTAGGTTTGGGACAAATGTTTATTTTTTGTGTGCTACATCGGGACATATCATGAGAAATTGCCCTCATAGGGGCATGGGTAGTGTGGCACAGCTTACTAGATCAGTTGTTGCATCATCATCATCGGCACCTTCTTTAGGTAGGGGACAGATGCCTACAGATCGTGGTAGAGGAGCTAGGGGAGCAGCTAGTTCTAGCGGAGTTCAGAATCGCACTTATGCACTAGGGGATTGCTAAGAATTTGAAAGCTTCACCAGATGTAATTACAAGTACATTGTCCATCTTTTCACATATTGTATATGCATTAATCGATCCGGGGTCTACATTATCATATGTCACTCCATTGATTGCAGGAAATTTCAAAAGAACACCAAAATTGTTGGTGAAGCCATTTGAAGTGTCTACACCGGTTGGTGAGTCTATCATATCTAGAAGGGTTTATCGTAATTGCATTGTAACTGGTTGTGGTCGTGATACATTGGCTGACCTTGTTGAGCTAGAAATGGTAGATTTTGATGTTATAATGGGTATGGATTGGTTGTCTTCTTGTTATTCCAAAGTAGATTGTCAAACCAAGATAGTGTATTTCCATTTTCCAAAAGAGCAGTCCTTGAATGGAAAGGTAATATTAGGGCACAAAGAGGTAAGTTTATTTATTATCTTAAGGCACAAAAGATGATGTCCAAAAGATACATATGTCATCTGGTGAGAGTGAAAAATATAGATGCAGAGCCACCAACTCTTCAATCCATTCCGGTGGTAAACAAATTTCCTGATGTACTTCCTAAGGATCTTCCAGGTTTGCCTCCAGAACGAGAAGTAGAGTTCGGTATTGATGTTATTCCAGATACTCAACATATCTCCATCCCTCCATATAGAATGGCCCCGGTAGAATTACGAGAGTTGAAGGAGAAATTAAAAGATCTGTTAGGAAAGGGATTCATAAGGCCTAGTATGTCTCCTTGGGGAGCACCGGTTCTATTTGTACGCAAGCAAGATGGCTCGTTCAGAATTTGTATTGACTATCGACAATTAAATAAGGTAACAATTAAGAATAAATATCCCCTCCGTAGAATTGATGATTTGTTTGATCAGTAACAAGGTGCTAAGTATTTTCAAAGATCGACTTGAGGTCGGGTTATCACCAAGTGAGGATCAAAGATAAAGATATACCCAAGACAGCTTTTCAAACACGGTATGGTCATTTTGAGTTTCTAGTTATGTCATTTGGGTTAACAAATGCACCAGCAACTTTTATGGATTTGATGAATAGGATGTTCAAGCCTTTTTTGGACGTGTTTGTGATAGTGTTCATAGATGACATTTTGGTGTATTCGAGATCAGATCATGACCATGCTAATCACTTGTGATAGGTTTTACAGACTCTTCGTGATCGTAAGTTGTATGCAAAGTTCTCTAAATGTGAGTTTTGGTTGAAATCTGTAACATTCTTAGGTCATATTGTATCTGATGAAGGAATAAAGGTTGATGCTCAAAAGATAGAAGTTGTGAAGAACTGGCCAAGACTTACCACTCCTACGGAGGTTCGTAGTTTCCTAGGATTGGCAGGTTATTATAGAGGGTTCGTTGAAGGATTTTCTTCCATTGCTGCACCCTTAACAAAGCTAACACACAAAACAATTAAGTTTCAATGGAGTGATGCATGTGAAAGAAGCTTCCAAGAGCTGAAGAATAAATTAACATCTACACCTGTATAGGTACTTCCAGAAGGCACGGAAGGGTATGTAGTGTATTGTGATGCTTCAAGGGTGGGCTTAGGATGTGTATTGATGCAGCATGGTAAAGTAATAACTTATGCCTCAAGGCAATTGCGATCACATGAGAAGAATTATCCAACCTATGATCTAGAGCTAGCAGCAGTTGTATTTGGTTCAAAGATATGGCGCCATTACCTGTATGGAGTTCATGTTTACATATATACCGATCACAAGAGTTTGCAATATATCTTTAAGCAAAAGGACCTGAGTTTGAGGCAGCGAAGGTGGCTTGAGTTATTAAAAGATTATGACATTGATATTTTGTATCATCCCGGGAAAGCAAACGTGGTAGCTAATGATTTAAGTCAAAAGATGATGACAAGTAATTATGGGCAGTCCACAGGAAGACAAGGGATAACTAAAGATCTACACCAATTAGCTAGCTTGGGGGTGCGCTTTCTTGAATCTCCGGACGAAGGGATTATTGTGCAAAATGCTACAAAATCCTCATTAGTAGGGAAAGTGAAAGAGAAGCAATACACAGATCCTATTCTATTACAACTTAAGGAAAATGTACAACATGGTATGACAAAGGCATTTGAGCTTATGCAAGAGGGCGTACTTCAATGTCAAAACAGATTGTGTGTACCTAATGTAGATGAACTAAGAAAGAGGATTATGATGGAAGCACATTATTCAAGATATTCTGTTCATTCGGGGTCAACTAAAATGTATCATGACTTAAAAGAAATGTATTGGTAGGGTGACATGAGGAAGAACATTGCGGAATTTGTGGCTCAATGTCCAAATTGTCAATAAGTAAAAGTGGAACACCAAAAGCCCGGAGGTTATATGAAGCGTATAGAACTCCCAATTTGGAAAGTGGGACATGATCAACATGGATTTTGTCATTGGATTGCCTCGCTCATTTCGGAAGTTTGATTCCATATGGGTAATAATTGATAGACTCAACAAATAATCGCACTTCTTGCCGGTAAAGACTACTTATACAGCTGAAGAATATGCAAGGTTGTACATTAAAGAGATAGTTTGGCTACATGGAGTGCCAATCTCTATTATATCTGATAGGGGAGCTTAATTTACGACAAATTTTTGGAAGTCATTTCCGAAGAGTTTCGGAACGCAGGTGAATTTAAGTACAGCCTTTCACCCTCAAGCGGATGGTCAGGCAGAACGCACAATTCAAACACTTGAGGACATGCTACGAGCTTGTATATTAGACTTCAAGGGTAGCTGGGATGGTCACCTGCCACTTATTGAATTTGCTTATAACAATAGCTACCATTCTAGTATCAAAATGGCACCCTATGAAGCTTTATATGGAAGAAAATGTAGGTCACCAATCGGCTGGTTTGAAATGGGTGAAACTGCCTTATTTGGGCCAGATCTTGTTCTTCAAGCTATAGAAAAAGTTAAGGTGATACAACAGCGGCTAGCAACAACTCAAAGTCGACACAAGTCATATACAGATGTTAGAAAGAGTGGACTGGAGTTTTCTATAGGGGATTGGGTGCTCTTGAAAGTGTCTCCAATGAAAGGGGTAATGAGATTTGGTAAAAAGGGAAAGCTGGTTCCACATTACATAGGGCCATATAAGATTATTCGAAGAGTTCGCCAAGTAGCCTATGAGTTAAAGCTAGCACAAGAGTTTTCAACAGTTCATCTGGTGTTTCACGTCTCAATGCTTCGAAAGTGCATAGGTGACCCATCTCGTATTACTCCTACTGAAGATGTACACAAGTTACGGGAGATCTCACTTATGAAGAAGTACCCATTGCTATTCTGGATCGACAAGTTAAGAAGTTAAGAAATAAAGAGGTAGCTTCTGTAAAAATACTATGGAGAAACCAACAAGTAGAAGAAGTTACATGGGAGGTGGAAGAAGCAATGAAATTGAAATATCCTCATCTCTTTCAGACCGGTGAGAAAGATGAAAACGTTGAGTTGAGGCGTTGACAAGTAAGTATAAGTCTTTATGTATAATGTGATTAATAGAAGTAGGTAACTTAGGCTTGAACTTGTTTGGGCCGGATAACTATGCTAACATTCGAGGATAAATGTTCTTAAGGGGGGAAGGATGTAATACCCCGCATTTTGCATATGCTAGTTCTAATCATATGATACTCGACATAGCCTTATCGTATAGGCGGGGGACCATGTTTCTTATATGACCAGTATTGGTTTAAACTAGCTCGGAAGGTGATGTAATGCTTTGCACGTTTCAGCATGTGTACTCGAAGTTAACCCCGACAGAACTGTTTAAACTCGAGATAGTAAGGTGGTAATTGAGCTTAAAATTCAAAGTTAAGTGCTAAGTTAAAGAAAAAGAGTTTAATATTTAGAGAATCGGATAAAATAGTGAGGTGCTTGCTTGGCTTAATTAAGCTACTAGGTGCATAACCTACTTGAGCTATATGGATCTAGTTAAAGGGCCAAGGTTAATGGATCAGATTTATGCTTATGATTAATGGACTCACTTGAGGCCCAAACTAAAAGAAAATGAAAATGGAAAGAACCCAACAGCCAAATCTGCCAAGGTCCAATGTGGTTAAGCCCACTAAGAAAAGGCAAGTAGGTGCATCACCTAGTTTGACCTTCTGAGCAGCTTGATGTGCATAAGCAGGTGCATCACCTACTTGACCAATTAGTGGCTGAAAATGGAGCTAAAAAGGAAGGTTCTAGAGGATTTTATTTTTGTGGTCAAGTAAGCTCAATATAAGATAAATATTGGCTAGTATTTCCTCTCATTTTAACACACAAAATTCAGAATTTAACTCCAGCTTTCTCTCCCCTTTTCTCTGAAGGCTTAAAACAACAGCCATAAAATTCCCTCTAGGGTTCTTGAGGAAACCCTCATCTTTGCAAGAAAAGGTAAGTGAAAACACTTATGGATTTAGCTTAATTATCCCATGGATGACTAGGAAAACATGTTATTTATGCTCAAGTATAAGTACAAGGACAGAATGTTTCCACAAGTTGTTACTCATTTTTTTTTGTTATTAAGAGACCTTTCTCTTCTTCTTTGGGTTAAGTGTGAAGGGAAGTTTAAGTTCCTGAAGAGTTCAAGTTAAAAGGAGAAGTTGCAGAAATTAAGATTAATAATTTGAAAGGAAGGACATTAATTCATTGTAGTATCCAAGTTGTACAACAAGGTATGTAAGGCTATTCGATTCCATATTCTTTGGATGAAATATGAAATATGTGATTACTATCAAAAGTGAGTTTCCTAAGCTTAGTTCCTAGTAAAGGAAACATAGTGGCAACGTACAATCTCCAACATGGCTAATGATATATTCCCTCGAGTATGTTGAGTTACTCAGTATATGTTCATTACTCTATAGTTATGTGTTCATGTGCTAGTATAGGAATGGTATTCACAACAGCAAGCTTGGTGAATTCTCCCGTTAGTTATTTAAAGTCAATTGTACCATTTAAGCTCATAAGTAATACATAGATGTTATATAGTTCCTTATGTCGTTGTTACTGCCTTAAAGTTATTATTGTCATGTCTTCTACTACTGGTCCGTAGTTCAAAATCTCAAAAATGATTATGACCACCAAAATAACAATCTCATAGATTAAAGAATTTAAGTGAAGTAATTTGTATAATTATGGGCGGCAACCCAGGGGAAAATGCCTAGCATGGGTCGACCCCATTTGGTATAGAAGGGTGGCAGCTCAGGTGCGAAAGCCTAGCATGGGCCGATCCCAATTGGTGTAATTACGAGGACAGCATCCCAGGGGTTAAAATGCCTAGCATGGGTCATCCTCTTCTATCACTGATCACCTGGTCCTTTATATAGCATGCCTTACAAAGATTATAAAGTACAGAAAAGTAAAGAAAATAATGTAACATAAATGATCCCACCAGAGTAAACAAAGGTGGTCTTCTATTCTAAGCTATGCATTTATATATTGATACTTGGTTTCATTAAGGCCCTTGTTTTACACGTGCTTACTGCCTTACATATTCAGTACCTTCTTTCGTACTGACGTCCCTTATGGGGGATAGTGTGTTTCATGCCATAGGTATAGGAGCTCCAGCTAGTAGACCTCCTCAGTAGGAGCGCATGACACTCAATTGCTTTTGGTGAGCTCCAGGTTGATTCGGGGCTTTACCGAGTCTTTAGTGGATTCATTTTGGTATTGTATGATAGTAAGAGTAAGGTGGGGTCTGTCCCGACATACTTTAAGTTTTCTATCTTATAAAGACTTTGTAGACTAATGCATAACATGGAATTATGGTTGGCTCTTTAACAGTTGTGGCCTCAACGGCCAAGTCATGTGTATATATTTTGGGCCTATCTACGTTGGTCTTTTATCGTTGTGGCTTATGCATATACTTGTATGAGCTTCATGATTGTCTTAGCTAAATACATGGTAGGTACAGGTTATATGTGGGTTCTCCCGGGCCTTTACGGCATCGGGTGCCTGTCCGTCTCTATGGGATTTGAGGTGTGACAAAAGTGGTATTAGAGCAGGTCATCCTAGGGAGTCTACAAAGCCGTGTCTGTGTAGAGTCTTGCTTATGGATGTGTTGTGTACCACATCTTTAAAAAGGAAGCTATGAGACATTTAGGAGTTGTCACTTTTCTTTCATCTCTTAGATCGTGCAATAGAACCAATGTTGTAGGTGAATCGTATCTAACTTCAAATTTTTTATTATAGCAAAGATGCTGGTTAGAAGATGGAGTAAAAGTACAGGTAAGAAAGTAGATGTGGCTGCTCAAAAGGGGACCATCCAATCACCACCTAGTCAAGCTGATCAAAGTGAGGCTCAAGATGAGTCTCCATAAACTTCCCCAACGCCTTCATCTCCAGAAGATCTAAGGGGGGAAGCAGAACCTCGAGAACCCCCTGTTAATGCTACCGAGCAAGATTTAAGGAATGAGGTCCAATTGTTGACTCGTATAGTTGCTTGCCAAGGGCAAGGGCTAGGGCAAGAAGGTCCAATTGTAGGTACTAAAGGGGCAGATAGGGCTGCTAGCGTGTGGATACGTGATTTTCTTAATTTGGACCCTCCATCATTCACCGGGTCCGATCCTAATGAAGATCCACAAGACTTTATTGATCAAATCCAGTGGACTTTGGATGTTATGCATGTATCTAATAAAGAAGCAGTTGAGCTAGCAGTATATAGATTGAATGGTCTGGCCATTTTGTGGTACGAAGCTTGGAAACAATCTAGGGGTACATGTGCACCTTCAATTATTTGGAAAGATTTCAAAAAGGCATTCCTTGACCATTATCTACCATTAGAGATTCGGGAGGCCCATGCAGATCAGTTCTTAAATCTCCACCAAGGGAGTATGAGCGTGAGGGAATATAGTCTCATATTTAACTCCTTGTCCAGGTACGCTCCTAATGTAGTAGCTACTATGGAGGATAGAGTTCATCGATACGTGGATAGATTGGATTCGTATCTGGTTAGAGATTGTACCATTGCTTCGTTGAATAAAGACATGGATATAGCAAGAAGGCAAGCTTTTGCCCAAAAGTTGGAGGATCAAAGACAAAGAAGAAGAACCCAAGAGTCGAAAAGAGGGCAGTCCAAGAGAGCCAAATCCATGGGGTAGTTTATGCCATCCCAAGGTGAGTTTAGGCCTCGATTCTTTAATAGACTGCCTAGGCCATCGTCTTCCTATTCACAATCCTCTATCCACAATCACCAACCACCATCAGTAACCATCACTGCGATCAACCTACCCCACCCCCACCATTGTCAACTATCATTATCGTCATCTATCACCAACCACTTCTGCCATCACAACCACTACCATTGCTAACCACTATTATCAGTTGCTCCCACAGTTACCTCCTCTATCATTATAACTATGTCACTGCTGCTTCCACCTCCACCATGACTATCAACCATTATCACCATTACAATCAATTTCTACTATCAACAGACTTCGTCACCACAACTAGCACGACCGTTAACAACCACCACACATTTTTAGCCAACATCTTGACAATTAGAACTACTAATATTCCTCATAACTAATGAATCAATTTCAATATGAGAAAACCTTTCACCAAATGACGATTTCTTAATATGTGAGAAAACCTTTCTCAATCATGCATATGCAAGAAAACCATTTACAATTTCATTGATGCTTATCTTAAAGCAATCTTAGATCATAAAATTTTATTTTTCATAAATCATACATAGCTTTCATAAATCATCATTCATAAGTTCTAGCTTTCTTCATAAACTCATATCTTCATAAATTCATATTCAAAATCATGAATAATGCATAGGTCCATATGAAATCAATCGAAAAACATGTAATTGAATCAAATCATTCATAATAAGATCAATATCAAATAATTGAATCATAAAAATTAGGACACATGGAGAATTTGATAAAAACCTAATCAATTTTGATGAAATTAAATTGGAGAATTGAAATTTTTTTGGACCCAATGGAAGAATGGAATCCATTTGTGAATTCCCACATACAAGGATGATCAAAGCCCAAAAGCAATGGAAGAAAAAGGAGAATTGAAGACTGAACCCTAGGTTTCTTCCTTAAACTTGAGAGAGAATGAAAGGGTTTGGGTAAAAATAGGAGTTGAAGGTAATAATAGGTCTTAGATTTCGGGTCAAAATGACATAGTATAGGTATTAAATGTATATGAAAAGACCCAAATACCCTTAAAATAACTGTTGGGTGTCTTCTACGGTCTGAACCTAAGATCTATAGGACATCCTATGGCCCGTACTTGTCAACCGTATAACAAACTTTAGAAACCAAATATTCCATCAATTTACCAGGAGACCTTCCTATGGTCCATCTATCTTTCTATGGTCCGCAGACCCTTTGCGTAGAACACAAGTACATGCCCGAAATCTCACTAAGTCAAGATCAGTTCTACGAGAGAATTTTATGACCCGTAGAATAGTCTATGACTCATATCATCTCAACTCGTAGACTTAGGTCTTAGTTTATTTTCTCTAATTCAATTCTACGAATCCCATCTACGACCTATCCAAATTCCTACGGCTCATCTTGTCAAGTCATAGGTTACACTTCAAAACTTGAGATTTTCCAAAATTCATCCAAGGTTCGACAATTCTCATCCTACACCATATAAACTTACTACGGTCCGTAGGTTGATCTCGTAGACCAATGCCTCAGTGCAAAATCTGCACTTTCCTTTTTCAACTTGACTTTTCAATTTCTGAGGTGTTAGAATATCTCCCTCTCGGGAACATTCATCCTCGAATGGGACTCAAGCTAGCATGAATAGAGTAGGAGAGAAACAACAACCCAACATGAATGCAAATCTCATCAAAATACACATAAACATGGAAAGTCACTCCAAGCTAAATCATAACATCCAAAAAACTCTTTTCGTGAACATTCATGCATATGGAAACATGAGAATGATTACACTGCATTAATCCAAAAAAATGAACCATGAGGAGCTAATAACTCAAGCTATAATAGGAAAGGAAGGAAAGATAAGAAGATACTGAGAAATCATATCGGCTTCAGCCTCTCAAGTAGCACTCTAAACTAGCTGATTCCTCCAAAACAATCTTCATGGAAATAACTTCTTTATTTCTCAACTTTTGGACTTGTAAGTCTAAAATCTTTTCACGACTCAAAGTACACTCTCAATGTGACATGTCGTATAAGATTCCGAGAGGCCATACACAAGATAGTTGACATACATACACATAACATAATAGAGAAAAGAGCTAGAAATCTCATAAGAAGTAAAGAGTTTGACATACAAGCGGAAATACATCAACGTTTGACAACCCATCTATTACATCAAAAGGAGTGGTTGGGACATAACGCGTACACCACATACAAAGTCTGAAAAATAAAAACATAAGGAAATCAATAAAAGTGGCAATGCCCTCGAATGTATAAGGACTCATAAAGTCTTCAATCTCTATGATGATCAACAAGCCACAACCTATAGGAGAGGAATCATCACACCTTACATTAGTGAAACAATGTAGGCACAGGTATGTATTAGTACATGAAATATACTATGTATGAGGGACATGCATGAAAACGTAAAACATTATCATAAGAGGACATAATTAAAAAACATGATATGCATGTCCAAGCTAGCATAGTTAAATTACCTTTAAATAAAATCATAATCATAAGCATGGTCAATGCACCTTGAAATCATAAAAAAGTTTCATAAAACATTTTGAAGTTAACTTGATTCATTTTGTGGGATATTAGATTTAACCGACAATAGACTATGCGAGTTATACAAGAAATCTGATGTAACTCCCACATCGAGACAGGAGAGTCTACTTGCCAAGGTAGAATTCTGTATAATGTCATGTGCTATATGTGGATCCACTAGATAGGGCATTTATGGCAAACCTACGAGGGCAAGAGTTTGAAACTAGAGGTTCCTACTAGAGACTACTCTATTTGAGCCTCCACCGCAAAATTCTATTTGTGCAAAGTAAAATCCTAATGGAATAGTCATTATCACAAAGTCATCATAATAAATGCAAAAGCATAATTCATTAACTAATCCAAGCCTAAACATTGCAGAGTAGCTCTTTAAATCTAGAATCAACTCTAAGTGAGAAAACCTTGTACAGAGCCATCATTCCTTTATGTGAGAAAACCTTTCACAATTTCATTGATGCCAATCTTATAGAAACCTAGGTCATAAAATCTTTCTTTTCATAAATCATGCATAAATTCATGAAAACATCAATCATAGATTCATAACTTTTCTTCAAATAAATGCAAATTAGGGTTCATAGTCAATATCATAGATCATTCATGGGTTCACATGGAATTAGTTGAAAAAGATGTAATTGAGTCTAAATCGTCAAAATAAGATCATAATCAATCGATTGAATTCATACGAATAGAACCCATGAGGAATTGAATGAAAACCTAATCAGTTTTAGGAAATTCAATTAGAGAATTAAAGAAAACTTGGGAACTCAATGGGTGAATGGAGCACATTGATGAACTCCATACATACCTTTATTTAAGCCCTAAGCAACGATGAAGAAAGGAGACTTGATCTTAAAGAACCCTAGCTTCTTTTTTCGTTGATCTAGAGAAAAGATTTTTGGAGAAAACCTTGGTAAGAATTTAGGAATTTCAGGGAATGAAAGAGCTGGGGAAATTTCTAAGGGTGAAGGGTAGTTATAGGGCTTAGACTTAGGTTCAAAATGATGTAGTATAGGTATTAAATACATAGGAAAAGACTAAAATAGTCTTGAAATAAATATTGACTGAACCCTTAACTGAAGCCTATACGGACCGTTCATCCTTCTACGTGACATTCAGGCATCCGTGAAGGGTCAAGTTTTCCTTTGTACTTGGGGTTTTATTCATGGGAGGGTCAACGGGTCATGGACCACTTCACGGTGCGTGAACCCGCCCATTGAATTAGCCGTAAACATCCAACACTAGTTTAGCTCCACGAGTCGTGCACCCCTCAACGGGCTGTACATCGGTTTGTGACCACTGTACACCAACGTTTCAGCAACATCCCATCCCAACCAAACTTACCAAATTCTAAGGTGTTACAATATATCCCCTTAGGAACATTTGTCCTCGAATGGGACTCAAGCTAGAATTAATAGAATAGGAGAGAAACTAACAACCCCACATAAAATGCAATTTCATCAAAATGCATATAAAACATAGAGAATCACTCCAAGCAAAATAGTAACATCAAAATCAAGTTTTCATGGCATAAGGAAACATGAGAATGACTAAAACACATGAATCCGAAAAAATTAACCATGAGGAGCTAATACATCAAGCTAGAGTAGGAGCAGAGGGAAACATATGAGGATATCAAGACATCATATCATCTTCGGCCTCCCAAGTTGCACACTCAACTAATTGATTCCTCCAAAAATACCTTTACAAAAGCAACTCTTTGTTTCTCAACTTCCGGATGTGTTGGTCTAAAATCTTAACCAGAACCTCTTCATTAGAAAGATTCTCTTCAACTCCTAAGCCTTCCAAAGGAACAACAGATGTCGGATCTTTATACCCTTCTTCAACAAAGAGATATGAAATACATTATTTACCGATGCTAAATCATTTTGCAAATCATGTTCTGTAAATCCACATAATTTGGAAAAGAAAGAAAAGAATTTTTTAGGTTATAGGCTGAGTCTACGGGTCCTATATACGGACCATAAAAGCTTCTACGGGCCATTGATGGCAACCGTAGGAAGAGGGAAAATATTTTTTCAAAATCCAGTCCTAGTACCCTTTGTACGGTTCACTAGGATGGCCCTCCTATGTACGAGTCGTAGAAAAATCTCATAGGTGAGTCTCAGACTTAGTTAAATTTTGAAGGTTAAAGTTGGTTTCTACGGTTGGTGTCTACGGACTGTAGGAAGACCTACGAGCCATAGATAGGTTCCATCAAAAAATTTTCAAAATATATGGCCTCTGAACTTTTCTAAGGTTGACCAGTAAGGTCCAAACCGTAAATGGCCTATCGCAGTTATTTTAAAAGAGGATTTGGAGCCTTTTCCTGAATTATTTTAAATCAAAACTAAGTCGTTTTGGCCTTCATTCTAAAACCTTTATAAGGCTTTTGGGTCCTAAAACTACCCTTAACATTGAATGCTTACAACTTTTTCAAAGAGTTGTGACTTTTCCAATGAGTTTTGACTATTCTAAAGGGTTGTGACTTTTTTTTAAGGGTTGTGACTTTTATGATAAGGCACAATAAACACATGCTCATACTACCCTTTGTTAACTTTAAAGGGAGGAGTTTCCTCATATTTTTAAACTACTATTTTTTATGTTTTCTATTCTTCTCTTGGAATTTGAACACTCCCTAATATGAATGTTAAATAAATATAATACTCCAATTGAACAATTATGATAATTCTGTCCAACACTTTTTGGGTTGGGACATTACATAGAACCGTTCCTTCATCGTCGGGAATGCAACTACAAAATCAAGTTGTTTGAATCCAAGTTTCAAGCAATTAACTAAGTAGTGCCCATCCTTGTCTTTTCTGTAAGTGTATAAACGAAGAATTAAAGAATCATGCCACATGTTAGGCGACAACTCAGCTTAGCTTGCCCTATTATTGATAGGAGAAAGTTGGCACATTTCAGTTTCTCTTAATTAGTTGTTTTTTTCTTTTTATTGAGTAAATAAGAAAAGCCAAATAAAGGAAAAAAAGAAAATAAATATTCTAGGACTTAGAATGCGTCATGTCATGAACCGATTTCTTATGTCATCATGACACCTACTACATCCCACCTGTAGGTAAGCCTAACCCTTAGCCCGAAGCCATAAGTAAAGATCTACCAAGCAGAAGTCAACAAGAAGAAGCAAAAAGTTTAGATTATGCGAAGAAAGGATAGTCAACAAAAAACAATATAGGAACCATCCCAAGACCTAGCATCAGTCAGTAGTTGAGCATCTAATCCAAAATTAGTGTACAAGGCTTCGACAAATATAAGATAAGTACAGGTTGTCTCTTAATACAACATAAAGACTAAGCCTAGCTAAAAATAGATGAAAACCGGCAACTCCGAACGCTAGGAGCTCACCCAAGTCTCTGAAACTCCAAGCTGCTCCGTGTGACTCCAATTCAAAGGGTATAACTCAGACTGTGATCTGCCGGAGGCAGAAGTGTAGTATGAGTACCAAAAATGGTACTCAGTAGGCAATGATCGATTGAGCTCAAAAGATAACACAAGCATAAACAACAAGTAATAAGGAGAGCATACAATAAGCAACTGAATAAGAGATACTAACGTAGATGGACAAGTTGTGAGGGATAGAAATAGGATACAAGAAGTAGGAAGCCGAGTCAAGAACATACCTGGAGCGCAAGCCAACATCCAATTCGCAAGCAACTAAGATACCATGACAAGTACCCAGGGTTAGGAGAACCCACCGCCACGATTCTAAAGTAAAAGCCTATCAGCTACAAATAAAACAATGATAGAGAGCAGAGTATAGTCAAATAATAACCTAACTGGATCCCATAAGCTTAGAAGGTACAAAAATCAAACGTAACCCAATCGGCTCCTATAAATCAGAGGGTACAAGCAACAAACAAGTATACTGGTGATAGGCAATGCATATGAATATCGACGATGCAATAGGACCATCAGAGAAGTGCCATAACGAACCCAAGAAGTGAAAGTCGGGCTCCATGCTTGAGTAACCACAATAACAGTCAACTTTTAGCCTAGCTAGCAAGCATGACAAATCAATCTAGGCCACCCAACCAGCCAGTGCACTTTTAGCCCATCTAGCAAGCGTGACCCGATGGCATGTCGACTCTGAAGAGGATATAAATATATAAAAGCCATCCATCTAGACAGTCCACTCCTAGGGGCATAATTAGCCCAGCTAGACAGAGTGACCTGGGAAGAGGGGGTAGCCAAAATCATGCAAAAAAAGGTGTCAACGCGCTGGCTAGTCAATATAATAGATCATTCATGGGTTCACATGGAATTAGTTGAAAAATATGTAATTGAGCCTAAATCGTCAAAATAAGATCATAATCAATCAATTGAATTCATACGAATAAAACCCATGAGGAATTGAATGAAAACCTAATCAATTTTAGGAAATTCAATTAGAGGATTAAAGAAAACTTAGGAACTCAATGGGTGAATGGAGCCCATTGATGAACTCCCTACATTCCTTTATTGAAGCCCTAAGCAATGATGAAGAAAGGAGACTTGATCTTGAAGAACCCTAGCTTCTTCTTCCTTGATCTAGAGAAAAGATTTTCGTAGAAAACCTTGGAAAGAATTTAGGAATTTGAGGGAATGAAAGAGCTGGGGAAATTTCTAAGAGTGAAAGGTAGTTATAGGGCTTAGATTTATGTTCAAAATGATGCAGTATAGGTATTAAAAACATAGGAAAAGACTGAAATAGCCTCGAAATAAATATTGACTTAACCCTTAACTGAAGCCTATACGGACCGTTCATCCTTCTACGGGTCATTCAGGCATCCATGAAGGGTCAAGTTTTCCTTTGTACTTGGGTTTTTATTCATGGAGGGTCAATGGGTTGTGGACCAATTCACAGTGCGTGAACCCGCCCATTGAATTAGCCCTAAACATCAGACACTAAACGGGCTGTACATCGGTTTGTGACCACTGTACACCAACGTTTCAGCAACATCCCATCCCAACCAAACTTACCAAATTCTAAGGTGTGACGATATATACCCTTGGTAACATTCGTCCTCGAATGGGACTCAAGTTAGCATTAATAGAATATGAGAGAAAAGCTTTGAGGACCCCATGAAAGAATGGATTCCATGGGTGAATACCTACATACCTTGATGCTAAAAGCCCACAAAGGATGATGAATTCGAGATATGAAATTGAATCCTAGCTTTTTCTTCTTCTTCCTTAGGTTTAGAGGGATTTAAGGATTGAATTTGGTACGGTTTAGGGAAACAAGGAGAATGGGATTAAAGTGGGTAGTTTTAGGACACAAAAGCCTTATACAGGTTTTAGAATGAAGGCAAAAATGACTTAGTTTTGATTTAAAATAATTCGGGAAACGGCTCAAAAGCCCCTTTTAAAATAACTGCGATAGGCCATTTATGGTTTTGACCTTACTGGTCAACCTTAGAAAAGTTCAGAGACCTTATATCTGGATGAAATTTTGATGGAACCTGTGTATGGCTCGTACATCTTCCTACAGTCCGTAGACACCAACCACATAAACCACCTTTAACCTTCAAAATTTAACTAAGTCTGAGACTCACCTATGAGATTTTTCTACGACTCGTACATAGGAGGGCCATTCTAGTGAACCGTACAAAGGGTACTGGGACTGGATTTTGAAAAATTATTTTCCCTCTTCCTACGGTTGCCATCTATGGCCCATAGAAGCTTTTATGGTCTATATATGGGACCCGTAGACTCAGCCTATAACCTAAAAACTTCTTTTCTTTCTTTTCCGAATTATGTGGATTTACAGAACATGATTTGCGTAATGATTTAGGATCGGTAAATCAGGTATTTAATATCTCTTTTTTGAAGAAGGGTACAAAGATCCGACATCTGTTGTTCCTTTGGAAGGTTTAGGAGTTGAAGAGAATCTTTCTTATGAAGAGGTTCTGGTTAAGATTTTAGACCAACACCTTCGGAAGTTGAGAAACAAAGAAGTTACGTTTGTAAAGGTTTTTTGGAGGAATCAATTAGTTGAGGGTGCTACTTGGGAGGCCGAAGCTGATGTGATGTCTTGATATCCTTATATGTTTCCCTCTGCTCCTCTCTAGCTGGATGTATTAGCTCCTCATGGTTCATACTTGAGTCTATCTGCTTCTAATACAATAGTACTCTAAACTTCATGAGAATATAGAGAATTTCGTTGTATTCTTTATCAAACATTTTTAAGTAAAAAATATTGTCATGCATATATAATAAATAGAGAAAAGACATAAAGTAAAAAGGAGGTACTACATATTATCTAGATTCCAGTAAACAAAAATATAAGCACTCCACTAATTAGTATCATCACAACAAATGAAACCTATACAACAACAAATATATAACTAGTTGTGAAACTTCGAGTGAGGTTTGGAGAGGATAGTGTGTAAGCAGATCTTATACCTATCTTGAAAGATAGAGAAGTTATTTTTGATAGACCCTCGATATAGAAAAGTAGTTCGAAAAAAAATGAAAATAAAAAAGCTACGATAATTAAAAATGAAATTACTAAAAGCAATTCATATGATCCTCTAATTAACATCTTCATTCGTGAAAGGATATATACGGCTTCAATTTTGATATGTAAAATAATTTACATCCATTGGAGAAAAAATGAAACAACGAAATAATTAACTTAATTTAATGCGGAAAGATAAAATTTAGTTAAATTACGTGTTTGAAAAGTTTCCATATTAGTAACTACTCATAATTAATTTTAGGAACTTTGATCAAATTAGAGTTCTGACTGGGAGGTCCTATTTCATATCACTTTTTGATCTGATTAGAATTATGTCTAGGACATGTTGTCTTATATCCCCTTTGATCATATTAAAGGTCTGACTAGGTGACTTCATTTGATCCTTGGATGCATGTACCACAATTGTGATCCATTGAAGCTTGTGGCAGTTCTGGTAGTATCTTCACGTTCATGGTTTAGTTCTTAGATCTTATGTGTACCTTTCGGGATTATGGGGGTCCATTCAAGTTTTAACTTCAAATTGCACATGAGTGTACCCTCTTGGTTTATGGGGCCCAGCTAGGTTTATTTAGTTGTACTTATTTCATCTCTTGTCAGAGGTTGTGCCTTTAGTGTTGCTGGTTTTACTTTAGATATTTAGGTTGAGGTCGAGCATGATCCATTCTATGCTTCTACAGGCTGGCCGGAGGCCAAGGCTCCAGGTACCTCTTCTTTGGATATAAAGAATTTAGAGTAGATACCGAAAATAACCCCCGGATGAACATGCAAGTCATACTTGCATCTCTAAAGTAGATACAACAAAGGAAAGCCAGGCGAACCTTCGGGACAATCACAAAGTATTGGAGAGCTCATGTTGTGTAGACAAGCAACCAAAGATAAATCAGTGTTACGTCACAAATTCTCAGTTATTGAGTTAAAGAATTTCAAGATGAAGACAACTCAGATATTTAACTAGTTATGAAAAGAAAATGGAAAAGAATTAAAGGAAATACTATTCAACTAGTTCGTGTTTCAAGTCAACAACAAGAATTCGCAAGAGTGAAGGTACAAAATGGTATATCGAAGATGTTGTGAATCTGTAGTCGAAGATTTTTATGGTTTTACCTAATATTTTGCAATCCCTATTGTACAATAGAAAAAGGAAAGAAAGAACTGAAATTGACAATAAGTAGTAAGTTTTCACCTCACATCTTTCCAAACACTACTGTACAGAAATCTCGAAAGAACCAAGGGTGCATTGAGTAATCTTGCCAAAGCAACAATATTGCAAACCTGTTGTGCAAGGAAAAATGTGTTAGTTAAGAAAAAAAGACCATAGCTTTCATATAAAATTAGCGCTGAGCCTTTGTATTTAGCTTGGCAAGATAAACTAAAGAAATATCAAACAAATAATGTCAAAGCAGAAGAAATAACTTACACTGCTCGCTACTGATTTATCCCACCATTTGCAGTGACAATAATGTAACCATTTTTTCCTTCTGAAAATTTTAGCCACATAAGAAGTAGGTTAACTAGATATAATGGCCTCGAACCACAAAGCATTGGCTTTAGACTGGGAATACAGCCTCGAACCGTGAACATCAGCCTCAGACTGGAGATAATAGCTTCAAACTGTGGACATTAGCTTCGAACAGGAAATAGTCATAATGTCCGGTCAACTCCCAGGCTCGCTAGCAAGAGTGAAAAAAGGCATGTCGATTCCTAAGAGGATTCCAGCATCAAGACAAAGTCATCGTTGAACGACATCCACCCACAAGTATCCATGGAAGGCTCCATGCCTAGAATAACCAATCTCAAGTCTTCACAAGACGTAATCCCTCTGGTAACTCATTGGAGCCATAGAGATAGGGAGAAAAATCAGAAGGTCCACAAGGCTGTGCAACCGCCTAGACTAAGGCGTATACTATCATACCCAAGTCTACTATGCCAATTTATAAGGACCTAGTCCATCCGAATGATGTCGGAGACATACAAATGTCACAAGGTTCACGGGTTTAAGGCATCACTAGTCTATCTTAGACTACCGCCGTACATGCTTCATAAAACACATAACAACACAAGTAAATCACATAGCGTGTGATAACACATTTACAACCACAACTAACATGGTACTACCTCATTATAGTGCCAATCAACCCTAAAACATGGTATCTTAGAAGATAAAGTAAGAATACAAGGTACCCGCCCACAATTCAAACTAATCATCATGAATTCACATATTTAGGCTCAATCTAATCAGAAAGGAAGTCATAGCCTACCTTTATACCAACTACACGTGCTCAAAATCCCAAGGCTAGAGCTTTTCCTTTTGTAATGGCCTCCGAATGCCACCACGCTATCAAGCACAAGATCACGACGTCAGTGTGGTCATTTAGAGTCAAACAAAAATCGTGGGATCCATGCTAGAATTTTTGAAATTGACTCTGTCAAGAGGTTCTAAACTATGCCTCTACCTTGTGTTCCAAATTGAACACAATTTAAGGCCTAAAAAGGAGAAACAATAGCAAGAAATTAATTCCAAATTAAAGCTTAAAAAAGAGAAAGACAGTAGCCTACAAGCAAAAATTCAACTCGAACAGAGGTTCACTAGCACAATCCAATCACTCCACCACATAGCCTCAGAACTAGTATGTGTGGGACTTCAAATCCCTAGAGTCATAACTAAAATGAAGGAGAAGTTTCCAATTGAAGTACAGGAGTGAAGCTGCCTCACGATGTGGTCTTAATTTAAAGGCCAGGTGGCAGGCTGGCCCTCACAAATGTGGTGTGACCATGCAAACAGGTGTGCTAAGTCAGCTGCGCGTCGCTAACACATTAGCCTTGGCGCAAACGTGTAGGACAAATGCGCTACAGATCACGAATGCAATGGCATGCTCATGAGCACTTCTTCCAAGGTGCTAGACTTCCACGAGTGTTGCCCTGGCGTGTGGATGCTGGAATGCCTCAATTTATAACACTTTAGTTGATATGCTAAGACACTAAAACTCTAACGAGGTTCCCAGGATTCGTTCGCTGTGCACACAAATGAAATATGCTTCACCATTGAATTTGACATTTCAGACTGAATGGAACAACAAAACTCCTATCCAAGGTCGTTTCGAGGAAAATTCGCCCCTACACGCAAACTTAATTTTAAACCAAAATCCACAAAGGGGCTCAAAATTAGACTGGAGGCCTCGGGATTTAAATGAACAGTCGTTCTAGACTAAACTCAACATTCTAGAGCTAACCACAATGATGGAGTTCTCATCCGAGCTCGTTTATTTTGAATGTTGACTTTTATAACACTTAGGCCTTAACTTGGAAGTCAAAATGTCGAATCACATAGACTCACACTGAAAGCCTCGAGAGTCATGCCGACTACAATACTAGCCTAACATAATCCTTCTGGAGTTGATGGAAATGTAAGAATTTGATTCTAAGGTCATCTTCCTAAAGTTTTGATCAAAGATGACCATTCAAGGTTTAAAATATCCAAAATACTATAACTCGCATAAAAACAAAACGAACGACCAGGTGACCGAACTGTCATTTCTAACAAGTCATAAATTACTTGGGGTTGCTACAATAAATCTCTAAATGATGAACTCGAGGCATAAAAAGAGAAATGACCAAGAGGTCATTACAGGATTGCCAATGTTAATTGGCTGAATTCCAATCCAATCGGTTGAACACCTATGCCAATTAGCTGAACAATAGTTCCAAATCTGAATATGCCTTTTTGTGATTTTTACATGCCAAATCCTTCAGACAATATATTTAAGGATATACCTGCATAAAAGAGAACTAGGACGTAAAATCCCCTCGATTAGAATTAAAACATAGCAACAACTCAATAATATGAGTTTAATAAGTTGGTAAAATACCAACTCATCAAAAGGCACCCCGTGATGATTAAGTATCTTCTTATTATAGATATAAGCCAACCACTATGTGCTTAATGAAGATTCAACAGGAAGGAAGTGTGTTGATGTAACACCTTAATAATTCTTATGTGAGATTGATAGGAAAATGATATAGAAAATGAATTGGTGCCAGTTTGAATGAGCCTACGGTCTGTAGAAGAACATACACCATCCGTTGAAGGACCTATATTATATATAAGGGAGTTGTGGAATGAGTCCTTGAAATTGAAAATGTCAACTACCACATGAGCTCCGATAGACAAACAATATGGTCCGTAAGAAGTGCACGTACAATGGAGTCCAGACTTGGTGAAATATTACTGGAACTAGGTTCTACATCTGGCAATACGGACCGTATAATTTCCTAGGGTCCATAGCCGAAGGTTCATGGAATGGTTTTGGACTTCATTTAAATTTTGATCATAGGTTGTATGATTGGGGCTTATGGGTTGTAGGGTGTTTAACAACCCATATGGTTGTGCTCATGGGAATTTATCAAAATGTTGGTCTCTAGTAGAATGCTCTAGGGATGACCCGGAAGGTTCATAGAGGCTTATACGAACCCTAGGTCTATCAATAAATGACTTCCGACAGTTTTAGTTAGGGTCATTTGGGCCTTTGCCTATTCTTTTAACTCCTACACTATGCCATTTCTAGCCTATTTATATGTCCTATAACTGATTTTAATCTTAAAAATCTTCCCATTACCTCTCATTCACTAAAAATAAAAAAAATCCCCCAAGCCTTCTTCTCAAAAGTTATCTCCAAGGATTCAAGGTGAAAGCGAGGATTCTTTAAGCTCTTAGTTCCCTTCCTAAATTCTAAATCTAGGTTTACTCAAGGTATGTGGGAAATTCATCAATGGATCCCTTTTCATCCATCGAGTCCCAAGAAATTCTCTTTGAAGATTTCCCCAAAATTCTAAGGTTTTATATGATTCTTCATGGGCACACACATTTATGATTAAATTGCCTATATTTGATCTTATTATGCTTGATTTGATTCAAATTACATGTTTTCAAGGTTCTTCATTTGACTCCATGCTATATGTCTATTCTTTGATCATAAATTGAGCTTTGAAAGTATTTATGCATAATGAATTGTAGTTACTATGATCCTAGGGTGCTTTTGAATAAATTATCTTATTTTTTATGGAAACTAGGTAGCTTCCGGTTGAAGTATTCTCATTATTAAAATATTATCATATTGTAGTTTCTTTCGATTAAGTGTCTTTTAAACAAAAATTATCTTATGAAATCATGGTATATTAAAGGAGCTATTCTTATGTTTTATGGGTATTTATTATTGAGTCGGTGTTACTAAATTCTTAAAACTTCAAAGACTAAAGAAGTTTGATTATGATATTGTTCTTTATGATTTTCGCTGGGAGTTCACTTAGAACCGAGTGGATTTGGGTGATTCCCAAAGTCCATATACTACATGCCCCAGTAGGATGTACCGATTCGACAACAAGTAGTGGATCTTCCAAAGATTAAGACTAAGGTTTTTGCTTTTTCAACTAGAATAATCACTTTTCAATGTGGGAGTAAGACACTGAATTCCATATTATAGATCACATGCTCTATGTCGGTTAATAGTAAACATCCCACAAAATATATGATTTTCATATTTATCTTATGTTTTATACATGTGTGATGACTTCACTATTGCGTTGACTTCTTATGATTTATGAACAAAGGTTACCCAATTGGTATGTTTTACGTGGTCATGCATTGTCACATTTTTTGAAATTATCATGATTTATGTTTATGTTTATGATTTTCCCCCATATTAAGTAGATTTTAAATGTTGAGGCATATATCTCTTTTACCCATATTGTTCCATAATATAGGGTCCGACGTTCCTCCATCCGGCCATGGCTATATTGGATTAATCATCTTTGCTTTGCTTGTGGTGAGTCGTTATAGTTTGAGGGCAGGATCACACATTATCAGTTTTATCTTCTTTCAGTCATTTCAATTTTCTATTTGTTTATGTGATAAGGGTTTTTTCCTAACCACGCCTATGATTAGTAGGGGCTTATATCATACTTTGTATGTTTTCCACATTTTAAGTCATATATTCAAATTCTCTTATGTTGAGATATTATTTTTAGTCTTTATTCAACTTTATGATTCATTTCATTTCGTATATTCTTATCTTCGTGTCATACTTATGTAAAGTGGCTTGTTTAGGGTTTCTTGGTATCCTATTCGCCATGTCACATATAGGGGTAGTTTGGATCGTGAAAAACTTGGTATTCAGAGCATCAATTTATAAAGGTTCTAGGAGTGTTACAAGATATATTGATTAGAGTCTTATTCATAAGTGTGAAACGCGACAGATTTATGAATAGGAGGCTACAAGGCTTTTTGTAAACTTCTATTCTTTCATTACTTAAAAGTCATGCAATAGAGATGAATAGTATAAAGATCTTCGTCCTTACTCTTGTTCTATGCATTTTCAGAATATGCCTCCAAGATAAGCTCACATGAGAAGGAATGTTGACGATAATGTGGAACCCAATGTTTCTCAAGTTTGAGTTGAACCTTTGGCCGAGCATGTGTCACATGCCATGGTTAGAGCCGCTTTCCATGTTTTGGCCAAAGCTATGTCCGCTCAAGTGAATAGGAAGTTGTACCTCCCATGAACCCGAATATAGGTTAGGTGGAAAAAAGGGTAAGAGACTTCATGAGGATGAATCATCTAGAATTTTATAGGTCAAAAGTTGATGAGGATCCACAAGAGTTAATCCAGGGAATACAGAAGATTTTAGATATCATGGGTGTGACACCGATTTAAAAGGCATACTTGGCCTTTTACTAATTGAAAGGGGTTGCTGAAATTCTATTTGATCAATGTAAAGAAGAAAGGGAGTTGGATGGGGGTCCCTTCGATTAGGTCAAGTTCAGAGTGGCATTTCTTGATATGTTCTTTCCCCTTGACATGAGGGAGGCTAAAGTGAAAGGGTTCATAAACTTGAAGCAAGGCAAAATGAATGTGAAGGAGTACTTATTGAAGTTCACTCAATTATCCAAATATGCTCCAACAGTGGTTGCCAACTCTAGAGCACGAATAAGTAAGTTTGTGTCGCGAGTGTCCAAAATGGTGGTCAAAGAATGCCGAAATGTCATGTTGATCAAAGAGATGGACATGTCACGGTTGATGACTCATGCCCAAAAAATTGAGGAGGAAAAGCTTAAAGAGAAGTCTAGAGAGCCTAAGAGGGAAAGAACGGATGGTTGTGATTTCTCTTACTCTAGGTCAGGTGGACATGGACGTTCTATATTTTGGCAAAAGTTCTCCGGTAAGAATTCATCAACTGCTCTGGTTCAAAAGGATAGGGTGTCTAACCCTAAACCTCAAGGTAGTACTCTTAGTGTTCTGAATTTCCCCAATAGGTATGTGAAGAACCATTAGGGAGAGTGCTTAGCCAGTTCGGGGGCATGCTTAGGTTGTGTAGAGTTGTGGCACAGATTGAGGGATTGTCCATTAAAAGTAGACAAGGGTGGTGATCATCACCCTACTCAGCAGCGTGCTTCTTCTTGTTCTTATTGTGATCCTCATTTGAATAGATTCTATACTCTTCAGACTCAATAGGATCATGCGGGTTCTCATGATGTGGTGACCGGTGTGCTTCATGTCTTTCACTTTGTTGTATATGCATTGCTTAATCCAGGTGCTACGTTGTATTTTTTAACTGCTTATGTGGGTATGAAGTTTTATGTTTGTCTCAAAATTCTTATAGAGCCTTTTTCAATTTCTACACCTGTTGGTGACTACATTACTGCTAGACGGTTCTATAGAAAATCCTTGTTTCAGTTTCTCATAGAGTCATTACAGTTGATCTTGTAGAGTTAGAAATCATTGATTTTGATGTCATTCTTGTGATGGATGTACTTCATTTTTTATGCTTCTATAGATTGTTGGATCAGATTGATCACATTTAAGGTTCCGAATGAACATATATTAGATAGGGATGGTAGAAATTTAATGCCTATAGGTCAGTTTATCTCTTGGCTTAAGGTTAGGAAAATGATCTCCAAAGGTTGTATGTATCATCTTGTTAGGGTTATAGATACGACTTCTGAAACCCCTATTCTTGAGTAAAATCTGATTGTTAATGAGTTTCTGGAAGTATTTTCTAATGATCTTTTTAGTGTTTCTCCCGGAAGGGAAATAGACATTGCATTTAACTTCTTCCAGATATGCAACCTATCTCTATTCTTCCTTACCATATGGCTCTAGTAGACCTTAAGGATTTAAATAATAAGTTGAAAGACTTGTTTGATAAGGCTTTCATTAGAGAAAGTATCACACAATGGAGTGCTCCAGTGTTGTTTGTTTGAAAGAAGGATGCCTCACTTGGTATGTGTATTAACTACCGGCAATTGAAAAAGGTTAAAATAGAGCATAAATATCCTATTCCATGGTTTGATGACTTGTTTGATCAACTTTAAGGAGATAGTTACCGTCGATCGGGGCATCATCAAATGAATTGAAGGGTAAGTGACATTCTAAAGATGACTTTTTGAATTCGGTATGGTCACTATTAGTTTTTATTGATATCATTTGGGTTGAGAAATACCCTTGGGCTTTCATGAATCTAATGTATAAAATGTAAAATCAATACCTTGACATGTTTGTGATTGTGTCTTTTGATGATATTAGATTTACTCATGGAGTAAGGATGAACATGTTGGTAACCTAAGGATCATTTTTTAAATCCTTAAGGATCTTCAATTTTTTTCCTATGTATTGGAAGTATGTGTTTTTGTTGAGGTATGTTGCTTTCATTGTCCATATTATTTCTGATGAAGGTATTCTAATTAATCCTAAGAAAACTCAGGAAGCAACCAACATGCCTAGACCTCTTTTCCCTTAAGATACTTGAAGATACTTGGGCTTGGCCGGTTACTATAGGAGGTTTCTGGAAGGATTTTCCTATATTTCTTCACCTTTGACCACGTTGACTTAGAAAAATGTAAATTTTAAATGATGGGAAGCTTGTGAGAAAAGTTTCAAAGAGTTAAAAGATAGACTCACTTCAGCTCTATTGCATATGGTTCGAGGCAATTGACAGTGCATGAAAAGAACTATCCGACTCATGATTTGGAGTTAACTATTATGGTTTTTTCTTTGAAGATCTAAAAACATTATCTTTTTGGTGTTAATGTGTATGTGTTCACTAATCATAAGATTTTGCAATATGTGTTCAGCCAAAGGGATATTAATCTTCACCAAAGTAGGTGGTTTGAATTATTCAATGATCATGATATGAACATAATTTATCATCCAGGGAAGGACAAAGTAAATGCCGATTATCGATGAGTAGTATATCTCACATTGAGGATGTAAGAAGGAGTTAGTTCATGGTGTTCATAGACTAGCTCGATTGGGTATTCGAATAGTTGATTCTAGTAAGGGTTGTATCATTATTCAGAATGGTCTCTTGTTTTAGATGTGAAAGCTAAGCAAGCTCTTGATCCAATTATGGTGGAGTTTAAGAAGCCGATTTCTAAAAAGGCCATTGAAGATTTGTCCCAAGGGGGAGATGGTGTTCTTCGTTACCAAGGTTGGTTATGTGTTAAGATTGTTAAGAAGTGGAGAATCAGATTTTGATAAAAGATTAGATTTCTCAATAGTCAATTAATTCGGGAGTCACCAAGATGTACCGTAATTTGTGGAAGGTCTATTGGTTGAACGGGATGAAGAAAGATATTGTAGAATTTATGGCTAAGTATCCTAATTGTAAACAAGTTAAAGTTGATCATCATAAACTTAGAGGTTTGTCTCAAGATATTAACATACCTACTTGAAAGTTTTAAGATATGAATATGGACTTCATTAAGAGTTTACCCTGCACTTGTTGATAGTATGATTTTTTTTGGGTTGTTATTGACCGAATGAGTAAGTCGACTCATTTGCTTTTCATGAAGACTTCATTTTTATCCGATGACTATGCGAGGCTCTATATTTGGGAGATCGTGAAGTTGCATAAAGTTCCTTTATCAATTATCTCCGATCAAGGTACTCTGTTAACTTAGTTTTTGAGGTCATTTCAGAAAGTTCTTGGTACTCAAGTGATGCTTAGTATGACTTTTCATCCTCAGACCTATGGTCAAGTCGAATGTAATATTAATACTTTAGAAGACATGTTGAGAGACTGTGTGAGTGATTTCAAGGGTAGTTGGGATGATTAGTTTCCATTGATAAAGTTTTCTTATAATAATAGTTTTCACTCAAGTATCCAAATGGTTCCATTTGAGGCTTTCTATGGTAGGAGGTCTAGGTCTCCTATTGGTTGGTTTGAAGTTAGTGAGGTTTCTTTAATAGGGCCCAAGTTGGTTCATGAGGCTATGGAAAAGATTAGACTCATTAGAGAAATATTGAAAATGGCTCAGAGTCGACAAAAGTCTTATGTGAATATTAGGAGCAGAGAGCTTTATTTTGATGTTAGTGATTGTGATTACTTGAAAATTTTATCTATTATGGAATGTGATGAGATGTGGAAATAAATGTAAGCTTAGTACCCATTATGTAGGCCCATATCACATTTTGCTGTGTGTTTGTAAGGTAGCCTATGAGTTGGATTTGCATTTTAATTTGGCATCGGTGCATCCGATTTTCATGTTTGATTATTGAAGAAATTTATTGGTTATCACACTTCATTTTTTCCATTGGAAAGTATTGGTTTTAATGAAAGACTTTCTTAGAAAAACGTTCCGATTGAAATCTTAAATCATCAATTCTGGAAGTTGAGAAACTAATAAGATTCTTCCATGAAAGTTCTTTAGAGGAATCAATTAGTTGAGTGTGCTACTTGGGACGCCGAAGCCAATAAGATGTTAAAGCATCCTCATCTCTTTTCCTCTAACCCAGTTTTAGTTTGAGGTATTAGTTCCTCATGTTTACTATTCAGAATTCAAGCAATTTAGCTATTCTTATGTTTCTATATGCATGCATGTTCATGAAAACAAGATTTATTTAATTTTATGTTTTAGCTAGGCATATATTACTCCTTGGTTGGTACATTTTGATGTGATTTACATTCATATTAGGTTGTTATATCTCTCTTCCTAAACTATTCATACGAGCTTGATCTCCATTCGAGGACAAATGTACCCCAACGAGATATATTGTAACACCTCAGAAATTAATAAGGGGGTTGGAAAGGAAAATGTTGTAGAAAATGAACTGGTGCAAGTTTGAACGAGCTTACTTACAGTTCATAGAAGGAAGTCGTGGAATGAGTCCTAGAAAATTGAAAATTTCAACTCCCAGATGAGTTCCTACGGACCAAAATGATGGTTCATATGATGTTCTACAGGACATAGGAAGTGTCTGTATGATGCAGTCGAGACATGGTAACATATTGCTGGAATTTTGTTCTACAGTAGGGACTACGGACCATACAAGGCCCTACTGTTTGTAGCCCAGTGTTCGTGGAAAGGTGCTTGAATTGGTTGAAATTTTTGTCATGGGTTGTATGGTTGGGCCTACCAGCCATAGGATGTTCGATGACCTGTTGGGTTATGCTCGTGGGAATAAATCAGAATGTTTTTCTCAAGTAACATGTTCTAAGGATGACTAGGACGGCATGTAGAGGCTTTTGCAGATCATAGGTCTTCTCGTAGATGCCTTCTAGTAGTTTTAGTTTAGGGTTATTTGAGTCTTTTCCTATCTTTTTAACTCCTAAACTATGTAATTTCTAGCATATTTCTAAATTCTATAATTGATTTTACTCCTCAAAATCTACCTATTCCTTCTCATTCACTCAAAAACAAAAATCCCCCAAGTCTTTTTCTCCAAAATTGTTTCCATGGATTCATGGTGAAAGCTAGGGTTCTTCAAGCTCCAAGTTCACTTCCCCAATTCTAAAGCTAGGTTCACACTAGGTAAGCAGAAAATTCATCAATGGATCCCTTTCGATCCATTTAATCCTCAGAAATTCTCAAATTCTCCTTTATGATTTCACCCAAGTTCTAGAGTTTTATATGATTCTTCATGGGTTTACATAATTATAATTTGATTGGCTATATTTGATATTATTATTCATGATTTGATTTATATTATATGTTTCTCTAATTCAAGGTTTTTAATATGATCCCATGCTATATGTCTATTCTATGATCATGAATTGAGCTTTGACAGTATACATGCATAAAGAATTGTACTAACTATGATTCTAGGGTTCTTTTGAATAGAATACCTCATGTTTTTATAGAACTAGGTTACTTCCGATTGAGGTATTCCTATTATGAAAAGATTATCATGGTGTAGATGTTTTCGATTAAGTGTCTTTTAAACATCATTTATGTTATGAAATTATGGTAGTTTAAAGGAGCTATTGTTAAGTATTATGAGCTTTTATGATTGAGTTAGTGTTACTGGATTCCACCTTTGAAAGACTAAAGAAATATGAATATGATATTATTCATTATGATTTCCTTTGGGAGTTTAATTAGCACCGAGTGGATTTGGGTGATTCCCAAAGTCCTTCAACTATGTTCCCCCATAAGATGTCCCCATTGGAAAACTAGCTAGTGGATCAACAAAAACTTAAGATTAAGGTCCTTACCTTGGCAAGTAGGACAATCACTTTTCGGTGTGGGAGTAAGAGACTTGATTCCATTTTCGAGCTCAGATGGTTTATGTCGGTTAATGGTAAACATGCCACAAAATATATGAGTTGCTTATTTAGCTTAAGTTTTAAACATAGTTCACGACTTCTGTATAGCATTCATTTCTTATTATTTATGAACTAAGCTTACCCGATTGGTATGTTTTACTTGGTCATGCACTATAACATTTCCGAACTTATCATGATTTACATTTATCTTTATGCATTTTCCCCACATTTAGTACATTTTAAGTATTGATGCATATCTCTCTTGTGTATATATTATTTCATAATATAGGGTCGACGTTCCACCATTCGGCCATGGCAAGATTGGATTGATTAGCTTCTCTTTACTAGTGTTGAGTCCTCATGGTTTTAGAGCAAGATCACAGATTATCAGTTTTATGTTCTTCAAGTCATTTCAATTTTTAGATTTGTTAGTGTGTTAGGGGTTTGTGCTAACCACACCTATGATTAGTATACGCTTACATCATATTTAGAATGTTTTCCGCATTTTAAGTCTTACAATCAGAGTCTCTTATGACGAGATATTATTTTTACACTTTATTCAGCTTGATGATTCATTTCATATCGTATAATATTATCTTAGTTTCATGCTTATGTAATGTGTCTTGTTTAGGGTCTCTTGTGATTCTATTCTCCATGTCACACCTAGGGGTTGTTTAGTTTGTGAGAGATGACTTTGTTAATTGATCTGTACTGACAAAATTGCATCATCACCTCTAGAAGTCTGGGCCAACCCCATAATGAAATCCATTGTTATGTACTCCTATTTTCACAGTGGAATGGATAATCTCTAAAGCACACCACAAGGCCTAAAATGTCTGGCCTTAACTTTTAGGCAACACAAGCAACATGACACATAATCCACAATATTTCTTCTCATACCACTCCACTAGTAATGCTACAACAAATTACGATATATCTTTGCTATGCTTGGAAGAATAGAGTTACTCGAATGAGGGGCCTCACGAAGAATAAGTTGTATAGAGTCTCCAACTCTAGGAAGAAAGATACTATCGTCAAAAATATGAATACCATCAAAATAGAAGGTGGCTTTACCGACATCACCTCACAAAAGCAAATCTCTAATAGAACCCAGGGCATCATCATCAAACAATCAAAAATGAATCCACTTCAATAGTGATGATTGAACCCCAACATAGGCTAGAACTCACCTAGAATAATACAAGACAAATCATCACGTTGGCCAAGTATTGAATGTTCAATGACAAAGGTCGCTCTGAAGAAGAAAGTAATGCTAGACTATCCATACTCACGACTTTCTAACTGAAGGTGTCTGCTACCATATTCGCCATACCTAGATGGTATATAATAGAGAGATCATAGTCCTTGAGGAGCTCAATCAACCTACTCTGCCTTGAATGTGGTTTTTCCTGATCATAATTTACTACAAACTCGTGTGATTGATATAGAACCCACACCGGACACCATATAGGTAATTGATGAGTCAGATATTTTAGACTCGTTTTAGTCTTTAATTACCCAAACTATGTCATTAATGCTTATGTATGTCCTTTTTTGATAAAAATATGTTCTAATTTCATCTATAAGAGCCTAAGCACAACATGGCGACATTGGAAAACAAACGAATCCAAGAACTAGGAAAAAATGCAAAAGGGGTGAAGTTGAAGCTCAGAAAAGTGAACTCGGTGACCTGCCAAATAAAGCCAAGCCCGTCAAATGGAAAAAAACTTACACCCCAAGAATCCTCTTTAGGTCGGTGATAGGAAGAGGCTTTAGAGAATCACCAAAGTGAATCGAAGAACTCAATCAAGTTCATTACACGTTATATGAACCTCAATAAAAATTCTACTTAGGGAAAGTACTTTTGGCATTTGAATGAATAAGTTGGTGCATTGTTGACTAGCTCTGCAGACACGAGCACAAATTATACCCTAGACGTGACATGGTTCCTAGAGCCATGTGTGTCCCCAAGCTTATAACATGGCATAGTATGACACTAGTATAACATACATAATTGAATAAAATGGGAAGCAAAATTAAGTCTCAATAGTTGTCATACAATAAAAGAGAATTTGACGTAAAGAAAACATACATGGAACAAATAATTGTGGGTCAGATAGCCTCTACATCATATTGTGTTTCTATGACAACTCCTTACATCACTCTAAGTATTTGAATACTAAATGTAATGTAAAAAGAAATCGTAAGTTGTTTCTATTCCTTCCAAGTACACATACAAGTGTACGTGATCGCACAAGTAATATAGTGGCTCTAAAATAGATGAATTATCAAACCCAAAAGACATATCGATTAACTATTTTACAAAATTATACTAGTCTAATTATTTATTCAAGCGTGCCAAAATAGTTTAATTTATATTTGAATACTAATAATGCAAGAATGAAATAATAAAATTACTTACCATAATTAGGATAATTCTAGGGTTGTAGCATACTAAGAATTCATGTATGACATCTCTTTCATGGATTTCATACAATTATCAAATTATTGAATTACAGGGTTGATATTATTATCATGACCTTTTGACCTCTAACAACCTACCCAGTTAACTATCTTACTACATCATTGAGCGGTGAAAGACAGACTAAACTAGCGAGCATTCATATTTGATCCTATTTTATAACCAAGCACGACTTTCATCCAGGTGCCAATCCTTAATACAAATCTAAACAAGTGGTTGCAGGAAAGATCACACTCCTTGTATTCTTTGATCTATCTACCACTCCGTCTCTCGAGTTTAAGAATAGACAATGAATTTTATTTCTATGGTGATCAAGCATAAAATATTAAAACAAGAATATAAGAATAATTTATATAATAACCAAATTAATTGAAACAAAATTATTTTTCAACAATCATTCGTAGTCGCAACCCCGGAATAAGGGTCCTTAGTTGCTAATGTCTAAGAAAAGAAAAATAAGAAAAGAAAAATAAGAAAAGAACCCTAAAAAGTATGACGGCTTTGTACTATAAAATATGATGCTCCTCTACTAATTATGCTTATGGACTATTTATAGATTTGAAAAACTCCAAATGAAATAATTAAGTCCATAACAAATTAGGCAACCCAAAACCAAATGGAGTTGGTTCTCCACGTGAACATTGTAACCAACTCAACAATTTGTGCGTGTCTCCATATCTTGACACATGACATGTGCATATTTCCTTAAAAATCCTTATTCTTTCAATTGTGCACTTTGCCACATATATAAAATATTATTATTATATCGAAGATGTTTTCCTTCTATAATCTTCAAGCATTAATTCGTTTTAGCTTAACATCTTTTCATCTTCATACAAATTTAATCCTACAAATAAAATACACTATTAAGCATAATCCATAAAATTCATGCTCAAAAAAGTCAAATAATAATATTAAATGTGAGATAAATAATGATTAGAAATATGTTTTTCCCCTCACATCAATACCCCACACTTAAACTTTTGCTCACCTTCGAGCAAGCATTAAGGCTCACCTCAAACAAATAAACTAGGAATGCCATCTCTTTGGTTGATTAATAATGTTCAAACCACTCTCTAAAACAAGTTCAATGAGTAAGTGATCGTTGTCAATAAAAATATCCAACTAAGAGTCGGGGTCGAATCCCACAGAGAACAATTTGCCGGCAATCGAAAAGACAAAGGATAACTAGATACTAGTTTGAATCTAATTATGCAATGTACAAAACTATCAAATAGAAGACACTTTTTCTAACTACACTAATAACGGGGGCCAAGATGATATCAAGAATGGGATGTATGAGACAGGGAAAACTCAAGATTTAATCAATACTCAATGATCTATCGCAATTCAATCCTAGCTAATTCAATAATAGATAGGCTAGATCATCATAAGTCACCCCTAATCTCCCTTCAATCTCAAGGGTTCTATCATGATATCTACTTTCGGTCTCAGTTGCATCAACACAAAATAATCCATGACCTTCATCTAAACCTCAACTTCTAGCACGTTTATCATTCAACAATGTAAACCTAAATTATCTCCTTTCGGTCTCAAATTTAGGAATCAAAATCAAACATTATCATCAACCTATTTCTTAACTTCACAGACTCTATTTTCAAGCAACCTACAAAGATGAGAAGCTAGTTTCAAGCGTGCCCTATTGAATCATAAATTCAAACATGATAACTAGATTAAACCCATATCATGAATACAAGCATGAAAACAAGGATTTACAAAAGCAATAGAGAAATAAATCGAATACCCAAAATATTTTTGTCTATTTCTAGCACAAAATTTCCAATTTAATACACACAATTAAATCCACATTTCTATCCATTAAGAACAAAGATATGAAAAGGATAAAAGAAATTTACTAAGTTAGTCATAATCTTAAATTCCACAACTGAAATGTGAGGCAACTTTCCTTCAATGTCTCAACTCAAAGTTAAGAACAATATAAAATCTACTTTTAGCTTAGATGAGTTTTTCTCTCTCTGAATATGTTATTTAACAACTCATGGATCATCAATAATGTTTCCCTCTAGCGCTATTTTTTTAATTTTGGTCCAATGCCTGAGAAATGAAAATTTTTCCCTTGACCTACTGGGCGGGCTTCGCAAAAGTGGACTGGAGTTCTCTTAAGCTATTATCGGGGAAGGGAAACTCCCATCGCTTAAGTCAACTCCACCAATTTTGGCAAGTTCACAAAAGAAAACCCCATTTGGTTGCTTAAATGATCCTTGACTCTGAGTTGACTGTTCGCAAAAGTGAACTCTTCTTTGCAGGTATGATATCTGGGGCTCAATTTCTACCAATTTCAGCTCCTTTTCAACTTTTGTGAATCATTTTTCATCCAAGTAGCAAATACCTTAAATGAACACAATTCAAATGGTATGAGTGCCGGAAAATCATAAGACAATAGCCTTAATTGACTGCAAATCCACCACTCATCAACACCCACAATTTTAAAATTTTGCTTTTCCTCAGGCAAAACAAAATCCAAAACACAAGAGGCACTCTATTTAAGCACAATACCCTTATATTTCAACTAAAGGTTATGGTCATGGCTTTTGTTGGTACTAATAATTAACAAGCGGTTTACAATCCAAGCAACTACCTCAAGTTCAAGAACAATTTCAAAACTCGATGATTTTCAAGGATGATCAAGTTACAATAAGAATTCTCAAGCAACAACTCACAATTACTATTAAACTAACAACTTGCCTTGACTTAATTTTGGAACCTATAAAATTTACCAATCCATCCTAGTTTTTATACCCTCTTAAGAAAAGGAACGTCCCAAAAAATCACACAAGTATTTACAATGAGAAAACATGCAAAAACTCACACACAAGTATTTACTATGAGAAAAGATGCAAAAACTCACACTCACACCAAATCATCTAAAGCACATAAATGCCACACCATAGGCTTGCCCATTTTTTCAATTAATATCTACTCGATTTCATTCGGTGGGAGATCTCAAGGACTTTGTTAAGATTGTAATGTAGGATTAGGGAAGGTTAGGAAATCATTTAGGTACAAGCAACTACACCCTCCTTGAACACTACACAACAACTCATCATTCATCAATTTTTCCACTTTTTCTTCATTTTTCAACTCAATGCACATTTCACAATATTTTCTTATTTTTCCTTTCTTATTCAATTCTAAATGCCCCACATGCAACAATTTCAAAATTTTGGAGGATTCAACTCTCATTTATTCAAACCCTTTCTTTCTTTTTCTTTGAAACTTTTTCCTCCATTTTCAAACTCTCTTTTTTATCAAACTCTCATGTGGTAAGTATCCAGTTTATGAGTTTCCCATAGCACCCCAACTTAGGCATTTAGCCACAACTTTCACAATTCTAAAGTTCAAGGAGGGAAGTGTTCAAAAGACGATTACTTTTCAAAAAGGGCAAGACTTGTAATGTGGTTTCCAATAAAATGTATAAGGCTCAAAGGGGACAACTAAGGACATTTTTAGTGCAAAGGTAGGACTTTTAGGCTAAGTGGACTTCAAGGATAGTCAAAGAAAGCCTAAGATCATTTGTCCAACAAAACTCAATCAAGACCAACATTTCAAGACAATTCGGGCAAGTTCTAGGTGACAAAAGTGAACACAGGACATTATTCAACAAAGACTCCCAACACATGGCATGAAAACTATTAAAGATGGATCAATTTCACTTCCTAATAAAGAAGAAAGGAGTTCTTTTTCACTTCACCACCCAATACGTTGGAGACACGAAAAGAGCAAAACCATAGTCAACATGTAATCCTATTTCACAAAATTTTTTAGGGGTGCTCATTTTATGATTCACAAGGCTTGACTAAATCTATTAGTACCAAACAAGTCACAACCTCTCTTCAAAGCATCAGAAAGCCATTCAACACTTAATAAAATGATGATTTGCCCTAAAGAATGACGTCACCTGATATATCATTTGGCAAATTTTGTTAAGCGTTTACAGGGACTCACAAGCTACGGGTAGTCTGACTTCGCTTGCTTCAAGGCATATGAACAAGAAATACTATCATCACAATTTATTACTACAAAATGGAAGCTAACAAAAGATACTACTATAATAACAAAAACATAATAAAAATGACCAATCCACACAATAAATAAAAACATCCAAAACAACAATTCAAAATGTCAATCAAAACAAGATAAACAACAAAAAGCAGAGCACCTCCAACTAAAAATGATGTTGTGTTCCCACATCACACCAAGGAAACTCATAAAGAGCATACGCTGGGCTCTCTAGGCTCCTTAATCATCTCCATCGGTGTCGGTGGCCTCGCTATCCTCAGCTCCACCACCATCGCTCCATGAAATAGCTAAACTCCATCTTCCTCTGGTCTAGAATTCAAGTGTAGCTCATTTGCCTTCAACACTTTAAAGGCCTTTTACTCCTTATAACATCCGAGAAAAGAACTTGTCTCTATTCTTCTATTGCTTCTTCATCTTACTGTGTGAGATGCCTAACTTACCATGTGACTTAGACAAACCGGAGTAGGGATTCTCCAGATTTGCAAGTTTAGCTTCCTACATCCTTTGATCTTTCAAGTAGGCATCAAACTCTTATTGGGGCACATAGGATACCAGCCCAAAAGATGACTCACACGACCCTTGAGGCAGCCTAGTCACTATCTCTTTAACGATCTTCAACTCACATGCCAAAGATTCAAAAGAGCCTAAGACTGAAGGTATCGGATCATCCTCCTCCACATGTACGGACTTTCCAGAATCAACCTTCCTTTTCTTGATCTTCAAAATCGTGTCCTCACCACGCATCTTAATGGGATAAATCAGATTTTTAGGATCCACCCAAGTGTCACCCGTGAGCACCTCTACCATAGCACGTTTGCATAGCTTTGTGATAAGAGAGGGAACAACAAGGGATAGGCTTTCATGCATTTTGAATTCCCGTAACTCATTCACGATCATATGGCCTATATTTAATGGTACATCATAGAGTACACATGCCAATATTTGTGGTCCCAACACAGGAATATTGCTAATGTTCTCACTTGGGGAGATGTGGCTGCTCGCAATCGACATCCATGTCCTTGCCTCTGCTGTCAAGTCTGAATGTAGGATTTCAGCTTTTGTAACTGCCCATGGGACATTTCTACCGAGACAAAGATTTGAAGCTAGCCAAGCATCCGACTCACAATCCTTTTCCATAAAGGCCTGAATATCATGATTGAGTAGCCCATAGATGGTATTGATCACCCCCGATCCATAGTTGACAGCCTTGCGTCGAATAGTAATCAACATTGATTTCATGTCCGTTTCCATGAGGTTAACATGGAACTCCCTTACCCAATGCTCATTCACCTTGAAAGGTTCATCTGCAAAGCATATCGAACTGGATGTTATCAACCTTTGGTTGATATTTAGAAGTAGGTCCTCAACTTTTTCATGTGAAATGCCTCTCTCCAAGAGCAGCTTATTCTTTATTAAGTCTGAATAATAGTTCTCTTGTGCTCGGAGAGAGTCAAATCGATATTTGTCATATTCGAACACAACTTCCACTTCCAAACCTAGTTCTTGTGCAATTCTTGACTATGTAAAAATCTGAAAACACAATAGCATAAAAGAGTGAGAATCATGTGTTAAACAATTCTATTTCATTGGTAGAAGTAAAAGAAAATGGCTAGAAATCATATTGGAATCAAAACAGGCTTGTTGAAAATTTCACCATGACAGAAAAGTGGCCTCAAATCTTGCAAAAGCGAGGTCATTTTAGTTTAAGTGAACATGACAAAAGCGACCAAGAGGCCATTTATGCGGAAATCGCAAAAGAAAAGAGGAATCGCTTAAGCGATTATCGCTTTTGCGATGGTGAGTCCACTTTCACGAATAGTCGCCTCCCTCAACATGAACAACAAAATTTTAACTCTCAATTTAGCCAAAAATTTCAACTACCAGTAATGTAAAATCAAGAACAACCAAACAAGCAACCAAGAAGCTCAATTATTTTTGCACAACAAGTTTTGAAAATCATCCTTGAGTTCTTTTGGGCATTTTATCAAACACATGGTGCCCAATCGATTTTTCATCAATTGAATCATTAAATAGGTACTCAAGAATTCCCCAAATACTCTAAATCAGGCCACACACATGCATTTAACAATTTAAAGCAAAGAATTTTGCCAAAATATTCATACATTATACCCCCCAAGTTAGAGAAGTTACTACCAAACATAATATCCCCTACTTATAATCAAGGCAAATCAAATGTTCAAATGAATTTTTACCACTTCAGGAGAATGAGAATTATAGAGACATACCGAATTGTGTTTGCACAAGGAAAACCAATTCTTATAAATCGTTTTGAGGCAAGTGAGGAGGAGTGAAGATGTGTGAGCTTTTTAATTTTGGCATTTTCGTCCATTTGTCTTCTGCTCAGTGGATTTTGAATGAATTACCTCTCATGAAAAGGCGGGGTTTTCTTAAGCGAGAGCCCCTCCGCTTAATCGATGATCGCTTTTGCGAGAGGGAGACACTTTTGTGGATTTCTCTTAAGCAAACATCAGTTCGCTTTTGCGACTTCTTAAGCCAATTTAGGCCGGCTGCTCAATGTGCATTTCAACAAACTCGAGGGCTATAGTACGATTCACCCAGTCTCATTGGGCGAGCCTGGACACCCAAAAAGCTTCCTAAGTCATATTTTGATGGGGTTTTAGCCCACATTTCATTTTCTCCTAGATTCACGCCTCCAAACCTGTTCAAATCGCTTCCAAATACTCTAAGTTCACGCATAAACATAGCCTAGAAATTTAAAACTCAAAATTAAACCAATTTGGATACCAATGGGGTGCCTCCCGCTAAATGCACAGTTCATCGTTGCGGCATGATGCCCGATACATAACCATTTATATTTCCACTTTGAGGCAATGAACCTTCTCCCAATCTTTAAACTTTTTTCACTTCGAAGAGCATGTGGAGTGCAAGAGAGCATTAAGTGTTTCATCAGATCTGTCAACTATGACGACTTAAATTTCTTAACCATCTTCGAATCATGCTTTCATTTTGGATCGTTAGTTAAGAGTGAGAGGATCCCTAGGCCTTTTCAACATTGAAATTCATAATTATTGGGCTTCAAATGAGTCACACTTTTATTTTCATATGAACTAAATTGTCATACATGATCTTTTAGGCTTTTTCAAGCAAATATAGTATCATGATATTTATTTCAGCTTCTTGGATTGTTATTGGTTTCTGTTGGATGCACAAACTCAAGATATCTTCTAAATCCACCTCGATATTTTCTCTTGTATTAGCTTTAAGTATTTCAATCCCGAATATGAGTTGGATCATCTCATCACACCATGCAAGGTGTAAGTTGTGAGACCCTTGTTCGTTGATTCTGACCATTGGATAATTTTGAGTTTTAACACTCATGGTTGATCTCACCTTAGCCCTAAGAGTAGTAAGTCTAAACTCAAAGTCGACCATGCCATAACACTGAGCTAGGTGAATATTTAGAACCCTTTCCTTTTCTTGGGATAGTAGGTGTAGGGAGTTCTTGCCTCAAATGAGCTTTTCATCTATGACCCTAAGTCTGAATTGACTTATCACATTTGTTTCACCACAAGGGAATACCAATCCCAAATATTTCATGATCACAAAAAGCCATAGAAATAAAAAAAAAGAAAATAAAGACAACTATTCATAATCTAGATAAAAACAAGTAAACTAGAAATTTTAAACCAATTCAATACGCCGAATTTGTCCCTGGCATCGGTGTTATATTTGATAATGCTCAACAACTCTCTAAAACAAGTCCAAAGAGTGAGCGATTGTTGTCAATAAGAATACCCAACTAAGAATCGGGGTCGAATCCTAAACAAAACAATTTGCCTGCAATCAAAAAGATAAAGGATAACTAGATACTAGTTTGAATCTAAATATGCAATGTACAACACTATCGAATAGAAGGCACTTTTTCTAACTACACTAATAATAGGGGGCCAAGACATTATCAAGCATGGGATGTATAGGAACTTTAAAAATTCATTATTAAATCAATACACAATGTTCCATCACAATTCAATCAAGGCTCATTCTGAAATAGATAGGCTAGATCATTATAAGTCAACCCTAATCTCCTTTTAGTCTCAAAGGGTTAGAACATGATATCTCCCTTCGGTCTCAATCGCGTCAACACAAAACAATCCACGATCTTAAAATCAGATTTTTTTCTATAATGACCCTTTATGCGCATCCCAAGGCGCATGGGATAATTCTGAGCCCCCTTATAGATTTTGGCTAAAAATGATGTTTGGGTATAGGACCCACTTTTTATTGAGACAACCTTGGATGAAAGTTTCAACTTGTCCATTGAGTCTAGATTACCGAATTTGGTGGGGTAGCATATCTCATTTGGGTGCATGGTGTTCCAAATAAATTCCAAGTACCTTGTCGGAGATTTGAAACTTTGCAAAATAAGTTGTTATGAATCAACTGGTGTAGGGTAAATTAACCCTTCACGTTTGCATGTCCTTTGGTCATGTGCACTAAGGGAAGATTTATTAGACTCCATGTTCACGTGGCTTCACTATAATTCTGCCTATTGAGGAAGAGAGAGTTTGGTGCTTCGTTAGAAATTTGCGACTTCAGTTGTTGATTTAAACCATGATATGATCTCTCTTTGCTATTCTTTTCAAACTGTAGTCGACCTTGACTGTACTATTGATGAGTATTAGATTTTTGCTCATTGAAAGCCTATATAGTTCAACAATAAGTGTCCTTAAGGCCTATATATGCCATATTCTGATAACATTTTGATGTTTTGCAGCCATGAAGGTGAAAGGACAAGGCAAGGAGGAATGAATAAGAAAAGAGGTGAAAAACAATGAAGGAAGTACAAAAGCCCAAACTGGTGGTCTCCAAAATATAAGAACAAATCGCCTAATAGGCTAAATCACCGAATTTGATAGTATTTGATGATCAAGTGAAAAACTAGATCAGCAAAGAGAGGTTACATTGGTGACATGTCAAATGAACAAAGGCGTTCTAAATTTCATCGCAAAAAGTGACAAGTCGGTGAGTAAAAATGATGGCTAAACTAGGTGGAATTTGGTGATTCGTCAATCATAAAAAGGTTGACTCTATCGAGTTTGTCAACTGAGGTTCAAACACCTGATGCATGAAGACAAGAAAGGGTGAGCTGAAGAATACAATAGTGATTCACCGATTTAGTTTGGCGAACCTCACTAATGCCGCTGAATGGGGTGCGAAAAAAATCTTGGTTTAACTTTGTGAAAGTATATATAGCTTTGAAGAGAGAGAAAATGTAACTTTTGATAGATTTAATCTTTTTAATATTAAGAAATAGAGTGCTCATCCTTGTTCTTAATTTTCGGGGTTTTTGAAGGACTTTGTAATAGAAAACTAAAGGTTGAAATCAAAGTGGGTACTGAATATTATTGCTTAATTTCAACACATGGATGGCTGCTCACAACTTAGGTATAATTTCTTTGCTTTTTTATTATGAGTGGTTGAAACCCCAGTCTTTAGGGTGTGATTATGGGGTTGGGTGTTAATTTAACTTAGTGGGTGTTTTACCTTTCTCTGTTTTACTGTTGTTCATCCATGAATTTAAATGATGGGTTAAGGTGGCCAACTTAATCCTAGTTTAGATCTTCAATTGGTGCTTGAAAAAGACCAATGAAACTGGGTAAATAGCTCAATGCTTGCAATTTAGGTTTAATTTTTGTTTGCCAATCCCTCTTAAAAGAGAGGTTGTTAGTAAAGTATTGGGTTTAATTGTGCATGACATATATGGGACCGAAAGGATATTCTATGATAAGGTGCTTTGAGATCAAAAAAAGATTAGTGTCGCTAATGATGTCCTAGCAAATCCATTGGTGTCTAGCTTTATTGGGCATGCAATTGCACCCCTATTTGATATCAATTTCAATACCCACACCCCTAGGTTCAACATTACTTGTCCAAACCCCTATTTTTATTTAGTAATTGGTGATAATCAATTACAAGGTTTCTTTGTTAAATTTGGTGGAATCATCAACCAACTTGCTCTAATCACTACAAAGAATTAGTTGCATTTTAATTTCCTCGTTGAATTCATATCTTTACATCACTCCTTATGGGATTCGACCTCGACACTTAGCTGGATAATTTAATTGACAACGACTGCTTACCCTTCTAATCATTTTTAGAGTAATTTTAGCGTTATTAAAATGGTGCCACTGCCAGGGAGTAATACCTAATAATTCAATCTTCGAAGTTAACTTGGGTACTCGTTTGCTTGTATTGGAATACATTTACATTTTTGTTGTTGTTGTGTCTTATTTATCGGTAGGAAAATGAGTATAAATTGCAGCAACGAGGATATTCTCCACGGGTTAGGTGACGCCATCACGTATATGGATGACATGAATCTCAACGTTATCAAGAAGATTGGTGCAATTCAGTTACCTCCTACTCAGAGGAATGCCACATTTAGTGTAATCGGGCCAATGTTGTAGCTAGTTAAAATGAGAGGGTTATTTGGAGTTCTTAAAAATGAAGACCCTCATGACCGTCTTTGAAATTTTTTGTGGGCGTTTCAATGTTCAAGGCATTTCACAAGAGTCTACGCTGTTGTGATTGTTTTTTTTTTCTTTAATGGGTGAAGCTACTAAGTGGTTGAGCAAATCACCACCTAATTTAATCACTTCATGGGATGAATAGACTGAGGCATTTCTCGAGAGGTTTTTACCCTCTTCAAAGATGGTCAAATTGAGGGACGTCATATAGAATTTCTATAACACCTCGAATTCGAAAAAGGTAAGAATTTCAGGTTTTCTGGAATTTCTGATGCCAGTACCAACGGAGCCACCTACGGCCCGTGGACTACCTATGGTCCGTAGGTCAGGCCCGTGGTTGGCTTGTCCAGGTTCCTTAAAAATGTTATGTCTCAGTACTTTTATATGGCTTGCCAGGACGGACTGCCGATCTATGTGTGAGCCATAGGAAAGTCTCGTAGGTGAGACCCACACTTAGTGAAGTTTTTGGGGCCAAGAGTTAGACCTACGGTGGCCATGTACAGAACGTAGGTTGATCCACAGACCGTACATGGGATCCCGTCGTTAGGGGTCAAAAGTTGGAAAGTCTCTGAATCTATCTACGATTGAACAGGATGGTTCGTAGGTTGACTTACGGACAGTAGGTCCAACCATAGATAGCGGTTCGATAGTTATATTAAGAAGGGATTTTTGGTTTTTTTCCTAGGTGTTTAATTCCAAATCTTAGTCGGATTTTCCTTTAACCTAGCCCCTATATAAACCTTATAAGCCTAATTCTACCTATTCTTAATCATTCCTAAACCCTCTACAAATCTTCTCTCCCAAAATAACTCTCTTCTAGAAAAGCTTGAAGAAGAAGAAGAGAAGTTAGGGTTGCAAGAATCAAGCTCCCATTCCTCAAATTGCTTAAGGGATTTGAACCCCAAGGTATGATAGTCTTCATCTACGGAGCCCTTTCCTCCATAGAGTCCCAAATTTTTTCTATTTTACAAGTTAGAACTCCTCCATCGAAGTTAGGGTTTTCTTCTATGTCATGAGTTCTTTTCAATGTTGATTTAATTGATTGTTTTATGAACTATGAAGCATGAATTAAGTTGAATTTCATTAATTAAGATGAATTCCCATAAACCCATGTGTTTTCGCCAAATTTTGAAATTTGTCTTTGTTGATGGGTTGAATTGTGATGAAGATGAATTTTATAAAATCTATATGAAACCATGCATGATTTATGATTTCTAAAAGCTATTATTTCATGATGAGTTATGAATGATCAAAAGATGGGATTTATGAAAGTATGCATGTTCAATTATGAGATTTAAGGCGATTTAAGACTTGCTTTGAGATTTAAGCATAATTGATGATGTTATTGAGTTGTGAAAGGTTTTCTCACATATTACTCAAACCATGAAAGTGAAAGAATTTTTCTCACATAAAGGATTCATAACATATTGAAAGGTTTTTTCAACTAAAGTTTAATCAAAGATTAAGGAGCTATTCTAAATGACATAAGCTTGGACTAGTCCATGGAAAATGAAACGTCTATACTAATGAACTTTTGCTTGGATTGGTAACTCTAGTTGTACCTTTCCATGGATAATAATATGAATAAGAATTATGACTATTCTGTGGGATTTATGTTTAGCACCAAGAGGATATTGATATGGAAGCTCTCCCGTATGTAGACGCCGGGTTTCTAGTAGCAATCTCCTTATCCCTTACCCATGTGCCCCCATAAGATGATTGTCTAGATAGACATTAGCTAGTGGATCCACGTAGGCTAGAATTTTAAGGGTCATACCTTGGCAAGTAGGATGGCCCTATCGTTGTAGGGAGGACACCGGATTCCATGTTGATAGCTCACATGGTCTTACATGTCGGTTAAGACTACTTCCCACAACAATGAACTAAAGTGCGTTTTAAAATATTTTACAAGTGATGTAAAGATGTTTAGCTTGCTTTGACCATGGTTTATAACATATGTTTCTAACCTTTTTCATGTTTTAGATTGGTCATTACATGTCATGAAAATGTCCCGTTTTAGCATGTTTAAGTTATTTGGTGCAATGCTATCATACATGGTACTTGATTGTACTAACACATACTCTTACCTACATTTATTTGTTAATGTAGGGCGTGACGAGTGTTCTCCATCTATTCATGAATAGAGCTTAGTTGAAGAATTCTTGAAGATTGGTGAGTCATCATGCTTCGAGGACCGAGACACTTTCATTTCTTTTATGTCTTTCTATTCTAGACTTCTACATGTGATGTGTGGGTTACGTCCCCATCACTCTTTGATGTAATAGATGGCTTGAGACTATGTAGACTTCCGTTTCATTTTGAAAAACAAAACTCTTATGACCTGAACTTGGTTTTATAGCCTCTTGATTTCCATTATCTTGTCTATGCATGCTAAGTGGCTTGTATGAAGTCTCTCAGGGTCTTGTACGCCATGTCACGTCTAGGGGGTACCTTCGGTCGTGAGAAACTTGGTATTCAGAGCACAAGGTTTTAGAAGGGTCCTAGGAAGTCTCATAAGCCACGTCATGTAGAGTCTTGTTTATGAGTGTGAAGCGCGCCACATTTATTAATGAGAGGCTACAAGATGTTTAGGAAATACAACTTCTTTCATTACTCTTAAGTCGTGCGATAGAGTGTAACTCTATATGTATCTCTCTTAATCCCTATCCTATGTGTTTTAGGATATGGCCACTCGAAGAGCTTATGCTAGGAGAAATGCGAGAGATAATGTGGAACAAGAAGATCCTCCTCAAGCTCCTCAAGTTTCGGCCGACCCTTTGGCCGAACAAGTGACTTATGCGGAGTTTAGGTCTGCGTTTCAAGTGTTGGCTCAAGCAAATAGGGAGGTTGTGGCTCCCGTGAACCCAAATATGGGTACGACGGCCTCGAGAGTGAGGTACTTCATTAGAATGAACCCTTCAGAGTTTCATGGTTCTAAGGTTGAGGAAGATCCTCAAGAGTTCATTGATGAGGTGTACAAGGTGCTATGATCATGCGTGTGACACCGGAGGGAAAGACGGAGTTGGTCTCTTATCATCTTAAGGGTGTGGCCTAAGTATGGTTTGAGCAATGGAAGAGTGAGAGGGCGGTTGATACGGGTCCTCTTAATTGGGAAAAGTTCAAGGTTGCTTTCCCCTTTAGATGAGGGAGGCAAGGGTGCTTGAATTCATCAATCTTCATCAAGGAAGCATGAGTGTGAAAGAGTATGCTTTGAAGGACACACAATTGTCTTGGAATGCTCCTACTATGGTTGTCGATCCTAGGGCAATGATGAGAAGTTCATTTCGGGAGTGTCCGAAGTTGTGGTCAATGAATGTTGTCAATGAATGTTGTATCACTATGCTTATCCATGATATGGATATTTCTAGTCTCATGGTTCATGTTCAACAAATAGAAGAGGATAAACTTAAGGAAAGGTCTAGGGAGGCAAAGAGGGCTAAGACCGGTGATGGTAATTTCTCACAGTCAAGGTCCGATGGACATGGTCGTTCTAAGTTTTGACAAAGGTTTTCCGGTCAAGGTTCCTCCAATGCTCCTCCTAAGTTCAACAAAGATAGGGTGCCTAACCCTAAGCCATAAGGAGGAAATGGTGGTGGATTCTCATCGGCTACTTGTGCTAGGTGTGGGAAGAAACATGAGGGCAAGTGCTTAGCCGGTACAGATTGTTGCTTCGGCTGTGGTAAGAGCGGTCATAAGATAAGGGATTGTCCATCTCTCATGGCTAAGGGAATAGAAGGTAAGAAAGCTCCACCTAGTGTTTCGGGTTCAAATGCTCCCAAGCAAAATCGATTCTATGCACTTCAAGCTCGCCATGAGCAAGAGGGTTCTCCCGATATGATTACCGGTATGTTAAAAGTCTTTCACTTTGATGTTTATGCCTTGGTTGATCCCGGTGCTAATTTGTCTTTGGTGACACCATATGTGGCTATGAGGTTTGATGTTTTTCCGTATGTGTTGTTAGATACCTTTTGTGTCTCTACTCCTATTGGTGAATCTATTGTGGCTAAGAGAGTCTATAGAAATTGTCTCATCTCCTTATCCAATAGAGTCGCTCATATTGATCTGGTAGAGCTTGATATGTTAGATTTTGATGTTATTCTTGGGATGGATTGGTTATATTCTTGTTACGCATCTATTGATTTAGGACCCGAGTGGTCAAGTTTCAATTTCAAGCTGAGCCTGTCCTAGAATGTAAGGGGGGAAGCTCTATGCCTAAGGGTCAGTTTGTTTCTTGTCTTAAAGCCAGAAAGATTATTTCTAAGGGGTGCATATATCATCTTGTTAGGGTGAGGGATGTGGATTCCTAAACCCCTACTCTTGAGTTGGTCCCCGTTGTAAATGAGTTTCCGGATATGTTTCCCAATGATCTACCCAGTGTTCTTCCAGAAAGGGAAATAGACTTTGGTATTGATCTTCTCCTCGATACGCAACCTATCACTATTCCTCCTTACCGAATGGCTCCATAAGAACTTAAGGAGTTAAAGGAGAAATTGAAAGATTTGTTGGATAAGTGTTTCATCCGACCAAGTATCTCTCCATTGGGTGCTCCAATTTTGTTTGTTCGAAAGAAGGATGGTTCACTTCGTATTTGCATTGACTCCCATCAATTGAACAAGGTTCCCATTAAGAATAAATATCCTTTTCCAAGGATAGATGACTTGTTTGATCAACTCCAAAGGGAAAGTTACTTCTCTGAGATCGATCTTCGTTTGGGTTATCACCGTTTGAGGGTTAAAAAAGATGATATTCCGAAAATGGCTTACTGGACTAGATATGGCCATTATGAATTCTTATTGATGCCGTTTGGGTTGACGAATGCTCCGGCCACGTTTATGGATTTGATTAATAGGGTATTTAGACAATATCTTGATATGTTTGTGATTGTATTCATCGATGATATTATGATTTACTTAAAGAGTGAGGGTGAGCATGCCGATCAATTGAGGATTGTGTTGCAAGTCCTAAAGGACCAACAACTCTTTGGGAAGTTTAGTAAATGTGAGTTTTGGCTAAGGTCCGTGGCTTTTCTTGGTCACATTGTCTCCGGTAAGGGTATTGAGGTAGATCCTAAGAAAATGGATATGGTTAAAATTGGCCTAGACCTCTATCTCCTTTAGATATTCGAAGTTTCTATGATTTGGCCGGTTACTATAGGAGGTTTGTTGAAGGGTTCTCTTCGATTGCTTCCCCATTGACAACTTTGACTCAAAAGAAGGTTAAGTTCACAAGGTCCGAAGCATGTGAGAAAGGTTTTCAAGAATTGAAGGATAGACTTACCTCGGCTCCGATATTGACTTTACAGGAAGGGTCCGGTGGGTTTGTGGTTTATTGCAATGCTTCAAGGATTGGGTTAGGGTGTGTTCTTATGCAAAACGGAAAAGTCATTGCATATACTTCATGGCAACTCAAGATTCATGAAAACAAATATCCTACTCATGACTTCGAATTAGCGATTGTTGTGTTTGCCTTAAAGATTTGGAGGCACTATTTGTATGGTGTACATGTCGTTGCTTTTACCGACCATAAGAGTTTACAACATATGTTCAAACAAAAAGATCTAAATCTTAGCCAAAGGAGGTGGCTTGAGTTGTTAAAGGATATGACATGAGTGTCCTCTATCTCCTTGGCAAGGCAAATGTGGTGGCGGATGCTCTTAGTCGGTTGTCTATGGGTAGTGTTGCTCATGTTGAGGATGGTAAGAATGAGTTGGTTCGTGATGTACATAGATTGGACCGATTGGGTGTTCGGTTGATTGATTCTAGTGAAGGCGGTGTTATGATTCACAATGGTTCAGAATCGTCCTTTGTGTCCTATGTGAATACTAAGCATGATATTGATCCTAGTTTGGTTAAGTTGAAGGAACCGGTGCTCAAGAAGTTCGTTGAGGCTTTCTCCCAAGGGGGAGATTGTGTGCTTCGATATCAAGGCCGTTTATGTGTTCTCGATGTAGAAGACCTAAGAGGAAAAAAAATTCGGAAGCCTATAGTTCTCGATATTCCATTCACCCGGGAGCTAACAAGATGTACAGCGAATCACAGGAGGTCTATTGGTGGAATGGGATGAAGAAGGATATTGCAAAATTTGTAGCTAAGTATCCTAATTGTCAACAAGTGAATGTTGAGCATCAAAAGCCGGGAGGTTTGTCCCAAGATATTAGTATTCCTACTTGAAAGTGGAAAGATTTGAATATGGACTTTATTGTTGGTTTACCACACACCCGGCGGCAATATGATTTGATATGGGTTATTGTGGATCGTATGACGAAATCAGCCCATTTAATTCCCGTCAAGGTTTCCTACTTAGCCCTACTTAGCGGAGGACTATGCTAAGTTGTACTTGAGAGAAATGGTGAGGTTGCATGGAGTGCCTTTATCCATTATCTTTGATCGTGGTACTGAATTCACTTCTCAGTTTTTGAAATCCTTTCAAAAGGGTCTTGGTACTCGTGTTAAGCTTATCATGGCCTTTCATTCTGAAACTGATAGGCAAGCGGAACATACTATCCATACTTTGGAAGATATGTTGAGAGCTTGTGTAATTGATTTCAAGGGAAATTGGGATGATCATTTGACTTTGATCGAATTTTCTTATAATAATAGCTAACACTCTAGTATTGGTATGGCTCAATTTGAGGTTCTTTATGGTAGGAGGTGCAGATCTCCTATAGGATGGTTCGAAGTTGGTGAAGTTGCTTTGATATGTCCCAAGGTTGTGCATGAGGCTATGGAGAATGTTCGGTTTATTAGAAAAAAGGTTGAAAACAGCTCAAAGTCAATAAAAGTCCTATACCGATGTGAGAAGGAGGGATTAAGAATTTGATGTTGATGATTGGGTTTTCTTGAAAATATCACCCATGAAGGGTGTAATGAGATTCGAAAAGAAAGGGAAGCTTAGTCCCCATTTTGTAGGCCATATCAAATTTTGAGACGTGTTGGTGAAGTTTTTTATGAACTTCACTTGCCTAATGATTTGGCATCGGTGCATCCAATTTTCCATGTCTCATTATTGAAGTAATGTGTTGGTGATCTGGCATCTATAGTGCCATTAGAGAATCTTTGCATAAAGGATAGTCTTTCCTATGAAGAAGTTCCGGTTGAGATTTTAGACCGGCAAGTTCGAAAGTTAAGGAATAAAGAAGTTTCTTCCGTGAAGATTCTTTGGAGGAATCAACAAGTTGAGGGTGCTACTTGGGAGGCCTAGGCCGATATGATGTCCCGATATCCTCATCTCTTTCCCTCCGACCCTACTCTAGCTTGAGGTATCTTGTTCCTCATGGTTCATTCTTTTGGTTTCATGTGTCTTAGTTATTTCCGTGATTCCTTGATTATGCATGTTCATGAAGATTCTAATTTTGAGAAAATGAGTTTACCTGATTGATTTCTTCATGACTATGTGCATCTGAGTATGAGTTGTATGTGCACTTGATTATATGATGTTTTGAACATCCTTTAGCATTGAGTGATGTTTTCCTCCTCGGATATGTGCATTTATATGATTGCGTTTATGCTGGGCTGTTAGATTAAGTTCTTACTCCTCTTATGATGTCCTGATTCCCATTCAGGGATGAATGTTCCCAAAGGGGAGATATTGTAACACCTCAAATTCGAAAAAGGAGAGAATTTCAGGTTTTCTAGAATTTTTGGTGCTCGTACAAATGAAGCCACCTATGGCCCGTGGATTGATATGTGGTTCGTAGGTCAGGCCCGTGGTTGGCTAGTCCAGGCTCCTTAAAAATGTTAAGCCTCAGTACATTTATACGGCTTGCCAGGACGGACCGCCGATCTATGTACGAGCCGTAGGAAGGTCTCGTAGGTGAGACCCATATTAGTGAAATTTTCAAGGCCAAGAGTTGGATCTACGGTTGCCATGTACGAAACGTGGGTTGATCCACGGACCGTACAGGGGGCCCCGTCGTTGGGGGTCAAAAATTGGAAAGTCTCTGAATTAGCTAAGATTGAACAAGACGGTCCGTAGGTTGACTTACGAACCGTAGGTCCAACCGTACTTAGGGGTCCGAAAGTTATATTAAGAAGGGCTCTTTTGTCTTTTTCCTAGGTGTTTAATTCCTAATCTTAGTCGGTTTGGCCTTTAACCTAGCCCCTATATAAATCTTATAAGCCTAATTCTACCTATTCTTAATTATTCCCAAACTCTCTCCAAATCTTCTCTCAAAAAATAATTCTCTCTAGAAAAGCTTGAAGAAGAAGAAGAGAAGTTAGGGTTACAAGAATCAAGCTCCGATTCCTCAAATTGCTTAAGGGCTTTGAAACCCAAGGTACGATAGTCTTCATATATGGAGCCCTTTCCTCCATAGAGTAAATTTTATATTTTACAAGTTAGAAATCGTCCATTGAAGTTAGGGTTTTCTTCTATGTCATGGGTTCTTTTCAATGTTCATTTAATTGATTGTTTTATGAACTATGAAGCATGAATTGAGTTAAATTTCATGAATTAAGATGAATCCCCATGAACCCATGTGTTTTCCCCAAATTTTGAAATTTGGCTTTGTTGATGGGTTGAATTGGGAAGAAGATGAATTTTGTGAAATCTATATGAAACCATGCATGATTTATGATATTTAAAAGCTATGATTTCATGATGAGTTATGAATGATCAAAAGATGGGTTTTATGAAAGTATGCCTGTTCAGTTATGGGATTTATGACATTTTAAGACTTACTTTGAGATTTAAGCATAATTGATGATTTTGTTGAGTTGTGAAGGTTTTTCTCACATAATACTCAAACCGTGAATGTGAAAGGATTTTTCTCACATAAAGGATTCATAACATGTTGAAAGATTTTCTCAACTAAAGTTTAATCAAAGATTAAGGAGGTATTCTAAATTACGTAAGCTTAGACTAGTCCATGGAAAATGAAACTTCTATACTGATGAACTTTAGCTTTGATTGGTAACTCTAGATGTACCTTTCCATGGATAAAAAGATGAATAAGAATTATGTCTATTCCATTGGATTTATGCATAGCACTTAGAGTATATTGAGACGGAAGATCTCCCGTATGTAGAAGCCGGGTTTCTAGTAGCAATCTCCTTATCCCTTACCTATGTGCCCTCGTAGGATGATTGTCTAGATAGACATTAGCTAGTGGATCCACGTAAGATAGAAGTTTAAGGGTCCTACCTTGGCAAGTAGGATGGCCCTATCAGTGTAGTGAGGACACTGGATTCCACGCTGATAGCTCACATGGTCTTACATGTCGGTTAAGGCTACTTCCCACAACAATGAAGTAAAGTGCTCTTTAATATATTTCACAAGTGATGTAAAGATGTTTAGCTTGCTTTGACCATGGTTTATAACTTAAGTTTCTAACCCTTTTCATGTTTTAGCTTGGTCATTGCATGTCATGAAAATGTCACGTTTTAGCATGTTTAAGTGATTTGATGCATTGCTATCATACTTGGTACTTGATTGTACTAACGCATACTCTTGCCTACATTGATTTGTTAATGTAGGGTGTGATGACTCTTCTCTGTCTATTCGTGGCTAGAGCTTAGTTGAAGAATTCTTGAAGATTGGTGAGTCCTCATGCTTCAAGGCTCGAGACTCTTTCATTTATTTTATGTTTTTCTATTCTAGACTTTTGTGTGTGATGTGTGGGTTACGTCCCCGTCACTCTTTGATGTAATAAATGGCTTGAAACTATGTAGACTTCCGTTTCGTTTTGAAAAAAAACTCTTTTGACTTGAACTTGGTTTTATATACTCTTGATTTCCATTATCTTGTCTACGCATGCTAAGTGGCTTGTATGAGGCCTTTTGGGATCTTGTACGCCATGTCATGTCTAGGGGGTACCTTGGGTTGCGAGAATTTCTAAAGAGCAAATGGGTAACCCGAGCATAAAACATTGCTACGCATCAAACTGTTACTAATATAATGCCCAAACCATGGTTTTCTAGAAAAGCTACTATTGCAATACTTCAATCAGAGTCTTTATGTGGTGAACAAGGGGTTGGCTGATCATTTGATTCAAGGGGTATAGATAGAAAACCTTTTGTAGTGGCTTCGAGGTTTTTTGATGAAATTATAAAGATTAATCAAGCTTGGCATACTATTGAAGATCATGTATTGCTTCCATAATTAGGGGATGTTCAAAGAGCAAGAAGAGAAAAACTGAGAACGTGATAAAAGTATAGCTAAGTTGATGGCTTAATTTGATATATTGTCAAAGCATATAAAGGGAAGTAGTAAAAATTCCGTTATGTAATTGATATTAGTCATGGGAGTACTACGTCTAGGAATACATGTAATGAGAATATTTACTAGCGAAGTGACCAAATAGGGGTTTTCAATTAAATTATCCAAAGCTTAATAGAAATCAATGTTGGAACGGGAGTAGCGATTGTAGTTTTGAAGATCTTGATTGGTGTGAGAAAATTGAATGTTGGTAAGGAAGTGATTATGATATAGAAAAGTATGTATCACTTCATGACGTAACTAATCTGGCAAGTGCTCAAACAAAAGAATTGCTAGCCAAGATTCTTGATAAAGTGGAAGGGTCAAATATGATATTGCAAGAAATGAGCAGTGATGTTTGGGTGTTGTCAACTATAGTGATGACCCATTCATCATTCATTAAAGTTCTTGAAGAGAATATGAGTCAGCGCACTGCTCTTGTGAACTCAAGTCCGAAGGAATAATTGGCAAACCATGTTAGTAATAACTCAATGAATGCTATTGAAGTGTCGGCCATAGAAACTCAAAGTGGCAAGGTGTTACAAAATAAGCCATTGATTGACAAACTTGGCGAGGTTGGGCTGAAGAAACGCAACCAATGAATATGAGGTTTTTGATGGCTTATTGTTCGATTAAAAGGGCGGTTGGTGTGGTATATGATTTCCTAGTGAAGGTAGATAAGTTTGTAATTTTAGCTGACTCTCTGGTTCTAGATTGTGATATTGATGTTGAGGTCGTTGTTATACTCGGTAGGCCCTTCTTTGCAACCAAAAAGTCCATAGTTAATTTTGAAGGGGGGAGCTAATATTCCGGGTGAATGAAAAAGAGGTGAATTTAAATATTTATAAGTCCATGAAGTATCCAATCGATATGCATGTGGTTATTCAGTTAGACCAAATTGATGAATCTGTGGCAAGTATTTGTGAAGTGGCTTAAAGTAGGGAATCATTGGTTGTGGTATAGTTCAATTATGTTGAAGAAGAAATGAGCGATTATGATGAGGTTGTTGTATTCCTTGTTGATGTGGGATATTATACTCCCAAACAAAAAAAATTAGACATTGACTTGTCTAATCGAGAGGCACCACCAGCCAATCAATCAATTATAGAACCCCCAAAATTGGAGTTGAAGGTACTTCTTCCCCATCTTTGATATATATTCTTGGGAGTTGAAAATGTGCTGCTGGTAATGATTACAAATGACCTTGATGAATGGAAAATAAATTTATTGATTAAAGTATTGCAGAATCACATCAAGCCATTGGGTTGGTCAATTGGAGACTTTATGGGGATATCTCCGAGCATGTGCACTCATCAGCTATACTTGACCAAAGGCTGAAAACCAAGATTTGAGCATCAAAGGAGATAGAATCCTTCGATGCAAGAGATCTTGAAGAAAAAGATAATAAAATGGTTGGATGCGGGAGTAATGTTTCCTATAACAGATAGTCAATGGGTGAGTTCAGTGCAGTGTGTTCCCAAGAAGGGGGGCCTGACTGTTCTTCCGAATGAGAAAAATGAGCTTTTAGTCACTAGATCGGTAATTGGGTGGAGAGTGTTTATGGATTACCGAAAGTTGAATTCATGGACAAAGAAAGTCCATTTGTCGATGCCTTTTATTGACCAGATCCTCGATAGACTCACACGAAAAGAATAGTCATTCTTGTTACAATCAGATATCGATAGCACAAGAAGATCAAGAAAAGACTATATTTACATTTCCTTATGGGACATTCTCTTTCAAGTGAACACTCTTTGAATTGTGCAATGCACCCTCCACCTTCCAAAGGTGTATGTTATCGATATTCATTAATATGGTAGAGAATTGCATGGAGGTCTTTATGGATTACATATCCGTTGTTGGAGACTCATTTGTAGACTGCCTAATCCATTTGGGAAAAGTTTTACAATGTTGTGTGGAAGTGAATTTGGTCCTAAATTTGAAGAAATGAAATTTCATGGTAAAAGAAGGAATAGTTCTTGGGCACAAAATCTTTGGAAAAGGTATAGAGGTAGACCAAGCCAAAGTCAACGTCATTGCTAAACTACCTCCCCTAATATATGTCAAAGGTGTGAGAAGTGTTTTGGGCCATGTTGGGTTCTATCAGTAGATCATCAAAGACTTCTCTAATGTGGCAGTCATTTTATGTCGGTTATTTGAGAAAGAGATTGTGTTTGTATTTGATGCGAATTGCAAGGAAGCACTTAAACTCTTGAAAGAAAAACTTGTCTCCGCACCTATTATAGTTGCACCTGATTGGAGTGTCCCATTTGAGATTAAATGTGGTTCAAGTGAAGTCACACTTGCGGGGGGGGGGGGTCCTTGGGTAGCGTAAGAACACTTTTTTCCACCCCATCTATTATGCAAGAAAAACATTGAATTGCGCCCAAAAGAACTATACACTGACAGAGTAAGAACTGTTATTCATTGTACACGGGTTTGAAAAATTCAAAGTATATTTTTTAGGTACCAAAGTTGTTATCCATACCGATCATGCCGCCCTCTGATATTTGATGGCAAAGAAAGAAGCCAAGCCTAGGCTGATTCAATGGGTACTTCTTCTTCAAGATTTTTTTTTCGAGGTGAATGATACAAAAGGGTATGGAAACCAAGTCGCTGACCATCTCTCAAGGCTAGAAAAAAGTGTTGCTTTGGCGGAGGAACTCGATATCGATGATGCTTTTCCCGAGGAACTAGTGATGAGGATCTCTCATACTTCAACAACATGGTACTCCGACTATGAAACTTTTATAGTATGTGGGTTTATGCGTGAGGGTTTGAATAACTATCAAAGGAAGAGGTTCCTTTTTGAAGTCAAGAAATATATTTGGGATGGGCCCTATCTTTTTCGGGAGTGTGCAGCTCATACTATTAGGTGTTGCATTTCAGAAGTGGAGGTAAATGCAATCCTTGAGGCTTGCCATGCATCACCCGTGGGTGGGCATTATGGAGGAGTCAAAACTCTTTTAATGGTGTTGCAATGCGGGTTTTATTCGCCCAAATTATATCGTGATGCACACACTCTTTGTAAAAATTTTATGCAATGTCAAATGCAAGGGATTATTTCAAGGACTCATGAACTCCCTCTTTCTAAAATTCTAGAGGTTGAACTTTACGATGTGTGGGGAATTGATTTCATAGAACCATTCACTAAATCCATTGGCAACAAATACATTTTGGTAGATGTTGATTATGTATCCAAATGGGTAGAGGTGGTGGCATTACTTAACAATGACGGTAGGAGCATCACTAAATTTCTCAAGCGGTACATTTTCACAAGGTTTATTACCCCAAGAGCCATCATAAGTGATGGAGGTTCTAATTTATGAAATAGACAATCTAACGCACTTTTATCCAAGTATGGGGTGAAGCACATGGTCGCCATACCATACCACCCACAAACAAGTGGACAAGTTGAGGCATCTAACAGGGAAATCAAGAACATATTGGCAAAATTTTAAATATCAATCACACCAATTAGTCTAGAGAGGTTGATGATGCACTCTGGGCCTATCAAACAACGTTCAAGTTCCCCATTGGCATGTCTCCTTACCAATTGATATTTGTGAAGGCGTGTGACCTACCCATCGAATTGGAACACAAATCATTGTGGGATTGGAGAAGTATGAACGTCATTTGGGAGGTGGCTTCAAAGAACCGTGATGACCAATTGCTTGAGTTAGAAGAATTTTGCATGAAGGCATATGAGAATTCATCCCTCTACAAAGAGAAAGTCAAGCGATTGCATGACGCAAACATCCTGCACCGGGAGTTTCGGGTAGGTGAACAAGTTCTACTCTTCAATTCTCAATTGAAAATCTTCTTGTGAAAGCTAAAATCAAATTGGACTGAACCATACATGTTGACTAGAGTATATGGTAATGGGGCCATTGATATTGAATATGCTAATGGTCTCGCTTTTAACGTCAACAACCAAAGGTTGAAAATTTACTCTGGGGAAGGTCGTGATGTGAGGGTTATTGAAGTTTTGTACTTGAATGATTCTTGATAGCATCTCCACATCGAGCCGTTTCATTAAATCAAGCACTTCTTGGAAGGCAACCCACATGTTAGTTGTTTTCAATAATGTGTGTCATTTGTGTAGGAAGGAGAGGACTAATAGGCATTTTGGGAGGCCTTTCGGTTATCCACCTAAGGAATTAAGACAACAACCTATGAGTTCGCCTTCGGGTTAATTCAAATTAATGGAGGTTTGGTCAACACCGATGATGTTCGGAGAATATTGGTGCATCACCAAACTCTTTGAGTGATCTCGACTCAGTTTGCCCACTTGGATTTAATTTTTAGATAAATGCACTGTCATCTTGGGGTAATCACTAACCTGTTGCAACGATTTGCCAATCGATTTTGGTGAACACCTTCGACTTTGCCAAGCAAAGTAGGAAATTCCTTGGTTACTACTGGCACAGTTGGTGAGTGTAGCCATTTCAAAGATTCATCGACCTAATGGGTGAGAGGATGCACTGATTGCTTAATTGCACCCTATGTGAGATCACTTCTTATAGGGAGCTACTCAACCTATATATCTCTCTCTCTGCTTTTTCTTAAAGCATCGAGGACACTACTTTAGTCATTTTGGTGGGGTGAGGGGCACGTCTCATGCTTAAACACTTTCTTGTGGTGTACTTGAGTTCAATTTCTTCTCTTTACTAATTCATCCCACGAGTGTTGACGTGAGTGATTGCTTGTGTCTTCATTGATGATTTTTGAGGAGCAATTATGTCAATTATCGATGTCTTAGATAGTAGTCAAGATGAGAAATGTGATTGTGTGGTTGTGTCGAGATGAAATTGGTATGGGTTTACTTTTGAATGGTCATTTTTATTGTTTGTGTATGGATGTGAGACTTACATTGAACATCACACGAATGCTTTTCAATTTTGTGTAGTTGTGCTAAATTATTGCATTGGAAGTGCCATGTGTGTTGAGGTCATACTTGAAAGCATGTTTTTTGAATCCTAGAATTGTCTTGTTTGTCTAATTGTCTAGCTTTGGTAAGGGTAAGAAATGATCTTGAGCACAAATTTTGATGTGGGAACCCAAATGTCCATACCTTTTGTTTCTACCATGTGAGGATGTGCAACCTTATTTGCACCATTTGAGCCTAAACTATTTGTCTTCAACCTTGTTGAAACCTCTTAAGCCAAATTTTCCATAACTTCTCACCCATAAATCCTTTTCTAAGGATTGGTTTTTTTTGAATAGCCAACTTAGGCCAAAAGCCTATGTTGGGGGTGTTGAAAGGAAGGAGGAAAGAAAGCAAAGTGGAAGGTAAAGAAAGAAAAAGTGAGAGTCAACTTTGAAGTTTGTTGTAATAAGAAGAAACTCATCCTTATAAAAAATAAAAATAAAAATGAGCAAAAATTTGAAAATCGAAATGAAAAAGAAAATGTGATCAGATAAAAAGGGTGTCCAATAAATTGAATGAAAAATTAAAGTTCGAGTTTCCAAGTTAAAAAACTGGATGGAACTTTAGAAGAGGTGAGGATTAGTACAACAATGCTTTGAAAAGGTGAAGTCACTAAGCCAAATTAATCATACCGTTACCCTCAGCCCCATTACAAGACTAAAAAGAACTTTGAGATCTTGTATGAACTAGGTAATGTGATGATTTAAAAATATAGGAAAACCTCTGGGATGAATCTTGCATGTATTTTTCTTTTGGAGAGTGAGAGTAATATTGATCCCTAACTTCTTCATTGATATACTTTGTGAGAGCAGGGAATTATTTTTGATGTGAGGGCACTTGAACATTTTTGTTTGACGCATGGTCTTGTATGATTGGGGAGCATAACTGATCTTGAGCTTGTATTGATACCGGCTAAATGTGTCATTTAAATCTTGAGCATAATTGAGTCATTGCATGTGCTTGTTAGTAATCTTGTGATAGCGCTTGCATATTAATTCACATTGTGATCTTTTGTAGACACCTTTGTTGAACTTATTGTGTTCTTGATTTACTTGAGGACAAACAAAAGTTTAAGTTGGTGGTGTTAATGAGTGGTAGAGTTTCACTTATTGAAAGCCTATATAGTTCAACAAAGAGTGTCCTTAGTGCCTATTACGTCCTATTAATAATATTTTGATGTCTTATAGCCATGAAGGCTAAAGGACAAGGCAAGGAGGAATGAATGAGAAAAGAGGCCAAAAATACTGAAAGAAGTATAAAACCCCAAACTGATGGTCGCCTAAATATAAGGGTGAATCGCCTAAAAGGCTTACCATCGCCAAAGTTGAAAATATTTGATGGTCATGTGACAAACCAGATCAACTAAGAGTCGTCACATTGACGACACATCGAATGAACAAGGTAGATCTAATCTTCATTGCCGAAAGTGATAGGACAGTTGATGAGTGGTGAATTTCCACTCATTTAGAGCTGTTTTCTTATTTTTTTTTGGCACTCAAGTAGAGAAAAAGGCTAATTATCCATTGAGTTGTGATGATTTCAAGTATTTGTTACTGCGAAGAAAAATGATGGACATGAGTGAAAAAGGAGATGAACCTAGCAAATTTTGAGCCTCTAATGTCATACCTGCGAGTGGAGGTTCGCTTAAGAAAACAGTCAAAGGCGGTCAAGAGGTTTCTTAAGCAACATTGTGGGAGTCTCTTTGGCATAATGGGCAAAAAACGCAGGGTTTACTTAAGCAAAGGAATTGTCACTTTTGCGACAATCATTGCTTTTGAGAACTCCAAGCTAATTTTGAAAATTCCCCCATCTAAACAGGGGCAAACTTTGAATTTCTCAGGCGTGGATAAAAACACTCACAAAGGGCTGGAGGACATTCATTTCATATGATATTTTAAAGTTTTTCATCTTTTTATCTTAGACTAAGGAAGAACCTTAATTTGTAGATATTGAAGACATGTTTTCTAAAAATTCACATTTCGGTTGGAAGATTGTGTTCTTGATAGTGAAATCTATTTTTCTTTCATCATTTCTATTATTTGAATTGCTAGAATTGTGGGTAATTGTGTATATGAAATTTTGTGCTTTTATTCTAGAAATAGACAAACCTATTTGGGTATACGATTTATTGCTCTATTGCTTTTTTGATTCCTTGACTCCATGCTTGATTTCATGAAATGGTTTGATCTAGATTTCATATTTGAATCTAGGATTTGAGAGTGCACGCTCAAAACTAGCTTTCGATCTTTGTGGGTTACTTGCAAGAGAATTGGTGAAGTGGAGAATTAGGTTAATATTTACTCGAAAGAGATAATTTAGGTCTACTTTGTTGAATGCTAAACTTGCTAGATATGGGGTTTAGATTAGGTCTTGGATTGCTTCGTTTTCGACACAATTGAGACCGAAATGAGATATCATGAGATAACACTTTGAGATCAAAAGGAGATTTGTGTTGATTTATGATGATCTATCCTATCTATGATTGAATGAGCATGCGTAAAATTTCAATGGATCATTGAGCATGGGTTAAATTCCTAATTTCTCAATTCCCATATAACCATTGCTTGATATTGTCTTTGCCCAAATACTTTGTTTAGTTACAAAAATCGCTTTCTATTTGATAGTTCTGTACATTGCATTTTTATATTCAAACTCCCAGCAATTTATCCTTTGTCTTTGCGATTATCGATAAATTGTTTATTATGGGATTCGACCCCGACTCTTAGTTGGGTATTTTTATTGACAATGACCGCTTATCCTTTTAACTTATTTTGAGGGTAATTTGAGAATTATATAAAATTGCACCGCTGCAAGAGATCAATAAGGCATATTCAATCGATTTAGGACATTTAGTTTACTTGTTTCTAAATAGATTGTGAATAGTTGTCTTTACTTTCTTTTGTTTTGCTTTTATGGGTTTTTGTGATCATCATACATTTGGGAGTGGTATTCCCTTTACCAACCCATGACCTTGTCGTGAAACAAATGTGATAAGACAATTTTAGCTTAGGGTCGTGAAAGAAAAGCTAATTTGGTGCAAGAGAGCCCTAATCGTACTTTCCCATAAAAAGGAAAGGTTTCGCAAAATACACCTGATTTGGTTCTATGATATGGTTGAATTCGAGTTTGGACCAGCAACTTTTAGGGATATGGTGAGACCAACAATGGAGGAAGAAACTACTCCTTATCCAATGGTCAGAAAAAATGAAGAAAAGTCTCTTAACTTGCACATTTCTTTGTGTTATGAAGCGGATCAACTTGAGTTTAGGTTAGCAACTAATTTGGAACCCAATATGAGAACCCAAAAAGGGATTGTGGTTGATATAGAAGATATCACGAGCTTGTGCAACCAATCTAAACCAATAACAATTCAAGAAGCCGGATTAAATTACATGGTGCTAAAGTTGCACGAAAAAAGCAAAAAGATCATAAATGGAAACTTTAGTTCATGTGGAATCGAGGGTGTAACAAAATTGAGGGCCAACAATGAAAAATGATACTCAAATGGCCTAGTGACTCTCTCAATCCTACCCAAAGATAAAAAATGAAAGAATGATGCAAAATTGTGAAGGAGGTTCATTGCCTCGAAGTGGAAACACAAAGGAGGATGTACTCAGTGTCGCACTGCAACATTAAATTATGAGGTTGATGGGAGGCAACCCATTGATATCCAAATAAATGTATTTTTTTAGTTTAATGTTTTTATTTTTTTTTTGACTAATCGTTATGATTTTGGAGTTTTTTTATTTAATTTGAATAGGTTTTGAGGCAAGAATCTTCAAGAAATGAAGTTCAGGGCTAAAATCCCTTCAAAATACGAATTGTTAAGCTTTTTGGGTGCCCAAGCTCGCCCAATGACACTGTGTAGATCACTCAATTGCCCTCGAGTCCACCGAAATGGACAGTGAATTCCTTGCAAAAAAATTCCTCTGATTTCACAAAAGCGAGGATGAGTTTGAAAAAGCGAAGCCCGTCAAAGTGGCACTCTCTCACAAAAGTGAACATCATTTATGTAGAGGGGAACTCGCAAAAGAGAACCTCGCTCTTTTATGAAGGGTCGCAAAAGTGAACCCAGCATCTTGTAGAAAGTTTGGGGTATTGTGTGGGTAGTAACTTCTCTAACTTGGGGGGGGGGGGGGTTTCCAATTCTTGTTTATGTTGGCAAAATTCTAATTGATAATTGTGAAATACATGTTTGTGGGCAGATTTAATGTAGTTGGGGAAGTCTTTAGTACCCATTTCATTATCAAATTGATGAAAAATAGATTGGCCACCATGTGTTTGATAAAATTACCATGAGAACTAAAAGACGATTTTCGAAGCTTTTGGTGCCAAAATGATTGAGTTTTTCAATTATGTGTTTGGTTGTTTTGAATTTAAACTATAGAGAGTTGAACTTTTGCATTAATTTGTGAATTGAATTTTGGTTTTTCATATTGAGAGGGTGATATATCACGAAAGCAACCTCGCCATAGCCAAAGCGAAGTCCGCTTAAGCGATCCCTCTTCGCTTCTCAGATTTCTGCATAAGCGGCCTCCTGGTTGCTTTTGCAATGTTCGTTTAAGGGAACTTTGTCTCGCTTTTGTGAGATCAGGGGACATTTCGTGTCGGGGGTAAATTTTTCAGCATGCCTTTTTTGGTTCCTGATAACGCTCAACTGCACCTATAACGATTTAAGATGTAGGCGGTCGCTAGCAATATAAACCCAATGAAGAGTTGGAGTCGATCTCACGAGCAATGGAACTAAATATATAATTCAAATGTGTAGTATTAAAGTGATCTAGCTTTTTGTAGATGTAAACAAGTGATTCGATATATTTCATAAATCTTTGAAATTTCAATTATAGAATAAGAAGGGTTCTGAATGATTAAAATCAACAAACACGAATTAAAGAGGGATTTAACCAATTAGAATTGGGACCTTAGGGAGATGTGAGTGTTCGACTACCAATTTCACTAAATGTGTCATTACGAATTACTTAAGTATGCTGAATTATACTGGGTAGGCAAGATTACGACTATCATAGCTATTTTACAACCAACTACCATGCTTTCAATTGAGTTTTACCAAACCCCAACAGGCTATACACTAAATAACAATCTTCTACCTTAATTCAACACACTTTAACAAGTTGGGTAGTACAAGTAGAAACTCGTACAATTATCTATTGCTAACTCCACTCAAATGCACCTTTGACAAGCATGCAAAGAGATATAAACTAAAACTTAATTTGCAACTTCAATTCATAAGAAGAAAACATGAATTAACAATTGAACCCAGTCTAATTCTACATTTAATTCAGCAATCCATAATACCCATAAGCTAATAAGGCATTTGAACCTATAATCACACCCCTAAGGTATTGGGGTTTTAGCCAATCATAGTAAGATTGAAGAAATAGTTACCAAAAACATTAGCCATTGATTTCCTAAGACTTGAAACAGCAAATACAATCAACTAGAAGTACACCCAATGTTTGATTCTCCAAAAACTCACAAGAATAATTAACCCAACTAACTCTAAGTATTCAACAATGCAATGTACTTTTCTCTCTCAATAAAATGCTCTCTCCCCTAAAAACACTCTTTCTCTCATTTAAAATTTTTTATTTATATTTCTCACAAATTTCCCACAATTTTGAATTTCAGGACCATTCGGCGATGTAAGTCGGGCTCGCCTTCCAACTCGGCGATGCGACGAGGTGCTCAATCTCGCCATTTTTTTCTTCCCTTTTGTACATGTTTTCTCCTGATACTTTAGGCGGAGTTCATCGGGCTCGCCTTTTCAACTCGGCGATGCACTGATCGGTTCTTTAGCTCGCCGTTTGGCCATTAATCCTCTCCTTGACTACTTGAACTTTAGGCGATGAGAATGTCCACTCGGAGTGTCGCCGAGTTCCTTTTTGTGAGGTCTAGCTTCCTTTTTCCTTCCATTTTGCAACATTACAGCTTCTCTTTGCATTATCTTATCCTTGCCTCATTCCAAGTCCTTCATACTGCACACAAACGATTTAACATTAGTTATAGGTGAAAAAAATAAGCATTAAGGACATTAATTTGTCTCAAACGAAGCTATAAATGAATCAAAACTACCGACTCATCAACATCCCCAGCTTAAACTTTTGCTTGTCCTCAAGTAAAACAAGAGATCAGTGAACTCAATAGGGATGTCTACAAGCAGTGCTGCTTAAGAACTCACATGAAAGTGCACACAAGGATTAATCTAAGATACAAGAATCAAATGTACACCAAAAACATCCAAATCTTACTAGTCATCATCAGTTAAAGTCTAAGCTCACAAGTGCTCACCTAAAACGCAAACTTATGCCCACAAAGATATTTGAATGCCCTTACACAAAAAAGGATTCAACTCTCTTGCCTAAATTCAATTGAAGATCAATATTTCAGAATCAACACAACATTCACACTCTCAAAAGAGAAAGAGTTTGCACAACTTTGCCCATAAGCTTGCCCGAGCTTTCCATCTAACTATCACAAGGTTCATGTAAGGTCAAAAAGGACTTTAGAGGCTTGTAACGGGGCTGGGGTTTAAGGTATGATAAATTTCTTGGCCTAGGCTCTACCTTCGTGAAGTATGGTTCCCAACTCACTTATCCTTCCCTTTCTTTCACAATTTTCAAATTCTCACTTGATCTTTTGCCACTTCGTTGCACTCAAAACATATTGAACACAATCGACACTCAAAAGTACAAGAGAACTGCATTGATTCATTTAGCACATCATCAACATCGGTAAGGAAAGAGAGAAATCAAATTGGAGATGAAAGCCACATCTATAAATCAAAACCAAATCAACAAAAACGAATCCAAGCATACAAACAAACGGGAAAAAACACCACCCCACAAAAAAGATAAAGCAGTGTCCTCAATGTGAATTACAAAAAATAAATACAAAACATAATGATAAGTAGAGTGCGTAAGAGAGTCCCCTGTCCCGCTATGCTGAAAGCGTGTCCTCAGTCTGGGCCTCAGTGCCTCGTTCACTCTACTCAGTTTGTCTGGCCTCACTCGACCCAACCATGGATGTATCCCGGAGAGAAGTGGCAGTGGCAGCCTGGACCATATCATTCTCTAAGTCCTCAAGGTTTGAATAAACCTTTCGATCATGCACTGCTAGATCCTCTTCATCTGTCTCAGGTGTATCAGACATACCATCATCAATGGTTGTCAGAGTAACACCGAAGGTGGCAGGTGGGGGAATATCTACACTCGTACCCTATGGCACATCCACACTACCCCATAAGATGGTGATGTCGGTGGACTTCAGCTCATCCACATCCTTTCTTAGGCCAAAAATATCTACACGTACGGCTATCAGCTCTGCGGAGCTACCCTCTCACCGCTCGCATGCCTCAACTCTAATAGTGAGGGCCTCCAAAGCCTCCTCATGAGCTTTAATAAATCAGCACTGGTCGGCCAACTCTGCTCGAATGGGGCCAAGGGCTACAGCCAATGCTCTCTCGATCATCCCTATAACAACTGCCTCAACCCTAGAAGTTCGAACGTCTGCTAAATGGGCAAGATGCCCCATCTTAATAATCATGGCCTTTGTCAAAGGCCAGGGACGGGGAGCTGGAGGTGGTGTTGGGGCTTTCTTTCAGCTGTCGGCCTCAATCCTCCGGATGTCACAAGACAAGGTAGAAGTAACCTCGACATCGATCTTCTTGTCAAAAGGGACACCGGCCCGCATGCACAATGCGCTAATCAAAATTGGGAACGGTAGGGAGGTGTTCTACTGTTTAGCCCTCATCAGCATCTAACTCTTAATTATCATCCTAAAATTCAAATGCTACCGATCAATAATACAGCCAAGAAGGGCAGCCTACGAATGCCTAAGTACCAACTCATTCTGTGAAGGCATGAGTGTACTACTCAGGAGACCGAAGCAATACCGAGCCACAATGTTGAGGTCCCTCTTCTCAATTATGGCACCCACATCAACCACCGGGGGGATGCAACAGTTATCAACGAAGCCAACCACCCTTTTATAGTCTTCAACTACCCCTTGACAAAGTCAGCCAAGGAGTGTCGGTACCCAAAGGTGCTACCAAGGACTGCATTAATCTCCATTAGGCTACACTTTATTTTCCTCCCGTACACCATCACAAAATAATAGGCTTCATAGACTGCACCAACTTCTTGACACACGGAACTAAAATGACGTAGGCGTCATAGAACTCCCGGACCCAAATTGGTACATAAGGGTCATGGGGCCTGGTGAAGATCTAAAACTGGTCGTAGTGGATTGTATGCCACACTTGGGGGTATCTGTCCACCACCGTATCAGTAGGCAATCTCTTCTCCTCTAGGATTGTACGCCGACCCTCAGCTTTGGAGCGGTTCATCAGTCTTGGAGGATTTACTGGGGCCGGTACCGGAGAGGGAGCAGATATTGTGACAAGAAAAGGAGTAGTAGGAGCCACCAGGGGCTAAAAACTGGTGGTGGCGGCATTGACCCTAGCCAATGGGTCATGTCATCACTTGGACCGCAACTAAGCACGCGTCCGTTTTAAAAGCTCACCAATAGGAGTCCCAGACTCCTCACCCTCAAAACTTCCGGATTCTCTAGATGTGAACTGTATAGATAGTTCTGCACTCTCCGAAGAGGACTCCTCAAGGTCTTGTTGCTTGCCATTCCCCCTTGATTGGGTTGTGGGTTGTTTCGGTTTGCGTGGTTTATCAACTGCAGAGGCAATTTCTATGCCTTTGGCTTTCTTCTTGCGAGGTTTGTGAGCGACAACTTTGCGGCGAGGCATATTTGTCAATCCAAACAAGAAAACACAAAAATCGATAGAGATGAGTTAGCATAGGGTCAAACAGGAAAAGTTGCAGAAATACCCGCCGAACTGGGCAGCGACACGCCGAAGTGATTAGGCAAGCAAAGAGAGGCATCACCGAAAGTAACAAACTTGGCTCAGGCAAAAATCAAGCAAAAAGGGCAATGAAAAATACATTTGGTGAGTCACCGAGTTCACTCGGCGAGCTAAAGAAGATATCGCCGAATATCACTGAACCCACAGTCAACAATTCAACAACAAAAGGGTGATGAGAGGTGCATTAGGTGAGTCACCGATCAGAACGGCGAGCCCGACTTAGCTCGCTGATCTAACTAGAAACATCACCTCTCCCAAAATATTTACGATTATCAACTAACAGCTGAAGATACAACAATTAAAGCTCAAACATCAAAAAATAAACCATACCCATGCTCAATTTCTCCTTTAGGTACTCAGACTTCTCCAAAACCAATTCGAAAACCACAAAATGAAAATATGCCCTTAAGAAAGACGTCACCCAATCAATCATTTGACAAATTCAAGCCATTTGATTGAATTCAGGGCTACTCAGACTTCGCCCAACAATTAACCAACACCCCACAATCAATAAAATCCAATACCCAATCCACAAAGCCCGAAATCACACAAATTTAGCATATTCAGATCCTAAATCATGCAATCAAAGTAATGGGAAGCAATCAAGGCATACAACATAGCATAAAGGCAAGTGCCAAACTAATTTCAAGATGAAATTGATTAAACAAGCTCATGAAAATCGAAACCCAAGAAATCTAACCTCAAGGCTGAAAATACGATGCACAACAATGAAAATGTGGGAACAGGGACACGTCCAAAGCACTCCACTAGCAGCTAAAGGCAACAAAATGTTAATAGAAATGCAAGAGTGTGTGGGTGTGTGAGGAGACGAAGAAAATCTTAAGTGCGATAAAAATTTGAATTTGAAAAGATTAAAAACCCTTCAGTTTGCACCCCAAAAGGCGATGGGATTAAGGTCGCGTTGGTACCAATTCTCACCAAAAATCATAGGAGTCAAGGCTATTGTATATGTCCAGAAGGCGAGCTAGATCGGGCTTGCCCTTTTAACTTGGTGATACGCCGAGTAGGCAGTTTGCTCACCTAATCTTCTAGTGTAGCCCTCAACTGCAACCTTCAAGTTTTGATGGAATTGGGCAATCCTAGGGGCCATTTGGCGATACGCCGATTGCTCCAGCTCCTTGCCTATTAACTAGCACTCGAAATTTCATATGCCAACCTATACACTCAACACACGTTATTCAAAAACACAAATATAAAGCTTGGGTTGCCTCCCAAGAAGCGCCTTATTTAACGTCGTGGCACGACGTGGACATGCTTCAAGCATTGTCCAAGTACACCACATAAATCAATCGCACAACGAGAGTCTCTCCAAAGTAGAGTTTCAGCCTTTGCCCATTAACTTTAAAGAATGATCCATTTTCACCTTGAACTTCAATAGCCCCGTTGTCAAGCACACAATTAACCTTAAAAGGGCCTGACCACTTAGACTTGAGCTTACCTGGAAATAGCCACAAATGAGAATTGTAGAGCAACACACAATCAACGACCCTAAATTATCGATGAAGTATCTTGGCATCATGCCTCCTTTTCATTTTCTCCGTATAAAGAGTAGCACTTTCAAAAACTTGAAGTTGAAATTCTTCCAAAGTATGAAGTTGGTCAACCCGACTCTTGGATGCAATATCACAATTCAAATTTATGGTTTTCAAAGCCCACAAGACTTTATGCTTGAGTTCCACGGGAGATGACATGATTTGCCGAACACCAACTTATATGGCGACATACCAATTGGTGTTTTAAAAGCAGTGCGATAGGCCCATAAAGCATCATCTAACCTTTGTGACCAAGCAGAACGATTTGCGTTCATGGTTTTGGCAAAAATTTCTTTAATTTCCCGGCTAGACACTTCGACACGTCCACTTGTTTGCGGATGGTAAGGGGTGGCAACCTTGTGCTTTACTCCATACTTGCTCAATAGTGATGCGAACAATCGGTTGCAAAAGTGCGAACCTCCATCACTAATAATTGCTCGTGGTGTGCCAAACCTTGTAACAATATACCGCATAAGAAATGTAATGACACTTCTTCCTTTATTGTTGGGTAAAGCCACAACTTCTACCCACTTCGATACATAATCAACGGCCACCAAAATGTATTTTTTTCCCATAAGAACTCACAAAAGGGCCCATAAAATCAATTCCACACACATCAAACAATTCAACTTCAAGAATTGGAGTAAGGGGAAGCTCGTGTCTTCGTGATACTCCTCCTTGCTTTTGACATTGAATACACTTCTGGACAAGGGAATTTGCATTTTGATACATCAATTGCCAATAATAGACACTTTGCAACACCTTGATAGCCATACGTACCCCACTATAGTGCCCATCAACTGGAGTTGCATGGCATGCACCAAGAATAGCATCAACTTCGACCTCCGGTACACATCTCCTAATAATGTCATCTGCACATTCCCGAAAGAGGTAAGGTTCATCCCAAAAATACCTTTCTGCATCAAAAAGAAACCTCTTGCATTGATAGAATGTCTGCCCATCAGGAATAATTCCACAGACTACATATTTGGCGAAATTGGCATACCAAGGAATGGAACCCTTCGAGATCATCATGACCATCTCATCACGCAAAGCATCTTCAATATCCTTGTCACCTGATACAACAACACTTGTTTCGAGTCTCGATGAATGATCAGCCACCTGATTTTCACATTCTTTCTGGTCTTTTACCTCAAAATTGAACTCTTTCAATAACAATACTCATCGAATCAGTCTCAATTTTACATCCTTTTTTGACATTAAGTAGCGTATAGCTGCACGGTCAGTGTGCACCACTACCTTAGTTCCTAATAATTAAGCTAGGAATTTTTAAAAAGTGTACACTACAGCCAATAACTCATGTTCGGTAACAATGTAGTTTCTTTGAGCCACATTCAAGGTCTTGCTCACATAGTAGACTGGGTGGAATAACTTGCCTCTACATTGACCAAGTACAGTACCCAAGGCGACGCCACTAGAATCACACATTAACTCGAATAGGCTACCCCAATCCAGGTAAACAATGACCGGAGCCAACAGAAGTTTCTCCTTTAGACACTCAAAAGCAGTCATACAGGCTTCATTAAACATAAAACCACTATCATTTTCAAGTAGTTTGCAAAAAGGATGAGCTATCTTGGAGGAATCCTTTATAAACCACCGGTAGAAACCCGCATGTCCTAGAAATCTTCCGACACCTTTAACTGAGATAGGGGGTTGTAGCTTGGCAATAACTTCAACCTTTGCTTGATCCACTTGTATAGCTTTTCCTGAAATGTTGTGCCCCAAAACAATCCCTTCTTTCACCATGAAATGACACTTCTCCCAATTAAGTACGAGGTTTGTTTCGACAAATTTCTTTAAGACTCGTCCTAAGTGTTCATGGCATTCTTCAAATGAGTCCCCAACTATGGAAAAATCATCCATAAAAAGCTCCATTGAGTCCTCAACATAATAGCAAAAATAGACAACATACACCTTTGAAACGTTGCCGGTGCATTACACAACCCAAAAGGCATTTGTTTAAATGCAAATGTTCCATAGGGACAGGTGAAAGTAGTTTTGTCTTGATTCTTCGAGGCTATGGATATTTGATTGTAACTAGAGTAACCATCATCCACGCCCCGCTAATCTATCAAGCATCTGGTCCATAAAGGGCATTGGAAAATGATCTTTCTCAACTGCCACATTAAGCTTTTTATAGTCCATGCACACACGCCAACCGGTAACTGGTCGCATTTGCACAAGTTCACCTTTCTCATTCGGGACCACAGACATACCACCCTTCTTTGGGACACATTGAACCGGGCTTACCCACTTCCTATCTGCAATAAGGTAAACCACACTAGCATCTAACCACTTTATGATTTCCTTCTTAACCACATCTTGCATTGGAGGATTCAACCTCCTTTGGTGCTCGACGCTAGGTTTACAATGAACTTCCAACTAAATCTTGTGTGTGCAAATACCGGGAGGAATCCCCACAATATCAGCAATTGTCCATCCGATAGCTTTGATAAATCTTTTTAGCACACTAACAAGTGCTAATACCTTCCCTTCAAATAGATCATCTGCAATGATTACTGGCAAGGTGTTATTAGCCCCCAAAATACATATCTAAGATTAGGAGGAAGAGATTTCAATTAAAGCTTCGGGGATGCTTCAATGGATGGCTTCGCGGGAGGACATTCCCTATTCTTCAAATCAATTTTAAGCTTCAAAGGAGTTTTTAAGTAAGAGCCTAAACCCAATAAAGTAGCCACCACTTCATCATAATCTTTAATATCTTCCCCATCATAATTCAAAAGGACAACAGCCAAAGATTCACAATACGAGAAATTTTACCAGTACTAGCAACCACTTCATCAATCACATCAATAACTTACACCACATGGATCTCATTGGGTTGTTTCATAGACTTACACACATTAAAAGTCACTTCCTCCTCATTAACTCTAAATTTTAAGTCGCCACTCTCCACATCAACCAAAGCTCTTTCGGTAGCCAAGAATGGTCTACCAAGAATAATCGGGATCTCAGCATCCATCTCACAATCAAGAATAATAAAATCCTTTGGAAAAATAAGCTTGTCAACCTTTACCAAAATATCAAAAAGAACACCGATAGGTCGCTTAATAAAATGATCTGCCATGAGAAGTCGCATTGTGATTTACTTAGGCTCACGTAGCCCAAGTTGCTTGAAAATAGCATATGGCATCAAGTTGATACTACCTCCCAAATCACACAATGCTTTGGCAAACTTGAACACCCCAATAGTGCACGGTATCGTGAACGCTCCAGGATCATCTTTCTTAGCAACCACATTTGACATAATAGAGCTACAACTATGGGATACCTCAACCGTTTAAAGTCCATACTTCTCTTTTTCGTGACAAATTCCTTCATAAACTTAGCATACCCTGGCATTTCTAGTAATGCATCCACCAGAGGAAGATTTACAGAGAGACACTTAAAAACAGAGAGAAACTTTTGAAATTTTGCATTGTCATCTCTCTTTTTAAATCTTTGTGGAAAAGGAGGGTTGATTTTAGGCAACGGCTTTTGAGAAACCCGTCTAGACACATTCCCCACCTTAGACGTGGAATTTCCATCAAGAGTAACATCATTAGTTGAATCAACATCTTTGTTGGGAACATCATTGTTCACACTATCCTCAAGACCATCATCATTGCTCACAATAGGTGGAGTTGTGCTCTTTTTACCCTCCTTGACCTCAACCACATTACTATCCAAGGCCTTGCCACTCCGAGTTACGATTGCCATACCACTGAGCATTCTCATTCTTCGGATAAGCAAATGTGTCACTAGGAAGGCCACCATTTGGTCTTTGATGAAATTGGGTGGATATTTAGACCATTTGTGATTCAAGATGTTTAATTGAAGCGGAGTGAGAAGTTACCATTTGATTTATAGAAGAGAAATCAGCCCTCATCTCTTTGAGTACTTTGTCCGAACCTTCCACCTTGTGAAAAATACGAGCAAGCATATCTTCAGTTCTAAAACATTCTGGTTCAGCCCTTGGTTCGGGAACTTTTGGACGATCATATGGAGGCACATACCGATCTCTCTCACTAGCTCTCCAATTTACACCTCGATCACGCCACTCTCGATTGTCTCTCCAACCAACACCTTGTTCTTTGGTCAAACCTTGATTCTCACCCGGCCTTTGATAGCTCATACGAGAACCCACCATTTGATTTGACAAAAAATGGACTTCTTCGTTGTACATGGTTTCAAATGCAGCATCATCCGGGCTCATAACAACTTCATTAACGGCTTTAGAATCAGCACCCATAAAATGCTTTGACAATAAATCCATCTTGGTCATCATCTTAGCCATATTCGCATCACACTCTTGATCTTTCTCAATTTGCTCCTTAGTCTTCTCTTGTGTGCCATGCCCGGCTGATTTTAGTCATATCATCGAGTAACGTTGATGCAATAGGAAACGGTTGTCTCATGATTCCACCTTGAATTAAACGATCAGTGATAGACTTGTTTACCAAATCGAGGCTACAGTAGAAGTATTGCAACATCACATTGTCAGGTAGACCATGAGTAGGGCATTATAGAAGGAATATTTGGAATTTGAGCCATGTCTTATGGATTGGTTCACCATAAACTCTCTTGAAGTTCTGAATACCATCTCTCAACTTCACCATATTCGAAGGAGGAAAGAACCGCTCTAGAAATGCTTCCGTCAGTTCCTCCCAAGAAGTAATTGAATCTCTTGGTAGTTCAGCCAACAACTTCGCTGCCTCTCCAGTTAGAGAGAAGGGAAACAGCCGAAGTCGAATCGACTCTCGAGAGATGTTTCTAAATATGAAAGGGATGCACACATCCAAAAAGTTCTGAAGATGCTCATGGGGATCCTCATGAGCAAGTCCTCCAAAGGAACCTTTGATTTGCAACAACTGAAGCGTGGTTCCGGCCACATGGAAGATAGCATTACCCACATAGGAGGCAAGTGTATGGCTCCAGCACTTCCAACTTGAGCTACATTGAAATCATTCAGATTATCAACATCATCACTCACATGATGCATATCATCTGTCACAACCCGATCCCTCGAGTCATGATGGCGCCTACACCCCCACTAGTTGGCCAGTCAAAACCCTATCCAAAAACTTAACAGTAATGGAACTAAGGGTGGAAACTAACCTCAACTAAGTGGAAACATAAAATGAGAACACATAAGAGAAGGCGAAAACGAAACCAAAACTATACATACAAGACACCTCCAGAGCCTGAAAGTCACAAGTACAGAACTACTAACAAGAGTACAAGTCCCAAAAGTGGACCACAGAAACAAACTGTCTCGAAAGCAAAAGAGAAGTCAAAATATAAATACAGAAGGAGATAGGTAATCCCAGAATGCCATGTGCTCACCCTCGTCTCCTAGATAGATAGCTGCAAGCTCGAACTCAACGCTGAGAACTGGTGCTCGGACCTGCACCACGAAAATAGATGAAGAGTGTAGCATGAGTACCAAAACAACAGGTACCAGTAGGCATCATAGGCTGACTGAGCAAGAAAGGTAAAAACAAGCAGACAAGATAGAATCAAACACAACAGAGGTGAACAAAACAGGAAAATAATAACCGAAAAGCAAAGCTAAGAATATCAAAACTAAACCCAACTGGGCCCCCCATAAGACCCGATAAGCACACTCAAGCACAACCAAACAAGAATCCGAACGGACCCCCCTAAGCATGACAGGTACACATAGAAGCTACACTACGGAACAAGGGAACCCAACTCCAAAAGCCTTGACACCCATGGGCTTCGAACCCAATAAAGATAGCACTTGGGCCTTGAACCCAACCATCAGTCTCAAGCTAGAAATAATGGACTCTAACCGTGTAACATCAGCCTCTGACTGAAAATAACAGACTCGAACGGTAAATAATAAAACCTGGGCCTCGAACCCAAACCGTCAGTCTCACGCTGGAAATAACATACTTTAACCGTGCAACATCAGCCTCGGGCTAGAAATAACGAACTCGAACCATAAGTAATATAACTTGGGCCTCGAACCCAAACCATCAGCCTCAAGCTGGAAATAACAGACTCTAACCGTGTGACATTAGCCTCGGACTGGAAATAACACCTCTCGCTCAATAGTCTCGAACTGGAATAACGAACTCTAACCGTGTAACGTTAGCCGTGAACTGGAGCGGGCAGCCCTCGCTCAACAGTCTCAAGATGGAAATAACGGACTCTAACTGTGTAACGTCAGACTCGGACTAGAGCTAGCCGCCTCGAACCGAATCAAGCCACCACCAACAATCTTAAGACAAGGCAAGACACCGTGGGACTCCACCCCCACAAGGATATCAACCGAAGGCTCCCAGCCTGGCGCAACCCAACCGTCAATCGATGCAATAGCTAAATCTTTCAGCAGCGCCCCCGAATCGCAGAGATAGGAATAGAAATAATAGAAAATCCGAGAAGAAGCCACAACAATGTCTAAACGAAGGCCCATACTATCAGACCCACGTTTGTTATACTAGTCTACAAGGATCTAGTCCATCTGAATCGAGTCGGATACATACTCAAGTCAATCGATGCATGGGACTAAGGCAATACTACTCTAACCTATTCTAAAGGCGGAAAAGAAATCACCACAATCAACAATTACAAGAAAATAACCCAAACCCACGCATGCAACAACAGATAACAACCCAACAGGTAACCCACAACAAATCATCAACAACCCAATTCGACAACCCACACTAAAGCATGATACTAACCCCGAACAGTCCATAAATCAACTATAAATGAAGAAATGAGAGAAGAAGAACAAAAGTACTAGCTAACTAACCCATATTCACACAAGTCGACAAGTAATCAAGCATTCAAGCTCAATCTATGAAGAAGGGAAGTCGTAACTAACTAGAAATCCGATCACGCGCGCTCCAAGTCACTTCGCTGGAGTTTTCCCCTTTTGAACGGCCTCAGACTACTATCACGCTGTCCAAAATAGAGAATCAGTGTCAATACGGTCATTTAGACTCTAAAAACATCAAAATCGGAGACAGACCAATTTTGGAGTCAAAATCAGGAAATGTGGGACCCGCTCTGGATTTTTCAGAATTGACTCTGCGAAGAGGTCCCAAATCCCCCCCCCCGAAATTTTATCCCTAAACAAAACAACCATCCGGGCTCAGATCAGCTCCAAACAGCCAACAACAAGAAACATAAAACTTTACAACTACAAGCCTACGGTAGTAACTTACGCCTCAAATTCATGAAATGGAGGAACACCCAATGCAAATCCAGAAAAGACCCACACTGCAAACGAGAATCTAAACGCCTGGGACTTCGAATCATTGCAAACCGATAAAAGATGAGGGAGATATGAATTTCCAAACTTTTCTCCAAATGTGCCTCGACCTCACCTTTATAAGCACTGCCACCCGCTGACTTTCGCAAACGCAGCCAAGGCCCCGCGAACGCAGAGGGAAGAGAAACACTACTCCGCAAATGCAGAGAAAAGGAACTCAGACCTCCATGAATGCGAAACCCTATCTATGAACGCAGAGAGAAGACTCCCCTAGGCTTCCAAGACCTCTTCGAACGTGGAGAAGAATACCTCAGACCTACGCAAACGCACAGCCTCAACCGCGAATGCGGAGGAGACAAGCCCACACCTTCGCGAATGCGGAGCACATTTGGTGAACGCGGAGCGCATTTCGCGAACGCGGAGAAGAAATGGGTCTGCAGATATCAGTTGTGCACCAGCTGAGTTTTGGGCTTTTCTAAAACTCCGATGGTGTGCTCGGGATTCGTTCGAAACCCCGTGCATGCAAACGAGATATGCTACCCCATCAAATTCGATGTTCTGTAATTAATCGCACAGTCAAAATTTTCATACGAGATCTTTTCGACAAAAAGTGGGTGCCACACCCAATGGGCCATTTTAGCAAAATTCTATCGGACGCCTAGAAATTTGATCGGACGTTCTTGAAGGGTCATTCTAGAGAAAACTAGGCATTCCAGAACAAACCACGCTTACAAAATGTTCATCCGAGTGCGTTTACCAAGAATGTTGACCAAAGTCAACTTTAAGCTGAATTTTGAAGGTTAAAGTGTTAACTGACCCCAAAATCAAACCGGAAGCCCCGGGACACAGGCCAACAATGCCTCTAGCCTAATTTGGCCATGCTAGAGCTGATGGAACCGTCAGAATTCCCATCTGAGGTTGTTTACCTGAAGTTATCATCGAAATCAACTTTTCAAGGTTCAAAAGCTCCTGAACAACATAACAAGCATAAAAACCAAACGAACAACCAAGCGACAAAACCTACAATGCCAGCAAGTCAGAAATGACTTGGGGTCGCTGCAGGAATTTTCTAACCGACAGAAAAGAGACAAACACGCAAATGACCTGAAGGGTAATTACAACATCCACTACTAAAAGGACTTTTGTCCGCGAAAGTAAGAGTCAAGAAGTACCTGAGGGCTCAAATAAGCTGGGGAACTACTCCCGCATCTCTCACTTGGTCTCCCAAGTAGCCTCCTCAACTGGACAGTGCCTCCGACGGACCTTAACTACAGGAATGGCTCTCGACCTCAACTGCCTCACATCTCTAGCTAAAATAGCAACTTGCTCCTCAATATAGGCCAGAAGATCATCCAACTCAATGGCATCATACTGGAGTACATGAGACTCATCTGGAACATACCAACGCTGCATCGAAACATGGAAAACTTGATGAATAGCTGATAATGCTGGAGGCAAAGCAAACTCATAGGCCACCTCACCAACTGCCCTTAAAAGGCCCAATATACCTGGGGCTAAGCTTGCCCCACCTCCTGAATCTCATCACGCCCTTCATGGGCGATACTCGGAGGAATACTCTGTCTTCCACAACAAATTTTAACAGTCGACGCCTGTAATCTGCATAACTCTGTTGTTTACTCTGAGCCGTCCTGAGCCTATCCTAAATCAACCTCACATACTACAAGGTCTCCTGAAACAGATTTGTACATCTCGGCCTAGTCTCTGTAGTCTCGAACCAACCAACTGGATTGCGACAACACCTAACATATAAGGCCTCAAATGGGGTCATCTGAATGTTTGAATGGTAGTTGTTGTTGTACGCAAACTTCACCAAATGCAAGAACTGGTCCCACTGGCCTCAAAAATCCATAACACAGGGCCGCAGCATATCCTCAAGAACCTGAATAGTATGCTCCGACTGGCCATCGGTCTGTCGGTGAAAATTTGTGCTAAGATCAACACGGGTGTCCTTCTCCTCCTGGAGTACTCTCCAAAAGCTAGAAGTGAACTGTGAACCCCAGTCTGAAATGATAGATACAGGCACTTCATGCAGACACTACCTCCCGAATGTAGATACGGGCTATCCTCTCAGCACTGAAGGAAGAATGAACAGGAAGGAAGTGTGCTGACTTGGTCAATCGATCCACGATGACCCTAATTTGTCAACACCTCTAGAAGTCCGTGGAAACCCCACAACAAAGTCCATGGTGATGCGCTCCCACTTCTACTCAGGAATGGGCAACCACTGCAACTCTCCACCAGGCCTCAAATGCTCGGACTTCACCTGCTGGCAACACAAGCAACAGGACACATAGTCTGAGATGTCCCACCTCATACCGCTCCACCAGTAGTGCAGCCTCAAATCACGATACATCTTAACTGTGCCCGGATGGATAGAATATCTGAAATCATGGCCCTCGCTAAGGATTAGTTGGATCAAATCACCCACTCTCGAAACACACAGACGGCCAGCAAACCTCAAAACCCCATCTGAGTCTAGGGTAACCTGTTCGGCATCACTTGCCAAAACCCTACCTCTGAGTTCCTCCAATGCCTCATCCTCAAACTGACGACTACAGATCTAATCAAGTAGAGATGACTGAACCCCCACATAAGCTAACACCCTACTGGAATCTGAAACATCAAGCTTGATCATCTAATTTGCTAAAGACTGAGTGTTCATAGCCAAGGGTCTCTCCGAAACAAATAGGAAGGCTAGACTACCCATACTCCTTGCCCTTTGACTCAAGGAATCCGCCACAAAATTCACCTTGCCCGGGTGGTAGAGAATAGAGAGATTGTAGTCCCTAAGGAGCTCGATCCAATGGCGCTGCCTCGAATTAAGATCCCTCTAGCTCATATTATACTAAAGGCTCTGGTGATCGATGTAGATCTCACAATGGAGTCCATAAAGGTAATGCCTCAAGATCTTAAGCGAAAAAACTACCGCTGCAAACTCCAGATTATGAGTGGAGTAGTTGCGCTCATGTAAATTAAGTTGCCTCGATGCATAAGCAATAACCCGACCCTGCTGTATCAGAACACAACCCAAACCAATGCTAGATGTGTCATAATAAACCGTGAAGCCCTAGCCTTCAACAAGAAGAGTCAATATAGGAGTGGTGGTAAGCAACTCCTTGAGTCTCAGAAAGCTCCTCTCACACTCCACTGACCACAAAAAGAGAACATCCTGGCAAGTCAACCGAGTCAGAGGTGCTGCTATAGTGGAGAATCCCTCGACAAAGCACATGTAGTACCCTGCCAATCCGACGAAGCTCCGGTCCTCAATCACAGATGTAGGCCTAGCCCAATCACAGATAACCTCAATCTTCACCGGATCTACCATAATGCCATAAGTGGACACCACATGCCCCAAGAATGCTACAGACTCAAGCCAGAACTCACACTTTTTGAACTTCGCATAAAGCCGATGATCTTTCAAAGTCTGGAGCACTATCGTGAGATACAGCTCATGCTCACCATGGATCCACGAGTATTCCAAGATATCATCAATAAAGACTATGATGAAAGAGTCCAGATATAGCCTGAATACAAGAGTCATCAAGTCCATGAAAATGGCAGGGGCATTAGTCAATCCAAAAGACATCACTAGGAACTCATATTGGTCGTAACGAGTCCTAAATATTGTCTTACGGATGTCTGCTGCTCTAACCTTAACTAATTGTAGCCAGATATCAAGTCAATCTTTGAAAACACTGCAGCACCCTGAAGTTGGTCAACCTTTGAGATCTGTAATGAAGCCTGGAACGGCCGACTAGGCTGACCTAGCTGGAACCTCTGATGTCCCTGATCTCGGGCATCCCTCAGCCTATGACGGGTCCCGCCGTGGCTATCATGTGGTCTGGCCCTCTTGCTTCAGCCCCCGTGGGCCTCACGATGGAGCTGCTCAATGGTGCGGGTATGGTCCACAACATCCAGAAAAGAACGGCCCGCAGATAACATAGACTGCGACTCAATCCTCAACTACAGCCTCAAACCCCTTACAAAACATCAAATCCGCACCTCCAACCTAGGCAGAATCATGGTGGCATGACGGGACAACTCAAGAAATCTTGCCTCATACTCAGATACTGTCATGGAGCCTTGCTCCAACCTCGAGAACTCATCATAAAGTAGATCCCTAACGCTCTTTGGAATAAATCTGACCTGAAAAGCCTTTGAAAACTCCATCCACAATACAAGTGGAGATCCAGCTGGCCTGGTCTCGATAAAAGAACACCACCACTGTCTGGCTGGTCTGTCTAGCTGATATGTCGTGAAGTCTGCTCCCCTCGACCCCACTAGGCCCAATGTCCGCAATCGCTCCCAGCAAGTAGTGATAAACTCTTGGGCGTCCTCCCTTAAATCCCCTGAAAACCTCGGCGATGAGAGCCTGAGAAACATCCCGAGCATCTTCTACTCTCAGAGTTCCATAACCCTATCCAAAGGGTCTGGCTGGACCGCGGCTGGTGCTTGCAGCTGCTGTGCTGGAACCAGCTCTAGGACAGGTGCTGGGGCCGGCTGCTACTGCTGTATACCCCCGATAGCAGTGAGGATATGGGAAACCATGCCCTGAAGATCAGGGGCGGCAACTGGTGCGGGCGGTGGCTGGGCTGGTCCTTGCCCCACCGGTTGAGGAGGAATCTGCTCTCTACGAGGCTCCGACTCTGGAGTCCTCGCTCAATCGCGGCCTGCTGCAATAGCACCTCCTCAACCTCTAGGTCGATCTCTACTACACGTGCGAACCATCCTGCAACAGAGTGGAACAAGTGAGATTTCATGAAACCAATCAGACAACGACGCACGAAGAGGAATCAAAACAAAAAAACTTGCTACGGACACCCTATAGCCTCCCGAGGATAAGTCACGGACATCTGCATGTCAATTCGTAGGACTTTATTAGATGTTAGCCCTTTATAGTGAGACCAACGAACCTAGGGCTCTGATACAAACTTTTCACGACCCGATCTCTTGAGTCATAATGGCGCCTACCACCCCACCAGTAGGCCAGCAAAAATCCTATCCCGGAACTTAACAATAATGGAACTATGGGTTGAAACTAACCTCAGCTAAGCAAGAACATAAAATGAGAACACACAATAGAAGGCGGAAACGAAACAAAAACTGTATATACAAGACACCTCCAAGAACCTGGAAGTCACAAGTACAGGACTACTAACAAGAGTACAAGTCCCAAAAGTGGACCACAGAAACAAACTGTCTCGAAAGCAATAGACAAGTCAAAATATAAATACAGAAGGAGACAGGTAATCCCAGAATGTCATGTGCTCACCCTCGTCTCCTAGACAGATAGTTGTAGGCTCGAACTCAACACTGAGAACTAGTGCTCAGACATGCATCACGAAAACAGATGCATAGTGTAGCATGAGTACCAAAACAACAGGTACCATGTAGGCATCATAGGCCGACTGAGCAAGAAAGATAAAAACAAGCAGACAATATAGAATCAAACACAACAGAGGTCAACAGAACAGGAAAAGAATAACTAGAAAGCAAAGCTAAGAATATCACAAGTAAACCCAACTGGGCCCCCATAAGACCAGCTAGGCACACTCAAGCATACAAGAGCCCGAACGGACCCCCATAAGCAAGAAAAGTACACAGAGAAGCTACGCTACGGAACAAGGGAACCCGACTCCAAAAGCCTTGACATCCATGAGTCTCGAACCCAATAAAGATAGCACCTGGGCCTTGAACCTAACCATCAGTCTCAAGCTTAAAATAAGGAACTCTAACCGTGTAACATCAGCCTCGGACTGGATATAATGGACTCAAATCATAAATAATAGAACCTGGCCCTCGAACCCAAACAATCAGTCTCAAGCTGGAAATAATGGACTATAACCGTGTAACTTCAGCCTCGGACTGGAAATAATGAACTCGAATCGTAAATAATAGAACCTGGGCCTCGAACCCAAACCATCAGTCTCAAGCTGGAAATAACTTACTCCAACCATGTGATATCAGCCTCAGACAGGAAATAACACCTCTCGCTCAACAGTCTCGAGCTCGAAATAACTAACTCTAACCGTGTAACGTCAGCCTCGGACAGGAGTTGGCATCCCTCGCTCAACAATCTCAAGCTAGAAATAATAGACTCTAACCGTGTAACATCAGACTCGGACTGGAGCTAGCCACCTTGAACCGAATCAATCCACCACCAACCATCTCAACACAAGGCTGGACACCGCGGGACGCTGCCCTCTCAAGGATATCAACCGAAGGCTCCCAGCCTGGCACAACCCTACCGTGAATCGACGCAATAGCTAAATCTTCTGGCAGCACCCCCGAATCGTAGAGTTAGGAAGAGAAAGAATAGAAAATCTGAGAAAAATCCACGAAAACACCTAAACTAAGGCCCATACTATCAAACACACGTCAGCTGCTCTAGTCTACAGGGATCTAGTCCATCAATATCGACGTCAGATACATACTCAAGTCAATCAGATGCATGGGACTAAGTCAATACTACCCTAACCTATTCTAAGGTTAGAAAATAAATCATTGCAATCAACAATTACAAAAAAAATCTCGAACCCACGCATACAACAATAGATAACCACCCAACAGGTAACCCATAACAAATCATCAACAACCCACACTAAAGCATGATACTAACCCCAAAAATTCCAGAAATCAAGGATAAAAGAAAAAATCAGAGAAGAAGAAAAAAAGTACTAGCTAACCAACCTAGATTCACACAAGTTGACAAGTAATCACGCATTCAAGCTCAATCTACGAAGAAGGGAAGCCGTAACCTACCAAGTGGCTGATCACGCGCGCTCCAAGTCACTCCGCTGGAGCTTTCCCCTTCCAAACGGCCTCAGACTGCTGGCACGCTGTCAAAAATAGAGTCACAGCGTCAATACGGTCGCGTAAACACTAATAACATAAAAATCGGAGACAGACCAATTATGAAGTCAAAATTGGGAAATGTGGGACTCACTCTAGATTTTCTTGAATTGACACTTTGAAGAGGTCCAAAATCCTCCCCCGAACTTGTATCAAAAAATGGAACACCCATCGGGGATCGGATCAGCTCCAAACAGCCAACAACAAGAAACACAAAACTTTACAACTACAAGCCTAGGGTAGCAACTTACACCTCAAATTCACAAAAATCAAGGAACACCCACTACAAACCGAGCCAAGACCCACACTGCCAACATGAATCTGAACGCCTGGGACTTTGATTCACCGAAAACCAATAAAAGATGAGGGAGATATGAATTTCCAAACTTTTCTCCAAATGAGCCTCGACCTCACCTTTATAAGCACTGCCACCCGCTGACCTCTGCGAACGTGGCTAGGGCCCCGCGAAAGCAGTGGGATGACAAACACTAATCTGTGAACACGGCCAGGGGCTTGCGAACGTAGAGAGAAGGGACTCAGACCTTCGTAAATGTGGAACCCTATCTGCGAACGTGGAACCCTATCCACGAACGCGGAGAGAAGACTCCCCTAGGCTTTCCAAACATCCGCGAACGCAAAAACGAATACCTCAGACGTCCGCGAATGCGGAGCCTCACCTGTGAACGCGGAGAAGACAGGCCCACACCTCCGCAAATGCGGAGCCAATTCCACAAATGCGGAGAAGGAATGGGTTTGCAGATATCAGTTATGCACCAGCTGAGTTGTGGGCTTTCCCAAAACTCCGACGGTGTCCTGAAGATTCTTTCGGAACCCCATGCATGCAAACGAGATATGCTACCCCATCAAACTCGACGTTTTGAACTCAATGGCGCAGTCAAAACTTCTATGTGAGGTCATTGCAACGAAAAGTGGGTCCCACACCCAATAGGCCATTTTATCAAAATTCTATCGGAGGTCTCGGAATTTGATTGAAAGCTCCCGAAAGTTCTCGAAGGGTCATTCCAAACCAAACTCGGCATTCCAGAACTAACAGCACAGACGAAATTTTCATCCGAACGTGTTTGCCAAGAATGTTTACCAAAGTCAACTTTAAGCTAAATTTCGTAGGCTAAAAAGTTAACTGGACCCAAAATCACACCGGAAGCCCCAGGACTCAGGCCACATTGGTTCTAGCCTAATTTGGTCGCTCCGGAGTTGATTGAACCATCAAAATTCCCATCTGAACTCATTTACCTGAAGTTATGACCTAAATAAACTTTTCAAGGTTCAAAAGCTCCCAAATAGGATAACAGGCATAAAAACCAAACGAACGATCAGGTGACCGAACCTATAGTGCCAGCAAGTCATAAATGACATGGGGTGGCTACAGGAATGTTCTAACCGATAGAAAAGTGGCACAAACACGCAAATGACCTGAAGGGTCATTACATCATTATTCTGACAAACAACACTATCAGCGGCACTCATGTTATCACCTGTTGAAAATAAGCAACGAAAAGTCTAATAAGTAAATTCGACTACAATACTAAAATATATCGATACAAGAATTCTAAATGCCATTCCCCGGCAGCGGCGCCATTTTTGATAACGCTCAACTACACCTATAACGATTTAAGATGTAGGCGGTCGCTAGCAATATAAGCCAAACGAAGAGTTGAGGTCGATCCCACGACTAATGGAACTGAATATAGAATTCAAATATGAACTACTAAAGTGATCTAGCTATTTGTAGATGCAAACAAGTGAATCGGTACATATTGTAAATCTTTGAAATTTCAATTATCAAATAAAAAGGGTTCTGAATGATTAAAATCAACAAACATGAATCAAAGAGGGATTTAACCTATGCAAATTGGGACATTAGGGATATGTGAGTGTTCAACTACCTATTTCACTAATTGGGTCATTACGAATTGCTTAAGTATGCTGAATTATATTGGGTAGGCAAGATTACGACTATGATAGATAAATTACAACCAACTACCATGCTTTCAATTGAGTTTTACCAAACCCCAACAGGTTATACACTAAGAACACAATCTTCTACCTTAATTCAACCCACTTTAACAAGCTGGGTAGCACAAGTAAAAACTCGTACAGTTATCAATTGCTAACTCCACTCAAATGCACCTTTGACAAACATACAAAGAGATATAAACTAGAACTGAATTTGCAACTTCAATTCATAAGAAGAAAACATGAATTAACAATTGAACCCATTCTAATTCAATATTTAATTTAGTAATCCATAAGATCCATAAGCTAATTAGGGATTTGAACACATAATCACACCCCTAAGGTATTGGGGTTTTAGCCAATCATAGTGAGATTGAAGAAATAGTTACCAAAAACATTAGCTATTGATTTCCCAACTCTTCAAACAACTAATACAATCAACTAGAAGTACACCCAATGTTTGATTCTCCAAAAACTCACAAGAATAATTCACCCAATTAACTCTAAGTATTCAACAATGCAATGTACTTTTCTCTCTCAATAAAATGCTCTCTCCCCCCAATACTCTCTTTCTCCTATTTAAAAATTTCTATTTATACTTCTCACAAAAATTTCACGATTTTGAATTTCAGGACCATTCGGGGACGTAAGTTGGGCTCACCTTCCAACTGGGTGATACACCGAGTTGCTCAATCTCACCTTTTATCTCTTGACTTGTGTATAGTTTTGCTCCTGGAACTTTAGGCGGAGTTCATCGGGCTCACCTTTTCAACTCAGCAATGCACCGATCGGTTCTTTAGCTCTCCATTTGGCCTTTAATCCTCTCCTTGACTGCTGGAACTTTAGACGATGAGAATGTCCACTCGGCGACTCCTTTTTGCGAGTTCCAACTTCCTCTTTCCTTCTGTTTTGCAACTTTACAGCTTCTCTTTGTATTATCTTGTCCTTGCCTCATTCCATGTCCTTCATGCTGCACACAAACGCCTTAATATAAGTTATAGGTGCAAAGATAGGCATTAAGGACACTAAATTGGCACAAACAAAGCTATAAATGAGTCAAAACTACCTACTCATTAGTTCTCTCAGCTTATTTCCTAACCCTTTTCTTTGACTTCTATAAATGAAATAGCATTGTTTAACATATGATTCTCACACTTTCATGCTATTGTGATTTTCAGATTTCTACAAAGTGAAGAATGGTACAAGAATTTTGTTTTGAAGAGGAAGTTATGGTTGAGTATTACCATCATCCCATTGTCTCTCTCCGGGCACAAGAGATTGCTATTCTTATTTGATTAAGAAGAAGCTGCTCCTGGAGAGAGGCATTGCACTTGACAAAGTTGAAGAGATGCTTTCAAACTTCTATCAATGGTTTGAAACTTCTTGTTGGATATGCTTTGCGCCCGAACTATGCAAGACCAATGACCAATGGGTGAGGGAGTTCTATGCTAACCTCATGGAAAATGATATGTCGACAAGGTTGATAACCATTTTAGGCAAGGTTGTCAATTATGGGCGGGAAGTGATCAATGCCACCTATGGGCTGCTAGACAATTATATTGAGGCCTTCATTGCAAAAGATTGTGAGTCAGGTGCTTATCTAGTATCGAAACTATGCCATGTAAAAATGTCCCATAGGCCATCACAAAGGTCGAGATCCTAAGATCAGATTTGACGGCCGAAGGGAGAACAAGGATATCCATTGTATGCAGCCGCATCTCCCAAAGTGGGAACATTATCAACATTCCGGGGTTGCGGGAACAAATAGTCTCATGTTTACATTATGATGTCCTAGTCAATGTGGGCCATTTGATCCTGAATTGTTCCAAAAGTTCGAGCTTCATGATAGCCTCTCGCTTATGATCCCTTCTTGGATCACGGAGTAATGCAAATTGGCTGAAGTAGAGGTGCTTCTAGGTGAAACTCGGATGGAACCAAAACATCAAATCCTTCCCATTAAGATTCGTGGTGAGGGCACAGTTGGGAAAAGCAAGAAGAGGAAAGTTGACTCTAGAAAGTCCGTGCATGCAGAGGAGGATTCTCTGATACCTCCGATTTTTGAGCCTCTTAAGTCATTAGCAAGTAAGTTCAAAATTAAGAAGAAAATTATGACGAAGCTACCTCAAGGGCTGGGTGTGTCATCTTCTGTGCTAGTATCATATGTGCCCCAATATGAGTTTCATGACTACATTAGATATCAAAGGACGCAAGAAGCTCATATTGCTAGTTTGGAGAAGGCATATGCTGGTTTATCTAAGTTGCATGGTGAGTTAAGTATCTCGCATAGCAAAATGAAAAAGAGGGAGAAAGAGTGAGATAAGTTCTTAACACGAATGTTGAAAGGGTTCAAAGGCCTTTGGAAGGTGTTGAAGGAAAATGTGTCACTCCCGACTATGAGGCTGGAGGAAAATGGAGATGAGGCAGCTGCATTGTGCGATGACGGTGGAGCTGAGAATAGAAAGGCCACCAAGAGTGATTGAGATGATTGAAGCAGCCTAGCGAGCCCTTCATATTCTTTTTATGATTTTCATAGTTGTGTTGTGAGGACTCAAGTCATTTTTTTTTTGGGGGTGCACACTTTTGGGTTGTTTCTTTTTTTTGATTGACCTTTTGGATTCATATTTTTGATGCTTTTGTTTACTGTGTGGATAGGTCTTTTTTAATATAATTTTCTTTTATTACATTAGTATTTTTTGTTAGTTTCTTTTGTAGTAATAAATCATGATGGTAGTGTTTCATTCTTTTATGCCTTCAAGCAAGGGAAGTCCGACTACCTGTAGCTTGTGAGTTTGGAAGCCCTTGAGGAAACTCAACGAAAAGTCTTGAATTTTCACCATGATAGGATTGGGTGACAACATTCTTATGGGAAATTCATTGTTTTTTTTAGTGTCGATGTCATTGGGGTGTATTGATGTGAGGCTGTGACTTGTTTGGTACTAATAGACATACTCAAGCCTTGTGAGGCGTAAATGAGTACCCCTACAATTTTTTGTGAAAACTGATGGAAGTAAATGATTTTGTGACAATGTTTTGACTATCTTTGTGACTCCAACTCACTAGGTGGTAAATGTGAAAAATTACTCTTTTGTTCTTCACTAGGAAGTAAAATTGATCAATCTTGAATAGTTTACATGCCATATGTTTTGAATGTTGAAAAAAATTCCTTGTGTTCACATGTGTTTACTAGAACCTCCTTGGTTGGTCTTGAGTTGTTGGTATTGATTTAATTTTGTTGAACAAATGATCTTAGATTTTCTTTGATTGTTCTTGAAGTCCACTTGACCTAAAAATCCCACCTTTGCACTAAAAATATCCTTAGTTGTCCCCTTTGAGCCTAATAATTTTTATTAGCAACCACATTACAAGGCTTATCTCTTTTTGAAAAAGTAACCCTCTTTTGAACCCTTCCCTCCTTGAACTTGAAGTTGTGAAAGTTGAGGCTAAAATCCTAAGTTGGGGGCGTTATGGGAAACTCATTGAAGGGATGTTTATCACATGAGGGCTTGATAAAATTTAAAAAGTGAGAGAAATTGAAAATTGGAGGAAAAGTCTTAAAGAAAGAAAAAGCTTTAAAAAATAAAGAAAGAAAGTGAATAAATGAGACTTGAATCCTCCAAATGTTGAAAATGGTTGCATGTGGCTAGATTAAAAATAAGAAAATGAAAATGAAAAAATGATGTTATATGTTCATTGAGTTTGAAAAGTGAAGAAAAGTGAAAAAGTTGGAATGATGAGTTGTTGTGTAGTGTTCAGGTAGGGCATAGTCACTTGTACCTAAATGATATCCTAGACTTCCCTAAGCCTTCATTACAAGCTTAACAAAGTCTTTTGAGATCTCCGACCAAATGACGTTGAGTTAATGTTTATTGAAAATATGGGCAAGCCTATGGTGTGTCATTTGTGTGCTTAAGATGTTTCTTTGTGAGTGTGAGTGTTTGCATCTTTTTTACCTTGTCTTTTGAATACTTATGTGTACATTTTTGGGACATATTCTTTCTTCTGAGGGCATTAAGACTAGAATGGATTGGTGAAGTTGATATATTCTGAAATCGAGTCAAGGGAAGTCGCTTAGTTGACTAGTAATTGGTTGTCACTTCTTGAGAATTATTGTTCTCACTTGATTGTTCTTGGAAATACATTATGTTTTGAAATTGTTCTTGAATTTGAAGGTGTTGCTTGAATTGAAAATCTATAGCCTGATTGCTAATTATTAGTACTAACCAGAATTTGAAGGGGTTGCTTGAATTGAAAATCTATGGCTTGATTGCTAATTATTAGTACCAACCAAAGCCATGACCATGATCTTTAGTTTAAATAGAAGTGTATTATGCTTAAATTGAGTGATGCTTGTGGTTTGATGTTGTGTTGCTTGATGACAAGCAATGTTTTTATATTGAAGGTGTTGATGAGTGGTGAATTTCAACTCATTTACAGTATTTTCTTATGATTTTTTGCACTCAAGTGTAGAAGGACGCTAATTATCCATTAAAATTGTGTTGATTTAATGTATTTGTCGCTGGGAAGGAAAATTATGGACAAAAGTGAAAAATGAGATGAACCCAGAAGATTTTGAGCCTGTCACAACCCAGTGTAGCCCCTAGATGTAACACGGCGTACAAGACCCCGAGAGGCCTCATACAAGCCCTTAGCATACATAACATACAAGATATAGAGAAATAAGAGTTCAAAAGAGCATTTCATATCAAAATTTTACTCAAAACAACGGAAGTCTACAACTCATGTCTCAAAGCCCTCTAATATCATAGAATACGAGTAAAAGTGATAGGGACGCAGCCCAATTCAATATTCGACATAAGGAAAGAATCAAAGTAAAATCCGACAGGGCTATGTCCTCGGGTGGATGAGGACTCACCAAGTCTTCTTCTCAACTCTAAGTCAAAGCTCTAGCCACGAGTAGGAGAATTGCCAAGTCCTACACCAAGGAAGTTGATGCAGGCAAAAGTATGTGTTAGCACAATTAAGTACTAAGTATGATAGCAATGCATATAAACACATACATCATGCTAGAGATAGAGACATGTAATGGCCAAGCTAAAAACATGATAAACATGAGAAACATGAAACATGAAACATAAAGCATATATCAAGGCCAAAGCAAGCTAAATCATCTTTCCTTCTTTTCTTTACTTCATCATGAGAACACTTATTCATTAACTTGTGGGGAATAGCCTTAACCGACATGTAAGACCATGTGAGCTATCAACACGGAATCCGATGTCTACCCCACACCGAAAAGGGGTGTCCTACTTGCCAAGGTAAGACCATGAACTTCTTAGCTTATGTGGATCCACTAGCTAATGTCTACTTAAAGACAACATCCTATGGTGGCAACATAGTTTATGGGATAGAGATTGCTTTAGGAGACTCGGCGTCAACTAACGGGAGAGTTCCATCTAGAAAACCCGGCCTCTACTAATGGGAGGGCTTCAATCTCAATTTCCACTCAGTGCTAAGCATAATTCCCACGGATTAGTCATTAACATATTTATATCATCATACATGAAAAGGTACTACTAGGGTTACCAATTCAAGCTAAAATCATGCTATAGATATTCATCTTTCATGGAGCTTGTCCAAGCTTACATCATTAGAATAGCTCCTTAAGAACATGGGTAATCGCCTCTTTGTTCTTCTTTTATCATAATGGGAGAATTACGTGAGAAAACCTTTCACTACTCGACCATAGCATCATCATATCATAACTTTGGCACTTTACTCTCAAAGCACCCTTAATTCATCATGCTCATATTTCATAGTTCATAGAGTTCATATGGGTTCATGCAAGTTCAACTCATATCATGCAACTCAATGCAAGCTCATGCTTAGAAAGCCATAATTAAGAGAATTTACCCATACTTGAAGGAACTCACATTATAGAGGAAAATCATGCTTTTGACTTGACCATGCTTAATTCATAAGATTATTCTCCATTCATTCATAATTCATTCTTGATTTCATAGAGAATTCATAAACTTCATCAAACCATAATTCAACCCAACAATCAAAGCATAGATTATCAAATTGGGGAGAATTAGCTTGGGATCATGGGGGTTCATGCAATCTTTACATCAAATCATGTAATTCACGCTAATTCGTGCACTAAGTTACTTTATCATGCTAAATCGTGCACTAGGAATCATAAAATCAATAATTGGAATCATAATTGAAGAATCCACAATGATTGATCACAAACCCTAATTCAATTGGGTTAGAGTAAACCTTTGAAAATCATGAAGAAGAGGAAGGGCCCATTGGAGGAAAAGACTCCTAATGGTGAACACTATCATACCTCAAAGCAATCCACAAGAAATTGGAGAAGATTGAAGGTCTTCAATGGAGGATTCAAGCTCCTTCTTCTTCCTTAAGAGTTGAGAGAGTTTCTTTTTAGAGAGAGAAATATTTGAGAGAGGAGAGTTTTGGAATAACTTAGAATGAAAGGAATTAGGCTTAGAAAGTATTTATAGGTCTAAGATTAAAGGTATAACCGACTTAGGTTAATAGGTAATCAATTAGGAAAAAGACCAAAAAGCACCTTAATTAAAAATTGTCGGGACCAATCGACGGACATGATCTACGGTCCGTACATCAATTGATGGACCGTCTTGTTCTTCCGTCAATTGATTCAGAAAGTTCATTTTGGGCTGAAAATTTGGCCAAGTCTGGAAGGCATCTACGGAACCCATCTATGGCCCGTCAACTGGACTACAAACCGCCCTGCTGTTTCGTAGGTCAAGGTTTAGAAACTTGGAAATCCTGAAATTTCATAGTGCCATTGACGGGCCCGTAGGTGGCCTCCGTTAGTCACTGTCTTCAGGTGAGTACTGCATTTTATTTTACTTTTAAAATCTATTGGAAGCTTGGGGTGTTACAATATCTCCCCCTTGGGAACATTCGTCCTCGAATGAGAATCAAGACATCTTGAGAAGGGTAATAGACACGGACTAACAACCCAACCTAGCACACAATCACATAAATGCACATATCCGAGGAGGAAACATCAACTCCAAGCTAAAGAATGATCAACACATCATATCATGAAGACTTTATGCAACTCATACTCAAATGCACATAATCATATAAGACTCTTCATGAACATACACAATCAAGGAATCATGGAAATAAACTATGACACTTGAGACCAAAAGAATGAACCATGAAGATCAAGATACCTCAAGCTAGAGTAGGATCGGAAGGAAAGAGATGAGGATATCCGGACATCATATCGGCCTCGGCCTCCCAAGTAGCACCCTCAACCAATTGATTCCTCCATATAACTTTCACAGAAGCAACTTCCTTGTTTCTTAACTTCCGGACTTGCCAGTCTAAAATCTCAACCGGAACCTCTTCATAAGAAAGACTATCATTTATGCCAAGATTCTCTAATGGCACTATAGTGGTCGGATCACCAACACACTTCTTCAACAATGAGACATGGAAAACCGAATGCAAAGATTCCAAATCATTAGGCAAGTCAAGCTCATAAGCAACCTTACTAACACGTCTCAAAATCTGATATGGGCCTACATAACGGGGATTAAGCTTCCCTTTCTTCCCAAATCTCATTACACCCTTCATGGGTGAGATTTTCAAGTAAACCCAATCATCCACATCGAATTCTAATTCTCTTCTCCTAACATCGGCATAGGACATTTGTCAACTTTGACCCGTTTTCAACCTTTCCCTAATAAGTCGAACTTTCTCCATAGCCTCATGCACCAACTTCGGGCCTATCAAAGCAGCTTCACCAACTTCAAACCAACCTATAGGTGATCTACACCTCCTACCATAGAGAGCCTCAAATGGAGCCATACCAATACTAGAATGGTAGCTATTGTTATAAGCAAACTCAATGAAAGGCAAGTGATCATCCCAAGTACCCTTGAAATCAATTACACAAGCTCTCAACATATCTTCCAAGGTTTGAATAGTACGCTCCGCTTGCCCATCGGTTTGGGGATGTAAGGCCGTACTAAGCTTAACACGAGTACCAAGGCCTTTTTGGAACGACTTCAAAAATTGAGAAGTAAATTGTGCACCACGATCAGAGATAATGGATAACGGCACTCTATGCAGCCTAACCATCTCTCTCAAATACAACTTAGCATAATCCTTCGCCGAATAAGAAGTCTTGACGGGAATGAAATGGGCTAACTTTGTCATTCTATCCACAACAACCCAAATCGAATCATATTGTCGCCTCGTGCGAGGCAAACCCACGATAAAATCCATATTCACATCTTCCCACTTCCAAGTAGGAATACTAATATCTTGGGTCAAACCTCCCGGCCTTTGATGCTCAACTTTCACTTGTTGGCAATTAGGACACTTAGCCACAAATTCCACAATATATTTCTTCATTCCGTCCCACCAATAAATTTCCCGCAAATCACAGTACATTTTGGTAGCTCTTGGGTGGATGGAATATCAAGAACTATGGGCTTCCGATAAAACTTGCTCTCTTAAGCCCTCTACATTGGGAACACACAAACAACCTTGATATTGAAGCACACCATCTCCCCCTTGGGAGAAAACCTCTATGGACTTCTTGAGTACCACTTCCTTTAGTTCAACCAAGTTATGATTAAGACCTTGCTTAGCTCTCACATCACGCACCAAAGAGGATTCGGAACCCTTGTGAACCATAACACCACCTTTAGTAGAATCAACCAATCTAACACCCAATCGAGCCAATCTATGGGCATCGCGAACCAATTCTTTCTTGCCATCCTCAGCATGAGCAACACTACCCATAGATAATCGACTAAGAGCATCCTCCACCACGTTAGCTTTACCGGGGTGATAGAGAACACTCATATCATAGTCTTTTAACAACTCGAGCCACCTTCTTTGGCGGAGATTCAAATCTTTCTATTTAAACTCTTATGATCGGTGAAGACATCTACTTGTACTCCATACAAATAATGTCACCATATTTTCAAAGCAAGCACAACTGCCGGTAATTCCAAGTCATGAGTAGGATAGTTCTTTTCATGCACCTTAAGTTGTCTTGAAGCGTAAGCAACAACTTTCCCATTTTGCATGAGAATACATCCTAGCCCAATTCTCGAGGCATCACAATAAACCACAAAACCATCGGATCCTTCCGGTAGAGTCAATATCGGAGCCGAAGTAAGTCGATCCTTCAACTCTTGAAAACTCTTCTCACATGCTTCGGACCATGCGAATTTAACCTTCTTTTGCGTCAAAGCTGTCAATGGAGAAGCAATGGATGAAAACATTTCAACAAACCTCCTATAATAACCAGCTAAGCCCAAGAAACTACGGATATCCGAAGATGATAAAGGTCTAGGCCAATTCTTAACCGCTTCCGTCTTCTTAGGATCTACCTCTATGCCCTTACCGAAAACAATGTGACCAAGAAAAGCCACGGACCTTAACCAAAACACACATTTACTAAACTTCGCAAAGAGTTGTTCGTCCTTGAGGACTTGCAACACAATCCTCAAATGATTAACATGTTCACCCTCATTCTTTGAGTAGATTAAAATGTCGTCAATAAACACAATCACAAACATGTCAAGGTATTGCCTAAACACTCTATTCATCAAGTCTATAAATGCAGCCGGAGCATATGTCAATCCAAACGGCATTACCAAGAACTCGTAGTGACCATACCTAGTCCGAAAAGCCGTTTTCGGAATATCATCTTCCTTCACCCTTAATTGTTGATAGCCCGAACGAAGGTTGATCTTAGAGAAATAACTAGCCCCTTGAAGTTGATCAAACAAGTCATCTATCCTTGGTAGAGGATACTTATTCTTAATGGTAACCTTGTTCAATTGGCGATAGTCAATACACATACGGAGTGAACCATCTTTCTTCCTTACAAACAAGACCGAAGCACCCCATGGAGAAATACTTGGCCGGATGAATCCCTTATCCAACAAGTCTTTCAACTGCTCTTTTAGTTCCTTAAGTTCCACCGGAGCCATTCTATAAGGAGGAATAGAAATAGGTTGCGTATCTGGGAGAAGGTCAATACCGAAGTCTATTTTCCTTTCGGGAGGAATACTGGGCAAGTCATCGGGAAACACTTCCAGAAACTCATTAACAACGGGGACCGACTCGAGAGTAGGGGTATCAGAATCTATATCCCTCACCTTAACAAGATGGTAAATGCAACCCTTTGAGATTGTCTTTCTAGCTTTTAGATAAGAAACAAATTGACCTCGAAACATAGAATTTCCTCCCTTCCACTCTAGGATAGGCTCATTTGGAAACTGAAACTTGACCACTCGGGTCCTACAATCAATAGAGGCATAACAAGCATGCAGCCAATCCATCCCAAGAATAACATCAAAATCTAGCATATCTAGCTCTACAAGATCAACATGAGTGACTCTATGGGATAAGGAGATGGGACAATCTCGATAAACTCTCTTAGCCATGATAGATTCTCCAATCGGAGTAGAGACACGAAAAGGATCTAGCAACACATCCGAAACAACATCAAACCTCATAGCCACATATGGCGTCACAAAAGACAAGGTAGCACCGGGATCAAGCAAAGCATAAACATCAAAATGGAAAACTCTTAACATAACAGTAACTACATCGAGAGAGCTCTCTTGCTCATGACGAGCCTGAAGTGCATAAAATTGGTTTTGCTTCTGAGCATTCGAACCCAATCCTCTAGGTGGAGCTTGCTTATTCTCTCTTTCCTTGGCCGTGAGAGATGGACAATCCCTCATCTTGTGACCACTCTTTCCAAAATTATAACAACCATCTGTACCGGCTAGACATCTACCTTCATGCTTTTTCCCACACTTGGCACAAGGAGCTAATAAAGAACCACCATTATTCCCTCCTTGAGACTTGGGGTTAGACACCCTAGCATTGTTGGACTTCGGAGGAGCATTGGATGAGCAAGGTTAGAGAACCTTGGTCAAAATCTAGGACGACCATGTCCATCGGACCTTGCATGGGAAAAGTTACATCCTCCGGTCCTAGCCCTCTTGGTCTCCCTAGACTTTTCCTTAAGCTTTTCTTCTTCAATTTGTTCGGCATAAACCATGAGGCGAGAAATATCTATGTCATGCACAAGCATGGCTGTGCAGCACTCTTTCACCAACATACCGGACACTCCCAACACAAATTTGCTCATTCTTGCCCTTGGGTCGGCAACTATGGATGGAGCATATCTAGCAAATTGTGTGAACTTCAATGCATACTCTTTCACACTCATATTTCCTTGTCGAAAGTTGATAAACTCAAGCACATTATCCTCTCTTTTCTCAAGAGGGAAGAACCTATCAAGGAAAGAAACCTTGAATTTCTCCCAATCAAGGGGACCCTCATTAACCGCCATCTCACTCTTCCATTGATTGAACAAAATTTGGGCGACACCCTTGAGTTGATAAGCTGCCAACTCCGCCTTTTCTTCCGGCGTCACACCCATGATCATCAACACCTTGTACACTTCATCAATGAACTCTTGAGGATCGTCCTCAACCTTAGAGCCATGGAATTCCGGAGGATTCATCCTCGTAAAGTCCCTCACTCTTGATGCCGTTGTACCCATATTTGGGTTCACGGGAGCCACAACCTCTTTATTGGCTTGAGCCATCACGGCTTGAGCCAACACTTGTTCCACATTCACTCCCATGTTTCTTCTAGCGTAAGCTCTTCGGGTCGCCATATCCTGAAACGCGTAGGATAGGGATTAAGAGAGAGATATATAGAGTTAAACTCTATGGCACGACTTACGAGTAATGAATGAAGTGGAATTTCTTAAACGTCTTATAGACTCTCATTCATAAATGTGGCGCGCTTCACACTCATGAACAAGACTCTACTTGATGCGGCTTATGAGACATCCTAGGATCTTTCTAAAACTTGACTCTGATACCAAGTTTGTCACGACCCAGGGTAAACCCTAGATGTAACACGGCGTACAAGACCCCGGGAGGCCTCATACAAGCCCTTAGCGTATATAACATACAAGATATAGAGAAATAAGAGTTCAAAAGAGCATTTCATATCAATACTTTGCTCAAAACAACGGAAGTCTACAACTCATGTCTCAAAGCCTTCTAATATCATAGAATATGAGTACAAGTGATAGGGACGACATAAGGAAAGACATCAAAGTAAAATCCGATAGGGCTATGTCCTCGGGTGGATGAGGACTCACCAAGTCTTCTTCTCAACTCTAAGTCAAAGCTCTAGCCACGAGTAGGAGAACTGCCACGTCCTACACCAAGGAAGTTGATGCAAACAAAAGTATGCGTTAGCACTGTTTTCACAAGAAAAAGACTTAGACTAAGACTGGTTTTCAAAAAATCGACTTAACTTTAAGAAATATCAATTTTAACGAAGAAAAGTCGGCACTTAATTTTTTTTAAAGAAAAAAAAAACTATTCAGAATTTCAAAAGACTCTAAAACAGATAAAAATCATTTGAAAAATAACCAAAGGGGTTCGGGGTTCAATTCACATTTCGAGAAGGTGTTAGGCACTCAAAATGTCTGCTAACTCGCGGTTGACCTACGACTTGACTAAAAGTTGACTAAAAAGACTTATTAAGTTACAAAATTATTTTTTATCTATTATTCAATGGAAAGACTTAATATTTTAAAAGAAAATTATTTTGTGACAAACAAATAACTAAATTAGCAAAACTTAAATATTTCAAAAAAAAAAATAAAAATAAAGAAAGGCTATCTCTCGGGAATTTAATTAAATTAAAACCACAATAAACAAGGGTTAGTTAATACAAACAAAGTAAATAAATAAGAAAAGGAAAAGAAGTGTTGAATTTGGGCTTCCTTGCCCAAATTCCAAATCTAATTGGGCTTTAGGCCCACCTGTCCTGTCCTAAAATTGTCCAAAATCTGATTCTCCTTTGGGCTTCGGCCCAAACTTCAACCTGTCATATTGCTAACAATACAAATGAAATTTGGGCTTTTGGCCCAATTAACAAAATAAAATTTAAAAAAAAAAAAAAAAGCTGCTGAGTTGAGAGACTTCTGGGCCGAATTCGTTTGGGCCTGCTGCATTGGATAGCTTTTGGGCCCTGTTTATTGATGTATACAATGTATACAGTTCAGTATACACTGTATATACCCTGTATACTAGGAACTTTGCTGCATATTAGACTGTATACAGCTTGTATACGAGCCGTTTTCAACGCCCGCACACCTGTACACCTACTTCCTGCCCTGTACGTCGATTTTGTACCTGTATACCAACTGTTTTGGCTGGTATACTAGTGTATACTGGTGTATACCAGTGTATACTGAAGGTATACAAACACGAATCTGACTTTCCAAAGCCTATATTTCAACCGTCCAGCCCGGTGTTTCTGTCTTCGACCTGTATTTCAACTACTTTTGGCATGTTCTTCGGATTGACTCGAGAAGGAAAGGGTTTGGGCCTTCATGGCCCAATTCGGAGTGCAAATAGAGTGGAAAAAGGGAGTCCAAAAGGACTCAAGCATATTTCACATGCAACAAATAAATGAAACACATAAGTAATGACTCATAAATTTAATCATAGAGGAAAGCATTTGACAAAGCACACATGAACTATCAATGAGCCCACAATGGCCTAATTCACAGAGAGAGAGTAAATCGAACTTGGGCAAGAACTATTCTCAAATGAACAATAAACTGAAAATACATGAGTACATATACATCATAAAGGTAAAGACATCTCAAGGAAAGGTCATAACTTAAGATTATCAATCAAACCATACTATACCAACTACGAATAATAATAATAAGGAAAAACAGCGTTTAGGATTACGATAAAGGAAAATTCTTACTAACCAAATACTATCAATTAATCAGCAGACCACATTTAGCAATTACGAAAGATTCTAATGTGATTAGGATGATATCCAGAAATTAAGCTGACGCTATTTAGATAGAGGAAAATCATGATAAATAGACAAAAAGCTTTCCTAGTCTAAAATGCACAATCTGGAACAAGCATACAAATTAGATTTGCGTAAACAAAAGCCAACCTCTAACAACAAAGATATATCCTATAGTTCTAAAGGAAAAGCGATCAAAGCTTATTTTAGGACAATAAACACTCCATTTAGGAAATCTTTATCAGTTCAACAAGTTAATAAACGGGAACAAAATATCCTCAATACTGCCTACAGAGATCTAGAGGACTTATTCCTAAAAAATAAATCATAAGTAGGATAAAAAGGATAGGAGAAGCAAGAGCAACATTGAACTCGAGTGAGAAACACTTTTCAAGATAGATTGGAATCAGCGAAACGAAGGCAGTAGCTAAATTAACACTAAAGTCAAGTCCATACTTCATTAAGAAGACAATCATACTACCAAAGACATGAGATGGAGAGAGCAATTAAGTAAAACAGTTCAAAGCTAAGCTGTGAATGTTAAAAAAAAAAAGAATAGTGATTACTTTCCAGAGAATCAACCCTCGACACGAAATGAAATAAACTATTTAACATAAGCAATCATCTTATAACCTTGAGTTGGCCAAGACCCTACCAGATTGATGATCCATGAAAACATATAATTAGAAGGAAAGAAAACAGATAGGTTTTTCAAACATACTTCTTGAAACTAAAACAGTTTTAACACCTAGAAGATAGGACACATATCTAAAAAAAAAAAAAACTAACAACAAAATCGCAAGCCGAGCCAACAAGATCAATGCATCACAGGCATGATATCATGAACTGAAGCATAACAGGAACAAAGGCAATGATCCTAGCTACTGATGCTTGACCACAGGGACCAACACAATACAAACTCGATAACATTCAAATAACAAACGCAAGAATAGAAATATCGAGCAGACTCAAACAGAATAGTAAAGAAACACCAACATTATATGCTAATCTACGAAGCTCTAACTCGACCGAGCCTTGGAATCGTATAGGAACAAAAACACATTGAGAGCATCACAAACAACAGTGACCTACATTAACACATCAGCCCAGAACAGAGGATTCCAATATCAAAACTCGAAATAGGAAAAGAGATGAAGAGAGTGATATCGAGAGAGGAGCATTACCTCTTTCCGAGCAGAGAACTGGGACAGCAACAAACAGAGCGACCTTCCACGATTCCTAACACACAAACGAAGACCCAAACAACAAACCAAGAAATCCAAGCAGAAAGTAGGCTGAACAGTGACCTTTTGGAGTTTCAAATTCGAAAATTATCTATGTATATCGAAAGGGAGAACTCTTTAGCTAATGAAATATCCAAGACCCCCAATCTTTTTTTCAACCCCCTTCAACAATAACACAACAGGGGTATAAATAGGATTAAATTCGGGTTCATTTTGGGGGGGAAAAGGGCAGAAATAGGATAAGGATTCAGGGTCATTTTTGAATTTCAAAATCAAAATCCACTTAATTGGATAAGTAATCATCCAAATTCAAAGTAAGGTGGACGATTCCGATCGATTCCGTCGTCCTTGAGTGCTACGTGGAGCCAATCCGCGCGAGCAAGGACGAATATCACAGGCCGGAATCGTACGAATTGCAGAGAACGTTTGAGGAAGAAGACAAGAACAAGCACTGCGAGCCGATTCCGTGTTCACGCCGTGAAGTTGTCGTGTATCTTCGTTGGAATCGTTTGGAACTGCTCGATGTTGCCGTTATTGTTGTCGTTTTGCTCAGCCGTGAAGACGACGTGAACTGCAATTCTCCGTTTCGTACCGTTTGACGTTGTCGTTACTGCGCCGTGTCTTGTCGTCAGTGCCGTTTGTTTGCTGTTTGTCATTGCTATTGTCGTTTGCTACTGTGATGTATTTGTTGTTGATGTAGAAATTGGGCCGTTTGGATTTGGGAATTGTTGAACTTTGTTGCTGCTGCCACGTTGATGTTGTAATGGAATTGTGATGGATTGTTGATGTTGGGCCGGGTCTGGGATAAAAAAAAAGTGGGCTGGAGGTTAATGAATTGAAGATGGGTTTTGGCCCAAAGTTGGTCATAGTAATGGGTTTGACGGGTAGGAAAATGTGGCTACCATTTTAACAAAGGGCTAGGTTAGCAATTAAGGATTTGACCCAATGTATTGAAATCAAAGCCAATTAAATTTAAAACTTAGCCAAATAGGATTCAAATTGCAAATTCGGCTAAAAGTTAAATAAGATGAATTTATAAATTTATTAACGAACTTCTTAATCTTAAACAAAGTGAAATAATTAACTTAATTATAAAGTAATTAACTCAAAAATATATAAATTACAATTTAAACTAAAACTAATTTGATAAATGTTTAACTAAAAGTAAAATCTTTTTGAGTTAATTTCCGAATTTTCATAAAATGTAATAATTATACAAAATTATACAAAAATTATATTTATCATTTAAAAATTATAAAAGTGACAAAATTACATAAGAAAAACTTGGAAAGTATTTTGAACTTTATAAAAAAAATCAATTATTCCAAAACGTTTGAAATTTGAAGAAGCTCGATGATTAATTCATATCGTAGTGTGTCAAAATTGGGTGTCTACAACTGTCCCTCATTTGACTTGGATTGACGCAAGAAATTCGAGGCAAATGAAATTGATAAAACCAATTTTGACCGACCACATCTTCATCTTTAGGAAAAGGGTTTTGGTACGGACTTTAGGAATTATGGCCGAACCCCGGAGTTGGGTTTCCTACATATCTCAGGCTATATGAGAATTCAGGCCACTTGTAGCTCAATATGCTTGATTTGACGCACGATTTTGAAAGAATTCAAAGTTACTCCGGTATCGGACTATAAAGAGACCAAAATGCTCGGGAATGAGATTTGAGAGAGATTGCTGGAATACAGCCGAGTTTTCAATATTGAGCCCGCCTACATATCCTTAACCTCAGGAATCAGGCTATTTGTAGTTCGACTCGATCGGTTGAAAAGGAAATCTATTATGCGAGATAACCTTTGGTTCTAGAAGAGTGACAAAAAAAATTGAGTATGAAAAAGAGGCTTGCAACCTCTTAGCCATGAATGTGGCGCACTTCACACCCATAATTAAGAAAATTTACGGACATAATTTCCAAACTCTTTGAGCATTGTCACTCGGATTGGAAAGTTGCCTCCGGTGAAAGCCAAAATCTTCCGGATGCGTAACTGAAACCGGCAAACTCAAAGAGAAACCCACATGCCTTATGGTAGGGGTGTGGTTTGATTATGGTGGAAGTCGCTCCTCAGCTCGCGTCCTAAGAGGTTGATACTCCTCTTTGGACTATGTCCCATTTCGCTTCTAAGAAAAAGTTCCACGTTGTGCTGCATCCTTTTGATGTCGTCCGAACCTGTGGTTTGTTTGAGAATTCATCCTCTTGGATGCTCTCGACAAAGACTGAGATAAAGCTCATTAGTGTGAAATATAATTCAAATGGAGAGATAGTGTCTTTTACCATGTGGACACTTAGTTTCTCTCCTCTGAATATTCAACCTCAGTTTCTTTCGATTAGACATAGAGCAAATAAAGCTTTTGTCTAAGACTGCACTATAATTGTGCAATGTCCTACTCTCTTGATTTTGTAATATGCTGATGATTTTCTCTGTTATGATATTGTAATGATGATGTTCTCGTATTGAAAATAATGATGACGCCTCACTAGGCAACGATAATAGAGATGACTCTGTTGTAATAAAAGAGAGATGATGCTTCACTGAGTAATGACAATGGTGCCTCACTGGGCAATGAAATAGAAACCTAGCCTCTAGGCGGTAGAGATGATTTCCTCGCAATAGGAACGAGGCCTCACTGGGCAGTGAAGATGGTGCCTCACTGGGCAACGAAATAGAAATCAGGCCTCACTGGGCTGTGTAAACAATTTCTTTGCAGTAGGAACGACAACGGGGCCTCACTGGGTAGTGCTAAAGATTTCTTTGTAATGAAACAGCAACGCGGCCTCACTGGGTAGTGCAGATTATGCTTCACTGGGCAACAAAATAGAAATCAGGCCTCACTGGGCGGTGGAGATAGTTTCCTTGAGTCACATGCAGTATCGATTAGATAGATTGAGCAGCAACTAAGCCAATTATCTTTGAATGCAAATCAGTGCCAGCAAGGAACACTTCCCGGCAATACTATTCAGAATCCAAAGAATGACGTACATTTCATGGCAGTTACTACTAGGGATGGAAAACAAATTATTAACCCTCCTTTGTCGATTGGTGTAGAAAGGCCAAAGGAACCAGAGGAGGATGATGTTGAAGTAGTGGAATAGCCAAAGGATCAAAATGAGAAGGAAGCTGAAGTCACTCAAAAGATTTTTCCAAAGCCAAGACCTCCGCCTCCCTTCCCACAAAGGTTGGTCAAGAAGATTGAAGAAGGAAAGTATCGTAAGTTTATATCGATGTTGAAGCAGTTATCGATAAATGTTTCTTCAATTGAAGCATTAAATCAGATACCCATCTATGCTAAGTTCATGAAGGATCTTGTAACTAAAAAGAGGGCTATCAGTTTTAAAGGAGATGATAAGTTGCAGCATTGTAGTGCCATTGATACTAGATCGCTAGTACAAAAGAAGGAAGTTCGCGTAGCATTTACTATCCCATGTACCATTGGTATGTTATACTTTGCTAAGGCCCTATGCGACTTAAGTGCTAGCACAAATCTGATGCAGTTGTCTGCGTTTAAGAAGTTGGGCTTAGGAGCCCCCAAATCGATTGCAATGGGGCTACTTATGGCTCATCGAACTTTGAATAAATCGATTGGGGTACTCCAAGATGTTCTGGTTAAAGTTGAGGCATTCATATTTCCGGCAAATTTTATGATATTAGAATGTGAGGTTGATTTTGAAGTGCCCATAATCCTAGAGAGACCATTCCTTGCTACTGGGCGTGCTTTAGTTTATATGGAAAGAGTGCAGATGAAGTTTCGGTTGAACAATAAAGAGGTGACTTTTAATATCTGTAAATCAATGAAACATTAAAGTGACCTTACATCGGTATCCATCATGAATTAGATTGTTGAAGAGACACCAGAGGTATTTATAGAGAAGAGATTACGTGTTGAAGCACTTGCTGTTGTGATCATGAATTTTGATGGAGAGGGCATTGATGAGTATGATGAGTTAGTTGCTGCACTTTATAGGGCGAATTTCCCTCGTCGCCCACCCAAGAAGCTGGATTTGGATCCAAGAATAGAGAAAATCTGCCTGCAAAACCATCCATTGATGAGCCTCCGAAAGTGGAGCTAAAGGCTCTCCCATCGTATATGCGTTATGTGTTCTTGGGCCAAAATAGTACTTTGCCAGTTATTATTGCTACTGATTTGAATGAGGGCAAGTAGAGGCATTGATATCGATATTAAAATAGTTCAAAAGGGTGATAGGATAGACTATTGCTGATATTATTGGTATTCCACCAGATATATGTTCTCACAAGATTCAACTCATGCCTGATAGTAAACCAAGTATTGAGCACCAAAGGAGATTGAATCCGCCAATGCAAGAGGTTGTGAAGAAGGAGATTATCAAGTGGTTAAATGTTGTGGTAGTTTATCCGATCGTTGATAGTAATTGGGTGTGTCCGGTTCAATGTGTTCCAAAGAAGGGAGGAATCATTGTGGTTCCCAACGTAGAGAATGAGCTCCACCCAATGAGGCATGTCACTAGTTGGAGCGTTAGCATGGATTAATTCAAGTTCAATGCATAGACTGAGAAAGATCACTTCCTAATGTCATTCATGGAACAAATGTTACATTGTCTTGTTGGAAAGGGTTTGTACTATTTTCTAGATGGGTATAAAGGCTGCAATCAGATCTTTATAGCTTCGGAAAGCCAAGAGAAGACTACTTTCACTTGTCCTTATGGGACGTTTGCTTTTAAGAGGATGCCATTCGGGTTGTGTAATGTACCGATGACGTTTGAACATTCCATGATGTCTATATTCTCTGATATGGTGGAAGACACTATTGAGGTATTTATGGATGATTTTTCTATGGTTGGTGAGTCGTTTGATGATGGCTTGGCACAGTTGAGTGAAGCTCTAAAATGCTGTGAAGAATGCAATCTTGTACTAAACTGGGAGAAGTGTAACTTAATGGTGAAAGAGGGCATAGTTCTTGTCACGACCCGATTCCTCGAGTCATGATGGCGCCTACCAACCCACAGTAGGCAAGCCAAACCCTATCCCAGTACCTAGCAGTAATGGGAATGAGAGTGGGAACAAACCTCAACTACGCGGAAGCACAAGTAAAGGAACATATAAGGGAAACACGTAAGTGAAAACATCTATATACAACAATGATACCTCCCAGAACCTAAAAGTCACATATACAGAGCTACTACAAAATGAGTACAAGTCCCAAAAGTGGACCACAGAAACCAGAATGTCTCAAAGGCAAAAGACAAGCCAAAATATATAAACAGAAGGAGGCAGGTAATCCTAGAACGCCATGTGCTCACCCTCACCTCCGGAACAGATTGCAGCAGGCTCGAACTCAACGCTAATAACTGGTGCTCGGACCTGCATCACAAAGATAGATGCAGAGTATAGCATGAGTACCAAACAATAGGCACCAAGTAGGCATGATAGGCCGACTGAGCAAGAAAGGTAAAAACAGACTGAAAATATAGAATCTACAATCATAGAGGTCAAGCGAAAATGAAAAAAAGCACACGAGCGCACCGAAAGAAAAACTAAGTACAACTAAACAAAACCTAATTGGACCCCATAAGCCCATACGGTACACTCGTGCACAAGTTTAAATAACACTCGAACGGACCCCCATAAGCCCGACAAGTACACTGAAGAGCTAGATCTACGGCACCAAAGGAAACCAACTCTGAACCGAAACAACTAGTCATCTCAAACCCAACCAACAAGTCTGACTTCCAATTAAACTCACCTAGCCCGCTAATCACTCCGGGGGTCCTGCCCAGCCAGATGAGTGATGCGGGGGAGGGGTACGATGACCCCTCCAAAAGTGCTGATATCCAACCGCCCAACTAGCTAACACCCTGGGGCCCTGTCCCAGCCAGACGGGTGAGCCACCTACCACTCCGAGGACCCTGTCCTAGCCAGACGAGTGTGCAGTGCATGCCAACTCCGAAGAGAACCTTAGCCAACTTACGTCCAATTACCTAGCCGACTAACACTCCGGGGGCCCTACCCAGCCAGTCAAGTGAGCCAGCTAACACTCCCGGGGGTCCTACCCAGCAAGACAGAGTGTATAAGGCAAACAAACTCCGTAGAGGATCTTAAATTCAAAACCACGGTGGATCGACGTCCACTACAAACCACATAAAATGAGCGCATCAACTCCAAGCCGTAGCAGATCGACGTCGACTACCAATTACATCACCACAGAATCGACCTCGAAACATCCAACCAGATAGTTACCATGCCCCTGACAACACATCAGCACCACAAAAAAGGGAGAAAAGGCAGAAGGATCGTAAACACTATGAAGCCAAAACTAAATTCAACTATCAGACTCAAGTCTGCTATGCCGGTCTACAAGGACATAGTCCATTCGAATCGATGACGGATACATACCAAGTTAACGAGGTTTATGGGTCTAAGTCAACACTAGTCTATCATAAACTAAGGCCAAAGATATACTCCAATACAATAAACAATCAACCAGAAAATCTGCATGCAGCAACATATAAACAGCCGAACAGATAATTCACACAATCACAGATAAGCAACCCCTCCGATAACATGGTACTAACCCCGAAATAACAAAAAAGTCAACTCTAAAGCATGGATTTTGAGAAGAAGAGAAGAGATAATAGCTACCCAGCCCGGATTCACACAAATCCGCATGCATTACACAATCAGGCTCAATATAAAAAAAGGAAAGACGTAGCCTACCTGAAGGCCGGCTGCACGTGCTCCAACTCACTCTGTCGAAGTCTTACCCTTCCGAACAGCCTCGAATTGCTAACACACTGTCAAAAATAGAATCACAGCATTAGCACGGTCGTTTAGACCCTAAAATCATCAAAATCGGAGACAGACAAATTTCGAAGTCAAAATCGGGAATTATGGGACCTGCTCTGGAATTTCCATAATTGAGTCTTTGAAGTGGTCCTAAACCCTCCCCCGAGCTTGTGCTCCAAAACGGGACACCCCTCGGGGCTCGAATCAGCTCCATACAACAACAAACCTAAGATGCAAAACTTTACACAATTAGCTTAAGGTAGCAACTTATGCCTCAAATTCAAAGAAATTGAGGACCACCCAACACAATCTAAGAACTAACCCATACAGCCAATGAGATTCTGAACATTTGGGAATTTAAATCACCAAAAACCAACTTGAAATGAGAAAGATATCAATTTCTAACTTATTCCTCCGACAAAACCCGACTGGCCTTATATACTACTAGATCCGCTGACCTCCGTGAATGAAGCTAAGGATCTGTGAACGCGGAGCCCTAACCATGATGTGGAAAGAAAGGCTCCCAGACTTCTGCGAACGTGGGGCCTTATCCACGAAGAGGAGAAGGAAGTCTCACACATCCGTGACCGTGGAGCCAATACCGCAAACGTGGAGAAGGAATAGGTCTGCAACATAAGCTGTGCACCAGCGGAGTTTTGGGCACTCCTGAAACTCTGACGGGGTGCTCAAGATTCGTTCGGAACCCCATACACGCAAGCGAGATATGCCACCCCATAAAATTTGATGTTCTGGACTCAATGGCATTGTCAAAATTCCCATACGAGGTTGCTCGGCAAATTGTGGGTCCCACACCCAAAGTGTGGCCGCTCCAGAAGCCTCGGGAAGCATTCGAAGGGTCATTCTAGACCAAACTCGACATTCCAGAACTAACCACGCTAATGGAATTCTCATGTGGGTGTGTTTACAAAGAATGTTGAATAAAGTCAAACTTGAGCCAAATTTCAAAGGCTAAAGCGCCAAATTGCCCAAAAGTCACCCCGAAAACCTCGAGAGTCATGCCAATCTTGCTACTAGCCTTATTTGGCCGCTCCGGAGCTGAAGGACCATCAGAATTCCCTTTTGAGGTCGTTTACCTGAGGTTATGACTGAAATAAACTTTTCATGTTCCAAAAGCTCCAAAACAGGAAAACTGGCATAAAACCCAAACGAATGACCAGGCGACCGAACAGTCAGTACCGGCAAGTCATAAATAACTTAGGGTCTTTACAGGAACGCTCTAAATGAAAGAAAGAAGTCATTAACACGAAAATGACCTAGAGGGTCATTACAACATACATGGACTTTCTCCGTAAAAGTAAGATTCAAGAAGTACGTGAGGGCTCAAATAAGATAGGGACTACTCCTGCATCTCCTACTTGGTCTCCCAAGTAGCCTCCTCGACTGGACGATGCCTCCAATGAACCTTAAACATAGGAATGGCTCTAGACCTTAGCTGCCTCACATCTCTGGCCAAAATAACAGCTGGCTCCTCAATATAGGTTAGGCGATCATCCAACTCAACGACATAATACTGGAGCACATGACACTCATCTGGAACATACTGGCGCAACATCGAAACATGGAAAACTGGATGAATTGCTGAGAATGCTGGAGGTAAGGCTAACTCATAGGCCACATCACCGACTGTCCTCAAGATCCCAAAAAGCCCAATGTACCTGGGGCTAAGCTTGCCTTGCTTCCCGAATCTCATCATGCCCTTCATGGGTGATACTCGGAGAAATACTCTATCACCAATGACAAATCTCAGTGGCCGTCACCTGCAATTTGCGTAACTCTACTATCTACTCTAAGTTGTCCTGAGCAGATCCTGAATTATCCTTACATGCGCTAAGGTCTCCTCAAACAAGTTTGTACCACGCGGCCTAGGCTTCATAGACTCAAACCATCAAACTGGAGTACGACAACGCCTACCATATAAAGCCTCAAACAAGGCCATCTGAATACTAGAGTGGTAGCTGTTGTTGTACGCAAACTCTGCCAAGGGCAAGAACTGGTCCCAGTGACCACCAAAGTCCATAACACAGGACCGCAACATATCTTCAAGGACCTAAATAATACGCTCTAAATGGTCATCGATCTGCGGGTGGAATGTGGTGCTAAGGTCAACACGGGTGCCCAACTACTCCTAAAAAACCCTCCAAAAGATAGAAATAGGCACACAATGAAGACATACCACCTCCCGAATTTAAATATGAGCCAACCTCTCGAAACTCAAGAAAGTATGAACTGGGAGGAAGTGTGCTGACTTGGCCAATTGATCCACGATAACCCAAATGTTGTCAACACCCCTGGAAGTCCGAGGCAAACCCACAATGAAATCCATGGTGATAAGCTCCAACTTTAACTCAGGAATGGGTAATCTCTGCAACTCACAACCAGGACTCAAATGCTCGGCCTTCACCTACTGGCAACACAAGCCACGTGACACATAATCTGAGATATCCCTCCTCATACCGCTCCACCAGTAGTGCTGTCTCAGATCACGATACATCTTAGCTGTGCTCGGATAGATAGAATACCTAGAGTAATGGGCCTCGCTAAGGATCAGCTGAATCAAATCCCCAACCCTCGGAACACACAAATGATTAGCAAATCTTAAAATCCCTTTTGAGTCTAATGTAGTTTGTCCGGTATCTCATGCCAATACTCTATCTCAAAGTGCCACCAAGGACTTATCCTCGAACTGACGGCCACGGATCTGATCAAACAGAGATGACTGAGCTCCCACATAGGCTAACACCCGGCTGGTATCTTAAACATCAAGCCTGATCATCTGGTTGGCTAGGGACTGAATGTCCATAGCCAAGGGTCGCTCCGAAATAGAAAGGAAGGCTAGACTACCCATACTCACTGCCTTCCGGCTCAAGGCGTCGCTACCACATTCGCCTTGCCCGGATGATAGAGAATAGAGAAGCCATAGTCCTTCAGAAGCTCAATCCAATGGGGCTGCCTCTAATTAAGATCCCTGTGGGTCATAAAGTACTGAAGGCTCTTGTGATCAGTGTAGATCTTGCAATGAACTCCGTAAAGGTAGTGCCTGAAGATCTTAAGTGCAAAAACTACCGCTGCCAACTCCAAATCATGAGTGAGGTAGTTGCGCTCGTGCAGCTTAAGCTTCCTCAATGTACAAGCAATAACCTGACCCTACTGCATCAATACAAAACCCAAACCAACGCCGGATGCATCACAATAAACCGTGAAGTCCTCGCCCTCAACTAGAAGAAAAAATATAGGAGCGGTGGTAAGCAACTCCTTAAGCCTCAAAAAGCTCCTCTCACACTCCTCCAACCACACAAAGGGGACATCTTGGTGAGTCAATCGAGTTAGAGATGCCGCAATAGTAGAGAAACCCTTTACAAAATGCCTGTACTACCCTCCCAATCTGACAAAGCTCCAAATCACATCATCTGATGCCTCGGCCTCTACTCTCGGTGGAGCTACATAGAAATTGCCCTGCTCATCTCTACCCTGTGCATCCACCCTTCCACCTGTCCTGTCTCCCCCGGGACCTCCCTATGCACCCTGCTGTTGATGTCCTCCTCTAGCTGGAGGTGCTACTGCTGATATCGGTCTCGCTGCCTGAGGAGCTGGTAAAGCTGGTCTGGAGATAGGGCAATCCCTAGACCAATGACCAAGCTCTCCACACGTAAAGCAACCCTGAGAAGATCTAATCGCAACTGGAGACCAGCCACCCTAACGTATGGAACCTGTCTGAAAACCACTTTGACCCTAGCTCGGGCCGGCACTATAACAACCCTAACGGTGCTGGTCACCCTCTAATATCTGCAATGATGCCTAAAATAGGCGACTAGCCTAACCTGACTGGAACCTCTAATTAACATTGTCCCGAGTAACTCTGGGCCTAGAACGGGGCCCACTAACTCTATCATCATGCTTGTCCCTCTTTTCGCTGCCCCTGTGGGCCTCACAACGGAGCTGCTCAAGCGTGCGAGCATAGTCCACAACATCTAGAAAAGAGCGACCACCCGCTGATACCATAGACTGTGAGTTAATACGCAGCTGCAACCTCAAGCCTCTAACAAAGCATCAGACTCTTTCCTCCTCTGTGGGCAAGATCATAGTGGCATGATGGGATAACTCATGAAATCTAGCCTCTTACTAAGATACCATCATAGAGCCCTGCTCCAACCTCGAGAACTCATCACGAAGCCAATCTCTGACCTCCATGGGATAAATCTAGCTAGCAAGGCCTCAGAAAACTCTATCCATGTCACTAGTGAAAACCCACTTAGTCTCGATAAAAGAATGCCACCACTGCCTAGTCGGCCCATCTAACAGATAAGCAGTAAAGTCAGCTCCTCTCAATTTCACTAATCTCAGAAGTTGCAGTCGCTCCCTACAGGAAGTAATGAACTCTTGGGCGTCCTTGTTAACTACCCTAAAAAACTTCTGCAATAACAGCCTCAGAAACACCCCGAGCATCTTCTACTCCCGAAAATACATGACGCCATCTAAGACACCTGCTGAATGGCGGTCGGTGCTGGCTGCTGCTGAACCTCTAGGGCCGCTGCTGCAAGCTGACCCTGCTAAAGAATCTCTAGAGCCGCAAGGGCAGGCTAACCCTGTGGTACTGGAGCTGGATCTGAAATTAGAGCTGGGGCCTACAGCTGCTACTAAATACACCATATCGCAGCTAGAATCTGCGCAAGCATCACCTGAAGATCAGGGGCGGCAGCTGGTGTAGGTGGGTCCTGGGCTAGTCCCGGCCCCACCGGCTGAGAGGAATCTGCTAAATCTGAGGCTCCGGCTCTAGCTCCGGAGTCCTTGCTCTATCGCGGCCTGGTGCCACAGAACCACCTCAACCTTTGGGTGGACCTCTATTACGCGTGCGATTCATCCTGTGACAGAATGAAACAAGTAAGATTCAAAGAAACCAATTGGACAACAACACATAAAAAGAAGCAAGACATGAAAACCCCCTAAGGACATCTTGTAGCCTCCCGAAGATAGGTCACAGATGTCTCCGCGACTATCCGCAAGACTCTACTAGAGGCTAGCTCTGTATAAGTGAGACAGACGAACTTGGGGCTCTGATACCACCTTGTCAAGACCCGATTCCTCGAGTAATTATGGTGCCTACAAACCCACCAATAGGCAAGCCAAACCATATCTCGAAATTTAACAATAATGGGACTGAGAGTGGGAACTAATCTCAACTACGCGAAAGCATAAGTAAAGGACCAAATAAAGTAAAGGCGGAAGCAAAAACTTCTATATACAACAATGATACCTCCCAGAACCTTGAAGTCACATTTACAGAGCTACTACAAAATGAGTACAAGTCCCAAAAGTGGACCACAAAAACCAGAATGTCTCAAAGGTAAAAGACAAGCCAAAATATATAAACAGAAGGAGGCAGGTAATCCCAGGACGCCATGTGCTCACCCTCGCCTACGAAACATACTCCAGCACACTCGAACTCAATACTGATAACTAGTGATCGGACCTACATCAGGAAAATAGATGCAGAGTGTAGCATGAGTACCAAACAATAGGCACCCAGTAGGCGTCATAGGCCGACTGAGCAAGATAGGTAAAAATAGACTGAAAAGATAGAATCTACAATCACAAAGGTCAAGCGAAAATGAAAACAAGCACATGAGTGCACTGAAAGTAAAACTAAGAACAGCTAATCTAAGCCTAACTGGACCCCATAAGCCCAGAAGGTACGCTCGTGTATAAGTTTAAATAAAACCTGAACAGACCCCTATAAGCCCGACATGTACACGAAGAGCTAGATCTATGACACAAAAGGAAACAAAATCTGAACCGAAACAACCAGTCATTTCCAACCTAGCCAACAAGTCTAACTTCTAATTTAACTCACCTAGCCCGCTAATCACTCTGGGGGCCCTACTCAGTAGGGTATGACAACCCCTCCAAAGGTCCTGATATCTAACCGCCCAACCAGCTAACACCCTGGGGGCTTTGTCCCAGCCAGACGGGTGTGCTAGCCTACACTCCGGGGTCCCTGTCCCAGCCAGACGAGTGCATGGCGCAGGCCAACTCTGAAGAGAACCTTAGACAACATACGTCCAATTGCCTAGCTGACTAACACTTCGGGGGCCCTACCCAGCCAAACAAGGGAGCGAACTAACACTCCTGGGGGCCCTACCTAGCCAGACAGAGTGTATAAGGCAAACCAACTTTGTAGAGGATCTCAAATTTCAAACCATGGTGGATCGACGTCCACTACCAACCACATCACAGCGAGCGCATCAACTCCAAGCCGTAGCGGAACGACGTCCACTACCAATCACATCACCACAGAACCGACCTCGAAGCATCCAACCAGAAAGTTACCACGCCCTCGACAACGCATCAACGCCACAGAAAATGGGAGAAAGGACAGAAGGATCGTAAACACTACAAAGCAAAAACTAAATTCAGCTATTAGACTCACGTCTGCTATGCCTGCCTACAAGGACCTAGTCCATCTGAGTCGACGTCGGATACCTACCAAGTCAACCAGGTGCATGGTTCTAAGTCAACCCTAGTCTATCTTAGTCTAAGGCCAAAGATATACTCCAATACACTAAACAATTAACCAGAAAATCTGCATGCAGCAACATATAAACAGCCCAACAGATAATTCACACAATCATAGATAAGCAACCCCTCCGATAACATGGTACTAACCCCGAAAATCAACCCTAAAGCATGGTTTCTGAGCAGAAGATCAGACATACTAGCTACCCAGCCCAGATTCACACAAATCCGCATGCATTTACACAATAAGGCTCAATCTAAAGGAAGGGAAGTCGTGGCCTACCTGAAGGCCGGCAGTGTGCACTCCAAATCACTTTGCCAGAGTCTTCCCCTTCCGAACGACCTCAAATTGATGCCACGCTATCAAAAAATGAATCAATGCATCAGCATGGTCGTTTAGATCCGAAAATCATCAAAATCAGAGACAGACCAATTTCGTAGTAAAAATGGGAAATTGTGGGACACGCTCTGGAGTTTCTAGAATTGACTCCGTGAAGAGGTCCTAAACCCTCCCCCGAGCTTGTGCTAAAAAATGGGACACCCCTCAAGGCTCGGATCAGCTCCATACAACAACAAACCCAAGATGTAAAACTTTACACAACTAGCTTAAGGTAGCAACTTACGCCTCAAATTCACAGAAATTGAGGACCACCCAACACAATCTGACCACTAACCCACACAGCCAACGAGATTCAGAACACCTGGGACTTTGAATCACCAAAATTTGACTTGATATGAGAAAGATATCAATTTCTAACTTATTCCTCCAACAAAACCCGACTGCCCTTATATACTGCCAGATTCACTGACCTCCGCGAACGCGGCCAGGGGCCCGCCAACGTGGAAGGAAACCAACCACAGCTCCACAAACGTGGCTAAGGGCCTGCGAACACAGAGAAACAACAACTGCACCTCCGCGTACGTGACTAAGGGTCCACGAACATAGAGAAGAGGACCACCGACCTCCATATATGTAGAGCCCTATCCGTGAACATGAAGAGAAAGGCTCCTAGACCTCCAAGACTTTCATGAACACGGGGACTTATTTGTGAATACGGAGAAGGAAGTTTCACACCTCCGTGAATGCGGAGCCAATTCTGTGGACATGGAGAAGGAATGGGTATGCAACATCTGTTGTGCACCAGCTAAGTTTTGGGCATTCCCAAAACTTCGATGAGGTGCTCGAGATTCGTTCAGAACCTCGTACACACAAATAAGCTATGCCACCCCATCAAATTCGATGTTCCAAACTCAATGGCACAGTTGAAATTCCCATACAAGGTTGTTTCAATAAAAAGTGGGTCCCACACCCAAAGCTCCATTTAATCCAACTTCAACCAAGGTCTTCAGAATTAGATCGGAAGCCTCGAAAAGCATTCGAAAGGTCATTCTAGACCAAACTCGACATTCTAGAACTAACCACGCTGTCGAAATTCCCATCTAGGCATGTTTACTAAGAGTGTTGATTAAAGTCAAACTTGAGCCAAATTTCAAAAGCTAAAGCTCCAAATGGCCCCAAAGTCACCTTGAAAACCCCAGGACTTGTGCCAATCATGCTACTAGCCTAATTTGGCTACTCCGGAGCTGATGGAATCGTCAAAATTCCCTTTTGAGGTCGTTTACCTGAGATTATGATCGAAATCAACTTTTCAAGTTCCAAAAGCTCCAAAACTGGAAAACAAACATAAAACCCAAACGAACGACCAGGAAACTGAACAATCAGTGTCAACAAGTCATAAATGACTTTGGGTCTCTACAGGAATGCTCCAAATAACAGAAAGAAGGCATTAAGATGAAAATGACCTTGAGGGTCGTTACAGTTGTGGGCCATAAGATTGCACAAATAGGCATCGAGGTTGATAGAGCAAAGGTCAAGGTGATGGAAAAGTTACAACCACCCATCTCTGTGAAAGGTGTTAGTTTTCTTGGAAATGTTTGTTTCTATATGAGGTTTCTCAAAGATTTCTCAAAAATTACACACCCATTGTGCAAGTTGCTCGAAAAGGAGACAATTTGAGTTTGATGTAATGCGAGTGGGATGGCACTTTGAGTAGTATTAGAGCAAAGGCGAAAGAAGATTCTTCATCCCATATATTATGCGAGGAAAGCCCTGAAAGTTGCTCGAAAGAATTATAATGTCACTGAACAAGAATTTCTTGATGTAGTGTTCACGTTTTAAAAGTTTAGATCTTTTTTCTTTGCACTAAAGTCATTGTCCACACTGATCATTCAGCATTGAGGTATCTTATGGAAAAAGAAGGATGCAAAATTGAGACTGATTAGATGATTGCTATTGTTGCAATAATTCAACTTTGAGGAAAAAGATAGAAAGAGAACAAAAAACCAAGTGGCTGATCACTTGTCCAAATTAGAGGAAGAAGCAATATTGAAGTTAGCTCATGAAGTTGAAAAAGATGATAAGTTTCCAGACGAACAGGTTTTGGCAGCTTCTTTTAATCTTATCCCTTAGTTCACAAATTTCGCTAATTATTTGGCAAGTGAAGTGGTGCATTTGGATTAGTCATTCTACAAAAGAAGAAAATTCATGTCTGATGTGAAAAAGTTTTTCTGCTAAGAGCCTTATTTGTTTCGTGTCTGTGCTAATGGTGTCATTCAGTGCTGCATGCCTGAGGTAGAGATGTTGTGTATATTGGAAGCTTGACATTCATATCCTATTGGTGGTCATCATAGTGGTATTCATACTGCTCATAAAATCTTACAGTGTGGGTATTATTGGCCGACTATCCACCAAGATGCTCATGATTTTTCCAAGTCTTATAATCATTGCCAAAGAGAAAGAGGTATTTCAAGGAAACAAGAACTCCCAATGACTCCTATTCTGGTGATTGAATTGTTTGATGTTTGGGGCCTTGATTTTATGGGTCCATTTGTAAGTTAGAATGGGATGAAGTACATACTAGTTGTGGTTTACAATGTATCTAAATGGGTCAAAGTTGTCGCTCTTACAAACAATGAAGGAAAGATTGTAATGCATTCCTGAAAAAGAATATCTTCTAAAGATTTGGTACACCGAAGGCAACTATCAGCAATGGAGGTTCTCCCTTTTGTAATAAACTTTTCAAGGCATTGATTGAGAAGTACGGTGTTTGACACAACGTAGCAACTCCTTATCATCTGCAGTCTAATGGGCTACTTGAAGTATCAAATAGAGAAATAAAGCAAATCCTTGCAAAGACATTTAATGCGAACAAAATTGATTGGTCAAGAAAGTTTGATGATGCTCTATGGACCTATCGCACTGCATTCAAGACTCCCATAGGTATATCTCCCTACCAACTTGTGTTTGGGAAGTCTTGTAACTTTCCATTAGAGTTAGAACATAAAGCGATGTGGGTAGTTAAGAAGTTGAATCTAGATTGAGATGCCCCATCAAGTCAAAGATTGAATGAATTGAATGAGCTTGATGAGTTTTGCCTAAAAGCATATGAAAGTTCAGTCTTGCATAAAATAAAGATGAAGAAGTACCATGATCAAAAGATCGAAAAGCGTGAATTTGCTCCTAGTGATTTGGTACTTCTATTCAATTCAAGATTGCATTTTTTTTCCTGGCAAGCTCAAGTCTATGTGGAGGGGCCATTCAGAGTTGAAGAAGTGTTCTCACACGGAGCGGTTGAACTTGAGAATGTGGAAGGAACAAGATTCAAGGTAAATGGTCAAAGGATCAAATCTACTTGGGTCAACTAGAAGAGGTCAAAGAGGTGATCGATGAATGGGACCTTGATGAAGTCTCAGTAGTCAAGGGGTCTGCATCATGCCGCGATGTTAAATCAAGCACTACTTAGGAGGCAACCCAAGATGTAATCTAGCTAGTTTACAAGTTTTCTAGTGATTTCTTTAGGTTTTAAAAGATTTCTAGTGATTTTTATATTTTTAAGGATGAGTTTTTTCTAGACTAGGTTAGTTTATGGTTCGTGTGCAGAAAGAGTCAAGAAAATGTAAAAGGAAGTCCTAATGTTTGCTACATGTGCAGGAAAGAAAGAAAAATTTGAAAATTTTATGAAGTGCAGAAGGTTCTACGATTAGGACCTATGGGTCGTACGGCAACCTATGGACCGTAGGTCTAATCCGTATAATCTTTGTCGCAGGTAAGTCATGTAAGGACTGGTTCTACGGTTCCCATCTACGAGTCGTTGTTCATTCAACAAACCATAGATGGAATCCATAGAATTTGATGGCTAAATACACCTGCAGCTTTAAGTCTACGGCTGCACAGTACGAATAGTGCATACTATAACGGTCCATAGTTTGCACTCGTAGAACCCAAGTATATTTCCTAAATTTTGCTAAGTGTTGAGTAGAACAACTGAAGAGTTCTACGGCTCGTTGGATTAACTACGGACTGTAGATGAGGTTTCGTAGGTTCTGCCCATTTTAATTTTAATGACCCGTCCCGCGACCCAATTACATAAAACCCCCAAATTTTAAATTCTTCCCCCATTTCCTCCATTCCAAACTGCTACAAACAATTGCACCCCTCCAAATTCCCACCCTTTCACATCCAAATCACACCCCTTACAATTCCATCACACATTATTTAATCCCTTTCCTCTCATCTTCTCCATTTATTCCTCCTTTTCTTCAATTTTCACAATTTTTCACTTCTCCAAAAGAAAGGCAGTCGTGGGTCTAGGAAATTGTCGAATTTGTCATCACTCTCTAGGCATATAAAATTTAAAATACACACACAACTTCAATTTTAATCTATAAGGTATGGAATTCATCCTAACTTAATTTTTTTAATTCAAAGTTGCTACTTGACCTAGGGTTTGCAATTGCTTGTTATATATGCTTAAATTGGTTAAAATAAACCCTTGGGATGAAAGTAGATGTAAGTGTTGTTGATTGTGAAAAACCATTTTAACCAAATTGCTCTTTATTGTGTTCTTGACTTAGGGTTCATGATTGGTTTATTAAATGATAAGTGTAAACCCTAAGAATGATGAAATTATATGAAAAGATGCTTAAATACATGATCTAGATGAGGTTAGGATAAATTGATGTTTAAAACATGTGTTGAATGAATGTTGGGCCTGAACTGTTAAAAATAGGCTCGACGACTTCAACCTATATGTCGTAGGAATTCCTATAGACCCTAGATCAAGTCCCATCATCCTAAGGCACGAACCAGTAGCCTAAGTTAGGAATGACAATTTGGCTTACGGTTCGTATAAACTTAGACAGACCGTACTGGTAAACTGTCATTCATACTTCAGGAACAAAAAAATGTAACTTCCTTACCGACTGTTGGATCCTACTCTCCGTAGAAGCATCTAAGATCCGTAAGAACAGACCGTAGGTCAAGAGAGACAGTGTGTATTTCTACATTTTTATAGTTTTCTTTTGGTTTTGTAGTTTTATTTTCTTCTTTTCTTGCTTTGCTTTGTATGTTTTGGGTAATAACGAGTCTTCCACAGGTACAATGGTGCAAAAGAAACAAAATACATACCAAAGAAAGGGGAGGTCTAAGTCCATTGCCCATTCGGCCAGTTCTAACTACATGATGAGCCTTTTGATGCAAAGTTGAGCGGGTCTGAGTTCAACCCGAGCACTACTACTAATTTGCCAAATGCATCCCGGACTACTCGTTAACAAGGGAGATAGCTTGACATAGTCATGGTGCTTGAGGCATTGGATTGTAGGAGTGAGGGTTCTTCCCGGTCTGAGGACGGAGCGCTGGGCTCAGGAGGGAATAGTAGGGAGTCACAACATGACGCAAAGTCACAGTCAGGTACCAGCTCAGACTAAGTTGCACCATCAGCTTCTGATGCCACTGAGTCTGGGGAAGCACATGATCCTCCTAACGTGCCAATTGAGCCGTTACTAGTTGCTAATTAGCCTAATAGATGGTGTGTCCAAAGGATGTTCCAAATCTACATGGATGCCCGGCCCATTGCTGAGGATTGACAGGTTCTCACCGGTAGCCTCCACACGCACTAACAATACATGAACTATTTAAATAGCATAGATGTTAGTAGATAGCAGAGGCACCGGGAAGGTATAGTCGAAATATGGTAAGGGAGTTCTATGCTTCCTACGCTGCCACAGTTAAGAATGCTTTGCCTCCCAGGAACAAGGTGTTAGTGTAGCATCCACTTCTGACTACTCTAGTGCGGCGTATCCCTGTAGAGTTATTTGAGATCATAGTTCACTGTTTTATTTATGGCCTATCTCATGCACAACAAATTAACACAGTCGACTTTGACTAACGGATGGGGCTGGTCAAGAACAGAACGGCTATGAGAGATACTGAGAAGTGAGAGGCCTTGCTTTGATGGGTGTCATAGTATATTGTTGAGGAGGGTGTTGCAGCAGAGTGGGTTCAGGACTTGACACTGTCCATTAAGAAGGTGTCTTTGAACTTCGTTGCAAAATTTTGGTGGTCCATAGTCTAGGCTTGATTGTCCCCCATGATGGCGGAAAACCAGTTGACTTGGGATAGGGTAGTCATGATTGCTGCTTTATGGCAGGCCATGACACAAAGTTTGCTAGGATATTGATTGCTGAGTACATGAGAGGGCATTTTAGGAGAAGACTATGCTGCGATTCCCTTGCTTGATATTTCGCATGTGTAGAGAATCCACGGTTCTAGTCTTGGGATTTATCATCTAGTTGAGGTGACAAAGACTGTTGATGCAGGTATATTCTAGATGAGGCGATCCCCGCAGCACCACGTAGGGGTATTCAGATTGCCTTGTCGCCTATGGGTGAGGAACTTACACCCGAGTAGCCCAAAGAGGGCACCATTCAAGCCCCTACTACAGGGCCTGATATGACTGCCCCACCTTCTTCTTCCTCTTGTCTGGTTTTGAGCACACCACATGCTCCAAATACTATAGGTTTCGCTATGTTGCCACTAACTAGAATCTAGAAAGTGGAAACTCTAATGGCGACTCTTTTGCAGCATATTCAGCCATGGATGAGGAAGACAATAGAGGATTCAAATGTGAGGGTAGAAAAGGCCATTGATGATAAGATCTAGGCAGTACATTAGAGGATTGATGCCTGTGAGCTTCGGATGCTAGATAGGACCAGTCTGGGTCGACTATAGATCTCACCACCTTCCAGACTGAGTTAGCCGGCTGAAATTGATGCACTGCTTCTGTAGACTCATCTATACCAGAGAATCCCCCCACTAATGATGGAAGTGATGTGATATTTTCCCTAGTCGGTGATGATAAGCCTGCCCTTTACCCTCTTCGTGCATCAGGAAAGTGCACACAGACTTCTAATCATGCTACTGATAAAGAAGAGGAGCAGAGAGCAAAGAAAAGAGAGAGGGAGAAGTTTGAGGCTACACAGTGCCAGTCTGTAGTCGATGAGGAGAAGCAACGGATGAGAGTGAGGGAGCTAGTTGTTGGAGCTTCTAGTTCGTGGGCACTTTTGATAGTGCTCCTCAGACTGATACGGGGATCACTAATGATGGTGCTCCTTAGACTAATACGTGGATCACTACTGATAGTGCACCCCAGACTACTCGAGTGGGCGTCACTGAGGGCACTACACATGTTGATACATCAGGTTCGGGGCAACATGACCCCCCAACTTCTTAATTATTCTTCGACACTTAAGCGCCATAAGTTTGTCTAACCCTATGTTTTACGTTACTTTTGCATTGAGGGTATTGCACTGTTCTTTTATGTAGTGGTGGGGTGAATGGATTGTGAGTGTTAGGGTGAAGTGTGAATAACCCAACTCACAATCCTTCCTTTGGGTTTCCTTTCCTGTGTTCATTTTCCTCAAGGAGCTATTTAATTTCTATTGAACCGGCATGTTAGGATAGTAAATTATAGAAGTAAACTAGAAAAAAAAAGCATGATGGCAATAAGAGCATGAAATTGACACCCTTCCAATAACTTTGAAATTGTGAAGTATGTGCTATATCTGTGTGATTGACAAATCAAATGTGTAGGATCTTTGTATGACATGATAGGAATCGATTAGACAACATGAATTAAGTTATAACATGAGCTAGATACACTGGTGATTTGATAGTGAAACAAGGTGCCATGTGTGTTAGGATGTTTCTATATTCATACTGTATGTGAGTAGTCTAGAACTTTCCCCTTTGGTCTTGCTAAGATGATTTAAGCTGTGAATTAGGAAAGAATTATAGGACATTGTTCAAATAAGGTCCACTTAAGTCTAAAAATGACCAACCAAATAAAAGAATTGCTCCCTTCGATTCAAATGTTTGAGTGTGAATTAGACCATTCTTTCAAAGCACCAGATTCACCTTCCCCTAGAAAATTGCTTACCATTATTTTGGTCGTGGTCCCTCCTTGGCCATCATGCACCAAAACTCAGGCTAAAAGCTTAAGTTGAGGGTCGCTATTTCAGAGAAAAATGTTTAACTTTGTTTTGGCACTGGTCCCCGTTTGGACATTGTGTACCTTAACTGATGCTAAAAGCCAAAGTTGACGGTGGCCACTAGAGAGGGAAATAAGAAAATGAAAAGGGTATGAAAAGGAGTTGGGTGGTAAGAAAAGAGATAATAAAGGATTAAAATGTTGTGACATACTGAAGAAAATAAAAGAATAATAATGGTGAAGAAAAGAGTTGAATCAAAAAAAGAAATGCAAAGAAAAGCCACACCGGAGTGCCAATGAACAATGGAGCAGAAAAAAAGAAAGAAAAATGTGATACCCGGATTTGTTGTAAAATAGGAAACTAGCCGATGTAATGTCATGGAGGGCAGAAAAATCACTTAATATCAAAATATATCATACCTGAGCCTGAGCCTACATTACAAGCTAAAAAAGTCCTGTAGTGATCCTAATTTAACGGTTTGAATATAAAAGTGTAGAAAATAAGGGCAAGCCTATGGTATTGTGCATAAACTGTAATGAATTCTATTCTGAGCGTGACTATATACTGAGTCCCTAACAATAATACTATAACTCAAAATTTTGTGTGAGCAAAAGGATTTCTTTGTCGTAAGGGCACAAGTTGCATTATCGAAGAGTTGGTATCATGGTGATCGTTGTCTGTGTATGTCCATGTGTCTATTGGTATTTCTATGTCATGAATTGATCCACATGTGTTGACTTGTTGATTTAACTAAATGATTGCTCGGTGTTGAAAATAAATAAGGAGAGTTGATTATTGAGAAAATGCCATGTGCTTGCTTGAGTTTTTGGGTTACTTTTGCATAAGGTTTGTTTAGAGTTTGTTGTGTTTCTTGAGGACAAGCAACAATTTTAAGTTGAGGGTGTTGATGTACCGTGAATATACGGTATTTTTGATGCTTTAAACATGGAGTTTTGCATGTGTCTTAAGCATTTGTTAGTAGATGTGATGTGGTTTTGTAGGGATTTGTAGGAAATAGGTTTTGGATCAGTTGGTATTAAAATATTTTTGCAGCAGTAATTTGTGGCGATTGACGTCTTGACCTATGAGCCTTAGTTGCTTCTACGAGCCGTAGGTAGGAGCAGAAGTTTGAGATGTTGATTTCTGGAGCTAAGTGTAAAACGACAAAAACTACTAACGGGCTGTAGTTGCTTCTATGAGCCGTACATATAAGTTGTGGAAATATTCAGAGATTTTGAGTTCCAATAGTTGAGTGACGAATTGATAGGACGGGCCGTACAAAGATCTACGAATCGTAGGTCATGCCTGTAGATGATGCTACTTAAGTGAAGGACTAACTGCTGACTGATGGAGGAAACCTACGAACCGTAGGAGTACCTACGAGTCGTAGGTGCCAAACCGTAGACGACACTACCCAAACCGAATTTCCTTAGTTTACTTTTCCTACTTTATTTAGAATTTGGTTTCTATAAATATTAGTTGTATTTTTCGTTGTTTGGTTTGTTAGATGTTTTGAGACACATACTTTTTTCTTTTAGAATTTACTTGCAAATATTTTGTGCAATTGATTCTTGAAGTGTTAGTTTATAATATTTCTTTTTGTTCATCAAATGAAGATTTCAGATTTCATCTACTTTAATTGTAAGTCATGATTTATTATACTAACCCTATTATGAAGTGTGATCACCCAAGCACGAGTAGCTAAATCAACAATTAGGGTTGTGAAAACCATGAGTAATTAACAACGTAAAACTAATAACTAAGTAATTCTTAAATAGTGTTTATGCAAGTTTTGTTAATCTCTTCATTTTGAATGATTTTTAATGGTGTGCAATATTAGAACTCGCCTCATTCCTAGTTTCCCAAATAAGGAAGTAATGAATGAGAAAGAAATTAAACAATGGAGATTTAGCGTTGATAATTCGCTATCTAATAGCCTAACTCAAATATGTGAGGTCTAATTTGGGTCAAGGGTAAGGGTTAGTAAAGCATACGCCCATAGACCGACCAAGTTTCATGGTGAAATTCCCTACTTGGATGACCAATCACTTAGGAGATACCTAGCTTATCTACTTTTTTCTCTCTTCACTTGTTCATACACCGAAAACTATTTCCACTCACATCAACTCCCTTTTTTTCTCTCTCTTTTGGGCTATTTATAGTTTCCCATAATTTGGCCCAAAACTTAATACGCTACCAATTTGATGACATTAGTCGGGCTCACCGATCATACTAGGCAAATCGTTGATTGCTCTCCAGCTCACCTTTTCTTGCTCTAGGTTACAGGTGTTTGAACCTCAGTTAGTGAGCTCGTTTGAGTCTGCCTTTCACATTCAGTGTATCATCGAGTACCACCTTAGTTCGCCTTTTGAGCCTTCAATTTTTCTCCTTGTACTGTCACCTTCGACAATGGTCGACCTGTTCGCCTTTTCTCATTCGATAAGTCACCTTTCCGTTTGGAGTTCACCAACCTATCTCAATTACTCCAAGTGTTCTGCACTATCACTTTGGGCGAGGTCATGCTCACAAGGCGGTCCACATTTCTTGTTTGGTGATCATCGATGTTTAGTTTGCACTTTTTTTTTACATTTTAGGCCATTCTTTCAAACTTTCACTTTTCCTTATCCTTTAGCCTTCACAGCAGCAAATCATGAAAATATCATTAGAATAGGACATAATTAGGCATTCAGGACACTAATTGTTGAGGTAAATAGGCCTCAAATGGGTGTAAATCTACCACTCATCATTACCTTTCTAGAGACAATATTGTGAAGGAATGCAATCGACCTCAAGAAAAATGTACACTTGCTGAACTTAGCAAACAATTAAAGATCCTTGAGAACTTGTAAGACAATCATCAAATGATCAGTATGTTGATCCTCACTCCGGGAATAGATCAACATGTCATCAATGAATGTAATAACAAACATGTCTGGGTATTGCTTGAACACTACTCATCAAGTTCATGAAAGTTGAAGTAGCATTTGTTATTCCAAATGACATAACTAGGAATTCATAATGACCATACCGAATTCTGAAGGCTGTCATTTGAATGTCACACTCTCTCACTTTCATATGATGATAACTCAATCAGAGGTAAATCTAGGAAAAGAAGCTAGCACCTTCAAGTTCATCGAAAGAGTCATTAATCTTTGGGATGAGATACTTCTTCTTGATTATAACCTTGTTCAATTATCGATAATCAATGCACATTTAGAGAGAAACATCTTTCTTCCAAACAATTAGAATTGGAGCACCCCATGGAGAAGTACTTAATTGAATGAAACCCTTATCCAAAAGGTCCTTTAACTGATCTTTCAACCCCTTAAGTTCTGTCGGAGCCATTCTATAAGGAGAAATAGAGATAGACTGGGTATCTCGAAGAAATTCAAGAAAGTTGATATCCCTAACCCGAACTAGATGATAAATGCAACCCTTATAAATACTCTTTCTTTCCTAGAGGCACGAGGTAAATTGACCTCTAGGAGCTGAATTATTACCCTTCCATTCTATGAATGGTTCATTTGGAAAGTGAAACTTGAGCACTCAGGTTCTAGAGTCAATAAAGGTAAAAAAAAACATGAAGCCAATCTATACCAAGAATAACATCGAAATCAAGCCTATCTAACTCTACTAGATCAGTTGAGGTGATTTTCTAAAAAATTAGAAATTTCTTAAAACCCGCTTAGCTAAAACGTAATCAACGGCAGGAGTAGAGATCGAGACAGGTTCTAATAAGATTTCAGGACTCACATAAAACTTCATAGCAACATAAGGAGTCATGAAAGATAAAGTAGCTCCTGGATATAACAAGGCATAAACATCAAACTTAAAGAATTGTAACATACCAATGGCCATATATGGGGAAATATCCTAATCATGAAGAGTCTGAGAAGCATAAAACCTATTTTGACACTGACCACCAGAACCAAATAAAGTACCCTACTAAGTTGTGTGACCTTAAGAAATGCTAGTCTAATTCTATCGACGAACATCTCCACCCTTATTAGCAATTGAAAGGTCCAACCCTCAACCTATGATAAGTCTTACCACAACCAAAACATGCACTAGAATCGGCTAAACAATCATTGGGATGGTTTTTCCACACCTTCGACATGCGGGGAAAGTTTGTTCACTTGAAAAGTTACCATGAGACTTAGTTTTGGACATCTTATCCTTTTTAAACATCTAAACTAGAGCACTACATGAATTCAGGCTGGAAAACCTGTATCTAAATTGAGAACGACAACCACCACTGGATCTCTGATAAGTGTAGTCACCACTATCTATTTGTGCTCTCTTAGTCTCCCTACCACTCTCCTTTAGTTTATCTTCCTCAATCTATTAAGCCTGAATCATCAGCCTTGAAATGTTCATCTCCTTAATCAACCTAGTGGTTCTACACTCTTTGACCATCATTTCTGAAACACTAGAAACAAATTTGCTCATCCAATCTCCAGAATCAGCCACTATTGTCGGAGCATATTTTGAAAGCTTAGTGAGATTTAAGGCATATTCCTTAACACTCATATTTCCTTGCCTCAAATTAATGAATTCTTGAACCTTGGACTCTCTTAGTTCAAGAGGGAAGAATCGATCTTAGAAAACACCTTTGAATTTGTCCCAATCCAAGGGACCCACATCCATAGCCCTCTCTTCCGTCCATTGGTGGAACAATAGTTGAGCAACCTATTCCAATATGTGGTGAAGTCCAAACTTTCGACCAGCGTCATGTTCATAATATCAACAATCTTTTGAGTCCCTTTAATAAACACTTGTGGATCCTCATCCACCTTTGAACCATGGAATTCTGGAGGATTTATCCTTGTGAAGTCTCGAACTCTTGTTGCCACTATACCCATATTTGGATTCATGAGAGCTACAACCTCTCGGTTTGCTTAAGACATCATGGCTTGGACCAATACTTGGAAAGCAGCTCTGAATTCAGTATGTGAGACTTGCTCGCCCGAAGGATCAATCAGAGTTTTTTGAGCTTCAGGTTCCAGATTCACATTCCTACTCACAAGAGCTCTTCTTGGATGCATTACTCTAAAATGCATAGAACAAGAGTTAGAAAGAAACCTTTATTCAGTTAAATTCTATTGCGCGACTTAAGAGTTGTGAAAGAAGTTTCGTAAACATCTCTTAGATTCTTATTCATTAATATGGTGCATTTCACACCCATGAACAAGACTATACTAAAAGTGGCTTATCTGAATACAAAGTTTGTCATGAACCAAGACTATCCCCTAGATATTACATGACACCAAGAATCCCAAGAGACTCTAATCTTAAAAACATGGAATAACATGACATTAAGATAACAAGATAACTAAAATAACATGAAAGAAGAATATAAGTCTCCAATGATAGTCTCTACATTACTATAAACTTATTACAAAAACATAATGCGGAAATACTAATGTCTGACTACAAGCCTCTACTATATAATTAGTGGCTAGGAAAAGTTCTAACTTATGTGAACAAATGTCAAACAGAAATAGTAAAGTTTGAATGACATAAGGAAAGCATATGATGTATGTCCCTGAACCATGAAAACTCACTAATTCTGCGAAAAGCTTATAGAATCCAGTACTAACTGCGGGATGGATGAGATGCGCCAAAACAAAAATTATAAAATAATATAGGCACAAGAATATACACGGTCAGTACTCGAAATGTACTGAGCATGGGGAAATATGTATGAACATAACATAAAAGCATAATAAGTTTGAAAACATTGTAATGCAATGACCAAGTAAACATGACATAAAAACTAATAATTGATTTTGAAAAACATAGTACAAGGACAACGCAATATTCTTAAAATCATACTCATAACATATGTGGAAATTGTAATCTTTTGTTGGATATACCATTGACCGACATAAAATATATGAGCTATAACATAGAGTTCAGTGTACTTCTCACATACAAAAAAGAGAGTGTCCTACTTGCCAAGGTAAGCACAACAATCATAAGCTTATGTGGATCTACTAGCTAGAGTCAATTAAGACTATGTCCCATAGGGCACGTATTTCTGAGACCTAGGTAATCACCACTAGTCCAACTCGGTGCTAAGTAAATTCTTAATGGAAAACATGTATAATAATGTCACATTCACATTCATAATCTTTCAAATGGTAAGAATGTAGTAATACAAAATAATTCATCAAAATTTCATGATCATAAGAATAGCTCTTTTAAAATCATGATTTATTAACATACTCAAAAGAGACACTTAATCAAAAGCATCAAGTTCATGATAATCTTTTCTAATGAGAGGTATTTCAATCAGAAGCCTCATAATCTCATATAAACATTTTGATATTTTATTCGAAAGCACATTCATAAATCCTTCATATCATCATAGCTTTAATTCATATCATAAAATATTTGCATGGCATGTGTTGGTAAAAATATCACTAAAAATATTGAATTATAATTAAATCATACATGATAAGATCAATCATGATCAATAAACTTAAATTCAATTAAACCCATAAAAATTTAAGAAACTCTAGAATTCTATAAGAATCATGATTATAGAAATTGAGTTTTCTTTGGGACTCAATGGAGGAAGAGGAATCCATTGAGGAATTTCCCCACATAGTTTGATGAAACCCTAGATGTAAATCTGAAAAATGAAACTTGAAGCTTTGATCCTTGGAGATTCTGAATCCTTGCCTTGAGGAAGAAAACTTGAGAGAATTTTGAGTTTTGAGAGAATGAGAGTTAATGGGGAAGGGTTAGGGTCTTAGAATAAGTTATATTTTCTTAAAATTGGCCTAAAATGACATAGTATAAGAATTAAAAGAGTAGAAAAAGAAAAAAATAACCTTGAGAAATAACTGTCGGATTAACTCCATGAACTCTTTTATAGTCCTTACTACATCCAACAAATTGTATTGTCCTTTTGTGGATCAACTTACTAAAAACCAACTCTCTGATGAAAGACCATGAACAACCATTTACGAACCATCATTCCTCTTACGAACTATGCAACACTCTCATAACAAAAATGCCTGGAAACCACTTGAGCTCATGTCTTAAACTATTAACAACTTTGTATGGACCGTGTTTCCCTTCACAACTTGTATTGACCAATCGTAGAAACCATGGTACTGAATTTACCCAAGTCTAAACGCTACATTTATGAGTGCCAAGTATGACCAGTCTCTCAATCTATGAGCCATCTTGTTGGCTGGTTTATTGAGGTCTGAGACTTTGCATTTTTTTCCAACTTTCTAATCTCAACTCTATGAGCAATTTCCATGAACCATACACTGAACCACAGACCGTAATACTAACTCATGAACATCAAGCCAACATTCTCAATCCCTATATGTTAACCACGAGGCATATCCACGAGTTTTGCAACCATAGACGGCCAATATATTGCCCTCGTGAAACACTACAAAAACACATTTTACACAAGATTTTGCAACCTTTCAACTTTAAACTGACTTTTACACTTCCAAGGTGTTACACATATTGAGCTGTATTTTCTATTGTTGAAAGTGTGGCAGCGTTACGAGGCTCTGAAGAAGGGAAAAGCACTTGATTAGAGGTTCGAATGTGGTTTCAACCTTGAGTTAGGTTATGATTTCTCCCTATTAGACTTGTCTTAGAGAAATAATATATATTGAGTAGTTTGATCGCAAAGAAGGTCTTAGGATTAGACTTTAAGAGTCCATGATCATTAGACTCTATTTTGGCCATTTTCTAGTTATTTAGATTAGTTTTTAGTCAATAAGCCTTAGTTTAGGTTGATCATTAGCTTTCATTATAGAATCCTTAGAATGCTGGTAAGTGGTGTGAAACTTAGATTTTGGCATTTTGCATTAGTTTGGTTTTATTATGTTTTTTTGTTATATTTTGAGTTTTATCACTTAAGTGTTGTATATTTTGAGCCTGAGGCCATGGATTTGGATTAGCAAGTGTTTTAGGCTAGTACATCTGTACAGTGATAGGTTTTACCTTGCTTGTTGTGAAATTTGATTTGTTTTGATAAAGTTGGTTATGTTTTGGTGTGCAATTGGGTGTACGACATTTGCATTTGGCTACATTTCTTTAAAATTAGGGGAAAATTTCATTTGAAGGACTAATGAGTCTGAGATTTTGACTCATTTGAGGTCTTTTAAGTAAAACAATAAGTGTTCTCAATGATTTTTTATGTCCATAACTAATGATTTATTACGTTTTATCTATGAAGGTTAAAGGATAAGGCAAGGATGAAATAAAGTAAAAAGAGGCTAAAAACAAGGAAAAGAGCAAAATCACGACATTGATGCTCACCAAAAGGCATTTGGTGACTCACTGAATGTCACAACCCAGGGAAAGATGAGGAGGCGGTTAAAGATAGCGCTTCCGGTGATGTTGCTAAGCCTAAGGTGGAGGTTGCTTCAAAATCGGTTTCTCCAAAGCCATTGCCTAAAATCAACCCACCATTCCCACAAAGGTTGAAGAAGAAAAAAGACAATGAAAAGTTCCAAAAGTTCCTCTCTATTTTTAAGTCTCTATCTATCAATCTCCCTTTGGTGGATGCTTTGCTCGAAATGCCGGGTTACGCAAAATTTATGAAGGAATTGGTTACGAAAAAGAGGAGCATGGACTTTGAGACAGTTGAGGTATCCCATAGTTGCAGCGCTATTATGTCAAATGTGAGGGCTAAAAAGGATGATCCAGAAGCATTGACTATTCCTTGTACTATTGGGATGTTTAAGTTTTCCAAAGCATTATGTTATTTGGGGGCGAGTATAAACTTGATGTCCTATGCTATTTTCACGAAATTAGGGCTTGGTGAGCTCAAGTCAACCACAATGCACCTTCTCATGGCGGATCGATCCATTAAGTGACCTATCGGTGTACTTTATCATATTTTGGTAAAGGTTGACAAGTTCATATTTCTGGCAAATTTTGTCATTCTTGATTGTGAGATGGATGCCATGATTCCTGTTATTCTTGGTAGACCATTCTTGGCTACCGAGAGAGCTTTGGTTGATATGGAAAGTGGCGACTTGAAATTTAGAGTTAATGAGGAGGAAGTCACTTTTAATGTGTGTAATTCTATGAAACAACCCAATGACATCCATGTGGTGTCAGTTATTGATGTGATCGATGAAGCAGTTGGTAGTATTGGTGAAATTTCTTGTATTGGTGAATCTTTGGCTGTTGTCCTCTTGAATTATGATGGGGAAGAGATCCAAGATTATGATGAAGTGGTGGCTGCTTTATCGGTTTAAGTTCTTACTTGAAAACTCCTTTGAAGCTTGAAATTGATTTGAAGAATAGAGAAAGTCCTCCCGCGAAGCCATCCATTGAAGCACCCTCAAAGCTTTAATTGAAAGCTCTTCCTTCTCATCTTCGATATGTACTTTTGGGGGCTAATAATACCTTGCCGGTAATCATTGCAGCTGACCTACTTGAAGGGCATGTACAAGCACTTCTTAGTGTGCTAAAAAGATTTACCAAAGCTATTGGATTGACAATTACTGATATTGTGGGGATTTCTCCAGGTATTTGCACGCACAAGATTCAGTTGGAAGTTGATTGTAAACCCAGGGTCGACCACCAAAGGAAGTTGAATCCTCCAATGCAAGAAGTGGTTAAGAAGGAAATCATCAAGTGGTTAGATGCGGGTGTGGTTTACCCTATTGAAGATAGCAAGTGGGTAAGCCCGGTTCAATGTGTTCCAAAGAAGGGTGGTATGACCGTGGTCCCGAATGAGAACGGTGAACTTATGCCAATGCGACCAATTACCGGTTGGCATGTGTGCATGGACTATAGAAAGCATAATTCGACAACTGAAAAAGATTATTTTCCAATGCCCTTTATGGACCAGATGCTTGATAGATTGGCGGGGCGTGGATGGTATTGCTTCCTTGATGGTTACTCCGGTTACAATCAAATATTCATAGCCCGAGAGGATCAAGACAAAACTACTTTCACCTGTCCCTATGGAACATTTGCATTTAAACGAATGCCTTTTGGGTTGTGTAATGCACCGGCAATGTTTCAAAGGTGTATGTTGTCTAATTTTTGCTGATATGATTGAAGACTCAATGGAGGTTTTATGGATGATTTTTCCGTAGTTGGGGACTCATTTGAAGAATGTCTTGAACACTTAGGACGAGTCTTAAAGAGATGTGTCGTAACAAACCTTGTACTTAATTGTGAGAAGTGTCATTTCATGGTGAAAGAAGGGATTGTCTTGGGGCACAAGATTTCAGTGAAAGGGATACAAGTGGATCAAGCAAAGATTGAAGTTATTGCCAAGTTACCACCCCCTATCTCAGTTAAAGGTGTCTGAAGCTTCTTAGGACATGCAGATTTCTACTGGCGGTCTATAAAGGATTTCTCTAAGATAGCTCATCCTCTTTGCAAGCTACTTGAAAATGACAGTGTTTTTATGTTTAATGAAGACTGTATGATTGCTTTTGAGTGTCTAAAGGAGAAACTTGTGTCAGCTCCAGTTATCATTGCTCTAGATTGGAGTTGCCCATTCGAACTAATGTGTGACACTAGTGGAGTAGCTTTGGGTGGTCCTTTGTCAATTTAGAGGCAAGTTATTCCACCCAGTCTACTATGCGAGCAAGACCTTAAATATGGCTCAAAGAAACTACACTGTTACCGAACAAGAGTTATTGGTTGTAGTGTACGCTTTTGAGAAACTTTGAGCTTACTTATTAGGAACTAAGGTAGTGGTGCACACTGACCATGCGGCTATACGCTACTTAATGGCCAAAAGGATGCAAAATCGAGACTGATTTGATGGGTGCTATTATTGCAAGAGTTCAGTTTTGAGGTCAAATATCGAAAAGGATGTGAAAATTAGGTGGCTGATCATTTATCGAGACTTGAAACAAGTGTTGTTGTTTTCGGTGACAAGGATATTGAAGATGCCTTTCCCGATGAGATGGTACTAATGATATCAATGGGTTCCATTTCTTGGTATGCTAATTTTGCCAACTATGTGGTGTGTGGAATCATTCCGACTGGGGCTGAAATTCTCTCAATGCAAGAAATTTCTATTTGATGGGAAGAAGTATTTTTGGGATGAACCTTACTTATTCCGGGAATGTGTTGATCACATAATTTGGAGATGTGTACCGGAGGTTGAAGTTGATGCGATTCTTCATGCATGCCATGCATCTCCGGTTGGTGGGCATTATAGTGGGGTGCGTACAACTGCCAAGGTGTTGTAGAGTGGTTATTATTGGCCAACGTTGTATCAAGATGTAAATTCCCTGGTCCACAAGTGTATCCATTGTCAAAAGCAAGGTGGGGTATCGCGTAGACATGAATTCCCCTTACCCCGATCCTTGAGGTTGAACTGTTTGATGTTTGGGGCATTGATTTTATGGGTCTTTTCATGAGCTCTTAGGTAACAAATACATTTTGGTGTCCATTGATTATGTGTCGAAGTGGGTAAAAGCTGTGGCTTTACCCAACAATAACGGAAGAAGTGTCATTACATTTCTTAAGCGGTATATTTTCACAATATTTGGCACCCCACGAGCAATTATTACTGATGGGGGTTGGCACTTTTGCAACCGGTTGTTCGCACCACTATTGAGCAAGTATGGAGTAAAGCACAAGTTGCCACCCCTTATCATCCACAAATGAGTGGACAAGTTGAAGTGTCGAACCGAGAAAATAAAGGCATTTTGGCCAAAGTGGTAAATGCTAACCAGACTGATTGGTCTCGACAGTTAGAAGATGCTCTGTGGGCATATAGAACTTCTTTTAAAACCCCTATTGGTATGTTGTCATATCAGTTGGTGTTTGGTAAATCTTGTCATCTTCCTACGGAGCTTGAGCATAAGGCTATGTGGGTCTTGAAGGCTTTGAACTTGAATTGGGAAAATGTGTCCAAGGATCGGGTTGACCAGCTTCATTTGTTGGAAGAGTTTCGTTGTCGAGCTTATGAACGTTCAGCTCTGTATAAGGAAAAAAATGAAAAAGTGGCAGACGCCAAAAGACTTCATCGAGAGTTTCAGGTGTGTGATCGTGTGCTACTTTACAATTCCCATTTGCGAATCTTTCCGGGTAAGTTGAAATCTAAGCGGTCAGGCCCTTTTAAGGTGAATCGCGTGTTTGATAACGCTGCAATTGAAGTTGAAGGTTGCAATGGGTCATTCTTCAAGGTGAATGATTAGAGGCTAAAACTTTACTTTGGAGAGGTTCCCGTTGTGCGAGTGATTGATGTGGTGTGCTTGGATGATTCTTGAATGGATGTCCACGTCGTGCCACGACGTTAAATAAGGCCCTTCTTGGGAGGCAACCCAAGCTTTATTTTAGTATTTTTGAATAACTGTGTTAATTCTGTAGGTTGGCATATGAAATTTCGAGTGCTGGCTACTAGGCGAGTGGTTGGATCAATGGGCGTATCGCTCAATGGACCCTAGGACCGCCTAATTTCATCAGAAATTGAAGGCTGCAGTTGAAGGCTGCACTGGAAGATTAGGCGAGCAAACTGCCCATTCGGCACATCGTCGAGTGAAAGGGCGAGCCCAATTTAGCTCGCCTTATGGACATGCACAATGGTTTGGCCTCCTGTGATTTTCAGTGGGAAAGTGTATCACTCGGCGCATCACCGAGTGAAATGGCGACGTTAATACTATCGCCCTTTGGGGCGCAAATAGAAGGGTTTTTAATCTTTTCAAATTAAAACTTTCATCGCACTTGAAATTTTCCTTCTCTCCTCAAACACCCGCACATTTTTTGCATTTCCATTTGCATTTTGTTGCTGTCTGCTATTATTGGAGTGCCTTGGACGTGTCCCCATTCCCCATTTTCATCGTTTGTGCATCGAATTTTCGTCCTTGAGGTTAGTTTTCTTGGTTTTTGATTTTTGCGAGCATGTTTTGTCAATTTCATCTCGTAATTTGCTGGGTGCTTGATTTTATACTGTATTGTATGCCTTGATTGCTTCTTATTACTTTGATTGTCTGATTTGTGTATGTAAGTGTTGAATTTTTGTGATTTCAGGCTTTGAGAATTGGGTTTTTGAATTGCATGCTTGTGGGTTGTTGATTAATCGATGGGTGAAGTATGCGTAGCCCCGAATTCAATCAAATGGCTTGAATTTTCTCAATGATGGATTGGGTGATGTCTTTCTTAAGCGCAAATCATCATTTTGTTGTTTTCAATTTGGTTTTGGGGAAGTCTGAGTACCCCGAGGAGAAATTGGGCATGGGTATGGTTTAGTTGTTGATAAATGAACTTTAATTGTTGCGTGGTGGGCTGTTAGTTGATAATCATAAAAATTTTAGGGAGGGTGATATTTCTAGTTGGTTCACCGAGCTAAGTCGGGCTCGCCATTTTGATCGGTTACTCGCCCATTGCATTCCCCATCGCCCTTTGTCGTTGATTTGTGGCCTGTGTGTTCTCTAATATTTGGCGAGCTCCCTTTTTTCTTGGCGAGTGAACTCGGCGACTCGCTGAGTGAATATTTCATCACCCTTTTTTCTTGATATTTGCCTGAAGTTGAATCTGTTGCTTTTGGCGAGGCTCTTTTTGCTCGCCCAATAGATTAGGCGACTCGCCGATCAGTTCGGCGAGTCCTTCTGCATTTTTTTTGTTGATTCTATCCCATTTTGATCAATCTTTGTGTTAGCTTGTTTTGTTTGACAGATATGACTCGTCAAAAGGCCATTGCTCATAAATGACCCTGGAAGAAAGCCAAAGGCATTAAAATTACCTCGGAGGTTGATAGACCACGTCCACAAAGAGCTCCAAAGTCCCAACATAAAGGGAAGGGAAAACAAGTGGTCACGGAGAGTGCTTCTTCAGACAGTCAAGAACTTTCTATAACCTCCGCGAAATCTAGTAATTCAGATGGAGAGGAGTCCGGGACTCCTATTGGGGAGATTTTGAAACGGACCCGTGCCGAATTGAGGTCCAAGACACTACATGACCCATTAGCTCGGGTCATCACCCCTACTGCCAGACCTGAGTCTCCGGCAGCCTCTACCCATGTCCCCAATGTTCCAGCTCCAATTCTGGCCCCGGCTCAGATTCTGAGGTTGATGAACAGGTTAAACGCCGAGGGTGCACGAATGATCCTCGAAGAAAAGAGATTTTCTACCAATGGGGTGGTGGACAGATATCCCGTGGTATGGGAGACTATTAGGGTGCACAAGTTCCAGATTTTTACACAGCCGCGGAGCCCGTATGTGTCTACATGGAATCGGGAATTCTATACCGCCTACTCCTATTTAGTCTCGCGAGTCAAAATGTTGGCGTAGTCTATGAAGCCAGTGGAGTTTGTCATGGTACGAGGTAAGAAGGTTAAGTGTAGCCAGACTGAGATTAACGATGTCCTCGGTTGCACATTTAGGTGGTGACACTCCTTAGCCGATAAGCTCAAAGGGAGTTTGGAGACCCTTAAGGGGTAGTTGGCTCCACTAATAAGTGAAGCCTCCCCCCGGCGGTTGGAGGGACCACAACATCATTGCCCGATATTGGTTTGGATTTCTTAGTAGTACACTCATGCCTTCCCAGAATGAGTCGATCCTTCGGCATCAGAAGGCCACACTATTGGGGTGTATTATCTATCGACAATTGTTGAACTTGGGCATGATTATTGAGAGCGAAATATTGATGAGGGCCAAGCAGCAGCATGCCTCACTCCCGTTCCCAATTTTGATCAGTGAGCTGTGTAGGCGGGCCGGTGTGCCATTTGACAAAAAGACAGATGTGAGGTCACTTCGACCTCATTTTGCGACATTTGGAGGATCGAGGCCGAGTACTTGAAGGATGATGCCGAGAGGAGGAGGAGAGCCCCTGTTGACACATCTCCGGCCATAGATGTTGAGGCCATGGAGACGGGTTCTCCCACTCCTACAGTTGAGCAGAGAGGTGTTCCTATTTTTGACGCTCCTGCCACCTCCGCTCTGGCACCAGACTCCTCTTCAGCCCCCACACCAGATACAGCTCCTGGTCCCTGGCCTTTGACACATGCCCTGATTATTAAGATGGGGCACCTTGTACATTCAGCAAACGTTCGAGCTTCTCAGGTTAAGGCTGTTGTCCCGGACATGATTGAGAGAGCTTTAGCTGTCGCCCTTTACCCTATTCACATAGAGTTGGTTGATCAGTGCCGACTTAATACAGCTCATGGAGATGCTTTGGCAGCCCTCACCGCTAGACTCGAGACATGTGAGCAATGAGAGGGTAGCTCTACAGAGATGACAGCCATCCGCATAGATATTTCTGGCCTGAGGAAGGATGTGGACGAGATGAAGTCCACCGACATCACCATGTTATGGGGTAGTATGGATGTGCCAGAGGGTCCGTGTGTTGACATTGAACCACCTACCACCACCGGTGTTGCTTCGATGGCTGATGATGAGGGTGTGTCTGATACACCCAAGACGGATGATGAGGATCTTTCTACGAGAGATCGGGAGGTATATGCAGGCCTCGCAGATTTGGAGGATGATATGGTTAGAGCAGCCATTACTTAATCTCTCTGGGAGACTTCAGTGATTATGTCGAGTGGGACCTAGCAGAATGAGGAGAGCACACCGGGCACTGATGCCCAGGCTGATGACACACTTCTGGCATAGCGGGACAGGGGACCTTCTATTGCACTCTACATATCTTTCATTTTCATGTTTATTTTTGTATTTCACATTGAGGACACTGCTTTATCTTTTGGTGGGGGTGGTGTTATTCCCCATTTGTTTGTATGTTTGGATTGTTATTTTTGTTTTGATTTATAGCAGTGGTTTTGGCCTCTCTCTTGACCTCTCTCTTTACTTATTGTTGTTGATGTTGTGCTTAATGAATGAATGCAGTTCTCTTGTACTTTTGAGCGTCAATTGTGTTCAATATCGATGACTTGAGTAGTGCTCTTGATTGAACAATATGTTGGTGTGCGTCCAATGAGGTAAATTGGAGTTGCATAGTCTTGTGTAAACTCTTAGCCTCTTGTTGTGACTAGCGAATTGTCGATGGTGAGTCTTGCGATGACCATTGCACGTAAGCTTGACTCTTAGAGTTGTGACCCACAATTGTGTTTGAATTCCATGTGTGGTGAGCTTTACTTGAAAGGTGTGTATGATGATGCCTACAACTTGCCCCGGTAGTCCTATTGACTAAGCATTCGTGAATGTAGGAAATGATCTTAGGCATGTATTTTTTAGGGTGAACTTAATTGCTATACCGTCGTTGGCCACTTTGTGAGGGTGTGAACCTAGCTTGGCACCATTTGAGCCTAACCTTTTCCTTGATTCAAACACAAATACTAAAACCTTAGTCGTTTGGTTGAAAATTCCTTATCTCTCCCACCTATAATCTTCGTGAAGTATTGGTTAGTTTGAATAGCCAACTCAGGCCAAAAGCCTAAGTTGGAGGTGTGGTGAGAATGAAGAAAGAAGTCGAGCTATGGGTTCATGAACTTGATCCATTGAAACGATCGTGTGAGTAAAATATGGAACCCCTCCATATATATAAAAAAAAGATAAAAGAAGGGAAGGGGAAAAGAAAAAAAAGATTCAAATAAGATAATGCTGTTGTGAATTGATGTAAAAATAAGAGGGGACGTTCCTAAAATTGTTTTGTGTGCCACAAAGTGGCAAAAGATTAGTTGGAAGTTGAAAAGTGTGAAAGAAAGGGAAGGAGAAGTGATTTGGGAACCATATTTCACGAAGGTAGAGCCTCTAACCTAAAATTGATCATACCTTAAACCCCAGCCCCATTACAAGCCTCTAAAGTCCTTTTTGATCTTGCATGAACCTTGTGATTGTTAGATGGAAAACATTGGAAAGCCTATGGGCAAAGTTGTGCAAACTCTTTCTCTTTTAAGAGTGTGAGTGTTGTGTTGATTCCGAAATGTTGATCTTCAATTGAATTTGGCATGAAGTGGAATCCTTTTTGGTTTAAGGGCATTCGAATATCTTTGTGGGCATAAATTTTGTATTTTAGGTGCACTTGTGAGCATAGACTTTAGTTGATGATGGCTAGTCAGAATTTGATGCTTTTAGTATACATTTGATCCTTATATCTTAGATTGATCCTTGTATGCATTGTCATGTGGATTTTCAAGGAGCACTATTTGTAGACATCCCTATTGAGTTTATTGATCTCTTGTTTACTTGAGTGCAAGCGAAAGTTTAAGTTGGGGGTGTTGATGAGTCGGTAGTTTTGACTTATTTATAGCTTCATTTGTGCCCAATTGGTGTCCTTAATGCCTATTTTGCAGCTATAACTAATGTTAAATCGTTTGTGTGCAGCATGAAGGTTTTGGAATGAGGCAAGGACAAGATAACACAAATAGAAGATGTGAAGTTACAAAATGGAAGGAAAAAGGAAGCTTGAACTCGCAAAAAGGAACTCACCGACACGCCGAGTGGACATTCTCATTGCCTAAAGTTCCAACAGTCAAGGGAAAGATTAAAGGCAAGTCGACGAGCTGAAGAACCGATCGGCGCATCACCGATCAGAAGGGCAAGCCCGATGGACACAGCCTAATGTTCCAGGAGCAAAGCAGTGCAAAATCCAAGAGATAAAAGGCGAGACTGAGCAACTCTGCGCATCGCCGAGTGGAAGGGCGAGCCCGATTTATGTCGCCAAGCGGTCCTAAAATTCAAAATCGTGGGAAAGTTTTTAGAAGTATAAATAGAAATTTTTAAATGAGAGACAGAGAGTTGGATAGCATTGTATTGAGAGAACAAAGTATATTGCATTTTTGAATTCTTGGAGTTAATTTGGTGAACTATTCTTGTGAGCTTTTGGGAATCAATCATTGGGTGTACTTTTAGTTGATTGTATTTGCTGTTTGAAAACTTGGGAAATCAATGGCTAATGTTTTTGGTAACTATTTCTTCATTCTTACTATGATTGGCTAAACCCCAATGTCTTAGGGGTGTGATTATGTGTTCAAATGCCTAATTAGCTTATGGGTCTTATGGATTGCTGAATTAAATGTTGATTTAGAATGGGTTCCATAGTTAATTCGTGTTTTCATCTTATGAATTGAAGTTTCAAATTCAGCTCTAGTTTATATCTCTTTGTATGCTTGTAGAAGATGCATTTGAGTGGAATTAGCAATTGATAATTGTATGAGTTTTTAGTTGTACTACCCAGCTTGTTAAGTGGGTTGAATTAAGGTAGAATATTGTGTTTTTATTGTATAGCATGTTGGGGTTTGATAAAACCCAATCGAAAACATGGTAGTTGGTTGTAAAATAGCTATCATAGTCGTAATCTTGCCTACCCATTATAATTCAGCATACTTAAACAATTCGTAAAGACCCATTTAGTGAAATTGGGGGTTGAACACTCACACATCCCTAAGGTCCCATTTCTCATTGGTTTAATTCCTCTTTATTTGAAATTTGAAACTTTAAGGATTTACATTATGCATCGATTCACTTGTTTACATCTACAAAAATCTAGATCACTTTAATACTTCATATTTGAATTCTATACTTAGTTACTTCCTCGTGGGATTGACCCCAACTCTTCGTTGGGTTTATATTGCTAGTGATCACCTACATCATGAATCGTTATAGGTGTAGTTGAGCGTTATCAGTTTCTCACAAATGAATTCACATGGGCGAAATGTTTTCCCATCAATGTTGAATTATGTTTAAGGAGGTATTCTATGTTTTGATCTTGAAATGTGTAGATTGGTATTGATCATTGCCTTTCCCTATGTTGAATTGGTTATTGACTTTTATCTATTTCGTTGGGTTTTAGACTTAGCACCGAGAGGGATTTGAGGTGGAGGGTCAAAAAGGGTAGTCCCTAGTAACAACCTCTAGTCCCAAACTATGTGCCCCCGTAGAATTGTCTTAAATGACTTCGCTGGTGAATCCACTTTAGAAAATGATGATATGTATGAATTCTCCCTTGGCAAGTAGTTTTTCCTTCTTTCGATATGAGGGATATATCGAATTCCATGATATAGATCTCATGGTCTTATTGTCGGTTAAAGCTAATATCCAACAAAATGATTATGTTTTCTTCAAAGCTTTTCTTATGTTCTTTATATTAATGAACTTGACCATGTTTTTATTATTTTCATATCATCTCTTCCTTAAAGCTTTCACATGTTTTTTATATGATGATGACTACTCTTTTTGTTCATTCATGCTATTATGCCTATATTTATGCATATTGCCTCATACTTAGTACATGGAATGTACTAATGCATACTTGTGCCTACATTATCTCTATTGGGTTCCTCAAGCTATTGGTGAGTCCTCATGTTCTGAGGACCGAGACATTTTATAGCTTTATGTCATTTTATTTCAAACTTTGTATGTGATGTATGGGTTACGTCCCAATCACTTTCCTTATGATGTATTAGATGGCTTTGAGACTTATGTTAAACTTCTGCTTTTGTCAAACTCTTTGTGTGAAATGCTTTCTTTCGATCTCTTTAAGTTCTATTATCTTGTATGATGTATGCTAAGTGGCTTTTGGGGGGCCTCTCGGGGTTCTATATGCCATGTTACACCTAGGGTTCCCACTAAGCACTATTAAGCAACTTGAGGCACAAATGATCCATATTTCAGCTCAATTAGATTCAAAATCAAGAGAGAGTGTGCTTATTGATGTAATAGTTAATTCGAGGAGTGACACTCATGTGTTGGCCTTTGAAACCCGAAGTTGGAAATTGTAGCAAAATGAGTCTTGAGGTGAAGATGCTAGCTCCAAGAAGATGGTTGTCAAGAATGAACCAATAAGTCAAGCTGACGAAGTAATACCAAATGTTGTTGAAGGAGAGAACCATGAAAATAGTTTGGGAGCAAACGTGAAGGATGATGATGTAGCAGCCCCAGCTACACAAGTACCAATAAGGATAGCCCCGTCATTTCAACAATGCCTAAAGAAGAAGGAAAGTGATGCAAAATATCAAAACTTCTTAGGTGTTCTCAAGAATTTGTTGGTGAAAATCCCTTTTGTGGATGCTTTGATCGAGATGTCAGTTTCTTCTAAATATATGAAAGAACTGGTCACGAAGAAAGGAAGGATGGAGTCTTAAACTATTGAAGTCTCTCACAATTGCACCGCTATTATGACAAGCAATATGATCATAAAGAAAGATGACTTAGGAGCATTCACTATTCCATGCACTATTGAGAGATACCAACTTGCTAGAGCCTTATATGACCTCGGGGCTAGCATAAATTTGATGCCTTTGAAGATTTTCAAGAAACTAGGGCTGAATGAACCAAAACCATCAACCATGAGATTATTGATGGCAATACGGTCAATCAAAAGGCCGGTGGGAGTGGTGCATGAGATTCTAGTGAAGGTGGATAAGTTTATCTTTCCACCTAACTTTGTAGTGCTGGATGCCAAAATTTTGATCATCCTTGGTAGACCATTTCTAGCTTGCGGCAAAGCAATAGTTGACGTTGAGAGTGGTGATTTGAAATTCAGGGTGAACAATGAAGAAGTGAATTTCAACATTTGCAAAACTATGAAATACTCAAAGATATGCATGTAGCGTCTTAAGTAGATGTAATGGATTAAGCGGTGGCTAGCATGAGTGAAATGATGTGTAGTGGGGAATCATTGGGAGTTGTGTTACTCAATTATGATGGAGAGGAGATTAATGACTTTGATGAGGTAGTGGCCACTCTTGTAGGTTCGAGCACCTTTTCATCTAACCCCAAGAAATTAGATATTGACTTGAAAAATTGGGAAAATCCTCCAGCTAAACCATCCATTGAAGAGCCACAAAAATTAGAGTTAAAAGTGTTGCCTTCACATCTTTGATATGCATCCTTGGGGGCTGATAATACACTACCGATAATTATTGCAAACTTGTCGGTAGAGCAAGTAGAGGCCACGATGGGTACTTTGAAGAGGCATATTAAAGCCTTATGGTCTATCATCGACATTGTAGGGATTCCTCCGGGTATTTTCACACACAAGATTCAAATATACGATGAATGCAAGCTGAGTATTGAGCAGCAAAGGAGGCTAAATCCTCCTATGCAAGAAGTGGTGAGAAAGGAGATAATAAAATGGTTGGACGCTGGTGTGATCTGCCCTATTGCGGATAGAAAAGGGGTGAGTCCAGTGCACTGTCTTCCAAAAAAGGTGGTATGACCGTAATATCAAATGCAAAGAATGAACTTGTTGCAACCCTCCTTGTTACCGAATAGAGGATGTGTATGGATTATCGGAAACTCAACTCATGGACCGAGAAGGATCATTTTCCAATACCCTTTATTGACCAAATGTTGGATCATCTCACGGGTAGAGGAGGGTATTGCTTCCTTGACGGCTACTCGAGTTACAACAAGATTTCCATTTCCCTAGAAGATCAAGAAAAGACCACTTTCACTTGCCCATATGAGACGTTTCCCTTCAAACGACTGCCATTTGGATTGTGTAATGCTCTGACAACCTTTCAAAGGTGCATGTTATTGATATTTGCTGATATGGTAGAAGATTCTATAGAGGTTTTCATGGATGATTTTTCTGTTGTGGGTGACTCATTTGAAGAATGTTTATATCATTTGAGTAGATTATTGCAACGGTGCGTCGAGAAATTTCATTTCATGGTGAAAGAAGGGATTGTACTTGGACACAAGATTTTGGGATATGGCATTAAAGTGAACCAAGAAAAATTGATGTAATTGTTAAATTACCTCATCCTATTTTGGTAAAAGGTGTGTGGGATTTCTTGGGGCATGTCAGGTTTTATCATTGTTTCATAAATGACTTCTCCTAGTTAGATGTCCCATTGTGTAAGTTGCTTGAAAAAGAGAGTTTTTTTTGAGTTCGATGATAATTGTATGAAAGCATTTTTGGGCTTGAAAGAAAAATTAGTCTAAGCCCCTGTCATTATTGCTCCTGATTGGAGTGTTCCCTTTGAGATGATGTGTGACGCTAGTGATCTGATTCTTGGTGATATCATTAGGCAATGCAAGAACAAGCTCTTTCACCCAATATATTATGCTAGCAAAACTCTAAATTGTTCTCAAAAGAATTACACTATCATTGAACAAGAGTTGCTAGCCGTTGTGTGTGGGTTTGAAAAGCTTAGAGCTTATTTGTTTGACACTAAAGTAATGCACTCTGACAATGGTGTCTTTAGATATTTAATGGCAACGAAGGAAGCTAAACCAACCTTTTAAATCTTTTGCTCGATTTCTTGTGTGTTTTTCTTCTAGACTTGAAAAATTATCCTTGAAAGGTGAAAATCTTCTATTTATAGGTGAAATCTGTATTCAAAACTATAAATTGAGATAAAACAAGGCAGCAAAAAATGAAGAAAATATTTGAATTAAAAAACCTCATCTTTCTACATATCTTGACAAATCGCTTGACTTGATTTTTGATATGAAGAAAAATACAGGCTCTTGCACCAATTTAGAATTTGCTGTCTCTTAATCAAAGGTGTCACATGTTGGGAATGAGTATAAACAATTGATTCTTGGATTTAGGTCAGGGGGACAGTGTTATGGTTCTTAGGGTTCCAATTTGGGTGATAGAGGAGAGGAAGAAAAAGAGAGAAGGAAGAGAAAAGTTCTGGTTTTTGTTTGTTTTGGGAATAGGAGAAAGAGATTGATCAATGGGTTACGGAGTAAAAAATATGTGTGGTTCAATTTTGGGGAAGAAACCGTGTATTGGTCTTTGGTATTAGACTTAATCTTAGTCATCTGATCATTCGATCAGATGGCTATATATATATATATATACCCACTTGTTTGTTCCTAGACAATTTCTTGGATTCAAGTATCTCCGTCACGACCCAAAGTACCCCCTAGACGTGACATGGTGTACAAGACCCCGAGGACCTCATACAAGCCACTTAGCATGCATCATACAAGATAATAGCAATTCAAGAGTTCAAAAGACTTCATTATCAAAAGAGTTTAAGGAAATAGCGGAAGTCTACACATAGTCTAAAAAGTCATCTAACATAGGAATGAAAAGAACATTTGGATGTAACCCATACAAGTCTTTAGAGAAAATGACATAAAAGTGAATGTCATGTGGCCAAGCTTCATAGAACATATAAAAACTTTCATCCATAAGCATACTTGAGTCATAAACATTACTTTCATAAAAAAAATCATGCACGATTTCATAAAACCCATCTTTTGATCATTCATAATTCATCATTAAATCATAGCTTTTAGAAATCGTAAATCATGCATGAGTTCATATAGACTTCATAAAATTCATCTCTTCATAATTCAACCCATCAACAAATTCTAATTTCGAAATTGGGAGAAATCACATGGGTTCTTGGGGATTCATCTTAATTCATGAAATTCAACTCAATTCATGCTTCATAGTTCATAAAACAATCAATTAATTCAATATTGAAAAGAACCCATGGCATAGAAGAAAAACCCTAATTTCAATGGAGGATTTCTAACTTGTAAAATAGAGAATTTTAAGGTCTCTATGGAGGAAAGGGCTCCATAGATGAAGATCATCATACCTCGGGGTTCAAAGCCCTTAAGCAATTTGAGGAACGGAAGCTTGATTCTTGAACCCTAACTTGACCTCTTCTTCTTCTTCTTCTTCTTCAAGCTTTTTCTAGAGAGAATTATTTGGGAGAGGAGAGTTTTGGGAATGATTTGGAAAAGTAAATTTTAGGCTTAAAATGGTTTATATAGTGCTAAGAAGTGTAGGGAACCGACTTAATTGAGTAAATAAGTCATTGGGTAAAAAGACCAAAAGATCCCTTAAAAGAAATCATGGATCCCCTCACCTACTACTTGACCTACGGTTGGTAGGTCCACCCACTAACCGTAGGTCTTGTAGTAGATCACCAAAAAATTATTTTTTTGAGTTTTCCTTGCCCCAAACCGGTAGCACCCATGAGCTTGACCTACGGTTGGTAGGTTTGGTGCCAACCGTAGGTCGGCTGGAAGTGCTGAAAATTTGCATTTTCCACTCTTTTTGAATTCGAGGTGTTACATTTTCTTCCCCTTGGGAACATTCGTCCTCGAATGAGATTCAAGACATCATAAGGAAGGTAGAAACAAGATCTAAAAACCGAACAAGAATGACATCACATAATTGCAAATATCCGAGGAGGAAACATCAACTCCAAGCTAAAGAATGTTCAAAGCATCATTTCATAGGGTCTATATGCAAATGATACTCAAATGCACATAATCATGGAGAAATCAATCAAGGTAAATCATATCTTTGAAAAATCAAATTTTTATGAGCATGCATACATGAGGAAAACATGGGAATGACTAGAACACAAGAATTCTTAAGAGTGACCCATGAGGGGCTAAGGCCTCAAGCTAGACCCGAAGGTAGAAGGATAAAGATAGGGACACTAAGACATCACATCACCTCCTAACTTTCACATATCAATCCCAAGCAAGGAACCTTTCTGACAATTTAAATGGTCTCACACACCAATCATGAAACATATTATCTCCCCCTTGGGAGCAAATCTGTCTAGTCCTTTCGAATCTATCTCCCTCAACTCAATCATAACACCAAAGTCTTAACAACCACAAAACCATTGATACAAGTAAACACTTAAGGAGTTTCCTTATGAATTTTAAAGTCGACCTTAAACACACTAACCACACATAGAATCTTATCATAGCCAACAAGTCACCCAACATCAAACAATGCCTAACCACAAGCTAAAAGACCATCACTTACCAATTTCCACATCCGGGGAACCCTTGTTATCTTTCGAGTTCTAAGTGCATATGACTTACCTTGTCATTGACCACCATTCTTACCCTTGTCGCCTCTAGAGGGTCAATCCCTTATCTTGTGACCATTCTTTCCATAACCAAAGCCACCTTTCGAACCGGCTAGACACTCACCCTTCTGTCTTCTTCAACATTCCCAGCACTTGGGCCACATTTGCTCACTAGAACCCTTACCTTGAGAATGATTTCCTTCACCGGACCTTGGATGTGAAGAATCACCATCATCTCTTCTTGCCCTCTTTGAATCCCTTGTCTTCTCCTTAAGTTCATCCTCTTCTATTTGTTGAGCATGAGTCATTAGATGAGAAATGTCCATATCCTTGATGAGCATAGCGGTACGACATTCCTTAACCACCAATTAGGATACACTGGAAACAAACTTGCTCATCCTTGCCATAGAATCGGCAACCATAGTAGGAGCATACTTAGACAATTGTGTGAACTTCAAAACATACTCCTTCACACTCATACCCCCTTAACGAAGGTTAATGAACTCAAGTACCTTTGCCTCCCTTATCTCAAGGGGAAAGAACCTATCAAGGAAAACAACCTTGAACTTCTCTCAATCAAGAGGACCTGCATCAATCGCCCTCTCACTCTTCCATTGCTTAAACACACTTGAGCCACACCCTTAAGTGGATAAGCGGCCAACTCTGCCTTTTCTTTCGGCATCACTCCCATGATCATTAGTACCTTGTACACCTCATCAATGAACTATTAAGGATCTTCCTCAACCTTAGAACCATGAAACTCCGGAGGATTCATTCTAGCGATGTCCCTCACTCTAGATGCCTTCGTACCCACATTTAGGTTCATGGGAGCCACAACCTCCCTATTGACTTGAGCCATCATGGCTTCAGCCAACACTTGAAAAACAGCCCTAAACTCCGCATTAGTCACTTGTTGAGCCAAAGGGTCAGTCGGAACTTGAGGAGCTTCTTGTTTCACATTCTCTTCCGCATTTCATCTAGCATACGCCCTTCGAGCTGCCATATCCTGAAACGCATAGGATATGGATTAGGAGAGAGACCTATAGAGTTAAACTCTACAACACAACTTTAGAATAATGAATGAAGTGGAGTTTCCTAAACATTTTATAGCCTCTTATTCATAAATGTGGCGTGCTTTACACCCATGAACAAGACAATACTCGATGTGTCTTATGAGACTTCCAAGGACCTTTCTAAAACCTAGGGCTTTGAATACCAAGTTTGTCATGACCCAAAGTATCCCCTAGATGTGACATGGCGTGCAAGACCCCGAGAGGATTCATACAAGCCACTTCGCATGCATCATACAAGATAATAGCAATTCAAGAGTTCAAAAGACTTCATTATCAAAAGAGTTTAAGGAAATAGTGGAAGTCTAAATATAGTCTCAAAAGCCATCTAACATAGGAATGAAAAGAACATTGCGATGTAACCCATACAAGTCCTTAAAGAAAATGATATAAAAGTAAATGGCATGTGGCCTAGCTTCATAGAACATATAAAAACTTTCATCCATAAGCATACTTGAGTCATAAACATTGCTTTCATAAAAAAAACATGCATGATTTAATAAAACCCATCTTTTGATCATTCATAATTCATCATGAAATCATAGCTTTTAGAAATCGTAAATCATGCATGAGGTCATATAGACTTCATAAAATTCATCTCTTCATAATTCAACACATCAAAAAATCCTAATTTTGAAATTGGGGGAAATCACATGGGTTCATGTGGATTCACCTTAATTCATGAAATTCAACTCAATTCATGCTTCATAGTTCATAAAACAATCAAGTAATTCAATAGTTGAAAAGAACCCATGGCATAGAAGAAAAACCCTAATTTCAATGGAGGATTTCTAACTTGTAAAATAGAGAAGATCCTCATACCTCGGGGTTCAAAGACCTTAAGCAATTTGTGGAACGGAAGCTTGATTCTTGAACCCTAACACGACCTCTTCTTGTTCTTCTTCTTCAAGCTATTCTAGAGAGAGAATTATTTGGGAGAGGAGAGTTTTGGGAATGATTTGGAAAAGTAGATTTTAGGCTTAAAAGGGTTTATATAGTGATAAGAAGTGTAGGGAACCAACTTAATTGAGTAAATAAGTCATTGGGTAAAAACACCAAAATATCCCTTAAAAGAAATCCCAGATCCCCTCACCCACTACTTGATCTATGGTTGGTAGGTCCACCTACTGAGTAGGTCATGTAGTAGGTCACCAAAAAATTAATGTTTTGAGTTTTCCTTGGTCCAAACCAGTAGCACCCACGAGCTTGACCTACATTTTGTAGGTCCACCTACCAATCATTGCTGCCAACCGTAGGTTCGGCTGGAAGTGCTGAAAATTTGTATTTTCCTCTCTTTTCAAAGGTCTCTTGTTTTCCTGATCCAGTTTTTTAGTGGAGTTATTTCTATCTCTTTTCAAAGGTCTCTTGGCCAAAGGATTTCTACATTCTCATCTGTTCCAACAGAAATCCAAAATGTGAGACACTCAGTCTATTTATTTTGACATAGAATTGTGGTTGTTAACTTCGAATCTAGAATCCCACAAGACATATACTCTATGGAAATGTCTCACGGTACTAGAATCAACAATGATCAGCCTCAATCTATGATTTACTTCACTATAGGTTGAGAGCTAGGGGTTTTGAAACAAGATTTTCACATTGACAAACGAAAACATAGAATAGAGTTTAATTCTTCACGAAACATTTTAAAGAGAACTTCATTTTTTAATGATTTTCAAAGTGATGAAAGAAAAAGTCATCAAAAAAGTTGCTATGAATTCTTAAATTATGTCCAAAAGCAAATTAATTTCTTTGAATGATTTGAGACTTATGCTAATTATCATCAATGAGATTTTTCCTTTTCAAAATCAATTAATGATTCAAAAATATACAAAACTCTCAATAAAGGAGATATAGCTTTAAACACTCTCCATCATGAGGGTTTACAATGACTTTTGCGAATAACTCAATTGTTGCAGCACCTTTCAAAAAGAAAGATGAGACTGAAACAGTTAGTGGCAAAGATATTAAAAAAAAATTTGAACAAAATAATTATACAAACAAATATTTACATGCTCTTGGTGAATATTAGGTTTCAAAACCACCCTTAGCACCAACTATTACTTCTAGACCATCAAAGACCTCTACCTCTTCAATTCAATTATTCAATCCTTATGAAATCCCAAGAAGATTTGCTAGAGAAGTACGAATCCATAATGCGAAAGATTGTCTGTCACGATCCAAAATCGGAGCATGATGGCGCCTACTATAACCTCCCATTAGGCAAGCCATAAACCAAAAACTTGTGGAAGATAACAATTTAAGGATAAAGAATAAGTGGAAACAGGAATATGGATACAGAATAGGGCCATATTATAGAAATGTAAATATAATACACAACATACAAAAAAGGCTCAAAAGTGACCAAGAACGACAAACAAACAAACGAACCAATCCCCAGACCTAGTGTCAGTGGTACAGAAGAATTTAAGTATAGAAAAGCTATATATACTAGTCTGTCTAATCCAAAAACAAAAAATATAGATAGGTACTGATGAGTCTGAAATTTAGACTCATTTGAAATCTCTTAGTTCAGCAAATAGTGTCCTCAATGCCTATTAATGTCCTTATATGATAATATTTTGATGCTTTGCAGACATGAAGGCCAAAGGACAAGGCAAGGATAAAAACACACAAAAAGAGGTTGAAAATTCTAAAAAGGGAGTGAACACCACAAACTGAGGATCACCAAAGGCAGTTGGCAAATCGCCAACTATGCCTCAACTCCGTTGAAGTTGACAGTGTTTGATGATAAAATGTCAAGGCAAGTCAGTGAAGAAAGAAGATAACGATTACTCGTTGAATGTGAAAACGTGATCTTAATCATATCGCCGAAAGTGATGGACTTCTAAGTTAAATTAGGGCGAGACTAGGCAAATAAGGTGGTCATTGGTGATTTGTTGAATGTGAAAGGCTGACTCCATCGAGTTTGACCATTGAGGTTCAAGAACCAAAAAGAACAAAATGGCGATCCACCGATCTAGTACGCGAGCCCGACTAACATCACCGAGCAGGTCACAGATGGGATTTCAGACTCATTTTTAGTGAAATATTAAATAGACCAAATAACAGAGAAAATATATCTTTTTATCATATTGACACTTTTATTTTTATCTTTTTATCTCTAGAAAACAGACTTGGGAATATTTCTTAGTTTTAGGGTTTTGAGCAATTTGGTAATTGACAATTAAGGGTTTAATTCAAAGTGGGTGTTGAATATTATTGTTGATTATCAACACTTTGATGGATGACAACATAACTGGTATAATCTATTTCCCTTTTAAGATGCTTGGCTAAAACACCAAATTCTAGGTGTGTGATTATGGAGTTGGGTGTTAACTAATTTAGTGAGTCTAGTGTTTTGCTTTATTTTTCTGCTATTTATTCATGGATTTGAGCTATTTAGTATGGGTTCAATTTATGGGCTACGGTTGCAAATTTAGTTCTAGCTTAGATCTTTGATTGATGCTTGAAAAAGATTAATTGAAGTGGCTAAATAGTTCTATACTTGCAGATTGAATTTGATTGTTGTTGTTTGTTCGAAAGAGAAATTGTAGTTTCTGTCATGCCCCGAGACTACCCCCTAGGTGCAACACGGTGCTTAGTGTCATGAGTGACGCCAAGCTAACCCATGGCATGTCATATCTAAATAAGTTCAATTAAATCAATACTGTGCGGAAGCTAAAATTAATTTAATGTCTGAAATGGGGAAAATAATCTAACATGTCTGAAGGTATATAAATATACGAAGAGTTTAGTGATGACTGAAATCAACACCAACTACTCAAGCTGAATCTAATCTATGTCTGAAAGCCTCTAACTGACTTGAGTTGCTGGGACATGCCCCCAGCTAACTCTAAGAAGACTGAAACTGAAAGAAAAGACTGAAAATCAAAGCATGTCTACTAAGCGCCTGAACGTACATCATGAAACGATGTAGAGCAAAAGTATGCTTCAGTACTTTGAATGTACTGAGTATGAAGGATATAGATACTAAACTGAACAATGTAAACTGACAAAATAAACTGAACATGGAAATAGGTTGTACTGAATTATAACTGAAAACTGGGCTAGATGCAATGTCCAAGTACTAATCATGAAAATAACATGTTGAACTGTATACTGAAGTAAATGCTAATAACATGGTCAATGCAATAAGAGTAAGAGTGCAGGAGCTACTGTTAACCGACATAAACCACGTGAGCTAAACGTGGAGTCTGATGTATGTGCCACATCGAGAGGACCCAATATACCTTGCCAGGGTATAAAGGCATGACTGTGGAGTGATCACTAAAACTGATGCCCAACAGAGGGGACTTCTGAACATACATTGGTACGTAGTTCTGGGACTTTGTGGGTACGCTGAACCCGTCCAACTCGTTGCTAAGTCTACTCTCAACTGAATATGCAAAGCTAAAATGCAACTGATATACTGAGTAGCTCAAATATTGGCATGCTATTTGGGAATGCACATAAACACACTGAAAGGTATGGCACTCAAATACTAGAGCATGATTTTCTGACTGATCTGTCTAACAAATATAATTCATGAAATGCTGATAACTAATACAAGCTATGGTTCTGAATTCTATACATGGGAATATGCAAATTTTCCAAGAAAGCATGGTAATTAGATCATGGAAACTATAGCAGCTAAAATCACAATGAATATCCAAGATTATGGAAACCCTAGGTTTGAACAATTTATGAGAAATTGAAGAACTGACTTAATTCTAGGGACCTAATGGGTGAAAGGAACCCACTAGTGAAATCCCACATACCTGGTGACGAAAACTACGGAGAAATCCTTTTGATTTGGGGGCTGAACTTGAAGAACACCTCTGCTCGTTCTTGGGAGAAACTATCGCCTATTCCTCTTTTTTTCTTTCTACGTTAGATGATTTTTGGAGAATGAGGATTCTAGGTAGTTTCTGACTAGATTATTAGTCTTAGATTGAGGGAAACGACGTAGTTTAGGCATCAAACGACATAGTTTAAGTGCCCAACGCATAGGGGAAAAGACCCATATGACCCTGACTTAAAAGTTGTCGCATTGACTTCAAGACAGGCTTCACGAGCCATACAATGCTTCACGGCTCATACACTGGGTCGTGAAGCTTTCAAGATAGGCTTCACGAGTCGTACAATGCTTCACGACTCATATACTGGGTCGTGAAGCTTTCAAGATAGGCTTCACGAGTCGTACAATGCTTCACGACTCGTACAGTGGGTCGTGAAGCTTGAGTAGCCTGACAGTGCTTCACTAAAATGGGCATACCTTTTTACTCCTAACTTCAAATGGAGCAAACTTGATGGCGTGGAAAGAGGACTTAAATACCTTTAATTTGGAAGGTTATGTGCCACCTAATTCATTTTGTACTAAAATATATGATCATTTGAAGTGGACCCTAAACTCGAAATCTGATGGATGACATTGTACGGACCACTGTACGAACCGTACAATGCACCACGGGCCGTTTTGTGGCTCATGGTGAGTGACTTCACCTTGGCTGCCTTGGGCAGTACTTCACAATTCCCTATACGGGCCATGGTCCCCTCCACAAGCCGTCTAAGGTCTCGTGAAGGGTCCATGGTCCATTTCTGGTTCATGGACCTTTCCCATTTTCCCTTTTTAGCCTTTTTCCAAATCCGAGATGTTACAATATCTCCTCCTTGGGATCATTCGTCCTTGAATGAAGACTAACCAAGCTAAATTGGAGGGAAAGAACTGCAATCCCTACCAATGGAGTACTAGAAACTGATATCTAACTGAACCGAGTTTCTTGAACATGTAAATATGCGAAAATGCATAGATAACTGAGGGAGCAAGGTACTGAGACTGAGTTACACAAGAGTAAACTTAGAGGCTGGAGAGAAACTATTACCTCATGCTTAAACTGAATCGGAGGGAAAAAGATGGGGATACTTGGCCTTCATAGATGCTTCTGCTTCCCAAGTAGCTCCCTCTACGGACTGATTCCTCCACAAAACCTTTACTGAAGCGACTTCCTTATTTCTCAACCTACGAACCTGACGGTCAAGAATCTAAATTGGAACCTCTTCATAGGTGAGGCTATCCTTCACAGCCACACTTTCTAAAGGTACTATCGATGCCGGATCACCCACACGCTTCTTCAACAAGGAAATGTGAAAGGCTGGATGAACCGCTGCTAGTTTTGCTGGCAACTCTAACTCATAAGCGACATTACCAACCCTTTTTAGGATTCTGTAAGGACCTACATACCTGGGACTAAGCTTTCCTTTCTTGCCAAATCTCATCACCCCTTTCATGGGTGACACTTTCAGGAAAACCCAATCATTGATTTCAAACTCTTAGTTCCTCCTCCTCATATGTGCATAGGACTTCTGACGACTCTGAGCAGTCTTTAGCCTATCTCTGCTGAGCTGAACTTTCTCCATAGCCTCATGAATCAAATCTGGCCCAACCAAGGCTGCTTCACCTACTTCGAACCAACCAACCGGAGGTCTACATCTACGGCCATACAGTTCCTCATAGGGGGCCATCTGAATACTGGAATGAAAGCTATTATTATAGGCAAACTCTATGAGAGGTAAGTGATCATTCCAACTACCCTTGAAATCGATCACGCAAGCTCTCAACATGTCCTCTAAGTTCTAAATAGTATGCTCTGCCTGACCATCCGTCTGTGGATGAAATGTTGTACTGAGATTTACCTGAGTACCAAGACCTTTCTGAAATGATCTTCAGACATGAGAGGTAAACTGTGGACCTCTATCTGAGATAATAGACAAAGGAACCCCATGCAACCTGACTATTTCGTTGATGTAGAGTCTGGCATAGTTCTCTGCCGAATCTGTAGTCTTGACTGCCAAGAAGTGAGCTGACTTAGTGACTCTATCCACTATCACCCAAATGGAGTCATGTTGTTTGCGAGTACGAGGTAAACCCATAATGAAGTCCATATTTACCACTTCCCACTTCGAAGTAGGAATGCTAATCTCTTGAGTTACACCTCCTGGTTTCTGGTGTTCTACTTTAACTTGCTGACAGTTGGGACACTTGGCCACAAAGTCTGCGATGTCTCTCTTCATGTCGTTCCACCAATAGACTTTTCGTAGATCAGGGTACATCTTAGTAGCACCTGGATGAATAGAATATCTGGAATTATGAGCTTCTATAAGGATCTGCTGCCTCAACTCACCCACATTAGGGACGCATAAGCGACCCTAGTAATGAAGCACACCATCTCCCCCTTGGGAGAAAACCTTGACGCTCTGCTAATGAACTGTGCCTTTCAACTGAAGTAATATAGGATCACTATCTTGTTTCTCCTTAACCTCTACTACCAATGAAGATTTTGACCCATTCTGAACTATCACACCACCATCTAACGTGTCTATAAGGCAAACTCCTAAGCGAGTAAGCCGGTGAACATCTTTGGCTAATTCTTTCTTCTCTTCCTCAACATGTGCTACACTACCCATGGATAGTTTGCTGATGGCGTCAGCCACTACATTGGCCTTACCCGGATGGTAGATCACATTCATGTCATAGTCTTTGAGGAATTCAAGCCATCTCCTTTAACGAAGATTCAACTCTTTTTGGGTGAACACATACTGGAGGCTCTTATGATCTGTGAACACATCAACATGGACACCATACAAGTAGTATCTCCAAATCTTTAGGGAAAACACGACGGCTACAAGCTCTAGGTCATGAGTCGGGTAGTTCTTCTTATGGACCTTAAGTTGTCTTGAAGCATAAGCTATGACCTTACCCTACTGCATCAACACACAACACAGGCCGACCCTAGATGCATCACAATAAACCACATAACCGTCTGAACCTTCTGGTAGAGTCAAGACAGGAGTTGTAGTCAACCTGGTCTTCAGTTCTAAGAAGTTTTTGTCACACTCATCTGACCACTCTGAAACTTGACCTTCTTCTGAGTCATCTTGGTCAATGGGGAAGCTATGGATGAAAATCCTTCTACAAACCTTCTGTAGTAACCGGCCAAACCCAAGAAACTTCTGCTATCAATCGGAGAGGTGGATCTGGGCCAGTGTTTTACTGCCTCAATTTTCTGAGAATCCACTCGGATCCCTTCGCTAGATACCACATGACCAAGGAAAGTAACCGACTGTAACTAGAGTTCACATTTGCTGAACTTAGCGAATAGCTGGCGATCTTTGAGGGTTTACAGAACCACTCTCAGATGAGTCACATGTTCTTCCTCATTCCGAGAGTAAATAAGGATATCATCAATAAAGACGATTACGAACAAGTCCAAATACTGCTTGGACACCCTGTTCATTAAGTGAATGAAAGCTGCAGCAGCATTTGTTAGTCCAAAAGACATAACTACAAATTCATAGTTACCATATCGAATCTTGAAGGCTGTCTTCGGGATGTCACTATCTCTAACTCTGAGCTGATGATAGCCGGATCTGAGGTCTATCTTAGTAAAGCAACTAGCACCTTGAAGCTGGTCGAACAAGTCATCAATCCTTGGGATGGGATATTTGTTCTTGATTGTGACTTTGTTCAATTGATGATAGTCAATGCACATCCTAAGAGAACCGTCTTTCTTACGCGCGAACAACACTGGAGCACCCCATGGAGAGATGTTGGATTTGATGAAACCCTTATCTATAAGGTCTTTCAACTGCTCTTTCAATTCCTTAAGCTCAGCTGGAGCCATTCTGTAAGGAGGAATTGAGATGGGCTGGGTATCTGGAAGGAGATCTATTCTGAAGTCAATCTCTCTTTCGGGAGGAACTCCGGGAAGATCTTTTGGGGTCAAAGCTAAAATGCATCTGATATACTGAGTAGCTCAAATACTGACATGCTATCTGGGAATGCACATAAACACACTGAAAGATATGGCATTAAAATACTGGAGCATGATTTTCTGATTGATCTGTCTAACAAATATAATTCATGAAATGCTGATAACTAATACAAGCTGTGGTTCTGGATTCTATACATGGGACTATGCAAATTTTCCAAGAAAGCATTGTAATTAGATCATGGAAACTACAGCAGCTAAAATCACAATGAATATCCAAGATTATGGAAACCCTAGGTCTGAACAATTTATGAGAAATTGAACAACTGATTGAATTCTAGGGACCTAAATGGTTAAAGGAACCCACTAGTGAAATCCCACATACCTGGTGACGAAAACTACGGAGAAATCCTTTAGATTTGGGGGCTGAACTTGATGAACACCTCTGCTCGTTCTAGGGAGAAATTGTCGCCTATTCCTCTTCTTTTCTTTCTAAGTTAGATGATTTTGGGAGAATGAGGGTTCTAGGTAGTTTCTGACTAGATTATTAGGCTTAGACTGAGTAAAACGACGTAGTTTAGGCATCAAATGACGTAGTTTAAGTGCCCAATGCATAGGGGAAAAGACCCATATGACCCTAACTTAAAAGTTGTCGCATTGACTTTAAGACAGGCTTCACGAGCCGTACAATGCTTCACGGCTCGTACAGTGGGTCGTGAAGCTTTCAAGATAGGCTTCATGAGTCGTACAATGCTTTACGGCTCGTACAGTGGGTCGTGAAGCTTGAGCAGCCTCACAGTGCTTCACTAAAATAGGCATAACTCATTACTCCAAACTTCAAATGGAGCAAACTCGATGGCGTTGGAAAGAGGACTTAAAGACCTTTAATTTGATAGGCCATGGGCCACCTAATGCAGTTTGTACTAAAAGATATGATCGTTTAAAGTTGACCCTAAACTCAAAATCTGATGGATGACATTGTACGGACCACTGTACGAACCGTACAATGCACCACGGGCCATTTAGTGGTGAGTGACTTCACCTTGGCTGCCCTTGGGCAGTCCTTCACAATTCCCTATACGGGCCGTGGTCCCCTTCACGAGCCGTCTAAGGTCTCGTGAAGGGTCCATGGTCCATTTTGGGTACGTGGACCTTTCCCATTTCCCCTTTTTAGCCTTTTTCCAAATCCGAGATGTTACAGTTTCCTTTCTAATTTCCACATATGCTAGAAAGAGAGATTTCGTAAGTTATTGGGCTATTTGTATCTTCACATGGATGAGACCAAAAAGAGATTCTATGATTTGACACCGTGAGATCTAAAGATAATTTGTGTTGTTTATGATTACTGATCTTATCTGTGACTATCTAGCATTGTTGAGCAAGCACTTCCACCCTATTTGATGTTGGTACCGACTCCCACACCCCTAGGTCATCTTTTACTTAATAAAACCCTATTTTAGTTAAATTGTGATAACTGATTTCAAACTCTTATTTTAAATTTGGTGGAATCATCCACCCATTTGTCCTAATTGCTACAATATATTGGTTTGCATCTTAGTTTCCTTATTGAAATTTTCAATTTAGATCACTCTCTATGGGATTTGACCCCGACTCTATTGTTAGGTATTTATATTGCGAGCGATTACTTTCTCATTTAATTATTTTTATGAGTGATTTGATTATTTCAAAAATGGCGTTGTTGCCGGGGAATGATGGCTAAGAATTTAGCTCGTGAAGTTAATTTGGGAACTTGTTTGTTTGTAGTAGAATACATTTACATTTGGTGTTGTTGTTGTACCCCATTTGCAAGTTTAAATTTGAGTGTATATGGAAGTGACGTTACTAGTCACTATGGGAAAAACAATAACATTGGAGATATGGATGACGTGAATATCAATGTCATCAAGAATATGGGAGCAATTTGGTTACCTCCGTACTCTGAGGAATGCTACATTCAACGTAACTGAACCATTGTTATTGTTGCTCCAAATGAGAGGGATGTTTGGAGGTCTTGCTCATGAAGACCCCATGACCATCTCTGAAAGTTTATGAATATTTAGGGACCTTTTACGGTTGAAAGCATCACACAAGAGTCCATATGGTTGAGGTTGTTTCCTTTCTCCTTAATGGGAGAAGCAACCAAGTGGTTTTCCTAACTACCGCAAGATTTTATAACTTCATGGGATGAACTAATAGAGGCGTTCCTTACAATTATTTTCTCTCCTTCGAAGATGATGAAACTAAGAGATGGCATCCAAAATATAAAAAGAATAAATGGTGAATCCATTAATGAAACATGGCTGTATTTTTAAAGGCTAATGCTACAGCCCCCAAATCATGGTATTTCTGACAGATTGTTGTTGCAAAAATTTTATTGAAGCCTTGACACAATGAACCAACTCATTCTAGGGGGAATAGTGCGGCAACCATTTGCAGTGGCTTCAAGGCGACTCAATGAAATGACAAAATCAACTGAGCTTTGCACGCTATTGAAGATCAATTGTCTCCTCCCACAGTTGGGTATGACCAAAGAGCAAGAGGAGAAGAACCGAGAACACGGTGAGAACATAGCTAAGATGATCATTCAACTTGATATGTTGTCAAAGCATGTTATGGGAGATGGCACTAAATCTGTAAATATGGTTGATATGAGTCGAGGGCTGAGTAAAGGGAATGCTAAGTTTGGGAGCATATACAATGAGGACATTCAATCGAGAAGCAGCCGAATGGGGGATTTTTGTTTAAGCCATCCAAGGCTAAACAAAAATCAAGGTTGGAATGGAAGTAGCGATGGAAGTTAGAAAGATGTTGATTGGTATAATAAAGGTGAAACTTGGGAAGGAAGTGAGTGTGATAAAGGAAGATATTTGTCACTTCACGACTTAACCAAAACAAAGAGAATACAAAAAAAACCAGAAAGTGCTCAAACTAAGGAGTTGCTAGACAAATTTCTTGATAAAATGGTGGGGTATGATATGATATTACAAGTGATAAGGAGTGACTTCTCATCATTGATGAATACGGTTACTTCTCATTCGTCATCAATAAAGCAACTTGAAGAGAAAATGGGCCAGCTTGCCGCTATTGTTTATTCAAGTTCGAAAGAAGTATTGGCTCATCATGTGACTATTGATTTCAAGATTGATACCCAAGTTTCAGCTATAGTAACTTGGTGTGGCAAAGTGTTGCATAATGAGCCGTTGATTGATAAACTTGGCAACAAGAATGTGGTTGTCAATTATGAGCCACTTAAAATAGTGGATGAACCATCACCGAAGGATATTGAAAATGATCCAAAAGTGAATGATAGAGATGGTAATGTAATGGCTCCAACTGCTCAAGCCCTAATCAAAATAACTCCTCTTTTTCTCTCAATGATTGAGGAAGAAAGACAATAATGCAAAGTTTCAAAAGTTCTAGGGAGTAGTTAAGGATTTGTCGGCAAATATCCTTTTGGTAGAGGTGTTGCTTGAAATGCCCAGTTATGCAAAGTTTATAAGGGAGCTAATCACAAAGAAGTGGTTGATAGAATGTGAAAATATTAAGATCCCACAAACTTGTAGTGCCATCATGACCAACAATGAGATCATGAAGAAGGACGATCCGGGGGCTTTTACTATACCATGCACCATTGGAGTGCATCAATTTGCCAAGGCTTTATGTGACCTTGGGGCAAGTATCAATTTAATTCCTTTGATGGTGTTCAATAAACTTGGGCTCGAGGAACCAAAGCCAACTAACATGAGGCTATTGATTGCGGACCAGTCAAATAAAAGGTTGGTAGGGGTGGTGTACGATGTCCTAGTAAGGGTAAACTTTTGTATTCCCAGCTGACTTTGTAATATTGGATTGTGAAATCGATGTTAAAGTCCCATTATTCTTGGTAGGCCATTCTTGGCTACCGGAAAGGCTTTAGTTGATGTCGAGGGGGGAGAGCTAAAATTTTGGGTGATTGAAAAAAGATTTAACTTCAACATTTGCAAGTCCATGAAGTACCCCAAGTGACATGCATGTGGCCTCTCACTTAGACCAAATTGATGAAGTAGTAGCAAGAATCGGTGAAGCAGCTTATAGTTGAAAATCACTGGCTGCGATATTTCTTAATTATGAAGAAGAAGAGATAAGTGACTATGATGAGGTTATTCTTACCCTTGTTGATGTGAGGTCCTTCACATCTAATCCAAAGAAGCTAGACATCGAATTGTCAAATGGGGAAGCACCACCAGCCAAGCTATCAATAATAGAACCCCCAAAATTGGAGTTGAAAGTGCTTCCTCCATATCTTCGATACATATTTTTGGGTGCTAAGAATACATTGCCAGAAATAATTGTGAATGACATAGAAGATTGGCAAGTAGATGCATTGATGAGAATTTTGAAGAAACACATTAGAGCTTTGGGTTGGTCTATTCCAAATATAGTGGGGATCTCTCTAGGTGTTTGTACTCATAAAATTCATCTAACCAAGGGTTGTAGTCCAAACATAGAGCACCAAGGGAGGTTAAATCCTCCTCTACAAGAAGTAGTGAAGAAAGAAATCATAAAGTGGCTGGATGCGGGTGTGATCTTTCCTATTGCGGATAGCCAATGGGTAAGTCATGTTCAATATGTCCCCAAAAAGGGAGGCATGACGGTAGTTCCAGATGAGAAAGAAGAACGTATGGCTACTAGGCCAGTGACTGGGTGGAGAGTGTGCATGGACTACTGGAAGCTAAATTTGTAGATTGAGAAAGACCATTTTCCTATGCCCTTCATCGACTAAATTCTTGATCGTATTACACGAAAAGGGTGGTAGTGCTTCTTAGATGGTTATTCGGGCTACAATCAAATCTCTATGTCAACGAAAGACCAAGAGAAGACCAAATTTACTAGTCCTTATGGGACATTTTCTTTCAAGCAGATGCCCTTTGAGTTGTGCAATGCACCGACCACTTTCCAAAGGTGTATGTTGTCTATATTTGTTGATATGGTGGAGGAGGAAGTTTTTATGGACGATTTCTCTGTTATTGGAGACTTGTTTGAAGAATACTTGAACCATTTGGGAAGGCTTTGCAACGATGTGTTGAATCAAATTTGGTTCTCAATTGGGAGAAGTGCCACTTCATGGTGAAGGAAGGGATAGTCCTTAGGCATAAAGTATCCAGAAAAGGGATTGAGGTAGACCAAGATAAAATAGATGTTATCGCTAAGTCACCTCCTCGAATTTTAGTGAAAGGTGTGAAGAGTTTACTAGGTCATGCCGAATTCTACCGGTGATTTATAAAAGATTTCTCCAAGGTGGTTGTTCTTTTGTGTCGTTTGCTTGAAAAAAAAAAGGAATTTTGATTTTGATGCCAATTGTATGAAAGCCTTTGTAAGGTTTAAAGAGAAACTTGTTTCAGCTGTGATTATCATTGTGCCTGATTGGAGGGTTCCTTTTGAAATGATGTGTGATCCAAGTGGGATAGCACCTGGCGTTGTAATTGGGCAGAGCAAGAACAAGTTTTTCCATCCAATTTACTATGCTATCAAAACATTGAATTGTGGTCAAAAGAATTATACAGTAACTGAGCAGGAATTGGTAGACATTGTGTATGGTTTTGAAATGTTTAGAGCTTATTTGTTGGGTACCAAAGTTGTAGTACATACTGATCACGCTGCCCTTAGTTATTTGATAGCAAAGAAGGAAGCCAAGCCTAGATTTATTCGATGGGTGATTCTTTTCCAAGAGTTTGACTTTGAAGTGAAAGATAGGAAAGGTTGTGAGAATCAAGTCGCTGACCATTTATCAAGGCTTGAGTCACGTGTTGCATTGGTTGAGGAGATGGACATAGATAATACTTTTCCTGATGAATTAGTGATGATGATCTCTCAAACTTCAATGCCATGGTATGCTAATTATTCGAATTTCATAGTATTAGGATTGGTGCCCGAGGGATTGAACAGCTATCAAAAGAAGAAGTTCCTCTTTGATGTAAAAAAATATGTTTGGGATGAGCCTTATCTCTTTAGGGAGATCATATTATTAGGTGTTGCATTCCAGAAGTTGAGGTAAAAGGGATGTTTGAGGCTTGTCATGCGTCACTAGTGGGTGGGCACCATGGAGGAACATGTACTGCATCCAAGCTGTAGCAAAGCAGATACTATTGGCCTACATTGTATCGAGATGCATACGCTTTTTGTAAAGTATGTGTCCAATGCCAAATGCAAGGAAGTAAGTCAAGAAGGCACGAGCTGCCTCTTTCATAAATTCTTAAAGTTGAACTCTTTCATGTGTGAGGGATTGAATTCATGGAACCATTTGTTAGCTCTTTCGGTAACAAATACATCCTAGTGGTTGTTGATTATGTCTCAAAATGGGTAGAAGAAGTGGCTTTACCTAACAACGAAGGAAGGAGTGTCACTAAGTTCCTAAAGAGGTACATTTTCACAAGGTTTGGTACACCGAGGCTATTTTTAGTGATGGCAGTTCTCACTTCTGTAATCGTCAATTTGAAACACTTTTGTCCTAGTATGGGGCAAAACACAAGGTTGCTACACCATACCACCCACAAATGAGTGGACAAAATGAGGTATCTAACAGGGCAATCAAGAATATCTTTGCAAAAATGGTGAATGTCAACCGCACTGATTGGTCTAGCAAGCTTGATGATGCACTTTGGGCCTATCGTGCAGCCTTCAAGTCTCCCATTGGCATGTCCAATATCAGTTAGTTCTTGGAAAATCTTGTCACTTGCCCATTAAATTGGAGCACAAAGCTTTATGGGAATTGAAGAAGGTAAATCTAAATTGGGAGATTGCTTCAAAGAACTGTGTTGGCCAACTCCATGAATTGGATGAATTTCATTAAAGGCATATGAGAGTTCCACACTCTACAAGGAGAAGGTCAAATGATGGCATGATGCTAAAATCCTACACTGGGAGTTTCGAGTAAGTGAGCAGGTTCTACTTTTTCATTCTAGGCTGAAACGCTTCTCTGGAAAACTAAATTCGAAATGGTCTAGGCCGTACAGGGTGACTAGAGTGTATGGAAATAGGGAAATTGAAATTGAAGATGTTAAGGGTGTTAAATTCAAGGTCAACGACCAAAGGTTTAAAGTTTACTTTGGAGAAGGTCGTGATATGGGAGTTATTGAAGTGGAGTACTTGGACGATGCTTGAGAGCATGTGCACGTCATGCCGTAATATTAAATCAAGTACTTCTTGGAAGGCAACCCAAGTTTTAGTTATTTTCAATAATGTTTGATACTTGTGCAGGGGTAGGGGAAAAATTAGGCGGACCAAATACTGAATTGGTGAGTCGCCTAATTCAGTAAGCGAGCCCTTTTTGCTCGCCCTTGGGGTAGATTAAATTATCAGAGGTTCTGTCAACTTCCGCACTGTAGCAGCTACTTTGGTAACCTGACAAACATGTTCGGTGAGCCAGACTCAGTTAGTCATGTTGGACAAAAATTCCTGAGGAGAATACTATCAATTTCGACAATCAATGGCATGATTCGGTGACTCGCTGCTCTCTTTCGGCAAACATCATCAAGTTCACTGAACTAGATAAGGAATTTTACGATTGTTACAGGCATAATTAGTGAGCTGAAATCCTTCTATGATTCACCCACCCGATAGGCAATCTCAATTGCACCTCACCTAAGTGGAAAATCGACCGGGCTTTGCCTTACAGGGAGACACTCAACCTATTTTTCTATTTTTCACTTTTTGCATTGAGGACAATGCATTTTTTTTGGTGGGGTGAGGGGAACTAGTAGTGCCTATCCCTTTCATTTTGTTTTTATTTGGTATTACGTTTTTATTTAGTTTGGTTTTGATTTGACCATTTTCTTCTCTTAGAAAATTGCCGCAAAAGTTTCAGATTGGTAAAATGATTGAAGACCTTGTGCATTCATTGTTGATATTCGAGGGACGATCTTGTTCAATATCAATGTCTTGGATAGTTCTCCTAATGAGAAATGTGTTTGTGTTGGTGTAGCAAGAGAAAATTTGTATTGCTTTACTTTTGCAAGATCTTGTAGAATATTGTGTTGATTAGCTGCATATTGATGTGAGCCTTGTAATGAACATTATATGCAAGCTTCTTAATTTTGTAGAGTTGTGTAAAACGATTGTGTTTGATGTGTCGTGTGTGGTGAGATCCTACTTGAAAGCATGCTTGTAGATTCCTAGAATTTCCTTATTAGTCTAATTGTTTAGCTTTGGGGAATAAAAGAGATGATCTTGGCGTATAGGACCCCGAAAGGCCCCACACAATCCACTTAGCATACATCATACAAGATAATAGAAATAGAAGAGTTGAAAAGTAGCTTTCCATATAAAGAAAGTTCGACAAAAAGTGGAAGTCTAAACATAAGTCTCCATAAGTCATCTACTACATCAATAGAAGGGATTTGGGACATATCCCATACAAGGTCTGAAAACTCAAATGACTTAAAGCTATAAAACTGGCATCATCATTGAAGTATGAGGACTCACCAAGTCTTCAAATCTCCAATGCAATCTCTAGCCACGAATAGAGGGAGAAGAGTCGTCAAGCCCACCATTAGTGAGACAATGTAGGCACAACTATGTGTTAGTACATGGAATGTACCAAGTATGATAGCGATGCATAAGAGTTATGAAATCATGCAAAAAGGGACTATACATGACATGCAATGACTAAGCTAAATCGTAAAATAATATGTTAGGAAACAAAAATCTAAACCATGGTCAATGCAAGCCAATCATCTTAAAACAAAACCTATTTGAAATACTTTTAGAAAGTAACCTTAGTTCATTATAGTTGAAAGTTTAGCCTTATCCGACATAGACCATGTGAGCTATAACATGGAATCTGGTGTCTATCCCACACCAAAAAGTGATTGTCCTACTTGCCATGGTAAGGACCATGAACTTGAGCTAAAGTGGATCCCACTACCTAATATTTATCTAAGACAATCATCCTATGGTGGCACATAGTTATGGAACGTCTGTTATCGCCGATTCCCCACTCGGTGCTAAGCATAAACCCCACAGAATAGTCAATAATCATATTCATCTCATTATCCATGGAAAGGCACAATTTAGTTGCAAATCCAAGCTAGAGTACATTAGGATAGCTCTTTAGTCTTGATTAAACTTAGGTGAGAAAACCTTTCAACCTTATGTATCCTTTATGTGAGAAACCCTTTCACAATCATGTTTTGAGTAGTATGTGAGAAATCCTTTCAAAACACTAACAACATCGATGCTTCACTCTCAAAGCAACCTTAACTCATTTATCAATTTCATGAGAAAACAAGCACATCTTCATAAATTCATCTTTCATAGTTCAAAAGCCTCATCATATGATCAAAGTTTTGAAATCATGGATCATGCATGGGTTCTTGTGAATTCAACTTAAAAACATGTAATTAACTCAATTCATGCATAAAAAGACATAAAATAATCTATTAGATCATAATTGGAAAGAACCTATGAGATTGAGCAAAACCCTAACTTCAATTAGAGATACTAACTTGTAAAATTGAAGAATTTAGGAACTCTATGGAGGAAAAGACTCCATAGGTGAATACTATCATACCTTGATGTCAAAAGGCCATAATCAATGGTTAATTTGGAGACTTGATCTTGAAACCCTAGTCTTCTTCTACAATCTTTAGAGAAAGAAATTTTAGGGAAAGAACTTGGAGGGATTTGGGGAAATTTGAGGAATGATCTAGAATAGTTAGATTTTAGGCTTAAAAGACTTATATAGGGTCAAGTATTAGGATCAAAATGACCTAGCTTAGGCATTAATCAATTAGGAAAAAGACAAAAAAGCCCTTAAAAATTAACTACCGACTTGACCTACGGTCCGTAGTCCCGACTATGGACCGTCCTAGTCAACCGTAGAAAGATTTAGATACTATTATTTTTGACCTTCAAATAATTGGACCTATGTACGGTTCGTAGGTCTTCCTATGGTCCGTAAATTCTAACCATAGAAACCAACTCTAGGCTTTAAAATGTCACTAAGTCATGGGGTGACCTATGAGGCCTATCTATGACTCATAAAATGAATGGCGAACCGTCCTATTGAACTGTAAAAAGGTTTCTGAGACTTGATTTTAGAAAATTATTTCCCCATCACCTACAGGTGCCATCTACGGTCCATTGGTGCTTCTACAAATCGTAGGTGGGAACCATAGGTAACACCTACAACCCAAAAATCTGCATTTTCATTCTTTTCTGAATCCGAAGTGTTACAATATCTCCCCCTTGGGAACATTCATCCTCGAATGGAACTCAAGGCATCATAAGGTGGGTAGGAACAAGATCTAACATCCCAACAAGAATGCACTTTCATCAACACCACATAAGCAAGGAAAAACATCAACTCCTAGCTTAAACATATCCAAAACATCCTTTCAGAAGATACCCATGCAAGTCATACTCAAATGCACATAATCATGAAGAAATCAATCATAGTTAATTCAAAATCTCAAACGCACGTTTTCATGAGCATGCATGCATGAGGAAACATTAGAATAAGTAAGACATGAGGATGAACAATGAGGAACTAAGTACCTCAAGCGAGAGTAGGATCAGAGGGAAAGAGATAAGGTAACAGGACATCATATTGGCCTCGGCCTCCCAAGTAGCCCCCTCAAAACTTTGATTCCTCCAAAAGACCTTTAGGGATGGAACTTCCTTATTTCTTAACTTCTTAACTTGCCAGGCCAAAATCTCAACCGGAATTTTTCATAAGAACGACTCTCTTTTATACCAAGACTCTCCAATGGTACAATAGATGTCGGATCACCAATGCATTTCTTCAACAAGGAGACATGAAAAACCGGATGAATCAAGGAAACTCATTTGGCAAATCAAGTTCATAAGCAACTTTACCAACACACCTCAAAATCTTATATGGGCTCACATAACGGGGACTGAGCTTCCCTTTCTTTCCAAACCTAATTACACCCTTCCTAGGTGATATTTTCAAGTAAATCCAATCATTCAGATCAAATTCTACATCCCTTCTTCTAACATCAGCATAGGAATTTTGTCGACTTTGAGCTGCTTTCAACCTTTCTCTAATAAGTCGAGCTTTCTCCATAGCCTCATGTATCAACTCGGAACCTATCACGGCAACTGCACCAACTTCAAACAAACCTATAGGAGATCTACACCTCCTACCATAAAGAGCCTCAAATAGAGCCATACCAATACTTGAATGATAGCTATTGTTATAAACAAACGCAATCAAAGGCATATGATAATCCCAATTACCCTTGAATTCAATCACACAAGCTCTCAACATATCTTCCAAAGTCTGGATTGTATGCTCCACTTGTCCATCGGTTTTAGGATGAAAGGCCGTACTAAGCTTAACACGTGTACCAAGCCCCTTTTGGAAAGACTTCCAAATCTAAGAAGTGAATTGGATTCTGCAATCGGAGATAATGGATAAAGGCACTCCATGCAACTTAAAAATTTCCCTCAAGTACAACTTAGCATAGTCCTCCACTAAATAAGAAATCTTGACAGGAATGAAATGAGATGATTTCGTCATACAATCCACAATACCCCAAATCGATTCATGTTGCCGCCGGGTGTGGAGTAGCCCAACAATAAAGTCCATATTCAAATCTTTCCACTTCCAAGTAGGAATGCTAATGTCTTGGGACAAACCTCCCGGCTTTTGATGCTCAACTTTCACTTGTTGGAAATTAGGGTACTTAGCCACAAATTCTGCAATATCCTTCTTCATCTCATTCCACCAATAGACCTCTCGCAAGTCACGATACATCGTGGTGGCTCCTGGGTGAATAGAATATCGAGAACTATGGGCTTTTGATAAAATCTACTCCCTAAAATTATCAACATTGGGAACACACAACCGACCTTGATAGTTAAGTACCCCATCTCCCCCGTGGGAGAAAGCCTCAACGGACTGTTTAAGCACCACTTCCTTTGATTCAACCCAATTTGGATCAAAACCTTGCATGGCTTTCACATCCTACACAAAGAATGATTCTCAACCATTGTGAACAATAACACCACCTTTATTAGAATCAACCAATCGGTCCAATCTATGAACATCTTGAACCAATTCCTTCTTATCATCCTCTATATGAACAACTCTACCCATTGATAGCCGACTAAGAGCATCTGTCACCACATTCGCCTTGTCGAGGTGATAGAGGACACTCATGTGATAATCCTTTAGCAACTCAAGCCATCTCCTTTGGTGAAGATTTAGATCCTTTTGCTTGAACACATATTGCAGACTTTTGTGGTCGGTAAAGACATCAGCATGTACACTATATAGGTAATGCCTCCAAATCTTTAAGGCAAACACAACCGCCGCTAGTTCCAAATTGTGGATAGGATAGTTCTTTTCATGGATTTTAAGTTGCCGTGAAGCATAAGCAATAACCTTTTCATTTTGCATTAGAACACACCCCAGTCCAACCCTTAAAGCATCACAATAAACCACAAACCCATCAGATCCTTTCGATAAAGTCAATATTGGGGCGAAGGTAATCTATCCTTAAATTCTTGGAGACTCTTTTCACACGCTTCAGACCATACAAACTTAACCTTCTTTTTGGTCAAAGCCATTAATGGAGAGGCAATCGAAGAGAATCCTTCCACAAACCTTCAATAATAACTAGACAAACCCAAGAAACTTCAAATATCTGAAGGGGATAGAGGTTTAGGCCAACTCTTAATCACATCCATCTTCTTAGGATCTACCTCAATACCCTTACCGGAGACAATGTGACGAAGAAAAGCCACGTATCTCAACCAAAAATCACATTAACTAAACTTTGCAAAGAGTTGTTCGTCCTTGAGGACTTGCAACACAATCCTCAAATGATTGGTGTGCTCATCCTCACTCCTTGAATAAATCAAATTATCATCGATGAACACAATCACAAATATATTTAGGTATTGTCTAAACACCCTATTCATCAAATCCATAAATGCGGTCAGGGCATTAGTCAAGCCAAACGACATTACTAATAATTTGTAATGACCATACCGAGTTCAAAAAGCCATTTTTGGAATGTCATCTTCCTTTACCCTATATTGATGATAACCCGACCAGAGGTCAATCTTAGAGAAGTAACTCGCTCCTTGGAGTTGATCAAACAAGTCATCTATTCATGGAAAATGATACTTATTCTTAATGGTAACCTTATTCAATTATCGATAGTCAATACACATACGGAGTGAACCATCTTTCTTTCGAACAAAAAAACTAGAGCACCCCATGAAGAGATACTCGGTCGAATGAAATGCTTATCCAATAAATCCTTCAGTTGTTCCTTTAATTCCTAAAGTTCTGTCAGAGCCATTCGATAAGGAGGAATAGATATAGATTGTGTATCTGGGAGAAGGTCATTGCTGAAGTCTATTTCCCTTTCGGGAGGAACACCGGGTAAATCCTTGCGAAACACTTCCAAAAACTCATTAACAATAGAGACTGACTCAAAGATAGGGGTTTCAGAATCAACATCCCTAACCTGAATAAGATGATATATGCAACCCTTAGAAATCATCTTTCTAGCTTTAAGACAAGAAACAAACTGACCTTTAGGCATAAGATTTCCTCCTTTCCACTTTAGGATGGGTTCATTTGGAAATTGAAACTTGACCACTCGGGTTCTACATTCAATGGAAGCATAACAAGAATGGAGCCAATCAAATACCAAGAGTAACATCAAAGTCTACATATCAAGATCTACAAGATCAACATGAATGACTCTATGTGATAAAGAGACGGGACAACTTCTATAGACTCTCTTAGCAACACTAGATTCACCAATAGGAGTACAGACAAAAAAAGGTCTAACAACACATCCAGAAGAATATCAAATCTCATAGACACATATGGCATCACAAAAGACAAGGTAGCACCTGAATCAAACAAAGCATAAACATCAAGATGAAAGACTTTCAACATATCGGTAACCACATAGGGAGAAATCTCTTGCTCTTGATGAGCCTAAAGTGCATAAAACTTGTTTTGCTTCTGGCTCCCACTAGAACCTGATGAAGGATAAGGTTGAGCCCGCCTATGGTAATCTCCTTCCTTCTTAGCAACGGAGGGACAATCCTTTATCTTATGATCTATCTTGCCACAACCAAAACATGCATTGGAACTGGCTAGACATTTACCCTCATGCTTTCTTCCACATTTTGCACAAGTAGACAATGAAGATCCACCACCATTTCCTCATTGAGGTTTAGGGTTAGACACCTTTTCCTTATTGAACTTAGAAGCCGAAGCACTGGAGGAACCTTGACCAGAAAACTTTTGTCAAAACTTAGAACGACCATATCCATCGGACCTCAAGTGTGAAAAGTCCTAATCACCGGTCTTGGCCCTCTTCGCCTCCCTAGACTTTCCTTAAGTTTCTCCTCTTTGATTTTTTGAGCATGAACCATGAGGCGAGAAATGTCTATATTATTGATAAGCATAGCGGTACGGCATTCTTTGACCACTATCTCAGACTCTCCCGAAACAAACTTACTCATCCTTGCCCTAGGATCGGTAACCATAGTAGGAGCATATCTAGACTAGTGCATGAATTTCAAGGCATACTCCTTCACACTCATGTTTCCTTGATGAAGGTTAATGAATTCAAGCACCTTAGCCTCCCTCATCTCAAGGGAAAACAACCTATCAAGGAAAGCAACCTTAAACTTCTCCTAATCAAGAGGACCCACATCAACTGCCCTCTTTTCCTTCCATTGGTTTAACCAAACTTGAGCAACGCCCTTAAGTTGGTAAGCATCCAATTCCACCTTTTCCACCGACGTTACACCCATGATCATCAAAACCTTGTACACTTCATCAATGAACTCTTGAGGAACTTTATCAACCTTGGAACCATGAAACTTCAGAGGATTCATCCTAGTGAAGTCCCTCACTCGAGTTGCCGTCGTACCCACATTTGGGTTCATGGGGACCACAGCCTCCCTATTGGCTTCAGCCATCATGGCTTGGGCCAATACTTTAAAAGTAGTCCTAAACTTTGCATTAGTCACTTGCTCAGCCAAAGGGTCGACCAAAACTTTAGGAGCTTCTCATTCCACATTCTCTCCCATATTCCTTCTAGCATATGCCCTTTGAGTGGCCATATCCTAAAAAGCATCGGATAGGGATTAGGAGAGAGACATGTAGAGTTGAACTCTATCGCACGACTTTAGAATGATGAAAGAAGTGGAATTTCCTAAACATTATATAGCCTCTCATTCATAAGTGTGGTGCGCTTCACACTCATGAACAAGACTCTACTCGACATGGCTTATGAGACATCCTAGGACCTTTCAAAACCTGGTGCTCTGAATACCAAGTTTGTCACGATCCAAAGTACACCCTATACGTGACATGGCGTATAGGACCCCGAAAGGCCCCACACAATCCACTTAGCATACATCATACAAGATAATAGAAATAGAAGAGTTGAAAAGTAGCTTTCCATATAAAGAAAGTTCGACAAAAAGTGGAAGTCTAAACATAAGTCTCCATAAGTCATCTACTACATCAATAGAAGGGATTTGGGACATATCCCATACAAGGTCTGAAAACTCAAATGACTTAAAGCTATAAAACTGGCATCATCATTGAAGTATGAGGACTCACCAAGTCTTCAAATCTCCAATGCAATCTCTAGCCACGAATAGAGGGAGAAGAGTCGTCAAGCCCACCATTAGTGAGACAATGTAGGCACAACTATGTGTTAGTACATGGAATGTACCAAGTATGATAGCGATGCATAAGAGTTATGAAATCATGCAAAAAGGGACTATACATGACATGCAATGACTAAGCTAAATCGTAAAATAATATGTTAGGAAACAAAAATCTAAACCATGGTCAATGCAAGCCAATCATCTTAAAACAAAACCTATTTGAAATACTTTTAGAAAGTAACCTTAGTTCATTATTGTGAGAAGTTTAGCCTTAACCAACATAGACCATGTGAGCTATAACATGGAATCCGGTGTCTATCCCACACTGAAAAGAGATTGTCCAACTTGCCAAGTTAAGTACCATGAACTTGAGCTAAAGTGGATCCACTAGCTAATCTCTATCTAAGACAATGATCCTATGGTGGCACATAGTTATGGGACATGGGTAATTGCCGCACTCCATGCTAAGCATAAGCCCCACGGAATAGACATTAACCATGTTCATCTTATTATCCATGGAAAGGAACAATTTAGTTGTCAATCCAAGCTAGAGTTCATTAGGATAGCTCCTTAGTCTTGATTCAACTTAGGTGAGAAAACCTTTCAACCTTATGAATCCTTTATGTGAGAAACCCTTTCACAATCACGTTTTGAGTAATATGTGAGAAATCCCTTCAAAACACTAACAACATCGATGCTTCACTCTCAAAGCAACTATAACTCATTTATCAACTTCATGAGAAAACATGCACATCTTCATAAATTCATCTTTCATTGTTCAAAAGCCTCATCATATGATCAAAGTCTAGAAATCATGGGTTCATGTGAATTCAACTTAAAAACATGCAATTATCTCAATTCATAAATAAAAAGACATAAAACAGTTGATTAGATCATAATTGAAATGAACCCATGAGATTGAGGAAAACCCTAACTTCAATTAGAGATACTAACTTGTAAAATTGAAGAATTTAGGAAATCTATGGAGGAAAGGACTCTATAGGTGAATAATATCATACCTTGATGTCAAAAACCCATAATTAATGGTGAATTTGGAGACTTGATCTTTAAACCCTAGTCTTCTTCTTCAAGCTTTAGAGAGAGAAATTTTGGGGAAAGAACTTGGAGGGATTTGGGGAAATTTGAAGAATGATCTAGAATAGTTAGATTTTAGGCTTAAAAGACTTATATAGGGTCTAGGATTAGGATCAAAATGACCCATCTTAGGCATTAATCAATTAGGGAAAAGACCAAAAATCCCTTAAAATTTAATTGCCAACTCGACCTACGGTTCAGACCTATGGTCCGTAGGTCCGACTACGGACCATCCTGGTCAATCATAGAAAGATTTAGAAACTATTATTTTGGACCTTCAAATGACGGGACCCATGTGCGATTCATAGGTCTTCCTATGGTCAGTACATTCTAACCATAGAAACCAACTCTAGTCTTTAAAATTTCACTAAACTTGGGGTCACCTATGAGGCCTATGTACGACTCGTAAAAGGAATGATGGGCTATTCTGTTGAACCGTAAAAAGGTTTCTGAGACTTAATTTTAGAAATTTATTTCCCCATCACCTACGAATGCCATCTAAGGTCCATAGGTGCTTCTACCAACCGTAGGTGGGAAGCGTAGGTACAGTCTAAAACCCAAAAATCTATATTTTCCTTCTTTTAAGAATCTGAGGTGTTATAAGGAACACAAATATTCATACCTTTAGTGACTTTCTTGTGAGGGTGTGCAATCATCTTTTCACCATTTGAGCATATGTCATTTTTTTCAGCCTCATTGAAGCCTCTTGAACGAAATATGTCCCTAAATTCTCACTTATAATTTCTTTTCTAAGCATTGGTTTGCTTGAATATCAAACTTAGGCCAAAAGCCTAAGTTGGGATGTGGAAAGGAAGAAGGATAGAAAGCCAAGTGAAAAAGAAGGAAGAAAAATGAGACTCAACCTTGATGTTTGTAGCAAAAAGATGGAACTCCTCCTTATAAAAAAATGAATTGATTGAAAAAGAAAATCTTGTTGAAATAAAAGGGGTTTCCAGGGAGTTGAATAAAGAATTGAGGATTGAGTCTCCAAATCTAAAGGATGAAAAGAACTTGAGAAGAGGTGAAGATGAGTACAACAATGCTTTGAAAAGGTGAAGTTGCTGAGCCAAATTGACCATATCTTTACCCACAGTCACATTACAAGTTTAAAAAGACCCTTTAGATCTTGCTAAGACCGGGTTGTGTGATGATTGGAAAATATGGGCAAACCTATGGGATGAAGCTTGCATATATTTCTCTTTCAGAGAGTGAGTGTTTGTAGTGATTCCTAATTCTTTTTTTTATGTGCTTAGTGAGAGCATGGAATTGTTTTTATTGTGAGGGCACTTAAATGCTTTTGTTAAAGCATGGTTTTTCATTAAAAGTGAGCATTAGTGAGTTTGAACTTGGATCGATACCGGCTAGTCATCATTTGAATCTTATTGAGCATAATTGAGATATTGTGTATACTTGTTAATAGTCTTATAATGGAACTTGCATATTAACTCACATTGAGAACTTTTGTAGACACTTTTGCTGAACTGATTGTGTTCTTGATTTACTTGAGGTCAAGCAAAAGTTTAAGTTGGGGGTGTTGATGAGTCTGAGATTTAGACTCACTTGAGGCCTTTTATTTCAAAAATATAGTGTTCTTCATGCTTATTTATGTCCTTATCTGATAATATTTTTATGGTTAGCAGCTATGAAGGCCAAAGGACAAGGCAAGGATAAAATCACACAAAAAGATGTCGAAAATGCTGAAAACAAGTTGAGAATCACTGAAGGTAGTTGGCAAGTCTCCAACTATGCCTAAACTCCACAAAAGTTGAAAGTGTTTGATGATAAAATGTCAATACAAGTCGGCGAAGAAAGAAGATAATGGTGACTTGCCGAATGTGAAAAGGTCAGCTCAATCCCATCACCGAAAGTGACAGACTTCTAAGATAAAATGAGGGCTAGACTAGGAAAAAAAGGGGTCATCGGCAATTCACCAAACGTGAAAGGATGACTCCATCGAGTTCGCCAATTGAGGTTCAAACACCTGAAGCCTAAAGCCAAGAAACAGCGAGCTAAAGAACAAAATGGCGATCCGCCGATCAAGTAGGTGAGCCCGACTAACATCGCCGAATAGGTCGCGAATGGGATTTTGGACTAATTTAGAGAGAAAATGTATCTTTGTATCATCTTGACTCTTTTATTTCTATCTTGTTATCTCTAGAAAACAGACTTGGGAATATTTTTTTAGTTTTGGGGTTTTGAACAATTTTGTGATTGACAATTAATGGTTCAATTCAAAGTGGTATTGAGGATTATTGTTGATTATCAACACATTGATGGTTGAAAACATAAAAGGTAAATTTCTTTCCCTTTTATGATACTTGGCTAAAACATCAAATTCTAGGGGTTTGATTATGGAGTTGGGGGTTAACAAATTTAGTGGATCTAGTGTCTTGCTCTATCTTTCTGCTATTTATTCATGAATTTGAGCTATTTAGCATGGGTTCAATTTATGGGTTAAGGTTGCAAACTTATTTCTACCATAGATCTTTGATTGATACTCGAAAGAAATTAATTGAAGTGGGCAAATAGTTCAATACTTGCAGATTGGATTTGATTGTTGTAGTTTGCTCGAAAGAGAAATTGTAGTTTCATTTTTAATTTTCAAATCTGCTCGAAAGAAAGATCTCATAAGTTATTGGGTTTGTATGTATCTTCACATGGATGAGACCGAAAGTAGATTCTATGATATGACTCCATGAGATCGAAAGAAGATTTGTGTTGTTTATGATTACCCAGCCTATCTATGATTATCTAGCATTGTTGAGCAAGCTTGATGTTGATACCGACTCCCAACCCTTAATCATCTTTTACTTGTTGAAACCTTGTTTTACTTGAATTGTGATAATAGATTTCGAACTCTTAGTTTTAATTTGGTGGAATCATCCACCCATTTGTCCTAATTGCTACAATGAATTAAATTGCATCTTAATTTCCTTATTGAATTCTTCGATTTAGATCACTGCCTATGGGATTCGCCCCCGACTCTATTGTTAGGTATTTATATTTCTAGCAACTGCTTACTCATTTAATTATTTTTGTGAGTTGTTTGAGCGTTATCAGATACCAAAAAAATGGAAAAGCAGCAAGCCTTAGAAGTCCAAGAGCTCACTACAATCAAATATGTGATGGCCACGAGAGATCCAACGCTTACTGAGGAAGGTTCATACTAGGATTTGCATCAGAAAAAGATGTAGAAATGCAGTATGAGTATCAAAAAACAAGTTACTCAACATGAATTATAGGTCGAAGTTCATAAAGATCAACTATATAAAGAGTAGTGCGACAGTACCACAACCACTGCTTCGCAAGGTACAAACTTCTCCAAGAAAGCCTCGGAGAACTAAGTCCAAGTCATCGAAGGTGACCCGGCTGGCTTGCACTCAAGATACGACCACCACCACTCCTTCGCTGACACATCCATGCAATGTAATCAACCCCATGAGACTCCACCAACCCAAGCTTATGCAACCTCTCCTGAAAATTTACAAAAAAAACTCATGGGCATCTCGCCTAGAGCACTTGTGAACATAGGGGACCCAATCTAATGAACCATCCCAACATCTTCTACTCCTCAGAAGAAATAACTGGCCTTGCCTCCAAAGGCAGACTAGTTTTCAAAATAGGTTGTACCACCAAGTGAGGATACGTAGCAGCATGTTGTGCCCCTGAAGTCTGAATACCCTATGCCCCTACATGGGCAAAAGTCTGAGCCTCATCTCGAATATGGGTCCAGTTGAAGTACTAGGCAAAGTCCCTGTCTGGAACATACCCTCCATAAATCTAAGGATCCTGGACGATGCCTCTTATAGGACTGGAGTGGCCATGAATCCTGGTGGAGGGTGGGCTGTCCCCACAGCATCCGATTGATTTTAAACTATCTCAACCTCTACATGAGGCAATGGTGAAAGTGCTAGATTCTGATCTCGAGCTGGTGCTGGAGACCATGTTATACCTCAACCTCTACCCCTAGCTGGGGCTCCATCAGCAAGTGGAGGAGGCTCTCATCCACCCATGGATGATCTCATCCTAGACATTTGAGAAAGAATGAAAAAACTGAAGTTTAGATATTGCTACAATCAAGAACGCATGATAAGAAACAAGAAACATGGAAGTATTCTTAAGAATGCCATATAGCCTCCTTAAGATTAGATATGAATGTCATCGTACTGATCTGCAAGACTGTATTAGGCACTTACTCCTGTACTGGTAAGACTGGTGAACCTAAAGCTCTGATACTACGTTGTAAGGACCCAAAATCAAACTGTGATGGTGCCTACTACAACCCCCAGTAGACATGCGAAAAACCCAAAACATGCATAAGATAATATTTAAAGATAAAGAACAAGTGAAAATAAGAATAAGGATACAGAATAGGTCATTAGTATATAAATGTAAATACGATACGCAATATACTAAATAGGCCCAAAAGTGACCAAGGACGACAAACTAACACAAAAACCAATCGCCGGACCTAGTGTCACCAGTATAGGAGCACCTAAGTACAGAAAGGCTATATATATAAGTCTTTCTAATCCATAATACAAAATATACAAGTACAAAAGAAGGAAAAAAAGCAAGCCTCTAAACACAAAGAGCTCAGAACAATTTGAATCTATGACGGCCACGGGAGATCCAACACCTCACTAAGGGTAGCTCGTACTCAGAGGTGCATCAGAAAAAATGTAGAATATAGTATGAGTACCAAAACATGGGATACTCAATAGGCATCATAAGCCGATCGAGCTAAAAGAGATGAAATATATAAAGAGCAGCATGATAATTCTAACATTACAACTAATAGGTTCTAAAATATGATAACCAACAATGGATAAAATAGCAAACAACAACACAAGATAGTGAATAGGAAACACAAGTACAAGATAGTCATAACACACATCAACCCAAAACAGAAGGGTGATGAGATGCAAGAGATGAATGCATGAAAGTAGAAGCTTAGAAGAAATCTCGAGCCGCCTGAAATGATACCTCAAACTCATAAACAAGTGCAATATAGTTGAATATACAGGAAATGATACCTCGAGCTTATCAGAGTACAAGTATCCCAATATGCATGCAAACTCAAACCAAGTATTTTGTCATTTTAAGTCATAAAAACTCTGAAAATGTCACATTTTTTCATATAAACTCATTTTCGTAACTTAAACAGTGATCCGCCCCTTCAGAGCTCAACATATAGGGAAACCATAGTGAAAACCATTTTCATTCCTAAAATATTGAATTTCCAAGATTTTTCAAAAAAAAATAGTCAAATGCAAGTACCAAAAGTTTGATATCATGCCAAAACATATATACTAAGGTTTTCCAGCTAAAATCTAAGCTAAGCAACCCAAAATGGCCATATAGCGTCTACGAATAACGTAAACCTATAAACTAGCCCAAACTCTTATCTAACGATTGAAATGACTCAATATATAAATAAACTAACTAAGCTGAATCTAAAAGAGGTGAAACCATAACCTACCTTAAGGCCGAAACTGCAACTAAACCTCTACTCTGGAGATTTTCCCTTCTGAAGGGTTGTCGAATGATTCCACACTGTCAAAAACATGATGAAAACATGATGAGAATGCCAAAACAAGAAAAATCATACCCATATCAAAATAGAAATTCAAAAATGTAAAAACAACCCAAAAATACAATCGTGGGACCTGTGCACGAAATCACAAAATTGACTCTGTCACAAGCTCTCAAATAGCTCAAGGATATTGGGCCCCAAAAATGGGCATAATCCGAGCATCAATTGAGCCAAAATGGTCCCACCAATATTTAAGCTCAAAGAATTCAAAATAGAGAAATAAGAGGAAATTTGATGGAATCTTACAAGTTTAGTAGAAGATTTATCAACCCCGAGGTGTGCCCACGCAATTCCTCGACACAACCCAATAATTACTACAAAAAATCTCTAAGAATTGATCCAAAAATGTCTCAAGATTTAATTCATTTAAGAAAATTGCATGCATAAAATGGGTTGATCTTAACTTATAGCTGCCAGAAAGATTACACTACGTGAATGCAAAGCTTCTCCTTATAAAGCAGAACTCCTCCTATGAACGCTGAGGCTAAGGTCCAGAGCACTCTGCGAACATGAAGCTCCTCCTATAAACACAGAAGCCAAAGACCATAACACTCCACGAACGCGGAGCTCCTCCCGTGATCACAGAGGCTAAGGGACAACACACTCTGCAAATGTGGAGCTCCTCCTGCAAATGCGAAGGCCAGATCAACCAACACTCCTCAAACATGGAGACTAAATCAACCAACACTATGTGATTATGGGCAAGGGCCCACAAACATGGAGAACAAAATAGTGTTGCACAAGCAGCTCTACATCAACACAATTTTAAGTTAGGGAAATGCCCCGACAGTGGCTCGGGATTCATTCAAAATCCTATAAACGCAAATGAACTATGCTACCCAACCAAAATAGATATTCCAGACTCAATGAAATTGATGGAACCACAAATGGAGGTCATTTTGTTAGAATGTTGAACCAAGTCAACACTTAGTAGGCAAACACACACCAAAATGACAAGTACCACAAAAGCATCCTGATTGCTTTGAGATATGAACTAAGGTCATTCTAGATAAAACTCGGTATTCCAAACCTAACCACATTGACAGAATTCTCATCCGAGTGTGTTTATCAAGAATGTTGATCAAAATCAAACTTTGGCCAAACTTTCAAAGCTAAAATTCCTACTGGCTCAAACTCATGCCGAAGGCCTCAAAACCCAAACCAACAATCCTACTAGACCAAAATGGATCCTCTAGAGCTCATGGAACTCTCAGAAATGTTATATGACATCACATTCACTGGATGTTTACTAAATTCAACTCTTTTACTTCAAAAATCTCCAAAAAGGCAAAGCTCGCACCAAGCTCTCCTGACCACCTTGGAAGCATGCCATCAAACCCAACACCACACAAAAGCTACAAAAAAGTTACGGGAAGGGGTAAAACAGTAAAAGCTTACAAAAACACGCAAATGACAATGAGGGCCATTACATTTTCCTCAACTTTCTGACCTCCAACTTAGGATCTTAGAAATTAAGAAATCTTTAAATGTAGTAGCTCCAGATACCCCAAGAAAAGAAGTATCTTCTCTAGGCTATGTAATTATCACGATCCTTGAAGAAGACATTTCTAATCAAGAATCTGACAGTCAGCCTGAAGAATAAATTTCTCTAAAGGTGGCCACTGACAAATCTGAGTTTTCCAACTGGCGAAAACCACAAAAACTCTATTCATCTAGAGCTACCCATCTTGATATTGCTTTAGAAGAAAAGCATGAAGTCATGCGGAACAATTATAATGCCAACAACATCTATGAATGGAACATAAATGGATGTTTTAAATACAACCATGTGTCCAAATACAACAAATGACAATGGTTTCCATTGCTTATAATGGAGGGTTATGTTTAAAGATGAAGAAATACAATTCAGACCTTGGATTTTAATGGAGGGCTAGATTAAAGATAAAAAAAGAACAATCCATGTGCATTTCTATGTGGCACACATGGATTGACCGATTTTAGGAGATTTGGATTGCCAACTTTTCTTGCTCAAACTAGCCTATTTAAATTATGACCAATTTATTTATTAAACAGTCATAATCGATTAAATTGAAAATAGTTACTTTGCAAGACTAGCTTATTTGACAAAAACTGATCATTCTTAAAATAAAATTGGTATGAATTAGTAATGAATTAATTAATTAGGCTTCCTATATTGAATAATATACGTAAAGTATTTATTTGCAAAAATAAAAATTGTAATTAATTGAAAATCGATTTAATCCTTAAAAGATATTTATTTGTTATAAATTATCCCAAAAATGATAAAGCAAGTATTAAACATTTGTATATGCTTTATTATTTAATTTTTAAAAGAAATAATTGTTTATGAAATGATTTGTCAATGAAATAGAAAGATTCCATCAAAAATATTTTCATACTTTTATAAAAAAAATTATTATTATTTGTTTAATAAACTAAATATGGAGAGCCAAAATTGGTTGCCAACACTTGGGATGAAATCCCTACAGAGGTATAGAGCATAATTTTTGTGGTTTAGATTAGTATGATTATCTTATGTATAGTACCTTGGGGCTCCGAGTTAGACTTGATCACGGTTTAAGCATGCAATTAGACTCAAACCTTTTTAGGAGTAGCCACATGCACCCTAGTGCTAGTTATACACCATAGCTAATGAAGTGTAGTATTCATAAAAGAGAAGCGTAGTTGAGAAGTGTTGCTCAGTTTAAAAGTTACCATTCATATAAAGTAAGGCGTACCTAGGTACCCATGTTTCATTTCAAATAGCTTCAGATAAAGTGGGACTATGCTCAAATCTATACCCTTCATACTTTATGAACTCATGCCATCTAACAAAGGTACCCATGTTAATGCTTCATATTCATATGTCTCTCATGAATCATGATTGTGATTCTTTTCCTAGAATGTTATGAGAAATTTTAATGAGAATGTTTGAGGTAGTAGCTTTCTTCCTAGAGCTATTCTTAGAAACTTCATGTCACAATATGTCGTCTGGTAGTCTTATGTATATGTTTTTGCCTCGGATAATGTACTGAGTCCCAAAATCTTATATGAACCTATTTCATCTATGTTAGTAGGCAAGATCAGAAGTATGACAAACAGTAAGAGTAGCACCTTTCTCTTTTATTCCATCTTGACCATCATTCAAAGACGAAAGATTCCAAGGAAAAGAAATTGCAAAAGCTAAAATCCACAACATTCTTTGTATGTATATAGGCTCGTATCAGGTGATTCCTAAGTATGCATAGGTGTTAAGGTCATTTTTTTTTAGTGTAGAAAGAGTTTTGGTGATGAATTAAGATTATAAGAATCCTCTAGCACAAGGTTGAGTTAAAAGCTTCTTTACCGATTGAGTTTCGATATAAAATTTTACTTGGATCAACTTCAAATAGTCATATCTATTAGAATACAGAGTCTTACATAGCCCTAACTTATAAAATTAAAGTTCTTCGAATCTTCTTTCTGACACTGCCAACTGTTAGTCAATCCAAAGTTTAAGCCAAAGTTCTGGTTATTTTAGCTTTCACTAACATTTTAGAAAAAAAGATATGACCTATGGGCTTACCGCACTGCATTCAAAACTCCCATAGGTATGTCTCCTTACCAACTTGTATTTGGGAAATCATGTCACTTACCTGTAGAGCTAGAGCATAAGGCGATGTGGGCACTCAAAAAGCTGAATCTGGATTGGGGTGCTGCATCAAGTCAAAGAATGATGGAACTAAATGAGATGGATGAGTTTTGCCTCAAAGCCTATGAGAGTTCAGCCCTTTACAAGGAAAAGATGAAGAAGTACCATGATCAAAAGATCGAAAAGCGCAGTTTTGCTCACGATGATATGGTGCTCCTCTTCAACTCAAGGTTGCGGTTGTTTCCTGGCAAACTAAGGTCAAAATGGTCCCGCGTCCAAGTGTTTTAACATGGCGCCGTTGAACTTGAAAACAAGGAAGGAACGAAATTCAAGGTCAATGGCCAAAGGATCAAACTCTATGTAGGCCATTTGGAGGAGGTTAATGAGCTAATTGAGCAATGGAGACTTGCCGAAGTCTGAGTAGTCAAGAAAACTGTGTCGTGCCGCGACGTTAAATAAAGCACTTATTGGGAGGCAACCCAATTCGTAATGTAGCTTCTTATTTTATTCTTTTCAGTGTCACTTTTTTTTTTCTTTTTTTTTTTGCTTTGTTTATGTTTTTGCAGATTTAGGGGAAGTCTGAGTACTCAAATTTGAAGCTAAGGAACACGTTTTGAACTTAAGTTTGTGGTGCGCGCGACCCTTGATGAATGGAGAGAAAATATATTTTTAGCTAGGCCATGGAGGGATCGAAGGAGTATATCTCATCCTTCTTCTTCTTCTCTTTTATATAAATTGCTTTGGGGACAAAGTATGATTTTAAGTGTGGGGTGAAATTTCTTCCGATAGTTGTGAGCTTAAGGGTGAATATGCCATAGGATTTTTTTTATTTGAAAAAAATAAAAATACAAAAAGATTTTTTTTATTATTTTTTTTATTTATTTTTTTGTAGTTTTTAGTGGCATATCTCATCCACCTCTTGGTTTTTCTTATGGCCTCGGTTCTTTTCCGAGGGGGCGCCTTTTGAACCGGGTAAAATTTTTAAAAACTTTTATTTTATTTTATTTGGAGAGTAAAGAAAAGACTGTTTTGACTTGTTTGATATTTTCAATTTAAGCTTGAGTTGAGTAGTACTTTTCTTTGAGTTCTTGGGAATAAAATTTAAAATAAACTTTTTGACACCTAGGCTCATGGTTGTGACTCTGTACATAACTTATTCTTATTTATAGGTTGTAATGATCCTGTGTATCTTAGAAGTAGAATTGATCCATCTTGATTGAAACTTGTGCCATGTGTGGTGAGGTTGTTTGCATATATTCCATGTTTTTCATCTTATCTAGAACTTGCCCTGCATGTTATTGAAGCGAAATAAAAAGTATTGCTTTGTTTAGAAGATGATAATAGGTTTTCTTTGATTTGTCTTGTAAATTTTAGCCATTTTCAGATATTATATCACTAGTAACCCCTTTGAGATTGTAGCCTTTTCTTTGGTCGCCTTATATTTATCTTGATCCAATTTATTTGAATCCCTAATTTTTACACCCTGCTTCCTTGAGTACTGTAGCATAAATTATGATAAAATTATTAAATCTGAAGAAAAGGGATGGTTGAGTGGGAAAAAAAAGATGACCAATGATAGTTACTTGTGATGAGAAGGCCCTCTTAGAAAGAGTGTGACAAAAAAAAAATTGTTTGAAAAAGAAAAAAAAAATTATTGAAGCATTCTTGATATGATGAGAATTACTTGTGAAAATAATTGAAGGGAGGGCTGAAAACAAAAGTGATGAAAATAATCGGTAATAAAAAAAAAATTCAAAAGTGCTTAGGAAAGTTTTGAGTCACTATTATATAGTTTCCTACCTGTCCCCTAGCCAACATTACAACCCGTTAAAGTCCTATTTGATTCTATTCATGCGTACTTAATTAGTGGAGATGTACATAATGGGCAAGCCTATGGTTCTTTATGCATACATGTGAATTCTTTTGTAAGTGAGAGAGTTGTTCATTGATGCTTAGTCCTTAATTTATATTTGATTCTTTAAATTGAGTGTGTGGACTATTTCTTTTTTTGAGGGAATTTGTTTCATGATAGATAGGTGATTTTACTAGCTTTCTTTGATGGAATAGGAGAACAAACCTAATTTGATGAGTAGAGTCCGTCTTTGAGGTTAGGAGGCTAGAAGTTTGTTGTTTTATTTTGCATAATGATTGGAAGAGTACTTGATATTACGATTTGTAACGTGGCTTAATTGTTTTTATCAATCAAAGTGGTGGTAATTCGAGTTTAATTTTTTTGAGATGAGCTTTAATGGTTGCTCGAGGACGAGCAAAAGTATAAGTGTGGGTCTTGATGTGAGGCTAAAAATATACATATTTAATCATTATTTACCTCATATTTATTATTTGTATTTGTCCGTTTTGAGCATAAATTTTATAGATTGTGCTAAATAGTATATTTTATTTGTAGGATTAAATTGGTGTGAAGATGAAGAAGTTTGGAGCCAAAACGAATTAAACATAGAAGATTCTAGAAGGAAAATCAAGTAGACAACTTAATAGATATATTAAAGTGCAAAAGCGGCAGAAATAAAAATATGAAGTTTAGTTTAAATTTGCATACTGCCATGTGGCAGCCAAAGAAGAGGCAGAATTGTTGAAACAGTCAGCAACAACTTGAGGCGGCGGGCAACTTTTCTAGAAAATGGGAAAAATTCAGAAAATCCAATTTAATGGGATTTTGGTTTCCTAATTTGTTTTGGACTCAATTATTTCATTTGGGGTTTCTATATCTATAAATAGGGCATAGAAAATTATTCTAGAGGGAAGAACAAAAAGAAATATTATACAAGTTAGAACTTCATAGCTTAGGGACTTTGGAAGAGCTGCCGTGGAGGCCGAAGAATTTTTGTTTATTCTTTCTTCTCCTTTATTATTTATTTGTGCTTCAAGGATCGGATGTTAATCAAATCTTGAACTTTCCTAATTTCCATACATTCCTTGCTTGATATCGTATTGACCCCTGTTCTTAGTGTAGTAAGAAAAATTGCCTTTTATTTGATAGTTTCATACATTGCTTGTTTAGATTCAAACTAGTATCGAGTTAATCTTTATATTTTAGATCGCTGGCATATTGTTCCATGTGGGATTTGACCCCGACTCTTAGTTGGATATTTTTATTGATAACGATCGCTTACTCTTTGAACTTATTTTAAGGATATCTTGAGCATTATCAAAAATGCCGCCATTGCCAGGGAACAATTAGGCGTATTAAATTGATTTAGGATTCCTAGTCTATTTGTTTCTATATAGATTGTGAATAGTTGTCTTTATTTTCTTGTGTTTTCTTTCTATGGCTTTTTGTGATAATGAAATATTTGGGATTGGTATAACCTTTACTGACCCATGGACTTGTGGTGAAACAAATGTGATAAATCAATTGATTCTTAGGGTCGTGGATGAAAAGCACGTTTGGGGTAAGAAAGCCCTACACCTACTCTCCCTTATGATGGAAGGGCTTCGAAAAATATACCTAGCTCAGTGCTATGACATGGCCGACTTTGAGTTTGGACTTGCTACTCTTAGGGCTAAGGTGAGAACAACCATGTGGGTGAGAACTCCTCATTATCTAATGGCCAAAAAGAGCAAAGAAGGATCTCATGACTTGCAACTTTCTTGTTGTGATGAGACAATACAACTCATGTTTGGGATTGAATTTTTTAAAGCCAATACCATAGAAAGGATTGAGGTGGATATAGAAGATATCTTAAGCTTGGGCAACCAACTCAAACCAATAACAATCCAAGAAGCAAAAATATAAATAGCATGATATTAGAGTTGCCAGAAAAAGCCAAAAAGATCATAAATGGCAACTTTAGTTCATGTGAAATCGAGGATGTCATGATATTGAAGGCCAACAATCATTAAAATCAATGTTCAAGTGGCCTAATAACCCTCTTATGCTCAATCTTGCCCAAGGTTCCAAAATGGAAAAATGATGCAAAGTTGGATAAGAAATTCAAGTCTTCAAAGTTGAGAGATTGAGTGAAATGTGTGATTCTCTCTTGCTCTCCCCATGCTCTTTGGAGTGACTATGATCTAAAGTTGGGGAGAAGGTTCGTTGCCTTAAAGTAGAAATACAAAGGGTGATGTACCTAGCGTCACGCTGCGATGTTAAATTGTGTGTTGATGGGTTTCAATCCATCAAAATCTAAACAAATATAGTTCTTAGTTTAAATTAATGTTTTTGACTAATCCTCATGATTTTGGAGTTTTGAAATTAATTTGAACTTGTTTGGGGCCATAGGTCTTGAAGGAAATAAAGTTCGGGGTTGAACTCTCCTCAAATATGACTTGGGAAGATTTTTGGGCACCCAGGCTCACCTAATGAGACTGGGTGAATTTCCCAATAGCCCTCGAGTTAGCCGAAATGGACAGTGTTCAGCCTACCAAAAATGGCCTCAGAAGTCACAAACGTGAACAGATGTTCTCTTAAGCGAAGTCCGCAAAAGTGGCTCCCTCTCGCAAAAGCAACCATTGCCTAAGTGGAGGGGCAATCGCTTAAGTGATTCCCACCCTTCCATGAGAGGTCGCAAAAGTGACCAGATGTAGCTTAAGTGACGGTAAGGTATTCAAAAGGCATTGAGCAGAATCCAAACGGGCAAAACGCCAAAAATAAAAGGCTCACACCTTTGCTTTCCTCTGCACTTATTTCAAAACAATGTCAAACTCTTGGTCTTCCTTGGGCAAACACAATTTGGTATATCTCTATCACTCTTACTCTCTTGAAGTAGTAATATTCATTGGTTAATTTGATTGACTTGTTGAAAGTTGGGGGTTATTAAGTGGGTAGTAACTTCTCTAACTTGGGGTGTTAAAATTGTGAATGTCTTGATCAAATTCCTTGCTTAAATTGTTAAATGCATGTGTATGGGCTGATTTGGAGTATTTGGAGAAGTCTTGAGTACCCATTTCATGATTTAATTGATGAAAAATTGATTGGGCACCATGTGTTTGTTAAAATGCCCAAAAGAACTCAAGGATGATTTTCGAAACTTGTTGTGCCAAAATGATTGAGTGTCTTGGTTGCTTGTTTGGTTGTTGTTGATTTTACACTACTGGTAGTTTAAATTTCATGCTAAATTGAGAATTAAAATTAGGTTATTAATGTTGAGGGAGGAAACTCTTCGCGAAAGTTAACTCGCCATCGCAAAAGTGATATTTGCTTAAGCGATCCTCGCTTTGCTTTTGTGATTCCTGCATAAGCAGCCTTCTGGTCACTTTTGCGATGTTCTCTTAAGCGAACATGGCCTCACCTTAGTGAGATCAGAGGCCATTTCTTGCGAGGGTCAAATTTTTCAGCAGGCCTATTTTGGTTCCCAGAGTAATTCTTAACCCTTTTCTTTGACTTATACCAATGAAATATCATTGTTTGACACATGATTCTTACATGTTGATGTTATTGTGATTTTCAAATTTTTTAAAGAGTCAAGAATGGAAAAAGAACATGGTTTCAAAGAAGAAGTGGTGGTCGAATATGACCAACATTGCTTTGTCTCTCTCCAAGCTCAGGAGAATTATTATTCAGATTTGATGAAGAAGAAGCTACTTCTAGAGAGACGCATTTCACTTGACTAAGTTGTTGAACTACTTCTGAACTTCTATCAAAGGTTGGAACATTTCGGTTGGATATGCTTTGCACCCGAACCATGCAAGGAAAATGAGAAATGGGTGAGGGAGTTCAATGCTAACCTCATGGAGATTGACATGACATGAAGGTTGATCACCATTCAGGGCAAAGTTGTCAACTATGGGCCAGAGGCAATCAATGTCATCTATGGGCTACTAGACCATGATATTGAGGCATGTACGGCCAAGGATTATGAGTTAGATTCTTGGTTAGCATCAAAGCTATGCCCAGGAAAAAATGTACCATGGGCCATCACAAAAGCTGGGATTCTATGTTCAGACTTGATGGCCAAGGCAAGGACATGGATGTTGATTGTATGCAACTGCATCTCCCTAAGTGAGAATATTAGCAACATTCCAATGTTGCGGGCACAAATAGTGGTGTGTGTATTTGATAATGTCTCATTGAATATAGGCAATTTGATCGACAAAAGCTGGGATTCTATGTTCAGACTTGATGGCCAAGGCAAGGACATGGATGTTGATTGTATGCAACTGCATCTCCCTAAGTGAGAATATTAGCAACATTCCAATGTTGCGGGCACAAATAGTGGTGTGTGTATTTGATAATGTCTCATTGAATATAGGCAATTTGATCGTGAATGAGTTCCAAGAATTTAAGATGCATGACAGTCTATCTCTTCTTGTTCCATCTTTGACCACGGAGCTATGCAAACAGGCTGAGGTAGAGGTGCTTCCTGGTGACACTTGGGTAGAGCCCAAATATCCTCGCTATCCCTTTAGGATGCGTGGTGAGGGCACGGTTGTGAAAAGTAAGAAGAGGAAAGTTGATTCCAGAAAGTCTGTACATGTGGAAGAGGATTCTTATACATCTCCAGTTTTTGGCCCTTTTGAGTCATTGGCAAGTGAGTTGAAGATTGTGAATGAGATTGTGACGAGGCTGCCTCAAGGGCCGAGTGAATCATCTTCTGGGCCGATATCCTATGTGCCCCAAAGTAAGTTTGACACCTACTTTATTGATCAAAGGAAGAAAAAAGCTCAATTTGCAAATTTAGAGAAGGCCTATGCCGGTTTGGCTAAGTCACATGGTGAGTTAAGCATCTCACATAGTAAGATAAAGAAACAGGATAAGAGTAGAGACAAGTTCTTTACTCGGATGTGGAAAGAGGTCAAAGGCCTTTGGAAAGTCTTGAAGGCAAATGAGCCACTTCCGACTTCTAGGCCAAAAGAAGATGGAGATGAACTTGTGGCATGGAGCGATGATGGTGGAGCTGAGGATAGCGAGGCCACCAACACTGAAAGGAGATGATTGAGGCAGCCCAGGGAGCCCTTTCTTATTCTCTTTGTGATTTTCATAGTTGTGCTATGAGGGTGAAACATCATCTTTAGTTGGGGGTGCTCCCGTTTTGGGTTGTTTCTTTTGTTTTGATTGACATTTTGGATTGATTTTTGGATGTTTTTGTTTTATTTGGTAGATTGGTCATTTTCTTTATGTTTTTGTTAATTATAGTACTATATTTTGTTAGTTTCCATTTTGTAGTAATAAATTGTGATGATAGTGTTTCATTCTTATATGCCTTGAAGTAGGGGATGTCTGAGTACCCATAGCTTGTGAGTTTGGAATCCCTTGTGAATGCTCCATGAAAAGGCTTTAATTTATCCAATGATAGATTGGGTGACATCATTCTTAAGGGAAAATCATCATTTTGTTGAGTGTTGTTGGCTCTATGGTACTTTGATGTGTAACACCTCGAATTTCAAAAAAGAAAGGATTGCATTAAAATGCAGAACCAGGTTCAGGTCTACTAGACTAGTCTACGGTCCGTAGGACTTTATACGGATCATAGACTAGTCTTGTAGAAAGGGGAAAAATAATTTATTTTTAAAATCAAGTCCCAGTACCTCTTTCTAGGTTCACCACGATGGCCCGTCAATCTTTGTATGAGTCATAGATAGGGTCCGTAGAAACAATCCAGAGTTAGTGAAATTTTGAGGTCCAAAATGAGTTCAACAGTTAGGGTCTATGGACCGTAAGAGGTCGTACAGACCGTATAAAGGTCCCGTCAAAATTTAAGTGATTTCATGGTCCCAGTACTTGGTCTACGATTGACCAGTACAGACCATTGAAAGTTCTATGATCTATAGGTCCAAACCATAGGTCGAGCTTGGTAGTTCTTTTAAGGGGCTTTTGGGTCTTTTCCCTAGTTTTTTAAACCAATACTATGTCATTTTGTCTTCTACACTAAGCCCTATATAAAGCTTTTAAGTCCTAAAACTACCCACTTCAAAAACCATTCTCCTAATTCTCCAAAACCTAACAAAATTCACTCCCCATTTTCCTCTCAACCTAAGGAAGAAGAATAAGAGTTAGGGTTCCATTCAAATCTTCAATTAACCATTCATCTTGGGCTTTGAGTAGAAAGGTATGTGGGTATTCACCCATGGAGTTCATTCCTCCATGGGGTCCCCAAAGTTTCCAATTTCTCAATCTCGAAGTCAATTGATCAAATTAGGGTTCTTTTTGTTCTTTATGGATTTCATGCAATTATGACTTACTGTTGTTGATTAAGTCTTATAATGCATGATTCAATGTTAATACGTGCTATTTAGTTGAAATTATATTGACCCATGCCTAATTTATGATTTTCAACTATGAACTTATGATGAACCTATGAACCCATGAACTATGAATATTGAAGAATTATGCATGTCTTATGAAAATGATGTTTATGATGATAGGGTGCTTTTAAATGAAAGTATCAATATTTTTGTGATAGTTTTCTCACATACGAATATGATCATAATTGTGAAAGGTATTTCTCACATATGGATTCACATTGGTGAAAGATTTTCTCACCTATGCTTGAGTTGTGTTTTAAGGAGCTATTCTATGTTTTGATTTTAAAGATGTGGATTGGTATTGATCATTGCCTTTCCTATGTTATATTGATATTTGACTTTTATATATTCCGTTGGGATTTAGACTAAGCATCGAGAGGACCTTGAGGTGGAGGCTCAAATAGGGTAGTCTCTAGTAGCAACCTCTAGTCCCTAACTACATGTCCTCGTAGGATTATCTTAAATGACAAAGCTAGTGGATCCACTTTAGCAAAAGATGATATGTACAGACTCTACCTTGGCAAGTAGATTCCCCTTCTTTCAGTGTGAGAGGTATACCGGATTCTATGATATAGCTCTCATGGTCTTACTGTCGGTTAAAGTTGAATATCCCACAAAATGACTATGTTTCCTCAAAGCTTTTCTTATGTCCCTTATTTTAAATGCATTGACTATATTTCATGATTTATATGCCATTGCTTCTTTAAGCTTTAAATGTTCAAATATTGATCATGTCTTATATGTTTTAAGTTATTCATGCTAACATGTCTATTTTATGCATATTTTCCCATACTTAGTATATTTCATATACTAATGCATACTTGTGCCTATATTGTCTTATTAATGTAGGGACTGACACTCCTACCTCCCACTCTCGTGGCTAGTTGATTTCCTCCGGATTCAAGAGTTTGGTGAGTCCTCATATTTCGAGGACCAAGATACATTTACTTGTTGATGTCTTTCTTTAGTTTTCATACTTGTATGTGATGCATAGGTTACATCCCAATTACTTTCCTGATGATGTAATAGATGACTTATTGAGACTAATGTTAGACTTCTGCTTTGTCAAAACTCTTTTATGATATAAGACTATGATTTTGAATTGTTTATCTCTACTATGTTGTATGATGTATACTAAGTGGCTTGTGTAGGGCCTCTCGAGGTCATATACGCTATGTTACGCCTAGGGTATACTTTGAGTCATGACAAACTTGGTATCAAAGCACAAGGTTTTGAAAAATCCTAAGATTTCTCTTAAGTCGCGTCAAGTAGAGTCTTGTTCATGAGTGCAAATCGTGCCACATTTATGAATAAGAGGCTATAAGATGTTTAGGAAATTCACTTCTTTCATCACTCTAAATTTGTGCGATAGAGTTTAACTCTATATGTCTCTTTCCTAATCCTTATCCGATGTTTTTCAGTATATGGCCCCTCGAAGAGCATATGTTAGGAGGAATGTGAATGAAAATGTTGATCGAGAAGCTCCTCAAGATTCAACCGACCCTTTGGCGAACAAGTGACTAATGCAAAGTTTCGAGCTATTTTTCAAATGTTGGCTCAAGCCAATAGGGAGGTTGTGGTCCCCATGAATCCAAATGTGGGTACGGTGACAACTAGAGTAAGGGACTTTACTAGAATGAATCCCCTGGAGTTTCATGGTTCCAAGGTTGAGAAAGATTCTCAAGAGTTCATTGATGAGGTATATAAGGTTTTGATGATCATGGGAACGCTGGTGGAAAAGGAGAAATTGGTCGCTTATCAACTTAAGGGTGTTGCTAAAGTTTGGTTCAATCAATGGAAGGAAGAGAGGGTGGTTGATGCGGGTCCTCTTGATTGGGAAAAGTTTAAAGTTACTTTCCTTGATAGGTAGGTAAAAGTACTTGAATTCAGTAACCTTCATCAAGGGAATATGAGTGTGAAGGAGTATCCCTTGAAGTTCACACAATTGTCTAGATATGCTCCTATTATGGTTGTCAATCCTAGGGCAAAGATGAGCAAGTTTGTTTCGAGAGTGTCTGAATTGGTGGTTAAGGAATGTTGTACCACCATGCTAATTAAGGAAATGGATATTTATCGTCTAATGATTCATGCTCAACAAATTGAAGAGGAGAAGCTTAAAGAAAGGTCTAGGGAGGTAAAGAGGGAAAAGATTGGTGATGGTAATTTTTCACATTCAAGGTTCAATGGACATAGTTGTTCTAGGTTCCAACAAAAGGTTTTTCGGTCAAGGTTCCTCCAATATTCCGGCTCCTAAGTTCAACAAAGATAAGGTAACTAACCCTAAGCCTCAAGGAGGAAATGGTGGTGGAAATGGGTCTTCGATTCTCGCATGCCAAAGGTGTGGCAAGAGTCATCCGAGAAAATGCTTGATGGGCACGAATAATTGTTTTGGTTGTGGCAAGAATGGTCACCGCTTGACAGATAGTCCATCTAGAATTGACAAAGGAAAGGATTATAGGCAAGATCCACCTAGTGGTTTGGGTTTAAGTGCTCCAAAGCAAACCCGATTCCATGCACTTCAAACTCATCAAGAGCTAGAGATTTCTCCCGATGTTGTTACCGGTATGTTGAAAGTTTTTCATCTTGATGCTTATGCTTTGATTGATCCCGGTGCTACCTTGTCTTTTGAGATGCCATATGTGGCTATGAGGTTTGATGTTTTCCCGGATATGTTGTCAGACCATTTTTTATATCTCTACTCCTATTGGTGAATCTATTGTGGCTAAGAGGGTCTATAGAAGTTGTCCCGTCTCCTTATCCCATAGAGTCACTCATGTTGATCTTGTAGAGCTTGATATGTTAGATTTTGATGTTATTCTTGGTATGGATTGGCTCCATTCTTGTTATACTTATGTTGATTGTAGAACCCGATTCGTCAAGTTTCAATTTTCAAATGAGACCGTCCTAGAGTCGAAAGGGGGAGATTCTATGCCTAAGGGTCACTTTGTTTCTTCTCTTAAAGCTAGAAAAAAAATTTCTTAGGGTTGCATATATTATCTTTTTTGGGTTAGGGATACGGATTCTGAAACCCCTACTCTTTAGTCAGTCCCCATTGTAAATGAGTTTTTGGAAGCGTTTCCCGATGATTTACCCGGTGTTCCTCCCGAAAGGGAAATAGACTTCGGTATTGACCTTCTTCTAGTTATGCAACCTATCCCTATTCCTCCTTACTATATGGCTCCAATAGAACTTAAGGAATTGAATGACCAAATGAAGGATTTGTTGGATAAGGGTTTCATTCGATCGAGTATCTCTCCATGAGGTGCTCCGGTTTTTTTTGTTCGTAAGAAAGAGGGTTCACTTTGCATGTGTATTGACTACCGGCAATTGAACAAGGTTACCATTAATAATAAGTATCCTCTTCCAAGGATAGATGATTTTTTTATTATCTCCAAGGTGCGAGTTACTTCTCTAAGATTGATCTCTGGTCGAGTTATCACCAATTAAGGGTGAAGGAGGATGACATTCCTTTTCAAATTCGGTATGGTCATTATGAGTTTTTGGTGATGACGTTTGTTTCGACTAATGCTCTGGCCGAATTCATGGACTTAATGAATAGAATGTTTAGATAATACCTTGATATTTTTGTGATTGTGTTTATTGATGACATCTTGATTTACTCAAGGAGTGAGGATGAGCATGCCATCCATTTGAGGATTGTATTCCAAGTCCTTAAGGACCAACAACTATTTGCAAAGTCTAGTAAATGCAAGTTTTTGTTCAGATCTGTGGCTTTTCTTGGTCACATTATTTTCGGTAAGGGTATTGAGGTAGATCCTAAGAAGACGAAAGCAGTTAAGAGTTGGCCTAGACCTCTATCCCCTTCGGATATTCAAACTTCTTAGGTTTGGATGGTTATTATAGAAGGTTTGTGGAAGAGTTTTCTTCTATTTCCTCTCCATTGACGGCATTGACTCAAAAGAAAGTTAAGTTCTTATGGTCAGAAGCGTGTGAGAAGAGTTTCCAAGAATTGACAGATAGACTTACCTCCGCTCCAGTGTTGACTTTACCAAAAGGGTTCAATGGGTTTTTTGTTTATTGTGATGCTTCAAGGATCGGACTAGGGTATGTTCTTATGCAAAATAAAAAGGTTATTGCTTATGCTTCAAGGCAACGTAAAATTCATGAAAACTATCCTACCCATGATTTGAAACTAGCAGCGATTGTGTTTGCCTTAAAATTTTGAGGCATTACTTATGTGGTGTCCATAATTATGTCTTTACCGATCACAAGAGTTTGCAATATGTGTTCAAGTAAAATAATCTAAATCTACGCCAAAGGAGGTGGCTTGAGTTGCTAAAGGATTACGACATGAGTGTCCTCTATTACCCCGGTAAGGCAAATGTGGAGGCGGATGCTCTTAGTCAACTATCAATAGGTAGTGTTGCTCATGTTGAGGAAGTTAAAAAGGGGTTGGTTCATGATTTTCATAGATTGGCTCGATTGGGTGTTCGATTGGTTGATTCTAATGAAGGTGGTGTTATTGTTCATAATGGTTTCAAACCATCTTTCGTGCCGGATGTGAAAGCCAAGCAAGGTCTTGATCCAATTTTGCCTGAGTTGAAGGAAGCGGTGCTTAAAAAGTCTATTAAGGCTTTCTCCAAGGGGGAGATGGTGTGCTTCTATATTAAAATTGTTTGTGTGTTCCCAATGTTGATGATTTGAGGGAGAAAATTTTATCGAAAGCCCATAGTTCTTGATATTTCATTTACCTGGGAGGTACCGAGATGTACCTTGACTTGTGAGAGATCTATTGGTGGAATGGAATGAAGAAGAATATTGCAGAATTTGTGGCCAAATGTCCTAACTATCAACAAGTCAAAGTTGAGCACCAAAAGATGAGAGGTTTGTCCCAAGATAATAGTATTTCTACTTGGAAGTGAGAAGATTTGAATATTGACTTTATTGTTTGTTTACCCCGAACTCGGTGAAAATATGAGTTGATTTGGTTATTGTAGATCATATGATGAAGTCGGCTCATTTCATTCCCGTCAAGGTTTCTTAATTTGCAAAATATTATGCTAAGTTGTATCTAAGGGAGATGGTTAGGTTGCATGGAGTGCCCCTATCCATTATCTCCGATCGTGGTGCCCAATTTACTTCTCAATTTTGGAAATCCTTCCAAAAAGGGCATAGTGCTCTTGTCAAGCTTAGTACTACTTTCATCCTCAAACCGATGGGAAAATGGAGCGTACTATCAAAACTTTGGAAGATATATTGAGAGCTTGTGTGATTGACTTCAAGGGTAATTGGGATGATCATTTGCCTTTGATTGAATTTGCTTATAATAATAGCTATCATTCAAGCATTGGTATGGCTCCATTTGAGGCTCTTTATGGTAGGAGGTGTAGATCTCCTATAGGTTGGTTTGAAGTTGGTGAGGTGATAACGTTCAAATGTCCTCCCTAAAACCAATTAAAAGGGACAGTAGTCCTAGTCAATAAAAATATACAACTAAGAGTCGGGATCGAATCCCATAGAGAATGGTATATCTTAGCGAATTCCTATGAAAAAATTTGGATTGTGAACTCATTCATTTGTAATAGTTAAAGAAAGTGGGGGGATAATTCCACCAATTTAATAAAAGAATGGTTGTCAATGTCACATAGGAGTAATTGTGCTTCTCTATAGTGATGAACAATCATGAATAGGCTAGGTCATCTTCAATAACGCTAATCATCTTTCTATCTCAAAGCATCCATGCATCGAATCTCCTTTCAGTCTCATATATATGTCAATCTAAACAATTCAATACCTTACTCTATTCTCTCTTTCGATGTAGAAATAGGACAAATAGATCCGACCCATAACCTCTATTTTCAAGCATGTTACAGAAATCAAACCTAAATTGCTAGTATTGGACAAATTACCCACTCCAACCAATCTCTTTCGAGCATCGACTAGAGATCGGAAGTAGGAATTAAGTTTTCAACCTTAACCCATAAATTAACTCCATGCTAATTAGCCCAAATTCATGCATGAACAACACCAAAACAGAGCATAACACAATACCCACTACATTAAATTAACACCCAACCCCATAATTGCATCCCTAGATCTTGGAATTTTAGCCACCCATCAAAAAGCAAAGAAAATATACCTTCCATGAAAGTAGCCATGGATAACATGAAATTAAGCAATTACAAGTAAACCTACTTTAAATTCAACTTCAATTTGTCAAATTCAAGGACAAAGTTGAAAAACCCCAAAAGCTAGAAAGTGTTCTTCACAAAGGTCAAGTGTTTCTCTCAAAACTCAAAATATTCAGAAATCTCGAAATTCTCTATTACGAACTCCCTCTTTCTCTCTCCATTGGGCTATTTATAGTTTCCCAAAATTTGGCCAAAAAACTCAATGCACGTCTCATTTGATGACATTATTCAGGCTCACCGAGCTCCTTCGACAAATCACCAATTGAGCTTCAGCTCGCATTTTCTTGCTCTAGGCTTTAGGTGTTTGAACCTTAGTCGGCGCGCTCGTTTGAGTCTTCCTTTCACGTTTGGTGTATCACCGAATACCACCTTGGTTCACCTTTCGAGCATTTCATTTTCCTCCTTGCACTGTCATGTTTAGTGATGATCAGCAAGGTCACCTTTCTCATTCGGTAAATCACCTTCTCATTTGGAGTTTTGCCGACCTGTCTCGATAGGCCTAAGTGTTATGCACTATCCATTTAGGCGAGTCCATGCTCACTAGGTGATCTGTCTTTCTTGTTTGGCGATCATCAATGTATAGTTTGCACTTCTTTTTGCATTTTTGACCATTCTTCCAAACATTCATCCTTACCTTGTCCATTAGCCGTCATAGCTGCAAATCATCAATATATTATCATAATAGGACAAAATTAGGCATTGAAGATAATAATTATTGAGCTAAATAGACCTCGAATGAGTGAAAATCTACCACTCATCAACACCGTCACAAGGTAGTCACAAAAGATTATGGACATTTGGATTCCCTCTTTGAATTATTGCCCAAGATTATGCCTCGCATTTACCAAGATTTAAACTATTAGACTAACAAGAAAAATTCTAGAACTCCGCACACATGCTTTCAAGTAAGACCTCACCACACATGGTACTTCGAAATACATTCATTTAGGACATTCCAAAGAGATCAAAAGCATACATGCAATGTTCATTGCAAGGCTCACATCAAAATACAGCTAGTCAGCAAACGATTCAAAAGAGATCACTCAAGAGCGTAACCACATCGATTTCATTCACGCAACACCAAAAATATACATCATGCTCATCATGAGTACTATTCAAGACATCGATATTGAACACAATCGATCCTCGAATCATTATCAATGAAAACTTCAAGCATTTCATGATTTTCAAAACTCATGGGGGGTTGCAAAATTGAGAAAAAGAGCGAAAAAGAAAAAAAGGATATACTTAACAAAAAAGCACTATAATATAAGCAAAAATATACTAATACAATCATCCAATACCAAAAGTAACAAAATACAAAGCAAAAAGGGGAATATTGGCTCAAAGGCCCTCACCCCACCAAAAAGAAAAATAAGCAGTGTCCTTAATGCAATGATGATAAATAGTATGGGAGGTTGAGTAAGAAGGTCCCCGTGACAGGCTATGCTTGTGGAGCACTCTCATCTGGAGTCTCCAGAAGGGAAGCATCATCCTGGGCATCAATGCCCCGCAATAGAATCACTGCAGGCTACAATGCAGTATCAATTGGATTTTTCAAGGGTTGCCTGAACAATGGCCTCCTCAATCTCATGCATCTTCGTGAGAGTTAATGCAATCCTCATCTTATCCTCCTCACTTCTCAGTTCCTCCTCCTCAGTCTCCTAGGCCAAATCATCATTGGCCCTATGAACATCTATATCAACAAGATCATCAACTCACAGCTAACTTAGGCTGCACACTGGAAGTAGGCTCACTATTGGGCATCGATGGTGGCACAGAGGTAGGTGCATCTGGTAGGTAAACCTCACCCCATAGCATGAAGAGGTCTGTAGTCTGCAGTTGAGTCAAATCCACTCGCAAAGAAGCAAGCTCACCCCTCATGGTGTCTAGTGCACCAGAACTACCCTCAGCCTTTTCATAGGCCTCTAATCTAGCGATGAGGTTATCCAACCTCATACCATGGCTCTCGATTAGCCCCTCAAACCTAGATACCCTATCCCTCAATGGCGCTAAGGCTTGCTCAATAGATTTATCAATAAGCCCAGGCATGTCCGTCTTAACCTTCACAGCTCTAACATCCACCGATCAGGAAAGGCTACCTATCATATATATCATGGCCTGGATCAAGGGGTACATGTAATAGGAGAGGGGGTATGCCTAGTAGCAGCAACAACAATCAAAGTGGCAGTAGGACTAGTAGTAGAAAAGGCACAGTAGAAGATGCAGATATACCTGCCTGCTCCACAGAAGGATGCTAGCCTCAGAAGCTAGAGTCTCAAGATCAACAACTAGCATAGTATGTTGTGGTAGTGGCTTCCTCCAAGCTGCATCATCCCATAAGTATTCAACCTCAATCCTCTAAATGTCATTGGAGGAGGCTAGTTTGATCCGTATATCAAACTTCCCCCATAAAAGAACTCCTGCTCTCTCGAAGAGCTGAGTAATAAGAACTGGGAATGGGAGAGATGTCTGCTTTTACCTAGCCCTCATAGCATCTCCTCGACAATGATCGACCCGATATTGAGTTCAATTCGGTCAATTATACACCCTACTAACACTACTTTGGGCAGCCCGAGAATGAACTCATTTTGAGATGGCACTAGATTGCTACTAATGAATCCAAACCAATAAATACCCACTATGTTTATATCTTTCTTTTCAACTTGCCTTCCTTCCGCTATCCATTGAGGGGAAGCATCTGCAATAAGAGGTACCAGCCATTCTTGTGGGAATCCAATTTGAACTTTATTTGGAGTTGAAATCTATCAGGTAAGTTACTTTTGGTACCAAGGACTTCATTTATTGTGTCAGCATCACAAGGCACTTTCTTACCACATATTTCCACTTCGTTAAGGGGCTTCCAGACAGTGCCCTTTATCTTCTTAGGCAAGGCCTTAGCATAGGCGTCATAAAACTCCCTAACCATTTCGACACATAGGATTGTCTGAGCTTTGTGAACTACTCAAACTTATGAAATTTGATAGCTTCCCATATAGCAGGGTAGTCGCTCATGACTCCATCATTCAAGGGCCTACGCTCCTCCAGAATAATTTGTTCTCCTTCTGCCTTAAGCCTATTTAAGACCCTTGGAGCTATGATCGGGAGAACACGAGAGGCTAGGGTTGGATCTTGTGGAGGTGACACTAGTTTGGAGCGAATATTCACCTACTTTGTGGCAATGTGTTTCTAAGGTTTCTTACCCCTACTAGTAGGAGTCTGTGGATTGACTTGTTGGGAATGAGGGGCCTCCGAAGCTCATTAATATATATGCCTCTGTGTTTCTTCAAAGGAGGAGGAGGAGGAAAGTTTCTGTCTGACTCTGTGTCAAATGTCACCACCTGTTTTCCTTTTGTTCATGCCATAATCTGCAAAGCACACATTCAAACATAGGAGCGGTGAAGGTTATTTGAAATCAAACTCATTTAGAATCATAGTTCAAAAACTATCCCGAGGCTCACCTAATGGGAGGACAGATCGCCTAACAAGATCGGCAAGCTCCGGTGAGCTGGCCGAATCAGGCAATAGCAAATATCTCAAGAATCAGGCATAAAGGGTGGAGTCAATTCTAACTCGGTGATTCACCGAGTTGGTTTTGGCAGGCTAAGACAAGTCTGCAAAATATGACAATGTAAAATGCAAAGAAACAGGCCTCAAGGGCAATGTCTTCTCCCACTCGCCGATTTTCCAAGTGGGTTCGGTGGACTAAGACAAGCCCGTCGAATGGAAAAGTACCCAAGGTCACATATTCACTCAAGAGGATGAGCTGGGGCTTACTCGGTGATTAACCTAACCTTCTTGGCGAGCTAAGACAAGCCCGCCGAACAGGAAGTGTTCAGTCCAGTGCCTAATTTCTACAGCTAAACCTAACATACGCAACAAAAACCAGTTTCCCAATATCATTACAACACACCTATATGCTTATCTACCCATGGATACTCAAACTTCCCCCAGGTATTGCAAAGTATTGCTAAAATAGAAGATTTGTCCTTAAGAAAGTCGTCACTCTAATCTATCATTGGAAAAAATCATGCAATTGGGACAACACTGGGTTACTCAGACTTTACCCACATCAAATTAAGCTCAGACCCATCAAATATACCAGTTCAATTTTGCAATTTAACCAACACATTAAAGATTAGCAATTTATATGCACAAAATAGGCAATTAGATCATGGGCACAGTTCAATACACACAATACAAGGCTACCCAATGAAATCTAACAATCAAAATAAACAATTGGCTTCAAGCGAATACCCACATTGCAATTTCTAGCTCAATATTCTCAACAAAAATTGAAAACCAACCTTAATTAGAAGCACAACTCGAGAATGACAAGGAAATGGGGTTGGGTTGACAATCAAAGTAAGCAAAAGCACTCCTCGAACTTTGAAATCATGTACAAAGGACTCACAAACACTCAAATAATGTAATGCAAGAGAAAGGAGAGGGAAAAGCTTCAACATATCAAAGGGTTTGCTTTTTGAATTTGAAAAGACCCTTGGTTTTTTTATAATAGGCCAATTCGGCAGTCATGACTAACGTCACCGAACGTGTTCGGTGAATCGCCAATTGGAGCTTAAGCTCAAAGAACATGCCTAAACGAACACCAACCTGAAGGCTGATTCGGCGGACCCGATGGAGTGTACAGAGTGTACTTCAGCGGATCGCCTTTTGGAGCTCTGATCACCGAAATTGACAGTACACTTTTCCACATGTTCAAGATCAGAAGGCGGACAAGAATGAGTCGACTCAACACCTTCGGCGGATCACCGTTTAGGTTTTGGCATCGCCTAATGTTCCCTTTTTCAACCTTTCAACTTCTTGTCAACCTACACTCACAACACACATTATTGAAAGCAATAAAAACAAAATTAAAGACTTGGGTTACCTCCCAAGAAGCTCCTAATTTAACATTATGGCACGACATAGATCTCATTTCCTCAACATTCATTTTTGGGATTTAGGATAGTGTCACTAGGCAATATTCTCATTTGCCTTAGATTGAGATGAGAGGAGATATGGTACAATTGGGACTCCAGCTGCTTGATAGACACCGCATGAGAGGTTACCATTTGAGATAAAGTGGAGATGTCATTTTTCAAGTCCTTCAACACTTTGTCGAACCCTTCAACCCTTTGTCGAACCCTTCAACCTTATTGAAGATCCTTGTAAGCATTTCCTCGCTTCAATTTCCTTCTGGCCCAGTTGTGTCTTTTGGTTGTTGATGATCATGGGTAGGTACATACCTACCTTTTTCAACCTCCCTATCTCTCCAATTTCCACCTCGCCAATCCTTCTAGACACTATCTCGATCCTTGTTCCGATCTTGGTTCCCACCTTGTCATTGATAATTGGTGTGAGAACCCCCCATTTGGTTTTCCAAATATTGAACTTACTCATTGTATAATACCTCAAACTTGGCATCAACCGAGCACTACCCACTGTTGGATCCAACCGCATTCACCAATTTAAGTCAACCTCCCATGACATGTTTAGACCACAAATCAAGTTGGGTCATTATTTGGCCATGTTTTCATCTTGTTCATTGTCCTTCTCGATTTTCTCTTTGCTCAAACTTAGTTGTAGAGTAGACACTTGGTCTTCTCTAGTATGCCAAGCTGGATTAACTTTGGTCATGTCATCTAGCAACAAATAAGCTACATCATACGGTTGTCTCATTAATCCAACTTGGACTAACTGATCAGCCACACCTTTATTGACTGAATCAAGGCTGAAATAGAAATATTGCAACAGAAAATTGTCTAGAGCACCATGTGTCGGACATTGCAAAAGTAGTTTCTTGAACCTCAACCAAGTCTCATATAGAGGTTCACCTCCAATGTGCTTGAAATTTTGGATCTGAGTTTGAAGTTTAACCATCTTCTAGGGTGGAAAGAATCTCTCTAAGAAAGCGTCATTCAACTTCTCCCACGAAGTGATAGAATTATTAGGCAATTCCGCCAACCATCTTGTAGCTTTTCCTGTTAAGGAGAACAGGAATAACCCCAATCTTACGGACTCTTGAGAGATATTCTTGAACACAAATGGTCCACATACCTCTATATACTTCATAAGGTGTTCATAGGGATCCTCATGAGCTAGGCCCCCAAAATTTTCCTTTAGTTGGAGCAATTGTATCAGTGTTCCGGTTATGTGAAACACAGCCCTCCCGGCTGTGGGAGGTATCCGGATGGCTTTCGTGGTTTGAACAATATTCATATGCATATCATTCAAATCACCCATGTTTTCATTTTTACCATAGTGACTATCATTTTCACTACCATGGTCACTCATTGTATTAGACCTCCAAATCAGCCAACAACAACACAAAAGAACAATCTACTACAACTAAACTAATTTACAAACTAATTTCTCAAATGGAATTCTCAACCACCATTCCCCGGTTGCGGCACCATTTTTGATAACGCTCATATGTCCTCCTTAAAACTAATTAAAAGGGATAGTGGTCGTAGTCAATAAAAATACCCAACTAAGAGTCGAGGTCCAATCCCATAGAGAATGGTATATCGTAGAGAATTCCTATCAATAAATTTGGATTGTAAACTCTATAGTGATGAACATTCATGAATAGGCTAGTTCATCTTCATGAGGCTAATCATCTTTTGATCTCAAAGCATCGTGCATAGAATCTCCTTTCGGTCTAATCTATGTATTAAACCAAACAATCCAATACCTTACTCTACTCTCTCTTCGGAGAATTCAAGATTTAACAAGCAATCTAGGGGTGCGGGGATTGGAAATAAATATTATATAGGGGTAATTGTTCTGCTCCATAGTAATGAACATTCATGAATAGGCTAGTCATGTTCAATGATGCTAATCATCTTTCGATCTCAAAGCATCTATGAATAGATTCTCTTTAAGTCTCATTTATATGCCAATCTAAATAACACAATACCTTACTCCATTCTCTCTTTCGATGCAGAAATAGGGCAAATAGATCCGACCCATAACCTCTATTTTCAAGCAAGTTATAGACATCAAACCTAAACTGCTAGTATTGGACTAATTACTCACTCCAATCAATCTCTCTAGAGCATCGACCGGAGATCGGAAGTAGGAATTAAGTTTGCAACCTTAATCCATAAATCAACCCCATGCTAATTATCCCAAATTCATGCATGAACAGTAGCAAAACAGAGAATAACACAATACCCACCACATTAAATTAACACCCAACCCCATTATTGCACCCCTAGATCTTGGGGTTTTAGCCACCCATCACAAAAGCAAAGAAAATATGCCTTCCATGAAAGTAGCCATGGGTAACATGAAATTAAGAAATTAAAAGTAAACTCACTTTGGATTCAACTTTAATTGGTCAAATTTAAGAACAAAGTTGAAAACCCCCAAAAGCTAGAAAGTGTTCTTCACAAAGGTCAAGTGTTTCTCTCAAAACTCAAAATATTTAGAACTCTCAAAAATCACTATTCTGAACACCCTTTTTCTCTCTCCATTGGGCTATTTATAGTTTCCCAAAATTTGGCCCAAAAACTCAATGCACGTCTCATTCAGCGACATTAGTCGGGCTCACCAAGCTCCTTAGGTGAATCACCAATCGAGCTTCAGCTCACCATTTCTTGCTCTACGCTTCAGGTTTCTGAACCTCAGTCAGCGAGCTCATTTGACTCTGCCTTTCACGTTCGGCATATCACCGAATACCAACTTGGTTCACCTTTCGAGCCTTCAATTTTTCTCCTTGCACTCTCATTTTTGGTGATGATCAACAAGGTTGCCTTTCTCATTAGATGAGTCACCTTTTCATTTGGAGTTCACAAACCTGTCTCGATAGGCCCAAGTGTTGTGCATTGTCCATTTAGTGAGGTCATGCTCACTAGGCAATCTGTCTTTCTTTTTTGGCAATCATCAATGTATAGTTAGCACTTCTTTTTTCATTGTTGGCCCTTCCTTCAAACATTCATCCTTGCCTTGTCCATTAAACATCATAGCTGCAAATCATCAAGATATTATCAGAATAGGACAAAACCAGGCATTGAGGACACTAATTATTGAGCTAAATAGACCTCAAATGAGTGCAAATCTACCACTCTTCATGAGGTCACTTTGATAGGTTCTGAGTTGGTACATGAGGCTATGGATAAAGTTTGTCTTATTAGAGAAAGGTTGAAAATGGCTCAAAATCAACAAAAGTCCTATGCCGATGTTAGAAGGAGAAACCTTGAGTTTGATGTGGATGATTGGGTCTACTTAAAAATTTCACCCATGAAAGGTGTGATGAGATTTAGGAAAAAAGGGAAGCTTAGTCCCTGTTACATGGGCCCATATCAGATTTTGAGGTGTATTGGTAAAGTTGCTTCTGAAATTGATTTGCCTAATGACTTAGCATCGGTGCATTCGATTTTCCATGTCTCTTAGTTGAAGAAATATGTTGGTGATCCGACATCTTTTGTACCATTAGAGAGTCTTGGTATAAAGGTGAGCCTTTCTTATGAAGAAGTTCCGATTGAGATATTGGACTAGCAAGTTGAAAGTTTGAGGAATAAGGAAGTTGCATCCATAAAAGTGTTGTGGAGGAATCAAAGGGTTGAGGGTGCTATTTGGGAGGCCGAGGCCGATATGATGTCCCGCTATCCTCATCTCTTTCCCTCCAACCCTAATCTAGCTTGAGGTAACTAGCTCCTCATGGTTCATTCTTTCAGATTCCTGTGTCTTACTCATTCTCATGTTCCCTCATGCATGCATGCTCATGAAAATTTTATTTTGAGATTTTGAATTAGCTTGATTGATTGTTTCTTGATTATGTGAAATTGAGCATGATTTGCATGTATGCCTTATGAAATGATGATTTAAATATATTTTAGCTTTGAGTTGATGTTCCTCCTTGATTATGTGTATTTTGATGAAGTTGTATTCATGTTGGGTTGTTAGTTTCTCCCCTACTCTTTTAATGCTAGATTGAGTCTCATTCGAGGATGAATGTTCCCAAGAGGGAGATAATGTAACACCTCGAATTTCAACAAGTAAAGGATTGCATTAAATTGTAGCACCAGTTCAGGTCTATGAGACCAGTCTATGGTCCGTAGGATTTTATATGGATCGTAGACCAGTGTTGTAGAAAGGGGGAAATATTTTATTAAAAATCAAGTCCAGTACTTCTTTCTATGGCTCACAAGGACGGCCCATCAATCTTTTTACAAGTCATAGATAGGGTCCTAGAAACAACCCAGACTTAGTGAAATTTTCAGGTCCAAGATGAGTTCAATGGTTAGGGTCTACAGACTATAAAACATCCTATGGACCGTAGAAAGGTCCCGTCAAAAGTTATGTGATTGAATGGTCCCAGTACTTGGTCTATGGTTGACCAGTATGGACTGTAGAAAGTTCTACGATCCATAGGTCGAAACCATAGATCGAGTACGGTAGTTATTTTAAAAGGCTTTTGGGTCTTTTCCCTAATTTTTGTAAACCAATACTATGTCGTTTTTTCTTCTACCCTAAGCCCTATATAAAGCTTTTAAGTCCTAAAACTACCCACTTCAAAACTAATTCTCCTAATTCCCCAAAACCTAACCAAATTCACTCCCCAATTTCCTCTCAACCTAAGGAAGAAGAAGAAGAAGAGCTAGGGCTCCATTCAAGTTTTCAATTAATAATTCATCTTAGGCTTTGAGTAGCAAGGTGTGTAGCTATTCGTCCATGGAGTCCATTCCTCCCTGGGGTCCCCAAAGTTTCCAATTTCTCAATCTCAAAGTCAATTGATCAAATTAGGGTTCTTTTAGTTCTTTATGGGTTTCATGCAATTATGATTTATTGTTGTTGATTAAGTCTTCTAATGCATGATTCAATGTTAACACGTGCTATTTAGTTGAAATTATATTGACCCATGCCTAATTTATGATTTTCAACTAGGAACCTATGATGAACCTATGAACCTTTGAACTATGATTTTTGAAGAATTATGCATGTCTTATAAAAATGATGTTTATGATAATAGTGTGCTTTTAAATAAAAGTATCAATGTTGTTGTGAAAGGTTTTCTCACATACGAATATGATCATGATTTTAAAAGGTATTTCTCACATATGGATTCACATTGGTGAAAGTTTTTCTCACCTATGCTTGAATTGTATTTTAAGGAGCTATTCTATGTTTTGATTTTAAAGAGGTGAATTGCTATTGATCATTGCCTTTCCTATGTTATATTGATATTTTACTTTTATCTATTCCGTTGGGATTTAGACTTCGCATCGAGAGGACCTTGAGGTTGAGGCTCAAATAGGGTAGTCTCTAATAGCGACCTCTAGTCCCTAACTACGTGCCCCCATTGGATTATCTTAAATGACCTAGCTAGTGGATCCACTTTAGCAAAAGATGATATACATAGGGGCAGCATTGGAAATTCCCTGGCATTGGATCCAAATCAGAAAATAGTGCTAGAGTGGAACATTACTCATCATCCATGTTATGTTAGACGAGAAACTAGGGAGAGAAAAACTCATCTAAGCTAAAAGTAGATTTTATATTGTTCTTAATTTTGGGATGAGACATTGAAGGCAAGTTGCCTCACATTTCATTTGTAGATTTGGAGATTGTGTTCTATCTTAGCAAATTTCTTTTGCCCTTCTTCATTTCCTTGTTCTTAATTGCTAGAAACATGGGTGTAATTGTGTGTATGAAATTGGGGCTTTTGTGCTAGAAATAGGCAAAGCTATTTGGGTATTTGATTTTTTGCTATATTGCTTTTGTAATTTCTTGCTTCCATGTTTGAATTCATGAAATAGGTTAATCTAGTTCTCATACTTGAATTTATGATTTGAGAGTGCACACTTGAATCTAGCTTCCGATCTTCACGGGTTGCTTGAAAATAGAATCCGTGAAGTGGAGAATTAAGCTGATAATCATGTTTGACTTCGATTCCTAGATTTGAGACCGAAAGAAGATAATTTAGGTTTACTTGGTTGAATGATAAACTTGCTAGAAATATAGGTTTAGATTAAGGTCTTGGATTGTTTTGTGTTGGCGCGATTGAGTACAAAGGAGATATCGTGATATAACCTTTTGAGACAGAAAGGAGATTAGGGTTGACTAACGATGATCTAGCCTATCTATGATTGAATAAGCATGGATTGAATTGCAATGGATCATTGGGTGTTAATTAAATATTGAATTTTCCCAATTCCCATACATCTCTTGCATGATATCGTCTTGACCCCCGTTCTTAGTGTAGTTAGAAAAATTAACTTTTATTTGATAGTTTCATACATTGCATGTATATATTCAAATTAGTATCTAGTTAACCTTTATCTTTTTTATCGCCGGCATATTGTTCCCTGTGGGATTCGACCCCGACTCTTAGTTGGGTATTTTTATTGACAATGATCACTTACTCTTCGAACTTATTTTGAGGGTAGTTTGAGTTTTATCAATGAGCCCCTATTCTTTCATACCGGTTTACCTTAGAAGTGAAGAAGATAAAGAGGAGAAAGGGCTTTTAGCAATTTCTAAAAGGAATAAAATATTTGCCCTTTGTTGTGTGTTCCTACTTTTGTCTAAATTGGGTTGGGCTATTAGGGCCTCACCTGTTTTGGATAACTTTTACAGAAAACTACCTTATTATATATACATACATACCATATATACTAATTCTACCTATACATTCAAATAATTATGTATCTACCACTAATTAAGATTTTTCTATCATATATTAAGGAAGATATGCCTAGATACATGTATTTTTGCTATCAGATACACTAAAATAGGAAGAGAGGCGAACAACATGGGGAGGGAGGCTAGCAAAATAGTCATGTATCCCAAATACATGTGAATCGCACCAAATACATGTATTTGTATGTATCTAGTGTGATTCACATGTATGGGATACTAGATACATAGAAGAGTGGCGAGCGACATGAAAGGGAGGCAATGGAGGCAAGCAAAATTTTTCTATGTATTCCAGATACATGCGAATAGACATAGATACAGTGTATCTAGAATAAATTACACCTAATTTTGAACCCATGTATGTATCTAGACGTATCTCGATGCACCAAAATCTGATAAGATTCGTAATATTACAAATTGTAACACCTTGGAAATTTGAAGTTGAGTTTGGAAAGGGAAAAGTGCATTTTGGGCACTGTTGTAGGGTCTGCGGAAGCCATCTACGGATTGTAAAAATTCCTACGAGTCGTAGGGAGGCAGTCGTAGAACTTGGTAAGAGTTTTGGAAATATAAGTCTCTGATGTTTGACCTACAAATGGATAAGATGAGTCGTAGAGTGGTCTACAAGTCGTAAAAGGGACCCGTAAAGGTGATCTAGACTTAGAAAATTTTGGGCTTGAACTTTAGGACTACGGAAGGGATCTACGGATCATAGAATGGACGACGGTCCATAGAAATGATTAGTGGAAATTGGATGGATTTTTGAGTCCCAATAATAGGTTTTACGGTTGACCAGGATGGTCCATCAAAAGTCCTACGGACCGTAGGTCCTAATCATAGACCATGTCCGACAGTTTTAACTAAGGGTATTTTGGTCATTTCATACCCAATTAACCCCTAAACTACATCATGTTGGCCCTATAACTACCCCTATAATCACTTTACTCCTAAGACTAAGCCTATATCCTCTCAGTCACTCTATTTCCCTGAATCCCTCAAGTTTTCATCCCCAAATTCTCTCAAGAGCTCTAAGGTGGAAAACTAGGGTTTCAAGGGCTTCAAGGTTTCTTCCTCCATTGCTTTTGGGCTTTGATTGCTAAGGTATGTGGAAATTCACCAATTGATCCCTTTCATCCATTGGATTCCAAAAAGAAACTCAAATCTCAAATTCAGTTTCACCCGATTCTCTTAGGGTTTCATGTGATTCTCCATGTGTTCAATTCATTGTGACTCAATTACTTATATTCAATCTTATTATGCATGATTTGATACAATGACATGATTCTTCATTTATTTAATATGAACCTATGCCTATTCCTATTTATGAATATGAATTATGAACAATGCTTATGAACTACCATCATGAATTTGATTAAGTATTTATGTATGTTTTATGTAAATAATGATTTATGACTAAAGGATGCTTTTAAGATAAAGTGTTAATGATTTATGAAAGGTTTTCTCAATTGAAAGAAATCATTATTTAGATGCTTAGAAAGGTAAGTGTCTATTGTGTAGAAGATTATGAAATCATGATTTGAAAGGAGCTACTCTAATATGAACTTATAATTGGATTGGTAGTTTTAATTGTGTCTTTCCAAGTATTTTGATATGATTATGATTATGTCTTTTCTATTTTGATTTACTTAGCACTTAAAGAACTTTGATATGGAAGCTCTCCCGTAAATAGAAGTCGAGTATCTAGAAGTAATAGAAGTCGAGTATCTAGAAGTAATCTCCTTATCCCTAACTACATGCCCCTGTAGGATTGTCTTAAATGACCTAAGCTAGTGGATCCACTTTAGCAAAGACTGAATGTGGCGGAGTTCTACCTTGGCAAGTAGATTCCCCTTTTCGGTGTGAGAGTCATACCGAATTCCATATTATAGCTCACATGGTCTTATTATTGGTTAACGATAAATATTCCATAGATGAACTATGTTTTCTTCAAAGGTTTTATGAAGCTTCTCAAATGGTTTTAAGAATGCATTGATCTCATATATGATTTTTTATTTCTTCAGAAAGGCTTTTATCACGTTTTATTTAGTCTTGCATAACATTTTTAAATTCATCATGTTATCATGCTTTACGTTTTATGTATTTCCCCATACTTAGTACATTCCCCATACTAATGCATATTTGTGCCTATATTGTCTCATAATACAGGATCTGATGCTTCTCCTCTCACTCGTGGTTAGCTTGGAATGCTTTGCTAGTGCCTTGGATTGATGAGTCCTCATGCTTCGAGGACAAGACCATTGATGCTTTATTTCTTTTATTATCTTTTTGTTTCATACTTATACGTGGTCTATGGGTTACGTCCCAACCACTATTATGATGTTTAGAAAGACTATGTCAGACACAGTTCAATTTTCTACACCTACGTTTAGATTCCTTATATGACATGAGTCTTATGTTTCATATTCTCTCTTATTGTATTTCATTTACAGCATGCTTATGTCCATTGGCTTATTTAGGATCGCTTGGGGTCCTATTCATTATGTCACATCTAGGGTATATTTTGGGTCGTTACCAACTTGGTACTTAGAGCATCAGGTTTTAGAAAAGGTCCTAGGTTGTCTAACAAGTCGTGTTAGATAGAGTTTTTTTCATGAGTGTGAAGCGCGCCACATTTATGAATAGGAGGCTACAAGGCATTTAGGAAACTTAATTTCTTTTACTACTCTAAAGTTGTGCCATAGAGTTCATCTCTATAAAGATTTTTCTCCTAGCTCTTGTCCGATGGTTTTCAAGATATGCCTCCTAAAAGATCTAACGCAAGAAGGAATGTGGAGTCTAAAGTTCCTCAAGTGTCGGTCAATCCTTTTTGCCGAGAAAGTGACTCTGAATTCCGAGCCACTTTCTAAGTGTTGGCTCAAGAAATGACGGCCTAAAATAATAGAGAGGTCGTTGCTCCCATGAACCCAATTATGGGTACGGTGGTGACAAGGGTGAGGGACTTCACTAGGATGTATCCTTCGGAGTTTCATGGGTCAAAGGTTGATAAGGATCCTCGAGAGTTTGTTGATGAGATTTATAAGATAGTGGAAATTATGAGAGTATCAATGATGGAAAAGTGGGAATTGGTCGCTTACCAAATAAAGGGTGTTGCTCAAGTTTTGTTCAACCAATGGAAGGAAGAGAAGGCTATTTATGCAGGTCCTCTTGTTGGGAGAAATTTAAAGGGGCTTTTCTTGATCGTTTCTTTCCTCTTGAGATAAGAGAGGTGAAGGTGCTTGAGTTCATTAATCTTCGTCAAGGGAACATGAGTGTGAAAGAGTATGTTATGAAGTTTACTCGATTTTGTAAGTATTCTACGACTATGATTGCCGACTCTAGGGTAAGGATGAGTAAGTTTGTGTCGGGTGTGACTGAAATGGTGGTCAAGGAGTGTCGTACCGCCATGTTGATCACGGAGATGTATATTTCTCGTTATAATACATGCCCAACAAATTGAAGAGGAAAATCTAAAACATAAGTCTAGGGAGTCAAAGAGGGCAAGGACCGATGATGGTGACTTTTCTCATTCTAGGCCCGGTGAACATGGTCATCCTCAATTTTGGAAAAAAATTTCAAGTCAAGTTTCTTCATATGCGTTGGCTCCTAAGTTCAACAAAGATAGGGTGTCTAACCCTAAGCCTCAAGGAGGTGGTGGTAGTGGATCTTCTATTCCCGCTTGCCAAAAGTATGGCAAGAGTCATTCAGGAAAGTGCTTAGCCGGTACAGATGTTTACTATGGTTGTGGGAAGAGTGGCCACAAGGTGAGAGAGTGTCCCTTGCTCTCTACTAAGGGTAGAGATAGTAGAAAAGCTCAACCTACTGGTTCTAGTTTGGGTGCTCCTCATTAGAATAGATTTTATGCCCTTCAGACTCGACATGATCATAAGGGTTCTCCAAATGTTGTGACTGGTATGTTTAAAGTATTTCATTTTGATGTGCATGCTTTGCTTGATCCGGGTGCTACCTTGTCATTTGTTACTCCTTATGTGGCCATGAGATTTGATGTTATCCCTTTTCTGTCTCTACACCTATTGTTGACTCCATTGTGACTAAAAGAGTTTATAGAAATTGAAAGACTTATTGAATAAGGGTTTCATTAGACCGAGTATCTCACCATGGGGTGCTCCGGTGTTGTTTGTTCGAAAGAAGGATGGTTCCCTTCCTATGTGCATTAACTATCAGCAATTGAACAAGGTCATACTAAAGAATAAGTATCTGATTCCAAGGCTTGATGATTTATTTGATCAACTCCAAGGTGCGAGTTTCTTCTCCAAGATTGACCTTCGGTCGGGTTATCACTAATTGAGGGTGAAGAAAAGTGACATTCTGAATATGGGTTTTCAAACTCAATATGGTCACTATAAGTTTTTGGTAATGTCGTTTGGTTTGACTAATGCCTCGGTGGTGTTCATGGACTTAATGAATAGGGTCTTCAATCAATATCTTGACATGTTCGTGATTGTGTTTATTGATAATATTTTGATTTACTCATGGAGTGAGAATGAACATGTTGAGCATTAAAGGATTGTATTGCAAATTCTAAAGGATCGTGAATTGTATGCTAAGTTTAGCAAATGAAAGTTTTGGTTGAGGTATGTTTATTTCCTTGGCCATATTATCACTGGTGAAGGTATTCAAGTTAATCCTAAGAAGATCGATGCAGTTAAGAATTTTCCTAGACCTTTGTTCGCCTTAAATATTTTGAGTTTCTTAGGTTTGGCTGGTTATTATAAAGGTTTGTGGAAGAATTTTCCTCTATTGCTTTGCTTTTGACAACATTGACTCAAAAGAAGGTGAAATTTCTATGGTTGGAAGATTGTAAGAAGAGTTTCCAAGAGTTGAAGGATAGACTCACTTCAGCCCCTATCTTGACATTACCGGAAGGATCGAACGGTTTTGTGGTATATGGTGATGCTTCTTGGATTAGTCTTGGTTGTGTTGTGATGTAAGATGAGAAAGTCATCGCTTATGCTTCAAGGCAATCGAAAGTGCACAAGAAGATCTATCTGACTCACGAAGTGGAGTTAGCGGCAGTTGTGTTTTCTCTAAAGATTTGGAGACATTATCTTTACGATGTTCATGTGGATGTGTTCACCAATCATAAGATCTTGAAGTATGTGTTCATCGAAAAATATTTGAATCTTCGCCAAAAGAGATGGTTTGAGTTATTGAAAGATTACGACATGAGTGTCCTTCATCATTCGGGTAAAGTGAATGTGGTGGCGGATGCTCTTAGTCGACTATCAATGGGTAGTGCTACTAATGTTGAGGATGGTAAGAAGGAACTAGTTCGTGATGTTCATAGATTGGCCCAATTGGGTGTTTACTTGGTTGATTCCAATGAGGGTGGTGTAATTGTTCAAAATAGTTTGAAATCGTCTCTTATATCATATGTGAAGGCTAAGCAAGATCTTGATTCGGTTATGGTTGATTTGAAGAAGTTGGTTTCTGATAAAGCCATTGAGGCTTTCTCCAAAGGGGTATGGCTTCCTTCGATACCAAGATCGATTATGTGTTCTGATTATTGATGAGTCGAGGAATTAGATTTTGATAGGAGCTTACAATTCTCGGTATTCTATTCACCTGGGAGCCACCAAGATGTATCATGACTTACGAGAAGTCTATTGGTGGAATGAAATGAAGAAGGATATTACGGAATTTGTGGCTAAGTGTCCTAATTGTCAAGAAGTGAAAATTGAGTACGAGAAACCCGGTGGTTTGTCTCAAGATATTAGTATTCCTACTCTTAAGTGGGAAGACTTGAATATGGATTTCATTATGGGTTTACTTCGTACTCGTCATTAGTTTGACACAATTTGGGTTATTGTGAACTGAATGACCAAGTCGGCTCATTTTCTTCCCATAAAGACTTCATTTTCAACTGAGGATTATGCTAAGCTTTATATTCAAAAAATGGTGAGGTTGCATGGAGAGCCTTTATTCATTATCTCCTGTCGTGGTACTTAGTTTACATCTCAGTTTTGGAGGTCGTTTCAAAAGGGTATAACACCCCAAAAATTTGTAAGCTAAGGCCCGAACCATTCTTCATTTGCGTATAAGATCATATTGGTTGATTCTTAAATTGTGCGTAGGTGTTAAGGTAAAGTTTTTTGAATGGGAATAAATTTGGAGATGAATTAAGCTAACAAGAATCCCAGCACAAAGTTAAGTTGAAAGTTTCCTTATCGTTTAAGTTTTGATATAAGATTCTACTTGGTCAACTTCAAACAATTATATATTTTATAATGTGATGAGTTAGGTAACCCATAACTTATCAAATTAAAGGTATTGAGTTTCTTTCCAATGCTACCAAGTTTGCATCATTCGGAGTTTGGAATAGAGAGTTATGATCATTTTACTAACCTGATACAGTGGAGTGACGATTTAGCTGATGGAAAAATACTAAAAAGGGTTGTTTTTTGTCTTTTTACCGTTAGAAAAAGCCTAAACGAATTTATTGACTCATAAAAGGCCCAAAACAATCAGATTCTCATATCTTAATCGCCCCCCCCCCCCCATTCTCTTCTCTCTCAAACCCTAAGGGAAAATCCTAAGGAAAATCAAAGCATAAGACTTCCAAACAAGATCCTTTCACATCTTTGTCAATATCTTCTTCAAGGTAAGTCCTTCTGCAATAATTTCATTCTTTCCAACTCAAATATCTTCATACAATTATGAATCATTAATAAAAACTTAATTCTTGGCCATAGGATGTTCAAGAATCTCAAGAAAGTTTTTCTTGATTGTTTTTCTTCAAGCTAGCATTTCAAGTCATTCAATCAAGTTCTTCTTCAAATCTTCAAGGTATTCTTCCTCAAATTTCAAGGGATTTGTTATCAAGGTATCTAAGAATTCACCAATGGACTCCATTCATACATTGGATCCCAAAAGATCTCAATTCTCCAATTCAATTTTACCCAATTCAATTAGGATTTATAACAATCTTCATGGGTCCTATTTGATTAAGATTCAATTGTTTTGATTTCAATCTTTTTATGCATGATTTGATTCAATTACATGTTTTCCAAATGATTTCATATGGAACATGCATTATTGATGATTTTGACTATGAGTTTATGAAGATATGAATTTATGAAAATATGAATTGTGATTTATGAAAGTAATGCATGTTTTATGAAAAAGATGTTTTATGAATTAAGGATGCTCTTTAGATAAATATCAATGAATTGTGTAAGGTTTATTCACATACTAATGAAATTCATGACAATGAATGGAGCTACCATTAAGTATAATGCATTAATTTCGTGGGGAGTTGTACCTAGCACCGAGTAGACTAGAGGCGATTACCCATGTCCCATAGACTACGTGCCACCATAGGATAGGCCGAGTATTCATGAAATAAGGAGAATAGAAGCAAGTACCCAAGTATCTGAATGCTTTTGGTCTTAAAAGGGACTAGTGGCGAGTACCCAAGTCTCAAAGTAATGATCCTTAATGTCCTAGAAAGATGCTTAGGGCCCTATTTGATGGGTGATACATTGAACTCCGTGATTAGCTCTTATGGTTATATGTCGGTTAATGGTCTCTCTCCCACACATTAAACATAAATGGTTTAAACTTACGACATGATTTCCCATAGTTTTGCATTGACCTCTTTCTTATGATTTATGATACTAGCTTATCAAGATTTGATATTATTTTACTTGGTCATGCATTACTACGTTTTCAAACTTATCATGATTTATGCGTACGTTTTTATGCATGTTCCCCATATTTAGTATATTCAAAGTACTAATACATACTTGTGCCTACATTATTTTATAATATAGGGTGCGACGCTTCTTTATTCGATTGTGGCTAGATTGGATCTTTCAGTGGCGCTTGCTAGTGGTGAGTCCTCATGGTTCGAGGGCTGGATCACCTTTTATCAGTTTATTTCTTTTATGTCATTTCAGTTTTAGACTTATTCATGGTTTAGGAGTTTGTCCTAACCACATCTATGTAGTGAAGGCTTATGTAAGACTTAGTATAGCTTCCATATTTCAAGTTTTGTATTAAGAATTCTCTTATGATGAGATATTATGATTTAGACTTCTTTAGTCGTATGATCGATTTCATATTGTATGTTTTTATCTTGCGTCATTCCTTATGTCAAGTGGATTGTTTAGGATCTCTTGGGATCCTATTTGTTATGTCATGTCTAGGGTATAGTTTGGATCGTGACAAACTTGGTATTCAGAGCATAAGGTTTTAGAAAGGTTCTAGGAAGTCTGACAAGCCGCGTTGAGTAGAGTCTTATTCATGAGTGTGAAGTGCGTCACATTTATGAATAGGAGGCTACAAAACTGAAACGACCCCAAAAATGCCCGAAAATGTGCTTCGGAAACACCTATAATTGTATTTTCCATATATCTCAAAATCCGTGCATGATTTCGGAAATTCGACTTCATATTCTTATTTGTGGGGTCAAATTGAGTGGGAAATGGGTCTAACCCGAATTTTAGAGCAACCGTATCAAAATTCAAAAATCGCAAAAATTGCGATTTGGAGGGTCAACTTTAAAGGGGCATATCTCTTAGCACACAAGGAACTGGAAGGGCTGCAACCTATCAAATTAAATCTCTTTGAGTTAGCTTTCCAACGCACTTGGTTTCACCTTATTCCGCGTTAGGATGAGGGAGTTATGACCATTTTCGTAAAACCTGTCTGTGCAGAATTTCCAATTCCAGTGAGCTATTTTCTAGGCGGGTTGGAGTCATTTTTTTATAAAAAGGGGATATGTCCCATATTTAGTCATTTTCTAAACTCCAAAAACACTCTCTAAGCCCTCTCCAAAAATTCCACCAAGATCTTCAACCAAATTCAAACATCTCAAGCTCTAATTCCGGATTCAAGACTCAATCTCAAGCTTCGATTCTCCATTCCAATCTTCATCAAGGATTCTCCAAAGTTGAGGTATGTGGGTTTGATTGTGGAAATCTTCCTTTCCACAAGTCCAACCATTTATCCTCTATTTCTACTTCAAGTTTATGGGTCCTCATGATCAATTATGAATTCTTGAATTACGGAATTACTACTACTACACCCTATTATGGTCCTTTTTGCATATTATCATGAAATGGAATTTTTATGTGATGTTTATGGTTTACATGCTTCCATGATCAAATTATGAAGGTTGATATATATATGTATGTTGTTGGTGGGCTGATTTATATGGATTTTGGAATTGGTTGGAATTAGTATTCTTGAAATACATGATTTCATTTACATGAACAAATTGCCCACATGTGTTTGATAAAATGCCCATTTATAGAATTCTTAGGAAAGGGAAGGTCCAAGGTACGTCCTATGAGTCGGATGGTTATGTAATTACTGAAATGATGATGAAATGGACACATGTATATGATTTTCTCTAAATAAGTGTTGTGAGTCGACCATGCCTAGTACGGGGGGTAGTAGGCCCGTATAAACCATCTCGAGGGGTTTGTACCTTGGTTGCCTAGTACGGGGGGTAGTAGGCCCCGTATAACCATATCGAGGGGTTGGTACCTTGGTCCCTAGCACGGGGTGGTAGCCCGTGTAACCATATCGAGGGGTTTGTACTTGGTCCCTAGCAAGGGGTGGTAGGCCCGTGTAACCATATCGAGGGGTTTGTACCTTGGTTGCTAGTACGGGGGTAAGTAGGCCCGTATAACCATATCGAGGGGTTGGTACCTTGGTCCCTAGCACGGGGGGTGGTAGGCCCGTGTAACCATATCGAGGGGTTTGTACCTTGGTCCCTAGCACGGGGGGTGGTAGGCCCGTGTAACCATATCGAGGGGTTTGTACCTTGGTCCCTAGCACGGGGGGTGGTAGGCCCGTGTAACCATATCGAGGGGTTTGTACCTTGGTCCCTAGCACGGGGGGTGGTAGGCCCGTGTAACCATATTGAGGGGTTTGTACCTCTTTCGCCTCTCCAAGGGGGTGGTAGGCCTTGGAAATACTATATTGATGGTCACTCGCCACACATGTACTACGTCCCACTAAATATGATTTTTATGTAAGCATCATTATACATATCATTTCATTAATATGCTATCTATTGGGTATGATTACGCATTTTTCCTATGATGTCCATCTAATGTAGCATTGCATTGCATCCCATATACTTAGTACATTCAAATGTACTAACGCATACTCTATGCCTACATGATGTCACCATGTAGGGACCGGAGCACCGCTTGACCATCCTCCTCCGCGTGGCTAGTACGATTTTCTATAGTGGTTATTGGTGAGTCCTCCATTTCGGGGACGTTGCTCATGATCTTTTGCTATGTATAAAACTTTTCCTTTTTAGTTATGTTTTGACTATGAGGGTGAGCCCGGTAGTTTGTCTTGGCCCCCGCTAAGTACTCATGTTTAGAGGTGGTGTTGGACAAGTTGTGTTTTATGCTTGAGCTTGACTCATCTATGGTATTTATGTATCATTTCTTCTTTTTTCTTCTTGCTCCCTTAGTCCCGATTTCCCCTTGACTATGCTTATCGCTTATGGTCATTTAATTGCTTCCGCGACCAAGAATGTGTAATGATACTCTATGAGGCTTGTTTGGGGTTCCTTCGGGTTCCCCATTCGCCGGTCACACCTAGGCCCTAGGCTTGGGTCGTGACAAAAACATTTAGGAAACTTCACTTTTTCATTACTCTAAAGTAGTGTCATAGAGTTTATCTCTATAAAAGTCTTCCTTCCTTGTAGAAACTTTTCAGTAGTTGCTCTTATTGGTGGTTTAGTGATTATTAGACTATGAGGTTATGATTGGTTTTGAGGGAAATAGTTTCATGAAAAGGCTAGTGAGGTTTGCTCTCAAGGGGGAGATGGTGTGCTTCATGGTTAAGGTTGTGTGTTGAACTATTTAGATTTTTGGAAGGGTCTGTATATTATGGATTTATGCGTGGAAGGCCGAAGCCGATGTGATACCCTAGTACCACCCTAGTACCCCTATATCTTTCCTTTCCATTTAGATTCAGCTTGAGGCATTAGTCCTCATGGTTCACTCTTTTAGATTCATGCGTTTTAGTCATTCTCATGTTTCCATATGCATGCATGTTCATGGAAAACTTGACTTTTGAGTTATGATTTAGCTTGATTGATTGCTCATTGTTATGTGCAATTTATGTGATTTGCATTCATGTTGGGTTGTTAGTTTATCTACTACTCTGTTCATGCTAGCTTGAGTCTCATTCGAGGACGAATGTTCCCAGGGAGAGATATTGTAACACCCCAAAAATTTCTAAGCTAAGGCCCAAATCATTCTTCATTTGTGTATAAGGTCATATTGGGTTATTCTTAAATTGTGCTTAGGTGTTAAGGTAAATTTTTTAGTATGGGAATAAATTTGGAGATGAATTAAGGTCACAAGAATCCCCTATCACAAAGTTGAGTTGAAAGTTTCCTTATTGATTAAGTTTTTATATAAGACTCTACTTGGATCAACTTCAAATAACCATATCTTTTAGAATATGATGAGTTAGGTGACCCATAACCTATCCAATTAAAGTTATTTCAGTCTTCTTTCCAACTCCACCAAGTTTGCATCATTCATAATTTGGAGTAGAGAGTTATGATCATTTTACTTACCTAATATAGTGCAATGATGATTTAGCCGATGGAAAAAATACTAAAAAGGGTCATTTTTGTCTTTTTACCCTTAGAAAAACCCTAAACAAATTTCTTTACTCTTAAAAGGGCCAAAACAATCAAATTTTCATCTCTTAAGCCCTCATTCTCTTCTCTTTCAAATCCTAAGGCAAAACCCTTAGGAAAATCAAAGAATAAGACTTCCAATCAAGATTTTTTCAAATATTTTTCTAGATACTTCTTCAAGGTAAGTCCTTCTCCAAGAATTCCATTCTTTCCAACTCAAACTCTTTCATACAGTATGAATCATTAATAGAAATCTTAATTCTTGGTCATAGGGTTTTCAAGAAACTAATTCAAGAGTCTCAAGAAAGATTTCTTGATCATTTTTCTTCAAGCTGGGGTTTCAAGTCTTTCAATCAAGTTCTTCTTCAAATCTTCAAGGTCTTCTTCCTCAAATTTTTAGGGCTTTGTTATCAAGGTATGTGGAATTCGCCAATGGATTCCATTCATCCATTGGGTCCCAAAAGATCTCAATTCTACTATTCAATTTCACCCAATTCAATTAGGGTTTATGTCAATCTTCATGGGTCCTATTTGATTATAATTCAATTGTTTGATTTCAATCTAATTATGCATGATTTGACACAATTACATGTTTTTCAATTAATTTCATTTGGACCCATGCATTATTCATGATTTTGACTATGAGTTTATGAAGATATGAATTTATGAAGATATGAATTGTGATTTACGAAAGTTATGCATGTTTTATGAAAAGAATATTTTATGAATTAATGATGCTCTTAAGATAAGTATCAATGAATTGTGAAAGGTTTTCTCACACACTTATGAAGTTCATGATAATAAAAGGAGCTACTCTTAAGTATAATGCATTAATTCCATGGGGAGTTGTACTTACCACCGAGTGGACTAGAGGCGATTACCCATGTCCCATAAACTACGTGCCACCATAGGATAGGCTGAGTATTCATGAAATAGGGATTATTGGAGGAATACCCAAGTCTCCTAGTGCTTTTGGTCTTAAGAGGGACTAGTGGCGAGTACCCAAGTCTTAAATACTAGTAGTGAATACCCAAGTCTCAAAGTATTGATCCTTAATGTCATGTCAAGATGTTTAGGGCACTCTTCGATGAGGTAATACATTGAACTCCGTGATTAGCTCTCATAGTTATATGTTGGTTAATGGTCTCTCTCCTACACATTAAAATGAAATGATATAAACTTACGACATGATTTCCTATAGTTTTGCATTGACCTTTTTCTCATGATTTATGATACTAGCTTATCAAGATTTGATATTGTTTTACATGGTCATGCATTACTGTGTTTTCAAACTTTTCATTATTTATGTTTATGTTTTTATGCATGTTCTCCATATTCAATATATTCAAAGTACCGGTGCATACTTGTGCCTATATTATTTTATAATATAGGGTCCGACGCTTCTCCATTCGGTCGTGGCTAGATTGGATCTTCAGCGGCTTTCGCTAGTGGTGAGTCCTCATGGTTCGAGGAGTTTGTCCTAACCACATCTATGTAGTAAAGGCTTATGTCAGACATAGTATAGCTTCCGCATTTCAAGTTTTGTATTAAGAATTCTCTTATGATGAGATATTATGATTTTAGACTTCTTTAACATTATGATCAATTTCATATTGTATGTCTTTATCTTACGTAATTGCTTATGTCAAGTGGCTTGTTTAGGGTCTCTTGGAATCATATTTATCATGTCACGTCTAGGGTATACTTTGGATCGTGACAAAGGGTCTTGGTACTCAAGTGAAGCTTAGCATAGTTTTTCATCCTCAGACCAATGGGAAAGTCGAGCGTACTATTCAGACTTTGCAAGATATGTTGAGATCTTGCATGATTGACTTCAAGGGTAATTGGGATGATCATTTGCTTTTGATCGATTTTGCTTATAATAATAGTTATCACTCTAGTATTAGGATGGCACCGTTTGAGGCTCTCTATGGTAGGAGGTGTAGGTCTCCTATTGTTTGATTCGAAGTTGGTGAGATCGCTTTGATAGGACCTGAGTTGGTGCATGAGGCTATGGAAAAGGTTCAACTTATTTGTGAAAGGTTGAAAATGGCTCAAAGTCAACAAAAGTCTTATGCCGATGTTAGAAGAAGAGAGCTCAAATTCAATGTTGATGATTAGGTCTATTTGAAAATTCTGCCCATGAGGGGTGTGATGAGGTTGGGGAAGATAGGGAAGATTAGTTCCCATTAAGTAGGCTCATATCAGATTTTGAGGCGTATTGGAAAACTTGCTTATGAATTAGAGTTACCTACCGACTTAGCATCGGTACATCCGGTATTCCATGTCTCTTTATTGAAAAAGTGTGTTGGAGATCCAAAGTCTATTATGCCTTTGGAGAATTTGGGAGTTAAAGAGAGTTTGTCGTATGAAGAAGTTCCGATTGAAATTTCTTATCGTCAAATTCAAAAGTTGAGAAATAAAGACGTTGCTTCCATAAAGGTCGTATGGAGAAATCAACAGGTTGAGGGCGCTACTTGAGAGGTCGAAGCTGATATGATGTCCAAGTATTCTCATCTCTTTCTCTCCGCTCCTATTCTAACTTGAGGTATTTAGTTCCTCATGGTTCAATCCTTCAGATTCATACACTTTAGTCATTCTTATTCCATATGCATGCATGTTCATTAAAATTTGATTTTTGAAGTTATGATTTAGCTTGGAGTGATTTTTCCTTGCTTATGTGCATTTTGATGAGAGTTGCATTCATGTTGGGTTGCTAGTTTCTCTCCGTACTCTATTCATGCTAGCTTGAGTCCCATTCGAGGAAGAATGTTCCCAAAGGGGGTGATATTGTAACACTTCAGAAATTTGAAGTTAAGTTTGGAAAGGGAAAGGTGCATTTTGGGCAGTGATGCAGGGTCTACAGACCGTAGGAACTCCTACGGACCTTAAGAAGGCAATCATAGGACTTGGTATGAGTTTTGAAAATGTCAAGTCTCTGATATTTGACCTACGAATGGACAGAACGAGTCGTAGAATGGTCTACGGGCTGTAAAGGGACCCATAAAGGTGATCCAGACTTAGAAAATTTTGGGCTTGAACTTGAGGACTACGGAAGGGGTCTATGGACCGTAGAATGGTTGACGGTCCGTAGAAACGATTCATGGAAATTGGCTGGATTTTTGAGCCCTAGTAACAGGTTCTACGGTTGACAAAATCCTAGACAGTTTTAGGGTATTTTAGTCTTTCTCTACCCAATTAACCTCTAAACTAACTCATTTTGGCCCTATAACTACCCTATAACCATTTGTATTCCTTAGACTAAGCCTAAATCCTCTCATTCAATTAATTTCCTCAAATCCCTCAAGTCTTCTTCTCCAAATTCTCTCAAGATCTCCAAGGTGAAAAACTAGGGTTTCAAGGGTTTCAAGGTTTCTTCCTCCATTTCTTTCGGGCTTTGATTGCTAAGGTATGTGGCAATTCACCAATGGATCCCTTTCATCCATTGGGTTCCAAAAAGAACCTCAAATCTCCAATTCAATTTCACCCAATTCTCTTAGGGTTTCATGTGATTCTCCATGGGCTCAATTCATTGTGATTTAATTATTTATATTCAATCTTATTATGCATGATTTGATACAATTACATGATTCTTCATTGATTTCATATGAACCCATGCATATTTTATGAACATGAATTATGATCAATGCTTATGAACTTATGAACTACGATCACGAATTTGATTAAGGATTTATGTATGTTTTATATAAAGAATGATTTATGAATAAATTTTAAGATAAAGTATTAACGATTTGTGAAAACTTTTCTCGCTATTGAAAGAAATCATGAGTTAGATGCTTAGAAAGATAAGTGTCTATTATGAAGAAGTTTGTGATATCATGATTTGAAAGGAGCTACTCTAATATGAACTTATAATTGGATTGGTAGTCTTAATTGTGTCTTTCCAAGTATTTTGATATGATTATAATTATGTCTTTTCCATTGGGATTTACTTAACACCAAAAGGACTTTGAGATGGAGGCTCTCCCGTTAGTAGAGGTCAGGTCTCTAGAAGCAATCTCCTTGCCCTTAACTACGTGTCCCCGTAGGATTGTATTAAATGACTTAAGCTAGCGGATCCACTTTAGCAAAGAATGAATGTAACGGAGTTCTACCTTGGCAAGTAGATTCCCCTTTTTGGTATGAGGGTCATACCGAATTCCATGTTATAGCTCACATGGTCTTATTGTCGGTTAACGGTAAATATCCCACAAATGAACTATGTTTTATGAAAGCTTCTCAAATGGTTTTAAGTATGCATTGACCTCGTATATGATTTATGATTTCTTCATAAAGGCTTTAATAACGTTTTACTTAGTCTTGCATATCATATTTAAATTCATCATGTTATCATGCATTACATTTTTATGCATTTCCCCATACTTAGTACATTCGATGTACTAATGCATATTTGTGCCTAAATTGTCTCATAATATAGGGTCCGACTCTTCTCCTCCCGCTCGTGGTTAGCTTGGATTGCCTTGCTAGTACCTTGGATTGGTGAGTCCTCATACTTCGAGGACAAGACCATAGATGCTTTATTTCTTTTATTGTCTTTTCATTTCAGACTTGTACGTGGTGTATGGGTTACGTCCCAACCACTCTTATGATGTTTAGAAAGGCTATGCCAGACATAGTTCAGTTTTCCACACTTATGTCTAGATTCCTTATATGACATGAGACTTATATTGCCTATTCTCTCTTATTATATTTCCTTTACGTCATGCTTCTGTCAAGTGGCTTGTTTAGGATCTTTTGGGGTCCTATTCATCATGTCACGCCTAGGGTGTACTTTGGGTCATGACACAAACTAGAATATATCTAAGTAATTGTCTTCTTTTTATCTGGACGCACTAGTGGGATTTCTATAGGTTTCCCTGATTTTTATCTTCTTTTTGTTTGGGTCGGATTGACCTTTGAAGATATCTGTTTTTAATTTGTTTCTTTCAATAAATATTTGTCCAAGTCTGGTCACTTTTACTCCAATTTTTTTTTTATAAAAAAAAGACAGGGTATGACATGTGAATCAACTATCCCATGCCCGATAAGTAGTAGCAACGTTTCTTCGGCTATTTGAGATTGTTGAACGCATCTGATTTGATATTTTTATTTAGTGTTTCACTATATTTGATTATATATCCTTTAAGCTTCAAATGATCAGTATATCTCTAATTTTCTAAAGACTTGTCCCAAGGGTATTATGAGAGGGAAAGTCTATGAAAATGCTTGGTCTTTTCTAGTCGCACTTGCCACTTGATATCAGGCCTGTTGAGGGTGTTCCAATAGTTGAGTCATGATTCCAGTTCCCTTCGGAGAGTCTAGCTGTGGAGAACCACCACCAATCCATGCTGTCTATTCAAGTTCTATTTTTTCTTTATTATGTTTTTATATATTCAAGATATGGCCAGACAATCGTATCAGTATATTAGAGTTGCACCATAACTTAAGTGTCTTTCGGACATTATGGATTTTCTATTCAAACTAATGTTTCCATTCTCCGCATTTATATTTCGAGATCATGTCATATCATTCGTTACTGTTTAAGTCATTTCCTAGCATGACTAATTTAGAGGATTTTCCTTGCGAGTATACAGGCTTGTGGCATGCCCTGTTACAATCACAGTGGCAAATTTGGACCGTGGGAGGATTCTTCGGTCACAAACCAAAAAAAAAAAGGAATTTGATTGCCCAAAGTATGGCAAGAGAAAACACCCAAGCCAATCCTGCGTTGTAATTTGATGAAGGTCCAAGTGGCTAGGACAGAGGTTCAAGAGCAAAACAGGCTCTCGATTAGCATGAAACTTTTCTATAGCTAATGCATCGGTAATACCATTCCACCAATAGATTCCTATATTCTAGCACGATGCTCATCTACAAATTCCTAATAGCAAAAAGAAAGATCTTCAGTTGTTGGACTGTACACTGTTGTGACAAATTACAGCATGGATTTTGCAAAAAATGACAGAAATTACCTCACAGAATGCATTTCACCCACTGGGGAAAAACAAAGGGAGAACAAAACTTCAGCCAACTTCACTATTTCATTTTTCTTGAAATTAATGTTCATGTTTTTGTTCCTTGGCTCTCCCTTCCCCTGTTACGTCTTTTCTTTTTGTATGTGCTTGGGCAGGCACAAGGAAGGCTGGTATGTATGTTGAAAGGGATTCACCACTTTCTGATATCACTGTGCTTATCTGGTTCGGAACTCATTCCTGAATCTAGTTAGATTGTTGGAGAACTTATCTCTGTTCTTCTGATCCAAGCTTCGAGTTATGTCAGCCATAAGTTTGTCAAAGCACAGTGAAAGACGGTGTTGTTGGTCTGCTGGCTGCAAAAAAATGTGGATAAATGGGAACTGTCAGCACAAGTAAATCGGTCATTAGTCCAGTAAGGATTGCTCAACATGATACAATGATATAATGATACTACCAATCCACCTCTTCCGCCTTGTAGCAGGAAAAAAGACTATTCTATAACAAACAATGATACCAAACCAACAATATAGCAACAGATAAAATAGATTACTCCTAACAAAAATTTGTCGGCCATACCTGTGAAGACAAAATCTGAGCTCTTAAGTTTGAGAACATCTGCAAGATGCGAGTCATAATCATATCAGGTATACTAATAACCAACAATTCCTCTCCATTATAAGCACATTTTAGAATCTAAATCATTCTTGCTTTCATAATGTAACGCATTCACTAAATAATTTCTTCCTATAGACAGAATCGCAAATATCAAGAAATCTGTGGTGCAGGTGGTATAGAAATGGTTAGCTCCCTGCATAGATCTTTTGCATCAAAAGTCGAATAATTCGTTGGATTGGAATGATTATTTTAATAAGGAATATTAGTCATAAGGAAACTCCATGGACTAAGCCATGACAGCCTTTTAGAAAGAAACAATGGACTATGCAGAGGGTCAACATCTAGCATAGTGGATAGAGAGACTATTTCTGATATTTAATTAGCGTAGAAGTTTTTGAAACAAAGAACACTTCTCAACCGCAAAATCAGGATTAAATCTTCTGATTCGGTCAACATTCATAAAGTTATGTTTTGTTTCTGTTACTACTATAATTTAATGAAATTAAGATTGTAGATACTGTATCTTTAAATGTGTGTGCCTGTCATAGCCAAGTTTGCATCTTATAGTTTTTGAAATAATAAAAAGAAAGGAATCTTAGTGCTACAAAAATAAGTGTCACCTCTTCGCTGATGAGTATCATACTCAGCATCGGTCGACTTAGGCTCCACTGGTTGCCACAATCTTCAAATAGAACAATCTCCAAGAGAGTCTTCAATATCTATCAGGGAAAATGATCACGTTGGCATAAGAAACGAATCAGTTCAACTTCACGAGACATTTTTTCCTTTTGATTCAGTAGGCCCTAGGCACTAATGTGAGGTAAAAGTTTTAACCAATACATAATACTTTCCATGAACATTGTACTCCATTAATTTTTCTTTTTTTTTTTGTCTTTTTCTTTTTTGAAAAATACAAGTAAGATTTTGAGTACTCCCATAATAAATAAGGCAAGCAAGGGGAAATTTTCAAAAAAGTATAATGGCAATTGATAAGGTAAAGTGACCATAAAATCAGTACCAAGAAGGTACTATGAAGGGTACAAGAAGTGAATTACAAAGAGATTGTTTCCGATAGACCCTCTACTCAAAAAGATAAGTTATTCGGAGAAAGGTTGCAAGAGAAAAATGAACAAAAATATTAAGACAGAGACCAAAATGGAGCAATAGATAGCAAAAAAACACATTGAAATTTTATGACAATGTCCCCATGCTCTAAAAATTCAAAAACTGTAGTATGTATGACCCTTATGCCAAAAGTACAGATTTTGAATTAAACATCTATGTTTTATGTGAGAAGTAAAGGCACGGGCAAAATATATTAAGAAGTGTTCTCTACCATATTACACAGACATATGAGTTTACATGTTCATATGAAAATATTTCTCTATACTTATATTCTACACAATACATAATACACTTTTTTCAATGTGAAACACAAAGTCTACTATATACATTAATTGTCTAACATCTTCCCCCCCCCCCCCCCTTCCAAGCTGGTATATATAAGTCATATGTATCGATTTGTTACAAATGTAATAATACAAGGACAATAAGGAAACTTGGATAACATGTATGTCAGCTAATCATTTGACTTCACAAATTTTGTAATAATATCTCTTGAGAGTATCTTCTTTCTAATAAAGTGACAGGCAGTCTCAATATGTTTAGTCCTCTTGATCGAATACTGAATTTGATGCAATATGAAGGGTAGCTTGATTATTACCCACAAGTTACATCGAATTGATTTTTATAAATTATAATTCTCCGAGCAACTATTTGATCCAAACTAGATCACAAGTTGCTAGAACCATTGCTCGATTTTATGCTTTTACACTAGATCAAGCAACCACCATATGTATCTTTGCCCTTCCAGGACACAAAATTACCTCCAAATAAAACAAAATATCCAAACATAGAATGTGGCGATCTCTCCAATCAACATTTGTATATCCAAAGATCTACTCATGGCATCGATTCCGGAAGAGCAGTCCTTTGTCTGGAACTGACTTTATACATATGGACAACTGCATCCTAATGACTACCACAGGGAAAATCCATAAACTGACTTACAATACTCACAGGAAAAGAAATCTCAGCCTCAGGTCTAGACACTGTGAGATAAATCAATATCAATTGACTGCAGATCTTCTATGATCATTGAGTGGCTCACCCTATCATGGCAAGAGTTTGGCATTCAGAACCATAGGCCATCATTCTATGTCTCCTCAAGAATGTCTAAGGCATACTTTCATTGTGAAACAACAATATCGAACTGAGTAACCACAATAACTAGAAAATACTTTTTCTATCAAGGTCATTAGTCTAGAAATGCCAGAAAAGATGTTGCTTTAAATTAGTGATACAGCCATGATCATTACCGGAGATAACGATATCGTCAACATAAACAACCAAATAGATACACAAATTTGGAGCAGAATATCAATAAAACAATGAGTGATCAATTTCAATGCGAGTCATGCTAAACTCTTCAATTCCTATGCCGTAATTCCCAAACCAAGATCGAGAAGACTATTTCAAACCATAGAGTGAGTGGCGCAATCAACACACTAGGTTAGGACTTACCCCAGAAAAAAAAAACTAGGTGGTTGCTCCATATAAACTTTCTATTCAAGGTCACTATGGAGAAAAACATTCTTAGTGTCCTACTTAGAAAGAAGTCAATGGCGGATAACAACCATAGATAGAAAAGGCGAACAAATGTTATTTTAGCAACGAGGGAGAAAGTATAAATGTAATTGTGAGAAAATAAGAGTTTGAGAGAGAACTCAACTTGATTATTCCCTTAAGCTATTGGGGTTTAAATTTCTAAGTTTACATGTTAGAATTGGAATAGGTATATACAATCATACTTAGAATAGGAATAGTCATAGGAATAGTCATAGGAATAGGAATAGTAAATAGTATCCTGCTTGGTAAAAGATTGTATTGTAGTGTCTATAAATAGGGTCTGTGTGTAATAATGTAGACCCAACAATTCAATAATATTCTTCTACAGTATTTCTCACATGGTATCAGAACCTCTACGATCTTGGTAGTGAATCAAAGAGCTTCCGCTGTCGGCGGGCGGCTATTACCCATATATGCCGCCCGTCTGGCCAACAATTATGTTAGCAAAAGTTGGGTCACTGTGTATCTTTCAGGTGACTATTTTTTCATATCTAATTTGTGTAGCACCGTGCCATCATTCCGGTGACTACTTTCTTAGATCTTATTTGTGTAGCACCGTGCCATCTTTCCAATGACTACTTTTTCATATTTAATTTGTGTAGCACTTTGCCATCTTTCCGGTGACTACTTTCTCATATCCGATTTGTGTGGCACGATGCCATCTTTCCGGTGACTACTTTTTCATATCTCATTTGCGTAGAATCATTTTTTTCGATGACTACTTTCTCATTTGTGTAGGGTCGTGCCATCATTCTGACCCTACCCATTTGATTTTTGTTTTCCAGTAAGTCGTACCGTCAATCCTACTCTACCGATATAATTTCTATTTTTCAGTAGGGTCGTGTCATAATTTCGACCCTGCCTATATAATTTTATTTCTCAGATTGTGACTACTTTCAGCCATCGCATGAGCATGTTTCAATTTTGAGCACTTTCTGGCGACCACTGCAATGTGAAGTCTATATGGAGCAACTACCTAATTTTGTTGCTCAGGGGGAGTTTAGTAGCCTTGTATGTGGATTACGTAAGTCAATCTATGGTCTGAAACAGTCTTCTCAAACTTGGTTTGGAAAGTTCAATACTGTAATTCAGGAATTTATCACTCTGTGTTTTATTAACACTCTACATCAAATCCAGTATTTCATGAAAAGAATAAGCACATTGAGATTGTCTATCAATTTTGTGAAGTCGAGTGATCAACGTGTAAGTATCTCCACCAAGTCCCTCACTGGTCCTTGTATTAATTACATCTGTAACAAGCTAGGTACATATGACTTGTATGCACCAGCTTGAGGAGGATTATTAGAATTGGAATAGGTGTATACAATCCTACTTATAATAGGAATAGGAATAGGAATAGGAACAGGAATAGGAATAGGAGTAGTATATAGTTTCCTACTTGATAAAGGACTGTACTATAGTGTCTATAAATAGGATATCACTGTAATGATGTTGATACACAATTCAATAATATTTTTCTCCTACATTTCTCACATGCTAGGTACATATGAATTGTATGCACTAGCTTGAGGGGGAGTGTTAGAATTGGAATAGGTATATACAATCCTACTTAGAATAGGAATAGTCATAGGAATAGGAAGTCATAGGAATAGGAATAATAAACAGTATCCTACTTGGTAAGGATTGTATTGTAGTGTCTATAAATAGGGTCTTTGTTTAATAATGTAGACACAACAATTCAATAATATTCTTCTACAATATTTCTCACAAGTCACAAAAAGTTAAGGAAATCTATGCAAATTGATACCTAATTACAATAGGGGTAAATCAAGCTGCCTACTATTTACATATATGCTAGAATATTCTCACGATTAAAACACTCCCCTCAAGTTGCTGCATACAAGTTATATGTATCAAGCTTGCTATACTCCCTCAGTCCCAATTTATATGAGTTAGTTTGACTTGACACGGAGCTTAAGAAAGAAAGACTTTTGAAACTTGTAGTCTAAAATAAGTCACAGATATTTGTGTGGCTAGAAATCATTTCATCAGGGGTAAAATAAGCATTTTAAAGTTAAATTGTTACTAAATATAGAAATGTATCATTCTTTTTTAGACTAACTAAAAAGAAAAGTAAGTCATGTAAAGTGGAACAAAGGGAGTAACTCTTTTTAGAACCGGCTAGGGACTTGGTATGTTTGCAAGTTATCACTTGACTGCATGAACCTTGTGACGATGTTTCTTGAGAGTACCTTCTCTCTGACAAAATGACAATCAATCTCTATGTGTTTGATCCTCTCGTCACGAGATTCGATGCAACATGAAGTGCAACTTCCGTATGGCACACAAGTTCAATTTTTTAGTCTCTCCAAATTTCAACTCATTCAGTAGTTGCTTGATATATATATATATATATGAGTTCACATGTTGCCACTACCATAGCCCAATATTCTGCTTCTACACTAAATCTAGCAACCATATTTTGTTTCTTAGTTTTCCAGGACACCAAACTTCCCCCAACTAGAACACACAATCCAGAATTGAATCGTTTATCAAAGGGTGACCCTGCCCAATCTACATATGAATATCCAACAATTTTCTCATGTCCTTGGTCTTTGTATAATAGTATTTTCCATTGAGTAGAATTTATGTATCGAAGAATGTCAATAACTGCATTCCAATGACTGACATTGGGATAATGCAAGAACTGACTTACAACACTAACCACGAAGATAATAACATGTCGAGTCATTGCTTTGGAGTTGGTGGACCTTATTTACTTGTGGTGAAAGAGGGCATATTGCTAAATTTTGTCACAAGGGAGATCCTGGTACTAGTCAGTCATGCTACTACACAGGTATTGAGAAATGTTGGAGGTGCACAAGCTCAGATTCAGCCAGCTAGGGACACTCCACAGGGGCACATGGTGTCACGGGATGGAATTCAAGTAAGTTCAACGAAGATAGAAGAAGTTCGAGATTGGCCTCAACCTAGTTCTCCTACATAGATACGCAGCTTCTTGGGACTAGCTAGATATTACAGAAGTTTAGTGGAGGGTTTCTCACATAGATAACCGCTCTATTGATACGTTTAACTCAAAAAGGTGTGGTTTTTCAATGGTCAAAGGAATGTGAAGAAGGTTTTCAGAAATTAAAGACACTGTTGACTTCGACTATGATTTTGACCTTACCTATGGCGGACGATGGTTTCACGATTTATTGTGATGTGTCTCGAGTTGGATTAGGTTGTGTCTTAAGGCAGAATAGTAAAGTGGTGGCATATGCTTCTCGACAGCTAAAGATTTATGAGAAGAATTATTCAACACACGACTTGGAATTGGCTGTAAACGTATTTATACTCAAGTCTGGCGTCACCATCTTTATGGTGAGCCGTGTGGAATCTATTTTGATCACAAGTCTGCATGCATATTCAAGCATAGAGATCTGAATCTGAGGCAACGACGGTGGTTTGTGCTACTTAAAGATTATGATCTTACTATCTTGTATCATCCCGGAAAGGCGAATGTGGTGGCAGATGCCTTGAATAGAAAGTCCATGAGTAGTTTGGCCGATTCACAGTTGAAAAATGATCTATGGTCATGGATATTCAGACATTGGCCAATCGGGTAGTTCGAATTGATCATGGGAAGATTACTTGCAGGTATGATGGTACAATCATCCTTAGTTAGACAAACCAAGACTTGCCAATATGAAGATCCCCATCTTAACTACGAGATCAAGTGCAAAATGGAGGCGTTAAGTCATTTACTATGGATGGCGAAGGTGTGTTACTTCGACAAGGTAAACTGTGTATTCCCACAATGGGTGATGTGAAACAGCTAATTCTTGTAGAGGCTCATATCCACTGCATTTTCCCAACAGAAACTCCACATCCTCCCGTCGACACCCGCCGAACAAAAAGATGTATACAAGGACACAAAAGGAAAAGAAGATACCTCATGAAATAAAAGGGACAAAACACACTGTAGGGATAGGGGTCACCAACAAGAGCAGAGTTCCCTGCCGAATTACTGGAGTGACATGGCTAAACCCAAATCTGTGCCACCCATATGCTGTTTCTAAAAAGTTATTGAAATCATTATTGTTTTAAATAAAAAGAGCAGTTGAACTTACTTCAAGAAATATGTTTGGACAGTCTGCTAAATGCTGCGCCAGGTTAAGTGCCACAGGGGTAGTAGGTGACTCTCCAGCTGTTATGTGTTCGAAATAAAATGTAGCCAAGTTGTCCACCGCAGAAGCACACTAGAACAAAATGATTAGAGTTAGTCTGTTGAGAATAAATTATATGTTTAACCCAGCAGCCTTGTTGAAATGTGACCACCTCATCTGAGAGTTAAGTTGTCAAAAAGAACACGCTATTTAGGACTTAATTATATTATGTTTGACTGATGTGTGGACCCGATTCTTTATCATGGGTCAAGCACGTAAAAGTATTTTTTTTCTTCTTGGGTGGCGACGTCATTTGAACTTTGCTTGATCTGATAACAAGTTGAAATGTGTGACCACCTCATGTAAAACCTTAAGCTTTTACCACACTTTAAATTATTTAGCTATAGTATGTCTCTGACACTTGTGAAAATTAAACAGATACAAAGAAATGACATTTAACATTTCAAGGACAGTGGTCGATAAAACACAACCTGTGATTTGATATTTGCATCCAGTACTTTAAGCCCAGACTCAAGAGATCCAGCAATAAATGTAAAGCTACTTGAGTCCAAGTTAAGTATCAACTGGATCTGGTTTTTCATCATGATCTCCAGGAATGTGAAGTAAGCTCCTGAAAGCTGTAGGATAAGATGATTGGAAGTGGTTATATTTTAATAATGGAAGGAAGATAACGTGATTATTTACAGAAGGTAAAGGAATATATACACCTCAGAATTCATGTAAGAAGTGTGCCCCACTGGAGAGGATGCAATCAGGGATGAAACTACTTTTCAAGATAAACCACTCAAGTAAATTTAAGTCAATTTGACAGTACTGTTCTTTCGAAGAGAATTGCAGCAATATGGCTGATTGAACAGATTAATTTTTGCCAGAATACCAACAAAAGGGTCCACTTTTCAAATTATGGGTCACTAGTTTAAAATATTTGACTCAATTATATCAATCAAAAGAATATGTAAGCAAGACTGCTAATATGGGAAGGATCATGAGAAGAAGGGAAAAACTTGATTATACCCTCAAACTAGGTTTGGTATTTATAGTACAATTTAAACAAGGGCTTTACTGTAATTTACATTTTTTAAATTGGCAAGTTAACTTTATCATAATTCATACAAATCATATAATACATTAACACCCCTCCTCAAGTTGAAGAGTATGAGACCGTTCAAGAGTTGGAGCTGGTTTTATGAATAAGCAGTTATGTTTGGATAGAAGAGCTAAACATAAGCAGTAATGTGTTAGGTAAAGAAGTGCTGATAAGCAACTTCTTCTTCTGTCAAAATTACTGAAATGTCGTCAAAACTGTAAACACAAGAAAGTTCTTTTGGAGAATCTCCTCCAAAATTTTAAATAACATTATGTGTCTAGATAATTATGGTTTTGTAATTTCTATCTTTAGTGCTAAATATTAGTTTCAGATTTTCAAAATATTTTTGTATTTGTTTTCTCTACTGGAGAAACAAGTATAATATTGTTTGTTTGATAAAAGAAAAATAAATTCCAATATGCAAAACAAAATAAAGTTACTTGTGGATATATAACCAAACAATTAAAGGAGGACTAGAATTAAAAAAATTAAAAAAAGATCTAAAATTTGTACGAAACAATCCAGAATTCGATGTTTCAACAAAATAATAATGTCTAAGAATCCAGATAACACATACAAAATATATAGTTTCATTTTTAATTAGGAGCAGGATCTTAATTACCACCTTGAAAAATCAACAAATGAACAAAGAATGAATATAAATAAATTATACAAAATTTGCAAGCAATTTTCCCGTCAAATATATGTGCCATAACACTCTCCTGATTTAGCAGAAGTTACTAAGGGAATTGAGACTCTTTGAAAAAGGAAAATTTCCAGTGTATTGCAACAAGAAGGCTGCAATGAGTATAGCTCAAAATTCAGTCTAACATGACCGAACAAAGCATGCTGAAATTGATAAAGACACTTCATCAAAGAACAAGTTACGACTGGTGTCTTGAGTTTGTTCCATATGTCATCGGAAAAGCAGCTAGCTGATGTATTTACCAAAGGCCTCAACAAACGAACTTTTCATACACTGGTTTGCAAGTTGGGCATGAGCAACATCATTGCACCAACTTGAGGGGAGTGTTGATTGACATCGGTAGCTTAATTATAGAAATAGAATGGTATCGTATTAAATGTAATTGATTAGGAACTGATTGTGTAATATTGTCTTTCCTTATTAAATCTTAGAACTCATTGTATGAGTACCCATTCTCATGGGTTTTATATTCATCAAGAAATACAAAGAAGCTTCCTCTTCTTCTTGAAATCTTCACCCATTTGATTCCCAGTAAAATGAGAAAGAGACTCCATGTCTGAGATGTGAATTTAGAATGAAGAAATAAATGGTTGATATCTTCAGCTTCATTGTTACAAAGCAAACAACTGCTACATAAATTAATCCCCCTTTTCTGTAATTTTATGTGTGAAACAAGCTCCTTTCACCATTAACCATCCAAAACATTCCTCTTTCATAGGAGCTTTGTTTTTCAAAATACACTTCCAAGGCCAATTTTCAGTTGAGGGAGGACTTGACTGCTTGTAGCATGATATAACAGAGAAACATCCCTTAACGTCACATTTCCAGCATAAAGAGTCGTCTATGGACAGAAGGGGAGGAAAACTATGTAGCTGAGACAACAAAGAGCAAAGGTTGTCCACTTCCTAATCATTCATATTACGTCTGAATGTATATCCCAGCAAGAGTTAGAGCAATACTCTGATATTAATGCTTCAGGATTCTGAGCCACTGTATGTAGGAAAGGATAATGATGCTTTAAAGGAGAAGAGCCAACCAAGTGTCTGTCCAGAATCTTACTTTCATACCATTCCCAATTTCTACTGAAGTAAGTATCCGAAAAATGTCCCAGTGAATTCTCAGATGCTTCCATATACCACATGTTTTGGAGAGAAATGGCTGTGTGGAAATCCATGGATGAGAAATCCATATTTTGTCACAACAACTGAACAACATCTCTCAACAATGCTCCCACTTCCTTGTTGAACCTCCAAAGCCACTTAATCTGCAAATTTTACTTTGAACCTTAAATCTCTAATACAGAAACCTCCTGGCTTCTTGTCTGTGGACACTGCACTCCATCTAACCAAACTAAAGGTCGTATTCTCTCTATTACCCTGCCACAAATTCTATGTGTATTTTGTCTATTTTATGCACCACTGCTAATGGCAAAGGGAACTACGCCATAGTATAGATGGGTAATGAATCTAGTACACTCTGGGATAAGCACTAACCTTCGCCCAAGAGAAAGATACTTCCTCTTCAAGAAATAGAGTTTTGTATTTGCAGTACGCATTTTTGAGGTCAGCTATTTCTTTGTGTTCTTACAAATCATATAATGTATTAACAAAGACAAAGAAAGAGGGAAACAGAAAAGAACAAGGAAAAAAGGAAAAGGAAAAGAAAAAAGAAAACCAAATCAACTTCTTCTATGAATCTACTCCCAAGTCCCAAAATACACAACACTCGAAAGTGGCTCAAATCTCCTCAAAGAAAAATATATAGCCATACAAATGGCACGCCAAACACATATAAAACTATCAGTAGCTCCTATCAAATCCATATTTAAAGATTTATATCTTGATAAAACTATTATAAAACTTTATAATCAAGCTACTTCAGCATTTTTCATATGCTAGCATCATAGTCAAAACCAAATTGCCTAAACATCAGATAAAACATAATGCCCAAAAAACAGCAGGACTATTTCTTCCCACCACTATGTTGACCTCTCAAATGCCTCAGTAGTCTGTATATTTTCCTGGGTTGTAACAGACATTCTTAAGTATGTTTTTTTAGCTGAGTGGATGTAGACTACTTGCCCAAAGTAAACCATACTTTACACTAGCAACAAGCCCATTAAAAACTGGGGCTATAACTTGGTGCATATGTGATGCTCCCGTTCTTTGTTGGGAGTACACTCCCAAATAAGTACGATGCTGCAAAAATTGTGGAGCTTGTTGCCAAGTTTATATGTTCCAAAATCACATAAAATATCTTTGTTCAAAGCATAAAGCACCAGAAGTTTTAAAATTCAAAAATAATATCAGTTTAAACGTACTATTTTGTTTAACATTGTATAGTTAGAGGAGTTAATATTCATGTAATAAGCATCTCAGATATAAAATAACCAGAGAGCTTCTGAATCAAGCAGCTCTTAATAATACCTTTCTGTATGAGAGTATATCTGCCAAAGGAATAGATAGTGCCATCCTCATAGCAATGTCAAAAGCATCTGCAAGCGCTCTGTCTCCATAAATCTCAAACACCCCAAAATTGACGTAGTTACCAGCAAGTGCTACAGTGCAGAGTGAAGCATAAGCAATTACAGAATGAAAAGACCATCAGTTCAGTTCTTTGCGCTCTCATTTGTTAATATATTACATTTTCAGGGTTGCTGTACTGTTCATTAGCTAAATACACAAAGGGAGAGAACACATACAATCTGCTGGGAAAAGAGCAGCATATATTGTCTACAAGAAGACAAAGAGAAAGGGGAAATAAAAGAAAAAGAAAGACAAAGGTAAGCAGAACTTGCTTAAATAACTTTTCACTTGACTGTTAAGAACAATACAATCATAGAATCCAGGTTTATAGAAAAATCAACTTTATAAAATAAACTAATTTCTTATTCAGAGGACGAAACTCTTTCAAAATGAAATTAATAAGCTACTCAAGTTAAGTTCATCACAATAAAAGGCAAAAGACGGGGAAAACAAGACAACCAAAAGTACAACTAGTGAGCTCGGAAACTCTTCTCCTTGGCATCAAACTTTCTGTCAGGAGATAGTCTTGCAAGCAAACAACATACAGGAAGCCTTCCATTTCAAGGGCCAACAATTACACTGGGAATATTTAAGTCACTACCAACATAGATAGATTAGAAGCTAAAAATCATACCTCTTGAAAGAATAGTCAAGGAAATCCAAACACCTTTATATTTGAACTGATACATATCCACACGATTAGGCAGAGAGAGAATTCTGGATCCATATGCAACAATCAATTTGCTGACTTCTCGAAAAAGAAGAATGCCACAGGGAGATGAAGTTTCAAAATTCAGTCGCTGGGACTTGTTCAGCACAAACTCAGCTACGAATTTAAGTAACGGTGTTGTCACCTATTCCATGCATTTACAGAAAAGGAGACAGTTATATTAGCTCTAAAGGCAGAAAAAGCTAAAAAGCCTCCCAGTTTGCACCAAAGCACAAGCACTTTCAAGGGATCAATTTCCATGTAGTTTAATAGAAGACTTTCTTAAATTGTAAGGAAAAGTGCCCCCTATAAGTTGACATCCCAAAAAGTAAGTTTTATTTTGTTTTCAATAATTGTTGGATCCTCTTAAGGAAACCAAATTTCAACAATCTAGTACTCTTCATTCACCAGCATGTTAATTCATACACACAAACATTCTATATCCAGGATCCACAGTACAATAAGGGTAGCTCATTATTGTAATAGCAAGTAAATGTCAAGAGAGAAGCATATATATAGTATATTAGATGTGCTTCCACGGGTACGACTTCTATGGAACTATGGAAGAATGTGTGGAAAACAGAATGTTGTTAAGATTAAAAACCAGGAGCTCTACAGCTCTTTTTCTTTTGACAAGGTAACATCACAGTATATTAATCATCAACACACAAGTGTTGTCCACCAAAATAAATTTTTACATCAAAAGATCCAAAAAGCAAATGTATAAACTAGAGACAAGCTCTAGGTCCTTGATCTTCGATAGGGAGCCTAGGATGTCAACAACAGAGACTGGATCATCTATGTACTCTGAATTACACAAGTAACAAAACATACGAATACAATTTATTTTCATTCTTTGTAAGGAACTGTGAGTATCCAAAACACCTAGAGTTCCTTTACTTCCATATTGTCCACCATATTGTCACTGGGACGTTTCTCCATCTGTCCTTGTTTGTGCTGCTTTCCCCCTCTGTAGTCCAGCTTGTCAGGACTTCTGAGGTTCTTTCTCGCATTGTACACCTAATACCTCTTAAGCTAATAAACAGATCCCATATCTGACTGGTCATTTTACAATGTAGGAACAGATGGTTAACAGCCTCAACACTTTGTCCACATAAATAGCATCTTGAGACCATATGAATTTCCCTCCTCCTTAGCTTATCCTGAGTTAAAACTGGTTCTCTCAAAACCAGCCAATTATATGGAATTTTAACTTTCTGTAGGAGTTTCCAAGAGAGAAAGATTAGCTGTGATCCCATCTGGTTCAGATCCTTGTAAGCAGAACTTATTGTAAATAGCCCTTCACTATGACCGTTCCATCTGAGTGTGTCTTCCCCATTCTATAGTCCCTTAAATTGATCTAGAGTGCCACAAAAATTGGTCAAACTCTCCATCTCCCAGTCCTGCAGCAAGCTTCCATCCTGTGTTGACCAAACTTCATTTAATGTAGCTCCCAAATGCTGATTTAAGTTGAAAATATAAGGATACAACTGCTAAAGACTTCCAATCCCCAACCAGTTATCCTCCCAAAATAATATCCTCCTCCTTCCATCCTTCACATTATAGCAAAGTTTTTCTGAGAAACCAGACCACAAGTTTCTAATGGATTTCCAGACTAGTTCCATAAGGAGTTTTCACCCCTCTAGTCTCCCAAAAGCCCTCCTTCCTATATTTAACCCTTATCACAGTGCCCTGAAGTGTTTGTCCCTCCTAAGGGTATCTCCAAAGCCATTTCATCGGGAGACTTTTGTTTTGCTTTCTCAAGTTTCTGATTCCAATTCTTTCTTGTTTCTTTGAAATATATAAAGTTTCCCATTTGACCAGAGGAAAACCTTTTCTCTCCATATTTCCTTGCCATAAGAAATTCCTTCTGAGGGACCCTTGAGGGTGGCCCAATGGTTTGGGCTTGGGACTTCCATGTTGGAGGTCTCAAGTTCGGAACCCCTTGCTAGCGAAAGCAAGCCTTCTAGGTCGAGCTCGTCGCATCGGGCTTGCCTAGTGCGGGTTACCTCTTTCCTGTGTGGTTTGCGAGCTATTGCATAGGAGTACCCTGTGTGCACCCAAAGGGTAGCTGCTGCGGGTTTCCCTTGTCATCAAAAAAAAAAAAAAAAATTCCTTCTAGGGGCATCCATTCTTTTCTCCACATTTCTAGGAAGAAGGAGGAACAAAGACATCAAGTAGTTAGAGTATCTAATACAAGGTTGATCAGGACCAGTCTGCCTCCCAGAGAAAGGTACTGTGATTTGCTGATTCCACCTGGTCAGCCTTTTCTCACATCTTCCCAAAACACCAGTCCAAACATCTTTGGACTTGCTTTTTTGCTCCAAGGGCATTCCTAGTATATAGTAGGAATGTTCCCTATCTCTCCACCTAGAACTCCAGCCAGCTGCTACATATCTGTATCCTCCTTATTCACTGGATAAAATAGATTTTTCCTCCGGTTAACATGAAGGCTTGAAGCAACTTCAAAAAGAATTAAGAACAATTCTTAGATACATTAGTTGTCTCTCCTCTGCATCCCAAAAGATAAAAAGTATCAATTGCATACTAAAGTTGTGTAACTTTTACTCTATCTGTCTGATCCATCGCCGCAAAAGGGGGCCGCTTTCTTCCCCCCCAAAATGCCAGTTCCGCCATCAGGGCCTAGCAAGAAGCATAATTCTGTTCCAAAGCTTCGTTTCATTCCAGCAACAGTATTAAATCCCCTAATCCAGCCATTTCTGTGTGCAACCTTCAACAAGAGCCTGTTTGGACTGGCTTATTTTAGGTGCTTTTAAGCTAAAATAGCTTAGATCCACTTTTGTAGTGTTTGAGTAAGATAAAAAAATTATAAGCAAAAATAACAAAAATAATCCAAAATCCATAAGTTGGGACTTTTTAAAGCCAAACTAACAAAATAAGCCAAAAGTCATAAGTTAGGATTCCTAACCTATGGCTTTTCCTAACTTATGGCTTTTGACTTATAAGTCATAAGATATAAGCCCATCCAAACAGACTCTAAGAAAGGTGACAACGGATCACTTTGTCATAATCCTCTCTGACATGGAAAAAAGCCTTCAGGTGATCCATTTATCTAGATGAAAAACCTGACAGTGCTTAAATACGATTTCACCCACCTAATCCATTTGCCTCCAAACCCCATCTTCTGCAGAATTCCCAACAAAATTCTCCAGTTTACATGATCATAGGCTTTCTCAATATCGAACTCGCATATGATTCTTGGTTTTCTTTCCTTTAGTATGGAGTCTATACATTCATTAGCAATCAATGCAGCATCTGCAATTTGCCTACCTCTGATGAATGCCATCTTTTGTGACTAGCCTGTGCATGAACCTTCCACCAACAATTGATCAATATGATTATTCCTCTTATGAGCATTAGCAATTCATTGAAAGAACTTTATATTTTTATTGTCCTGTTTTATCCACGGTGTTCTGGATCTATGTTCTCCCTGCTATCTCTTCTTTTCTTTTTTTTGCATAATCTTCAAATTCTCTAAACAGACTTGCTTTCCTAATGACCTCTTCATTATTTAAACATCCATGTTGTTGAATATTGTTAGAATAGGAATAAGTATGCATAAATCCTACTCATAATAGGAATAGTTTATAGTCTCCTATTTGGCAAAGAGTTGTATTATAGTGTATATAAATAGGCCTCTATGTAATAATCAGAACACACAAATCAATAATATTATAATCTATATTTCTCACATGGTATCAGAGCATTGGTGAGAAACTTCAAGTCACCGTGTCAGATTCCGGCGACGGTTAGGGCTGATTTGTGTCATCTTTCGTTCTGACGGTGTTGTACGAAAACCAACACCATCACGAGGCTCGGGAAGCTCAGGCAACCAAACCCCAGCCAGAACCACCGGAAAACAACCCCTCACGAGCCGTTCGAAGGTAGAAGTTTTCCGGCGAGATCTGGATCACGCGCTGGCACGTGAGGGCTGCTCCGGTCATTTTGTTCGAGCTATTTTTTTCTGTTGGGATCATCCAGTATTTCCGATCCTAACCCATCCAATTTTCTCCAGATCCGATCGTCGGAATTTGGGTTCCGGCGATTTCCAGGCAGTTTCCGGCAAAATCAGAATTTCCCGGCAGTTTCCAACAGTTTTCAGCGAGATTTGAATTTTCCGACAATCAGAACTCTATAATCAAGTTTTTTTTTTTGTTGTTGTTTTCAAGACAATTTTCACATAATGTCTACTGGGTGTGATGTTTTTGGTTCCAAAAATATGGGGATTGGAAGTTCTAGCCCTATAATCACTTCAGAACTTTTATTGGGAGGTTCAAACTATTTAGCTTGGGCTTCCTTAGTTGAGTTGTGGTGCAAAGGTCAAGGTGTCCAAGATCACTTAACTAACAAGACTTATGAGGTAGATGTACAGGCAAAGACTAGTGAGGAAGATGCAAAAGCCAAAGCACATTAGGAGAAAGTGGATGCTCAATTATGTAGTCTCCTATGGCGTTCTATTGATTCCAAGTTGATGCCCTTGTTTCGCCCTTTCCAAACATGTTATACACTTTGGGAAAAGACTCATGCTTTATACACTAATGACATATCTCGATTTTATGATGTGATATCTCGGCTGACCAACTTAAAGAAACAAGAATCCGATATGTCTACTTACTTGGGACAGGTAGAGGCAGTCAAAGAGGAATTTGACACGTTGATACAAGTCACTATGAATGTGGAAAAACAATAAGAACACAGACAAACATTGTTTCTAGTTCTTACTCTTGCTGGCCTTCCTACTGACCATGATTCAATGCGTGATCAGATTTTAGCTAGCCCTACAGTTCCTACAATTGATGAATTATTCTCTCGTCTACTTCACCTTGCTACACCTCCCAATCACAAAGTAGTTTCATCACCCACTGTTGACTCCTCTATTCTCGCATCTCAAACCATAGAAAAGCGTACATATCAGTCTATGGAGAATCGGCGAGGAGGAGGGCGTTTTGGGAAACTTCAATCCAAGTGTAGTCATTGTCATAAACTTGGACACACTCATGAGATATGTTATATTTTGCACGGTCCACCACCCATTGCTCTAAAGGAATATAATGAGTTCCTTCGAAATCGCGCAAGTAAACAGACATCTCCACCAGTAGCATATGGTTCTCAACCTAATCAACCATCCAATAATGCTCATATTGCTCAAACAGAATATGATGAGTTCCTTCGGTATCGTGCAAGTAAGCAAATGTCTCCACAAGTAGTTTCGGTTGCACACCCTAATGTGTCTGTTGCGGGTAATTCTTTTGCTTGTGTGTCACAGTCTAGTACTCTTGGATCATAGGTCATGGACTCAGGGGCTTCTAATCATATCTCTCGTAATAATCACTTTTGTCCGATATTGTTTATTCACAATCTCTTCCTGCTATTACTTTAGCCAATGGGATCCAAACAAAACCAAAAGGGGTTGGAAAAGCCAAACCCCTATCTTCTGTCACCCTAGACTCTGTTCTTTATGTCCCTGGTTCTCCTTTTAATCTAGCATCCGTTAGTCGTTTGACGAATGGCCTACATTGTAGCATAACTTTTTTTGATGATTTGTTTCTCATGCAGGATCGCAGTACGGGACGGATGATTGGAACAAGACATGAATCACAAGGTCTTTACTATCTTACCTCTTCAAATTCCTTAACACCATGCTCCATTACAGATTCCCCAGATATAATTCACAAACGTTTGGGACATCCTAGTCTATCCAAACTGCAAAAGATGGTGCCTAGTTTGTCTAGTTTATCCACATTAGATTGTGAGTCGTGTCAACTTGGGAAACACACTCGTGCTACATTTTCACGTAGTACTGAGGGTCGTTTAGAGTCTATTTTTTCATTAGTTCATTCTGATATTTGAGGTCCTAGTAGAGTCAGTTCCACCTTAGGATTTCGTTATTTTGTTAGTTTCATTGATGATTATTGAAGATATACTTGGGTTTTCTTAATGAAAGATCGCTCTGAGTTATTTTCTATATTCAAAAGTTTCTTTGCTGAAATACAAAATCAGTTTGGTGTTTCTATTCGTACTTTTCGTAGTGATAATGCCTTAAAATACTTATCCTCCCAATTTCAAGAGTTTATGACTCACAAGGCATTATTCACCAGACTACTTGTCCATACACCCCTCAGTAGAACGGTGTAGCAGAAAGGAAGAATAGACATCTTATTGAGATCGCTCATACTCTTCTCCTTGAATCCCATGTTCCGCTGCGTTTTTAGGGATATGCAATTCTTACGTCTTGTTATTTAATAAATAAAATGCCCTCATCTTCTATTCAGAATCAGGTTCCACATTCCATACTGCTTCCTCAGTCACATCTCTATTCTATCCCCCCTCGTGTCTTTGGGAGCACATGTTTTGTTCATAACTTAGCCCCAGAAAAGATAAATTAGCCCCTCGTGCCCTCAAATGTGTCTTTATTGGTTAGTCTCGAGTTCAAAAAGGGTATTGTCGTTATTCACATGACCTTCATCGATACCTTATGTCCGCCGATGTCACATTCTTTGAGTCTCAACCTTACTATACATCTTCTGATCATCCGGATGTATCTGTGGTCTTACCTATACCTCAGGTTTTACTTGTACCGACTTTTGATGAATCTACGATTACTTCTACATCTCCGACTGTAGTGCCACCACTCCTAACTTATCATCGTCATTCGCGTCCTACCCTAGTCCCAGATGATTCATGTCATGCGCCGGACCCTGCTCCTACTGCAGATTTGCCTCCTCCTAGCCAACTGCTTGCACTTCAAAAAGGTATACGATCCACTCGAAATGCTAACCCACATTATACTTTCTTGAGTTATCATCATTTATCATCACCCCATTATGCCTTTGTATCGTCTTTTTCTTCTATTTCCATTCCTAAGACTACAGGTGAAGCACTTTCTCATTCTGGATGGAGGCAGGCTATGGTTGATGAGATGTCTGCTTTGCATAAGAGTGGTACTTGGGAGCTTGTCTCCCTTCCTGCAGGTAAGGTAAATCTACTGTTGGTTGCCGCTGGGTTTATGCTATTAAAATTGGTGTCGATCGGCTCAAGGTTTGTCTTGTTGCCAAAGGGTATACTCAGATATTTGGGCTGGATTATAGTGACACTTTCGCTCCCGTGGCTAAAATAGCTTCATCAGTTGGACATTAAGAATGCTTTTCTGCATGGTAATCTTGAGGAAGAAGTCTATATAGAGCAACCACCTGGTTTTGTTGCTTAGGGGGAGTCTAGTAGTCTTGTATGTCGATTGCATAGGTCACTCTATGGTCTGAAACAATCTCCTCGAGCTTGGTTTGGGAAGTTCAGCACAGTAATTCAGCAGTTTGGCATGACTCGTAGTAGAGCTGATCACTCTGTGTTTTATCGGCATTCTGCACCAAATCGGTGTATCTATTTGGTTGTTTACGTTGATGATATTGTTATCACTGGTAATGATCAACATGGTATCACCAATTTGAAGCGATATCTCTTTAAGCATTTCCAAACAAAAGACCTTGGTAGATTGAAGTATTTTCTAAGTATTGAGGTTGCATCTGGTATTGTTATTTCTCAACGCAAGTATGCCTTAGACATTCTTGAGGAGACAGGAATGATGGGATGTAAACCCATTGACACTCTTATGGATCCGAATGTTAAACTCCTTCCAGGACAGGGGGAGCCACTCAGTAATCCTGAAAGGTATAGACGGCTAGTTGGGAAGTTGAATTATCTCACAGTGACTAGACGTGACATCTCTTTTCCTGTGAGTGTTGTAAGTCAATTTATGACTTCTCCTTGTGATAGTCATTGGGATGCAGTTGTTCGTATTCTACGATATATAAAGTCAACTCCTGGTAAAGGACTACTCTTCGAGAATCAAGGCCATGAGCATGGGCAGGATCACCCTTTGATAGACGTTCTACATCTGGATATTGTGTTTTAGTAGGAGGTAATTTGGTGTCATGGAAGAGTAAGAAACAAAGAGTAGTTGCTTGATCTAGTGCAGAAGCAGAATATCGAGCAATGGCTATAGCAACTTGTGAGCTAGTTTGGATCAAACAGTTGCTGAGAGAACTGAAGTTTGGAGAAACCGATCATATGGAACTTGTGTGTGATAATCAAGCTGCTCTTCATATCGCATCAAATCCCGTGTTTCATGAGAGGACTAAGCACATTTAAATTGATTGTCACTTCGTCAAAGAAAAGATACTCTCAGGAGATATTGTTACCAAATTTATGAAGTCAAGTAATCAACTTGCAGATATCTTCACCAAGTCCCTCACCGGGCCTCGTATTAATTATATTTGTAACAAGGTAGGTACATATAATTTGTATGCACCAGCTTGAGGGGGAGTGTTACAATAGGAATAAGTATGCATAAATCCTACTCATAATAGGAATAGTTTATAGTCTCCTATTTGGTAAAGAATTGTATTATAGCGTCTATAAATAGAGTTCTATATGTAATAATCAGAACACACAATTCAATAATATTATAGTCTATATTTCTCACAAATATTATCCAAGTCAACAATTTGTCTTAGGGTTAGATTCTTCCCTTTCTCTGAATTCCCATGTGTGTAAGAACTCCACCGATTCTCCACTCTCACATTAAGCCCTCTAGTTTCTAGCCACCACCTTTCAAGTCAACAATTTGACTATGGGTTAGATTCTTCCCTTTCTCTAAATTCCCATGTGTGTAAGAACTCCACCTATTCTTCACTCTCACATTAAGCCCTCCAGTTTCTAGCCACCAACTTCAAACTTGAAATAAGACTTGGTGTGCTCCCATCTGCCAATTACAACATATTTGGGATGTGGTCAGAGCTGATTCTAGGAAGAAACTCTTGCTTGATACTGGTGAACATATCATTCCATTTTATAGAGTTAAAAATTTATTCAATCCCGGAGGATATGTCCAGGTTATTCCCCCTGGTCAATGTGTACCCTTCCTGGGGATCAATCAACTCCATATCATCAACAAAATCCAAAAATACATTCATATATCTGTGAACAGTCCCCTTGCAACCCCAATCTTCCACCAAACTTCTTGTTGTTTCCTTGTTACAATTTGGGGCATAAACTCCACTCATGTACCATTTGAAATCCTGAGACCTTGATTTAAACCAGCATGTCAAACTGTAAGATCCTCTTTCCACCATCTCCCCTTCCCAAAACTTGCTTTTCCACATATTAGGATGCCTCCCCTAATCCCACTAGTCTTCAATTGCCCATATCTAACTCCTCCATTCCCCAATAATTGCTTGATTATCTCCCTATAATCCCTTCTAACTTTGTTTCCTGGAAACAGAATACATCTGCCTTCCATTTTTGGATCAGACTAGTAACCACCCTTCTCTTCTCCCGGCAATTTGACCCCCTCACATTCTAGGATATTATTTTGACATTCATCATATCCCATTAGAAGACTCCTTCCCCCTATTTCTTGCCCCTGTCCTTTGAAATTTCATGTCAATTACCAACCCTTTCAGTTCTTGTAAGCCTTTAATTTTTAAGTTGCCATAGGTGCTGGCTCAGGGTTGTGCTTATTTCCTTGCCTTTTGCTCGCAATCTTCATGAAAAGTGCCAATGCCTCCTTTTTGCATCCCTGGAAATCAATCCCAAACTGTTTTCTTAGTTTTATTATAATTCGATGAACCCACAGTGATGCGTTTATCTCCCCATCTATCTCTTCAAATTGATGTTTTAAAATTTAAAGGTTCAGCATCCTCTATTGTCCATGGAGCATCTTCAATTAACTCGACCATTTGCATGTCTTGTTGATCTCTGTTACTGTCAATCCGTGCTCCTTCCCCTTCTTTATTTGTCATTGCATCTTTGTAATCATCCCCTTCTTCAAGGTTCCCCCTGTCATTCACTTTTTGGGGTTGATTATCTTCTGATTCTTGAGTTGGCAAATCTCCAGAGTCGCTATCGAAGATACTGGTGTCGAAACAGTTAACTTCGATCACCAACACTGGGTCTTTTTGAATATGGCACTGTATATCCAACTGATTTGGATTAAAATTTAAAGGGATGGGCAGGCCAGGCCTCAGCAAATAAAGTCAGCCTGTTTTTAAAATTGGGACATTGGCTCCCTTATTTAAGTTCACATGTGTGTCCAAACAGGAGCCCAATTTTGCATAAGTGGAACCCGGGTCATTGACACTTTTGCCCCTCAAGGCAAAGAACTTTGGCTGATGGTTTTGAAAATTTTATCTGTCCAGAGGTGTAGAGGAAGACCCATGTCGAAGCCTTATGTTGGATGTAGAAGCTGCATCCACCCATCGAAAACCGCCATTCCAGATGAATCTTCAGATTTTTCCAGCACCACTGCCCCTGTAAAATATGTTCTGGTATGTGTTTGTTTGGGAATTCGAATAAAAAGGATCAACCACCCATTGCATATATGTTCTCTCCAAAAACATTTTTCCAGATGTTCACTGACCACCTCCATATACCTGCTAGTGTTGATTTCTTCTTCAGATCTATATTGAAACTCCCAACAACACACCTGCCTAGCAAGCCATTTTCATAGTTCATAGCTTCTCCAGAGATGGTTCAGCTTTGTCTACCACTTGCTAGACCTAAGTGAGTTTTCACAACAGATCTTTGGTTCAGCCTTCCTAGGAATTTTTGTAATAAAGGCTGCTTTGAATTCATTAATGAAGTTGTCAATCTAAAGGTTATGTTGCGCCACCCAGCATTGAATGCAATCTGTGGAATAATAATGACAGATCTATTTTCACCTTGCACTGTCACTATGCTTATTGATCTTCCAAATTTGCTGTTTTTTCTTGAGCAGAAAAAGTTCGCACGCTTTTCGTTTAGCTTCAACCTTCTAGTGCAAGTACCAGAATCTTTTGATGCCTCCCATAACACAAACACCAACCATTCCATGATTTCCCGGCTGAATGTACATAGTTCTGTGCATCAAATTTCTACTTCGTTCTACCCACTCAAACAAGACTTCAGCTCTGGCGATGAGTCTGGTGATATCACAAGACTTAAATCCCAAAGCACCATAAATTCTGTTTTCCGCCACAAAAGATATTACAGTTTATAGATTAAAATCACTGAGAGATGATTAGTAAACAAACTGTCAAGATGCCAGAAAGAAACTAAGATCACCGGAAAAAAAGGAACTCCACCCCCAAGAATTGTGCCTGGTAGCTTTTTAACTTCAAAACACCATACCAGTGCTCGAAATCTGAGCTAACTCTACCACTCTTTGAAGGACAATTAAACCCTAAAAGGATTTAATGCAGTAGTACACTTTAACTGCTTACTACAAGGTACTGCATGTGTACATGATAACTCCAAAAAATTACTTTCACCAGTTGAATCATTACAAATATTTGACACCTGTTAAGCATTTGTTTTTCAAATACACAAAAAACCTCTAGAATTTAGTGTTCTGTTATCAAGTGAATACAACATGCCCAGTGAAATCCCATAAGTGGGGTCTAGGGAGAGTAGGTTGTACGCAGACCTTACCCCTACCTTTGTGGGGTAGAGAGGCTGTTTACGGACCAAGCAAGAATATATGGATAAAACAACTGTACGAACACAACTTTGGTGATGATAAGAGAACCATGGTGAGGTAGGGGTTGATGGGGTGCAACTATAACCAATTATGGACGAGCTTATGTAATCACCAGAGCAGTATGTCAAGTTGTGGATTAAGTCTCACCTCTGGAGTGTCTGTCCATATTGTTATGGCCTTGAGAAAAAGAGGAATATGTGCTGGATATAACCAATCAAATAGGAAACCGTATGTCCTTCGGCTGTTGAATGGTAGGAATAGGATAACAAAGAAAAAATTAGTGTGTTAAAAATATTCAAGTCATGTCCCTGAATAGAAAATGTTGATATCGATCATGCTACTAACCTACTTGTAGCCATTGCAATTCCTCTAAGATCCCTCATCAACCCAATTAATGCTTGTTTAACATCATCAGTGTGAAACAAGGCATCTGGTATCAATTCCAAACTCAGCAAGACCTTTTATTGCATCATTAAACTCAAATTATCAGAATGAGGAGCAGAAGCATAAGTAAAGCTTCTGAATTTTTAATACTAAAACAAGTACTAGGAGCAATTAATTCATGAAAAGAGAGTTGAAGCAATTTGTGGTGCAATTAAACAAAAAGAAAGCTGAGGGGAAAAAACACTTCGCATACTATTCAAGGTAAGACTAATAAGAATGTTACTTTAATCACCATCCCAAAAACATGAATACCTGCAGAAGTGGATCCATTGATGCTTTAAATTTCAAAGAGCTATCTTCCATGAAGATCAACAAGCCAATAATATAGTAGAAGGTAGTTCTACTACGAGAGAACCTGTAGTCCCCCAAAAAGGGGAATTCTTCCCTCTAAATATGCAGAATTTAACGTATCAGACCAAAGCCGCAAATCTTTAGGAACAACTTGAAAAGAGAGCAATATACCACAGTTACAAACAATACTTACATTCCGATTGGAGATTATTAATTGAGTAGTATCCAACTTTACCAGAAGTTTTGCAGTCATATATCTGTCAATACAAGGAGGTTAAACTAATTACAAAGAGCCAGGAGATGACCTCAATTCTAATAATAGCAAAAAAGTTAGGAGAATAGTAAGATGATACTTGCCCAGACGCCATTTCCAACATGAGATTTAATGTTTGACTGATAACTTCATCGCTCTAATGAAAAAGAAGAGAAATAATTATTCATGTTCATCGAAAAATAACAAGAAATCAACTATTACAATTACCTCTCTGTAAAACTTAAGATTGGTTGCTATCTTCCCAACAATGAGATTCAATATAAGCATATGATCATGGAGCCCAAGAAGCTCAGCCAATTTAGCATATAGTTGCTGCAGAGGGATAAATGGATTAAATACCCAGTAAGAAATGAAATAGGAAGTTTAGCACTTGGTCAAGATAGCAAACAAATGTACCTTGGATGAATGTATTGCCTGATCTCCGACATACGACTTTCTGAAGTTCTGGAAGAACACAAGAATAGCAAGATCAAGGCGTTGTTTGCTTGTCTCTGCATATCTCTGCATTATATGAAGAATGACAAAAACGATGTGAGTACCAAAAATGTCACCCAATATTTTCACATTTGATCAAATTACTAAAAAAACAAAGAATACAATACACAATAGAGCTACACCGTCATTTTAATTCAGCTGAACATGACAAAATAACTTTTCTACATTTTAATGCTATATTGCTAAAGTATCAGGAAGAAATTTGAGTGAACCTGACTGCGTAAACCACTATCAGTAACATTTATCAGCCGCAGTACACGTGCTGAAAGTTCTGCATCATGGATTTCTTGAGATTCTCCACTGAAAGTGGAAATATACATGAGAGAAAATTAGGTGAATGGCAAACCTAGAAGTTTCACAACACAATTAAAATAAGCAAATAAGCTGGCAATACCTGCATCCACTAAGCTGCTTAGTCTTAACAATAGCTGCAATAATGTGAACTATCCAAGCAAATTTTGTTTCCACCACTGTAAGAACCTGGGGATCAGCCGATTCCTGTTGCAAACAGAAACAAATGTATCACTGCAAACACATAAGCTCCATTGGGCCTTCAACTCTTACAAATTATTAGATGACGATCTAAGCATACCATATACATCTGAAGCAGAGGATCAGTAATCTGCATAATGTATGAGCTACAGCTCTCATACTGTATTGAACAAAACCGAATTCAGAAAATTCAGTAAGTCAAAAACCAACAGTGGAAACATATACTGAGCAGTCTGAACTAAAAAATAAACAGAAAGTCGAGTAGCTTTCAGAGCATTTTGGTAATCTTTAAAGTGTCAATATTTTAGAGTCTGAACCTGAAATCTGCAAAGATTAGGAAGGCAATCGAGCTGATCTTGAAGAAGTTCAACATTGTCAAGGGGGTTCTCTGAGAGATCAGAGACTTCACCCTGCAACACCAAAACATAACAGAAAGTAAATCAAAAGCCACAACTTAATATGATAACTCTTGATGCAACCTCACATGCAAAATCGATTCAGTGCAACCTGAAAGGAACCAAATCGAGATGTGATAAAACTTTTGACAATCTCTGGCACAAAATCACTAAGCAGGCTTGGTGTGTCTCCCTTCAAATATGGAACCGATGAAACCAATCTAGACCACAGCCCAAGAAGGTAGTAAACACTGCTGCTAGCCCACTGATCATGGGAACAAAATCAGAAATTTAGTGAAAACAGAGTTACAATTTAATGACCAAAGGCTATTCTTGAATCCTGTTTTCAAAGAGATAACCTGCCAAGACTGCAAAGATCTCAAAGTAAATTCGGCAACCAGACGTATCCAGTCCCCATAACTTTCCACATTGACAAGCTCTGATAACTGCGATAGAAGTATCAAAACCACATAAAGAAGGCACATCAAACATATTGCAGGGAAAAGGAAGATGAAATATAATGTCAGAAAGGGAAAATTATTCAAATTCTAAATTTTTTTGAAGGTGGTGCAACTTGTAAAGTTGTTTTCATGTGACGAGGAGGTCATGGGTTCGAACTGTCGAAACAGCATCTTGTGGAAATAACATTTTGCAAAAATGCAAGATAAGGTAGAAGGTAGTGTACAACACACCCTTGTGGTCCGGCTCTTCCACGGACTCGTGCATAGTGGGAGCTTAGTGCATCGGCTGCCCATTTTTAGATAAAAACAATTGTAACAAAAAGATCAAAATAGGAAGGCAACTGTAATATTGTAAACTACAAGGTAAGTCATTGTTACGAAATAAAACCTGGACAAAGGTTTCAAGAATTAACCCTATTAGTTTTTATCTTATACTATTGTAATTAGTATGCACTTATTTATTTTATCACATTTTTTTATAGGTAAAAACAATGATATAAAATAATTTATTACATAATACATAAGCAAGGTTTAAAGATTGTATAGTTTCTCACAAAGGAACACTACATAATCTCAAATAAGCTAGCATATAAACAATATTGTACAAATGTGTAACCATCTCATGTACAAATCTTAAGTTATTAGAGAGCACATTTTTATTTCCTTAATTATATTTTCAAAATATCATTTCGCTAACGATTCTCCTAGTCGTTTTGTGAATTTTTTCCATTTTAACCCTTCTTGTAGCTTTTGTTTGTGATTATGACTTAGAGGGATTGGTGACACAATTCCCGAGATGATCGAATGTGTTTCAAAGAAAAAATCTCATATTGAGAGTACGAGTAGGACATGTGTAGAGAGTGTTCACGTCTTGTTACTTCGGAAAAGTTTTGCCCACATTCAAGGATGAATGTTATTGTAAGTGTGGGAGAATGTAATAACCTAAATTAAATTAAGGATTATTTGGTCTTTAACAAATAATAGAAATAAAAAAGGAATTCAATGATATTTAAAAGAAAAATGGGCAAAGCCCAAAAAGAAAGAAAAAAAAAGAAAAGAAAGTAAAAAGAGAAAATGCCCAATTCAATAAGGAAAAGAAGATCTAGCAATGTGCTGCAAAAATAAAAAAATGCAAAAGCAATCACATGAATAGAAAAGAGAAACACAGTAGAAGAAAAGAAAAGGAAAGGAGAAAAATAAGAACTTTCATCCCAAAGCATCAAGGTAATCATCCTAAACTTTTCTTTGAGATTATTTCATGATTATAGGCAATTTTTGTGGTAGAAACATGGGGAAATTTTGAGAATTCAGAAACTATAGCCCTAAGGTTCTTAAAGTAAGAATCTTGATTTGGAGGTCGAATAACGACCCATTTTAGCTAAAATTTGATGTGTTAGTTCAACTCATCATATGTAAACATAATTTGAAAGAAAATTTCAGATTTAACTCTAGGGACTCGGGGTGACTATTCAACCCAACTTTTGGGTCAAAAATAAATATAGCAATATGTGTGTCATTAGATTCATATTCTTATGAGAATTATGTATTTGATAGATTTTGATCATTAGAAGCATTACAGAAGGGCAAGTTCGTAATTTGACACTTGAGCTTCGATTTAAGGCAAGTAGAGATCTCTAATTCTTTAAAAGTGTTAGTTTTGATGTATTAAATGAATTTAAGGGTAATGAGTTATAAGGGAGTCCCGTATAAATGAGATAACAAATAGTTATGTGGATACTAGTGCCATGCTATGAAAAATTTACTCGAATTGATTATTGATTGATATGAGTTGTGATGTAATTGAATTTTTAAGACTTGTGAATTACGTGAACTTAATTGTGAATTGATGATCTTTGGTTGTAGGATCAATAGATAAATTCATGTTATTTATATTTGTTTATACATATTCATACCACTTTTGTTGTCGTATGATAATTATTGGTTGATATTGCTCATTGATTTATTTGTGAAATTCATATTCTTATTATGACGATGGGAGATGTAACTAGCAAGTGACATCATGCAAAGCTGAATGAAAATAGTACAGGCGAGTAGTATTGTGCTGATGGAAAATGGTTCTAGAGAGTGTTACTATGCCGATTGGAAATGGTTTTTGTCAGTGTCATGTCCTATCTAACCCCTGAGTGCTTCTTTGGCTTACTTCTACCTGTCCTAATCTGCTACAACCAACCTCTTACACCTCCTTTCTAGCACATTCTTGCACCTCCACTTCACATGCAAGAACCATCTGAGTCTCACTTCCCTCATCTTGTCCACCACAAAAGCCACTCCCGTCTTGCCCCGTATAACTTCATACCAAATCATATCTATCCTGGTATGCCTACAAATCCATGTGAGCATCGTCATCTGCGCTACCTTCATCTTCTAAACGTGGATGTTCTTGATATGCCAACACTTTACCCAATACAACAATGTTGGCCTAACCTCCACTCTGTAAAATTTACCTTTAAGCCTTAGTGACACATTCTTATCGAACGGTACTCTAGAGGTGAGCCTCTATTTCACTGACCCCGCTCCAATACGATATGCGACATCATCATCAATCTCCCAATCCCCCTGGATTAGGGACCCAAGATACTTGAAGTTTTCTCTCTTTGGTATGACTTGTGCATCGATCTTCACTTCCACCCCCGCCTAATGCATTATGCCACTTAATTTGCACTTCAGGTCCTGATAGCATCCATGGTGGCATACCTCTATTAAAGATTGACGGGCTTCAATGAGAAATTAAAAAGATGCTTATTGTGGAAGAAGAGCCCAAGAACAAGTCTAAAAATTGTGGAACAGAATGGGCTAAATGATACACATATTTCATGATCCAAGTATAAGTCTAATAGGAGAAAGATAGGGACCACATGGAGCCCAAAATTAGGCCACATAGAGCCCAAAAAGGAACTAAAAGTCAACCCCACATGGAGTCAAAGGGGCTGAAAATCTACCCCATGTGGAGTCGAAGAGGGCTGAAAATCAAGCCTAAGGCAAGCTGAAATTCACGCCCAAACATGTTGAAAGTGTCTTCGGTTATGGTGCTAATTTGGCACTTACTTTCCTTATATCTATTAGGTAGTTTGGGAAGAATTACCTGTATTCCTAATTTAAAGTTTCCTAGTTTGATTTTAGTATTTATTATTTTCATAAAAGTAGGAAACAAAAACCATGTTATTTAGGATAGGTCTCCTCGATATATAGGGGTGGATTTTGTTATTTTTAAAAACAAGATTATTATGAATATCATTTGAGAGGTTCATGCTCTTTACACATTTATGTGTGGTAACTACGAATTTGTCTTATAACATTATAAGAACAATTTTTTAAGGGGTAACATTAATTTGTAACTTGATATTTTTTTTTATATTAAAGTTTATTAAGGAAAGTAATTAGTCTTATACTAATTATTATCTCTAATTTCTTTGAAATACGGGTCTAGATCCCATTTTGATCTATGTTCTTGAATTGAATCTATTAGTATCATAACTAATTTCAATCCACTAATTTTAAATACTAAGATCAATTAAGGCTCTTAGCACTTAATCTTGAAATTTGGGAATCTTATTCTAGAATTTCGCATGTCTTTAAATTCCATCTTTGATCTTCGTATTTTCGCTTCCGCATTGTTTTCTTGTTTCTTTCAAGTAACCCAACTCTTATTGGGTACTCTGTTTTAGTCCCGCTTAACATGCAACTTTTAGACTCTACGGCATATCATTAACTCCACCGCTCATCCCGTCAATCAATACTATGTTATCTTCAAATAACATACATCATGGCACCTATCTTTGAATATGACGTGTCAATTCATCCAAAGGCTAAGGGATAAATGTTGTAACCTCATCATGATCGGGAAGTGTTTAAATCAACTTTAAATCAACATCGATGCGTAACACTACCTTTTCATATTAACAAGAAGAAAAAAGATAAGGGGGAAAAGGCTTCATACCTGATAATTGACTTTAAAACGTCCAAGAAGCCGACAGAACTCATGATAATTATCATGACAAGCCAGACCTGTTCCAAGGAGGGGGATGGGGAGTCATTTCATCACATCGTATAACAGAACATAGCAAATGTAACACTCTAAACCACCATCATTAAGAAATAGGAATCCGGGTTGCTCAATCAAGTTGATGCTAAATCAGCAGGAATCAACTTATGTTCATGTTCCTTTCTCCCTCCCCCATCCCTTCATATTCAAAGATAGGAGAAAAATAAAGTAGGAAAAATATGTTTTAAACTCAAAAAACCTATCTGCTTTAGTAAGTGTACTGCACCCATTGATAATTTTAAGTAAATAGAAAAATACAGCAGCAAGATTGCATTGAAATGAGAATTGCTACTTTATCAATGTTTTTTTAATACTTAAAATGGATATTCCTAGCTATAAGCTTTCATTTTAAGAGCTTGACCGGCAGACATCAGCAGTTGGCAGTGGAAATACTTAAACAAGGTCAGTTTTTGGAGGCACAGATGGTGGGGCGAAGATACACTAAGTGTCACCAATCCTTTTGACTTTTGCATTTCAAATCAAAAGGAAGCAACAATTTATCAGGTATACAGAGAGCAAAACAGGGAGGCAATATGAGAGCTAAAGTTTAGGAGAAACTTGCAAGAGTGGAAGGTTCGGGAACTCCAAAGCCTGATGAATACGCACTAAAAACAAAGCATTACTCAATCAAGTCAGGACATACAGATGTGGAAAGGAAGGGAGCGGTATCTTCTTGGTCAAATTTTTTTATCACAGGTCGTTGAAAAGAGAGGACTAGGGGTTTCCATATCCGTCAGTTTGGATTCCAAAGCATTGAAGAAGGAATGCCTATTCACAAGAATGATGTCAAGGGGTGCAATCCTAAAGCCAGAAAACATAAGGAAAATTACATGTGTGAGCCACTGTTACTTGTATAAACAACTGGGAGAAGATGTGAATCACCTTCTTGTGCACTCTTGGTTCGCTAACCAGTTGTAGTGGACATTCCTCAACTTATTTTGAAAAGGAAAAACAAGTTGAGAAATGTCCACCACAACTGGATAGTGAACCAGCAGTGCAGGTGCAGTGAAGGACATGACGCATAGTTGGGCTCTCAACACGGAAGAAGGAAAAGCAGAACCTAGATTGTGGCTCCCCCAGCACTTACTTGGGTGCTGTGGGAAAAAAAATAGTAAACGTTTTGATGGGGTACTTTGGCTTTGCACATACAAGGGAATTGCCTTTATATTTAATAAAATTTGGAGCCCCAATGAGATTCTTGCTTGTATAGATGACGCGTGTCTTTTTCTGGAAACTATATCTTCATCTTGTAAGTTCTGGTATAAAGGGTTTTTCCCCAGATCATCAATAAAATTTACTGTATTACTTATCACAAAAAGATCTAAGATGGATGTTTACATGTTAGGCATCTACACGTAGGGATTCTAACTCCAAAAGAGACATTGCCTCAAAGGGACTTCAAGATGGATAGGCACCGCAGATGTTTTATGTTAGGCTTCTGGAGGGCGGAGGCCAAATGTATTTATCCTCAGGTAAGACCAGAACAAATGTCTGCAAATTCAATAGCCTGGCAGGGTTGGATATGATATTATCACACTAGATTTATCACAGAAACATAGCAATCCAAAATGTAAAGTTTGATAAAACGCCACTCTACGAAAGAAATCGTCTAGATAACCAAAGAACTGAAAAGAGAAAAATAAAATAAAACACCAGGAGAGGATAACAGAAAATCCAGAGGCCAATCCTGATCTTCAAATTTATATAAAGCCCACACAACTAAAGTTATCTGATACGATTATGATGTCTATAAAGAGGACCAAGATATTTGAAATACAATAATCCTATTCACCTTTCCCAGTTTGCATAATGTCTTTGGTTCCTGTCATCAGGTGTGCCAAGTATTTCACTCTAGAAGTGTCATTTGAAAACAGAGATCTTCTCACTGAAGCCAGCCGGACTAAACACTCTAAAGCCTGAGACAAAATTAAGCTTGTTACACTAGTCAATTTACTGCTACAAATTTGGGAACCTGAATTGAAGACTGAAAAGAGAATTCTTGACAACAGTTTAGTAAATCAATTAAATTGTTCAAACCACCAGTCACATGAGTTAATTAGTAACCCATTACAAGAAAAAAGATGAGACATACATACAGTTAATTTCAAGCCTATGAACAAGTGAAAACCCATTCTTTTTTTGTATCGATCAAAGGAATGATTTCCAAAACAGTTCAACAATAATTCCAAGGATGAAAACGATAATTTACTTGAACAGCTTAACACAACTACAATGGTAACACCACTACTGCATTTTGTTCCAGAAGAATGCAAAAGAACTAGCGGTTACTGCAAAGGGACATGCACAGTCTTACAGCAGAGTGACAAAATTAGCTCCTGCTGAAAAAATTCAAGTCTCAAACCAAGAATCATTTCTCACAGAGTTATGGAAATAGAAGCTAATCACCTGCTAAGCAACAAACCTCTAATTTCCTCACATATGTGTGACTGTGTCAGGTAGAGAGAGAGAGAGCAAACAATAACAGTAACTATTAATTTTAAGCATAAATCAATGAATAAAATAGCTCGTGTATTTAAAATGTTTTTTTACTTGTGTTCACGCATTTTAAATGTTCTTAACAACCAAACAAAACCTAACATAATCATGTAAACCATGATAAGTCAGCAACTAGAGATTTGGTAACAATATAACGTATCATGGTTTCAGAGCAAAGTTGAATATGTGCGACAACAACAAAGCATCCACTTGAAGGCACCAGAAACAGTATGATACTGACCTCCTTCGATATATTAGGCTTATTGATCTCATAATAGTCAAAAAAAATCTGCACCGTCGATTGATCCTCCAGGACTTGCTTCCATGAAGATGGGATCTGCAACAATGTTAAGTGAGCAATGTGATATTTGCAGGTAGGTTAGACAACTTGATAAATATATGATATAGAAGATAAAACCACCTGAATAGTGTTAAAATCATCCGAACTTTCATCAACCGTCGTTCCCATAAAGTCGAATGATAAAGATTTCAGGGATAGAGCAAGCGCCAGTTCTTGTAGCTTGCTGCTAGCCGCATTCTTAGAAATTGTTACTGCATATTAAGAACAAGCAACAACAGTGAGATAACAAATTGCACATAGCAATGTCAAATATCACAATTATGATTGTATCTGATGGAGTATTACCATCATTTTTCAGTTGGGTCATTGATGTCAGGGATACTTGGAATACTTGAAGAAGCGATTGATCTCTGAAGGAGCAAGCCACCCTACGATGCTGTGCTGATGGCAATCCAGGACTGGGCTGGATATTTTGCAATCAAGAAAATGTATAACCACATGAGTTTATTAGCTGTATGAACTGGCTGATTCAAAGAATAAGGAGGTTAAGGACGTAAATCTATCCATTTATTAAGTCCATATCAGAATACTAGAAATCAGAAGAAAAAGTACCTAGCTATAAAATTGCAACAATTTGCAACATAAGATTCAGCTAATAATTCTCTCTTCAACTCATTATACTAAACTAAGTTCCAATATAACGATCTCAAGAGTTTCCTGAATTAAACCAGGAGCTGGACTAAAAGGAAGAGTTAATAGGATACAATCAAGTAATTTGACAGCAAAAGGGGAAGAAAAACAATACTATATCGATGTCAAAAGCTAGGGACTTTCACATGTTGGGAGACTGCTGATATATCACTTTAAGAAAGTTGCTAGATAATGAACATTTTTTATGTACATACACAACCCATTAGGAGATTTAGGATATGTCATTCAGCACCAACATATTTCTAAAAGCTCACAACTCTAGCAGTTGAAATATCACATGGTATCTCATTTGCTAGTTTCCCTTCTTTCTTTTTTTTGATAACCGTGGTGTCCGAGCCAGCTTTCGTGCACCTTGACTAATTCATGGGATACCCTTTTTAAATTTCATCTAACATGGTTTTGGCAAGAATATGACATCAATCAGTCAAAATCATATTAAGAAATATAAGCCTTATCAAAGACTAACCTGATTCATCTCTGACACGAGTAGATTCAATAGCTTCAAACCAATTGCATAATGAGATTCTGTCTGAGGCATAGATACCACACATCACAAAAAAAAAAAACTATTAGAAATGTATCACCAAATTGGCAAATACACTAGTGCAAGTCGTAGAAACTTCCGGGAAAGAAGGAAAAATAATAAGTACTACACTAAAATAAAAGAGAAAGAGAAGGCGACACATAAATATCTATCAATCTTCACGGACTATAAGCTCACATTCTGTTCTCACCAAAATTTGGACATCCATAAAAAAAATATGTACATTCTTAAACCCTCTTAAAAGATGAGAATAATAAGTACAAGCGTGCCAAAAATGATGAATAAAGTCCAATAAACCAAAATAAATCAATTTCTACATTCCACATCATATTACCAATATTCTGGAAAGACCTCTTGAAAAGATTCTGATACTCATTAAATATCAGTCTTGTTAATACGTCACTCACATCAATATCATCTTCTTCTGTACTCTGCTACGTAATCGCACTTTTATTGTGAACTCTATCAGGGATTTCTTTGCAAAGAACTACGTAACTAAAACTAATCACATACTCCAATCACATCCACAAGGTCAAAATGAAGTGTGGGATAAATCAGCTATTGCAAAAGTTACATTACTGCTTCAAGCCTTCAAGTTTGTTGTTTTACATCAAAAACAAGAAATAAATCTGACTTAGAATCATCATGGATACATATAACGACAGAATGAGAAAAGCAGGCAAAACACCCCACAAATATAGCTGCAGTCAGATGATGGATTGGCATTGACATACTACTCCCTCTGTCTCATTTTGTGTGTCTTGGCACTAAGTTGAAGAATGTAAAGAAAACCTTTAATCTTGTGATCTTAATCTAAAGGTGTGTATAACATACCAAACAATACCTTTTGAATCTTGTGGTCTTAAACATATCATGTCATTCCTATAAGGAGGTGTCATTATGGGTAAACTGAGAATGTTGAAATAAAAACTTATTAAATAGAGAAAGGTGGCATTCTTTTTTAAAAAGTCGGAAAAAGAAATTAAGACACATGAACTGAAATGGAGAGAGAAATATTTACTCACTCAATGAGAACACACAATTTTGCTCATTAGGTATGTGAGTTGTTAAGAAATGGACCTTGAACTTAACTCAACCCCAAAAGTTAGCTTGAGAGACGGATTTCTCAAGCAATATTAAAGAGACCATTCATCCCTGAAAGCACCGATGTGGGACTCTTCACGTCACCCCTCATGCCTAGGGTTGGACATTTGGAGTGTGGGCAATTTAATATAGGGCCCACCCAACATCGGACTTGTCAATCCGAATTATGGGTAAAATTTTATGATCATTTTACCAGAAACTGTTTTGTCGGTCCATTTTTGCGACCATAATACAGTCAGCATACCAGTTTGCAGTCCACATTTCTGCACCGCAGAATGGCCGACAGGACTCTTCAAAAAGCTTTCTTCTCCAAATCTTGCCTTTAACTTTTGGTGGCACCTTCTTATCACATAAGACTTTGGATGCAAGCCTCCATTTTATCCACCCAACACCAATATGATGTGCGACATCATCGTCAATCTTCCCACTACCTTGGATAATAGACCCAAGATACTTAAATAATTTATGATTGTTTTCGTCTATGCTCCCAAGCATAACACTATGTTCGTGTTTCTCCATTTCAACGAACACCATGTGTAAATCTTTATTCCTCTACCTATAAATATCTGTCAATCTTCTTTGGAATTTAATTAAGCATAAACATAGTTCACCAAATTTGTTACATACGTAAATACTATGCTTGAGGGAATAATCAAAGTCATTCCATCATTTCTAACCCTTTTATACCTTTTCTCTTTGTAAATAATTGTTAAGGCTTCAGTCATTTTTGTTGACCAAAATTGAGTTTCTTTGGCCTTCATTGTTGATTCTTAGTTTATCAAGCTCGTCATTCATGTGAATTACCCTATTGCTTTGGTCTTTTCAGTATATATGGATTCTTTTGTTGTCATGTTCCAGCTATACTGCTCGGATACTCCCAAATGTTGTCACAACCGCATTGGATCCTCCAAAAATGCACTATTTTCTTTTGGAGGTACGATTTTCAACCCACTTGACTAACCAATAATCTCAAATGATGGAACGATTCTGCAGGTTATATTAGCTATGAATATTGAATATAGCTAGAAAAGTACAAAACAAACCAAGAACAAAGGAAATACTCAACTCAACCATGAGGACCAGTCTCAACCAACACCATGTCAATTATGCGAAATGATATCTCAGAAATTTCCAGCAAAAAAAGAGGCGTGGCCGAAAATCTACGTAGTATAGACATAGTTTGCAATTTCAAAGAGAATGAAAACAGGAAGACCAGAGTAAAGAGAGTCTATATGAAGATAGAATACATTCAAACTATAGAATCGTTAAGGCATGAATTTTCACACACCAGTTACAAGCAATAAGGCTTTAAAAGATCCTCAACCAATCATTTGGCAATCCCCATCCTTATCATGTACACTAGAGGTTAAAGATCTTAAACATCATTACCTGATTCAGAAATCTTGTGGATTCTTTGACCACCTCTCTAAAAATGTCATCCTCAAACCACCCATACTTTGTAACTCGGCAAAACAGTTGAATTAAAGATGCAGTTACAAAAGGCTCCAGGTCAATTCCTCTTGTTGCCAGGTAATTTATGAGATAGTTGCCTTCATAAAAGGAACAGATTAGCTAAAACATAGTAGTAATGTATGAATGAGAGATGGAATAAGTATTTTACAACCACAGAAACATCAAAAGCATAAATTTAGCACGACTATGTTAAATGTCAAAATGTGAAGTAGAAGATACCCAAGATCTTCCACTATAACGGTTCGACTTAGTAATCCCTTTTGCAATGTTACTATTTTTTTGGCGGGCAATCCTTTACAAGTCTACAGACAGCAGAATATTCAAACAGAAAAATACAAATTCCCGAACTTAAAAGTAAAGAATAAGTTACAGCCTGAACTTTCACCTTCTTCCTTATTAGAATAGCAAATATGATGCCAACATACCTCTATGCTTACCTTCATATATTTTAGCTAAATGAGAAATAACGATGGCATACCAAAACAGCTTTAAGTAAGTTGAAAATATATAATTTATAGACAAGGGAAAAACAAAAAGATGGGGAGGGACCAGAGAGGGAGTAAAGTGAGAAGAAACAATTATAGAAACATGGGCAAAAGTTTCTGCGGTCAAACTAGAACATTACGAATATCAAGCCGGGTCTGCAAAGATAGGCGCTGTTCTGTCACTTGCTTCAATAAGCTTGAACTAGCCAGCATCAATGCATAAGGAGTTGATGCATTGTCCAGAATGTACTGACACTGTGAAATATAGCTGCTATTAACTGAGAAGCATTTCAATGTATTCTCTGCATGAGCTCGCTCAGCAGAATCCTGTGAATTGTAAAGCCTCTCACACAATGCTTCAAGGTGCGCTAAGCTCTCCATTGATGAAGTAGTAAGAGAATTTCTCAGAGCTCAGTCAATCAAACAACACAAGTTAAAGATGCCAAATTCTTTCTAAAATAACCAATGAACAGTTACAATTTCTAAATTCAAGAGGGAAAGAAGAGATACGGAAGGCCTAAATCCATTTCAGGTCATCATACTTCTATAAAATTGCACAGATCACGAAAATATAACAAAGTTATAGATTACAGGAACTTCGTATTTTGACTGTTTTACATTACAACTATTGCTACATATAAGGATGATTCAGAATAGTGCCCATTGAACTGCTATGCAAACCGAATCAAGGTCAGCTTTGCTTCTGTAGATAACCAAAAGTGTTGCTCCTGAATTAAGAAAATAGAAAATGAAAGAACTATTAGCTATTGGAAAAGAAAAGACATTGAGTTAGAGAGAAGAACCTGATTTAGCTTTGAAAGTTTACTTTGAACCCAAAAAAGAACGTTAAGTTAACATAATTCCTGAGCATGTACAGATAAAATACAGTTTTATCATTACACAAGTGCATGCATTTGTTGGATTCTCCAGTGGTAAGGGGAGCAAAAGATTTCTTATGAAAACTTTATTTACTAGCCACCTCTATTGAGTTTGGGGTTTCACAATTAAGATTCACAAACTTTTTTATGTAGTAAACAATTGAATTTTGACATTGGCTTCCGTTTTTGACTAATCTTTCTTCATCTATACTTTGTAGGGTAGGAAACCGAAGTTTCATTATTAAGAATAAACTACCAAAAGAAAACAAAAGGCGGGCAATAAAGAGATGTTGTAATTGACTGTACGGATAATCCCGGCAGTCTTTTGTAACTTTGGTTTTGGTACCTTCTTGGTATTTGCTCAATTAACCTTGAACTTATCAAAACAAAAAATAAAAAGAGTCTAGTTGGGCGGGTCATGACCCAACCCATTTCACCCCAAGTAACTTTTGGGTCAATTTTAGCTCAACTCATTTATTAACTCAGCCTATTTTGACTCACCCATTTGACACCCCAAATTAAAAGTATAGTGGATCATAGGGGTAAAATGAACCCAAACATAGGAAACCTACCCAACCCGCCTAGAATTTTATGGGTTGAGCTCAAGATAATTTGAATTGGATTCAATCTCAACAAATTCAAGCCTTAACCCATTTTTAAAGGATTTTCAATTGAGCCCAATTTAATTTCCAATTTCAACCCGTTTTAAAACTCTTTATTTGCATTGATGTAATGTATGTTCCTATATTGAAGATATGAATTACTATCTATTTTATATCTTCTAGGATTTATCGATCCATTTGTAATCTTTTTTTATTTTTATTTTCTTGAGTTGAAACTCAAATTATGGTTATAAAAGTTAAATAACAATATATTAAAAATATTGAGATTAAGCGGGTCAAATCCCAACCATTTTTTAGCCCATTTGAGCCCAAAGTAAACTAGGGTGGATCATGACCCAACCCAATTTCTCCTCCAACCCATTTTTATATCTCCAATTTCAATTCAATTCGCCCATTTGATACCCCTAGTGGATCACAACTTTATTTCGTGTTAAGACAATGGATTGATTGATTTCATTGGTTAGTTTAGTACATCATCGCAACTTTGAATCATGCTACCATCTCTAAATATACCTGCTGCTACATTCATTTGGTCGAGCAAGGTCTTCCCTTGTCTTCTATGTATGGTTGACTGGCTCTTGTTGATCTTGAGGTTCAAAGAATAGGATTGAAAACTAGCTAGTTAAAATCAGTGAAAGCACTTACTACAATGGTTAATATCTCAAATTATGTATCTTTTTCTTTCTCCTATTTTCTAGTGAGGAAGTTACCAAATGAAAGATTAGAAGACCTACAAATATACATGTTTTACAATGATTAGTATTACACACCATATAGCCTTATCTGCCTTTTTCTTACATTTAGTGAGATATATCCACAAAATTGATTCGGAATTACTCAATGGCAAGTTAATAAGATACATCCTATAACCTTATCCTTGTTCTTCTTCTGTTTCCCCTTTTATTATTGGAGAAATATTCACAAGATGGATCAGTATTCAGTAATGCACAGTAGCAGGTTAGTACAAACATCACAACTTTTGATTCACATGTTCAGGATGTAATCTAGCTAATAAGAATCACAACAAGTAAAAAACATCACTGGATTCATTGATGCTAATTATTAAGTGGTGACGGTCAGAGACAGCTGTCATAATCAGACATGAACTATTGTTAGCCCAATCGGAGCAGACACAAAGCACTGCAACACTTGAGAATCGATAGAGAGAAAGAGAGAACATACAAAGACGATATCGCCAGAGGAAGGGATCGTTAGGAGGTCGCCGGAGAAAGAAATAAGTAGGAAACTTAAGAGAATTTTTTTTGGAAAAGGAAGTTTAGAAACTTCAATGACATGCCCAATGTGTAGAAATTTAGAAAAGGAAATCTACGTGGGCCGGATTCAACATGTATTTGGGCTCAATTGTTCAAATAATCTCGTTTCAAGTTTTTGCATGGATTTCCACAATCTCGGGTGGTGTTTAATTTTGAGAAACTTACCAGAATGACTATAGTTTAAGGGTTAATAGATTTTAATAGCTATAATTATACTAATCATCATACGTAACTATATTTTCAATAGTTATTTCGTTGTATTTAATGTATTTAAGGTTTGTTTTTTTTATTGTATACTATAAATATTTAATTTCAAGGCACTAAACATAGTAGAATTTGTTTTTAAATGTTAAGTCCTTAAATCACGTCCATTAAACTCGCATACTATCCATTATTAAAATACCATCTAAAAAATATTAATTCAACATTTAATCGGCTGAAATTCTTATCGGTTTAACAAAAATTGAGATACAATATATTTCATCATTCAATTTTCTCTATTGTTCTTCATCATAATTGATATAGATATTTACAAAATCGATGTTATTGAAATTCATTGTTAAATATGTTGCCCATTAATTTAAGTGTTATTCAGGGAATGTATTATGTATACAATTACCATATTGAAAATCACATAAATACAATGAATACACATATAGTGAATGTACCTATTATTACAGTGAATACATATACGGTAATTACACCTATTGTTCCAGTGTATCGATATAGATTGAATACACCTATTGTTACAATATGGAGTACATATATTTGTAGCTTCATTCAAATGTATTCATGTATCAAAATATCATATCCGTACAAATCAACAATTTATCATTTAAACATGTGTTAATTTTTGGAGGTTGATACATGAATACTACTAGACCACACAATGTGAATAGAGATTGATACACATTAAAGTAACAAGTATATAACTATATCAAAAAGATTCTCGGAAACAAGTGAATACAAATATACTTTTAGATGATAGAATATCTCTTTTTTTGGTTTCTTTGGTTCTTCCTGGACATTTCTTTCATTGCTACTGAAATTAACATTATTGATTTTTCTTCTCTTTATTTTTCACTTGTAAAGACTTTGAAGATTCAATGCCTTCTTTTCTCTTGATAGAGTTTGCCCCTTGTTCTTGATCAAGTTAATGCATCGGTATGGGGTCATGATTTAGAGGCTGAAATCGTGCAAAAAATTCATGATCTGCAAGGAGATTTGAAAAAATATCATTCACAATTATAATGGTGAAAATACAAGTTTCTATAAAACTCTAAAAAAATGAATTATACAAATACAACTTTAAAAAAATGACCTAAAATATTACGATGCTTAATTCGCATCTCGATTGCCCTTGCAAAAACAGAGACTGCAATTTCACCTTCTTGTTGAGTGATACACAAATCAAAATATGCCTCTTCATCTAAACTTTTATTTTTTTTATGAATCATGATCTTCAAAAAGATTGAAAAAAGTTTCTTTGATTTAGGGATTCGAAAGAGAAGGTTTAGAAGGGAGAATCAAAGCCAAAAAAAAAGTCCATTTAATGTGCATGTATGCTGTGATAAAGATATCCATTTATAATTGAAGATTTTCTATTTAATATATAACAATATATAATAATTTTTTTAAACTATAGTTAGATATTTTAATACATATTACATGTTTGTTATACCATGTAGTTTTTCCTTTAATTTTTACCATCAAATCTAATGCTCCTTAAATAAGGAATTTTAATGAACAAATTAAATAAGAAAATTTAAAGTTTTGTATATATGATGAACTTTTAATGAGTTGTTGCATGTCCAAAACGTCATCTATCATTTTTAACCTACAAGAGTTGGCAACGGTAGATATTTTTCATGTTTATTTAAGGTAAAAGTCTTCTAAAATTGATTGTATTCTAAGACAATTTTTTAAGGTTAACAGTAAGGAAAAATAGTTTTATAATGAGAATGAAACTTATTAATACTGACTCCTAATATTTATAGGAAAAACTTTTATATTTACGTAACTCTTTTTGGGAAATTTTTTTTTGAAGTTCTATAAAATGAAAACCATTTAGCATGAAGGTCCTTAAAAATGTTGATTGAAAATTTTACATTCCATAAAAAGATTCACAATAGACAAAATTGTCATTTACTATTTTCTACAAATTATAATTTAATTATTTCGTAAAAATAAATTTTCACATGGTAAAAAGGGGAAAAGAAGCACAAGTAAGTTAATAAACAATTTAAATAAGGAATTTCAAAATTTGTTTGTATACGATGAACTTTTAATGAGTTGTTGCATGTCAAAAACATCACACATACCATTTTAACTTACAAAAGTTGGCAACAGTAGATATTTTTAATGTTTATTTGAGGTAGAAGTTTTCTAAAATTGACTGTATTCAAAGACAATTTTTTAAGGCTAAATCAATAAGGATAAAAAGCTTTAATCGGAGAATACGTAGGAAACATTTTAGTACTAACTACTAACTAAACTCCTAATATTTATGAAAAAAATAAACAAACTTTTATATTTACGTAACTCTTTATTGGAGAAAAGATTTTTGGACTTCTATAAATTGAGAATCATTAAGCATTAAGGTCCATAAAAATGTTGATTGAACTTTTTACCTTTCATTAAAAAATACACAATAGACAAGATTGTCATTTACAGTTTTCCTTAAATTCTTCTTTAATTATTTAGTAAAAATAAAATTTCACATGACAAAAAAGGAAAAAAAAACAAGCACAAAAAGATTAATAAACAATTTAAATAAGGAATCTAAAGAAACATGTGGTTAATAAATAATTTAAGTAAGGAATTTCAAAATTTTGTAGTATATGATAAACTCTTAATGAGTTCTTGCATGTCCAAAACACCACATGTACCATTTTAACCTACAAGAGTTGGAAACAGTGGAAATTTTCCATGTTTATTTGAGGTAGTTGTAACACCTCGAAAATTTCTAAGATCAGATCAGACCTTGGAAACTAGAAAGAACTTCATTGTTGCAGAAAAGGGGTTTTACGGATCCATTCATGGATCGTGAAGGGAACCATGAGCCTTGAAGGGATCTGTGAAATCAATCTTAGAATTTGATTTTTTGGAGGGGAGTTTCAAGGACCGTGAAAGCCTTCACGGGCCGTGCACTGATCCGTGAACCCATCCCTCAGAACTCAGACAAACCTCGCCCTTCACGGGCCCCTATACGGTCTAAAGAAGGTTATACAGACTGTGGATGGGTTCGTAGAAGCTGACCTTCAAGAACCCATTTTTCCTTCCATTTACGAGCACTTTCACAAACTGTGAAGGATTGTACAGTCCGTGGAAGGCCTCCGTGAATGTGTTTTGACAGTTTTAATTTAGGGTTAATTTGGTCTTTTTCCACTCTCTTAATTTATATACTATGTCATTTTGGCCTATTCCAAGTAGGTATAACTAATTCCTAAAGACCCTAACCTCTCATTCTCTCCTAATTCCCCCAAATCAAAGTTTCTTCTCTTTCAAGTTTCCTCACATGGCAAGAACAAGGAATTCAAGCTTCAAGCCTTTCACCCAAAATTCAATATAGGGTTTCATTTAAGGTATGTGAGAACTTCATCACTGAGTCTTCCTTCATCCATTAGGTCCCAAAAGAACCTCAGTTTCTCAATTATGAATTCCCCAAAGCTAGGGTTGATGTGATCTTCATGTGTTCTTATTGAATTTTTGTTTCTTCTTCATGATTGATCTTAAATTGCATGAATTGATTATAATTTCATGATTTCAATGATATTTTCATGAACTCATAACATTCAAGTATTTTCATGATCATAATTATGCTATTTTCATATGTATATATTAGATTATCATATTTTTCATGAATTATGATGCTTTCGAATAGAATATCTCTCAGTATATACGTATATCATGATTTAGATGCTTTCGATTAAAGTATCTTTCAGATTATATTCAATTATCATGATTTATGAGCTACTCAATATTTTATCAGATTATCAGCATCATTCAATAGTACAGGTTATTACTATTTTTGTTGAGAGTTTACTTAGCACACAGTGGACCTAGGATGAAGGATCACCCGTTAATTGAGGCATGAGACCTTTAGTAGCAATCTCTAAGCCCAGAACTATGTGCCTTCGTAGGTTATGTCTCGAACAGACATTAGCTAGTGGATCCACTTGTCACGATTTGAGTCTACACCCAATCGAAACACAGTACCTGGAGCTACAAGTAATCCCAAGCTAACCCTTGTATTGACATGTTTAAGCATATCATATGAAAACTGAAGCAGAAGCTATAAACAAAAAGTATAACTGAAATAAAGTTCAAGAATAAGAGCCCATTTGGATTGGCTTAAAAAAAGTAGCTTTTAAGTCAAAAAAAAATCAAACTTAAATGACTTTTAAGTCAAAAAATAAAAAGTAGGGGGTGGCCTACTTTTGATTTTAAATTTATTTTAAGTTATTTTTAACATTGGTAAACACTTCCTAACTTATTTTAAATCATTTTTGACTTAATTTGAGTTATTTTTATTTTTGCCAAACACTTCCAGAAGTCAAAAACTGACTTAAAAGTAGTTTGACCAACTTTTAAGCTAATCCAAACACCCTCTAAGTCTACTACAACTTAATACTAATGTTTGAAAGCCTTTAAGCTGAATAAAACGATTTGCCGGGACAAGACCCCGGACTGCCTGAAAGCTAATACAACCGAAGTGAATAAAATCTAGTGACTCATAACTGAAGTCCTCTGAATAAGAGGAGGACTCTCCATAATACTGAAAGTAGAGGAATTTAGTGGAACGACTGCCCACGAATCCGAATCATGGTGTTAAAATTTACATCATAAAATGATATGGCACAAAATGAATACATGGAATGTATTGGTATGTAAGGTAAGGATTGAGATCAACAATTATACAAGAACCTGGAAGAACTATGAATTTGAGCATGAGTTATACACAAACAATAACGGAAGAAGTGAGAGTCAAAACTATGATATATGACTAGGGGTGGACATGGTATGGTACGGTACGGTATTTGAAAGTTTTGATACCATAATTTCGGTATTCGGTTTTTTAAAATATTATACCATTACCATAACAATTTAATTTAGTTTGGTTCGGTATATTGAAGTTCAGTTTCGGTGAACTACGGTATGGTAAATCGGTAACCATAATTTGTTCAACTTCGACTAATATATACTCTTATAATAGAGTATTATGACTTTGACAATTAAAAAAAGGTGTTAATTGTATCATACTGAAACGACCCAAATGCCCAAAAATGTGCTTCGGAAACACCTATAATTGTAATTTCCATATATCTCAAAATCCGTGCATGATTTCGGAAATTCGACTTCATATTCTTATTTGTGGGGTCAAATTGAGTGGGAAATGGGTCTAACCCGAATTTTAGAGCAACCGTATCAAAATTCGAAAATCGCAAAAAAATTGCGATTTGGAGGGTCAACTTTAAAGGGGCATATCTCTTAGCACACAAGGAACTGGAAGGGATGCAACCTATCAAATTAAAGCTCTTTGAGTTAGCTTTCCAACGCACTTGGTTTCACCTTATTCCGCGTTAGGATGAGGGAGTTATGACCATTTTCGTAAAACCTGTCTGTGCAGAATTTCCAATTCCAGTGAGCCTTTTTTTTCTAGGCGGGTTGGAGACTTTTTTTATAAAAAGGGGATATGTCCCATACTTAGTCATTTTCTTAACTCCAAAAACACTCTCTAAGCCCTCTCCAAAAATTCCACCAAGATCTTCAACCAAATTCAAACATCTCAAGCTCTAATTCCGGATTCAAGACTCAATCTCAAGCTTCGATTCTCCATTCCAATCTTCATCAAGGATTCTCCAAAGTTGAGGTATGTGGGTTTGATTGTGGAAACCTTCCTTTCCACAAGTCCAACCATTTATCCTCTATTTCTACTTCAAGTTTATGGGTCCTCATGATCAATTATGAACTCTTGAATTACGGAATTACTACTACACACCCTATTATGGTCCTTTTTGCATATTATCATGAAATGGAATTTTTATGTGATGTTTATGGTTTACATGCTTCCATGATCAAATTATGAAGGTTGATATATATATGTATGTTGTTGGTGGGCTGATTTATATGGATTTTGGAATTGGTTGGAATTAGTATTCTTGAAATACATGATTTCATTTATATGAACAATTGCCCACCTTGTGTTTGATAAAATGCCCATTATAGAATTCTTAGGAAAGGGAAGGTCCAAGGTACGTCCTATGAGACGGATGGTTATGTAATTACTGAAATGATGATGAAATGGACACATGTATATGATTTTCTCTAAATAAGTGTTGTGAGTCGACCATGCCTAGTACGGGGGGTAGTAGGCCCGTATAACCATATCGAGGGGTTTGTACCTTGGTTGCCTAGTACGGGGGGTAGTAGGCCCGTATAACCATATCGAGGGGTTTGTACCTTGGTCCCTAGCACGGGGGGTGGTAGGCCCGTGTAACCATATCGAGGGGTTTGTACCTTGGTCCCTAGCACGGGGGGTGGTAGGCCCGTGTAACCATATTGAGGGGTTTGTACCTCTTTCGCCTCTCCAAGGGGGTGGTAGGCCTTGGAAATACTATATTGATGGTCACTCGCCACACATGTACTACGTCCCATTAAATATGATTTTTATGTAAGCATCATTATACATATTATTTTATTAATATGCTATCTATTGGGTATGATTACGCATTTTTCCTATGATGTCCATCTAATGTAGCATTGCATTGCATCCCATATACTTAGTACATTCAAATGTACTAACGCATACTCTATGCCTACATGATGTCACCATGTAGGGACCGGAGCACCGCTTGACCATCCTCCTCCGCGTGGCTAGTACGATTTTCTATAGTGGTTATTGGTGAGTCCTCCATTTCGGGGACGTTGCTCATGATCTTTTGTTATGTATAAAACTTTTCCTTTTTAGTTATGTTTTGACTATGAGGGTGAGCCCGGTAGTTTGTCTTGGCCCCCGCTAAGTACTCATGTTTAGAGGTGGTGTTGGACAAGTTGTGTATTATGCTTGAGCTTGACTCATCTATGGTATTTATGTATCATTTTTTTTCTTGCTCCCTTAGTCCCGATTTCCCCTTGATTATGCTTATCGCTTATGGTCATGTAATTGCTTCCGCGACCAAGAATGTGTAATGATACACTATGAGGCTTGTTTGGGGTTCCTTCGGGTTCCCCATTCGCCGGTCACACCTAGGCCCTAGGCTTGGGTCGTGACACATACCAACACATTCCACATGTAGAAATACATATGCAAAATAAAGTACAAACAACTTCTTTTGTTAATCAATTACAATTTAAAAACATTTCAATCAAAATAGAGTAGTCAAAGTTTTAACTTCTAAACATTTAGTTTATACTAATACTAGGTTGCATATTTTTTAGTGTTTTAATAATAATAATAATAATAATATATATGTTAATTATGTAATTATATACTTCGGTATGGTATTCGGTATTTCGGTATATTATTTCTAAATACCAAATACCATACTGAATACAAAAAAAATTAAAATGTATTCCATATAACACACCAAAAATACAATAATACCAAAATCATAGTATTAAAATTTTTGATATGGTATGATAATTCGGTATATACCATACCATGCCCACCCCTATATATGACATAATATTACATAAATAAATATATATATATATATATATATATATATATATATATATATATATATATGAGACCGTATTTTCTAAAATCATATCTAAAAGAATGCATATCTATAAATCATGCAATCTAAAAATCTTATATTGATAATATCAAGAAAACATAAAATAAATTAAGTAAAACTTTTATGTGGGAGTTTCTCTTAACCGACATATATACGTCATATGAGCTCATGATGCACCAACTTACAATCCCAGTTGGGGAGGGCTGCCCTATACCTTGTCAAGATATAGAACTCGTCTATCTAAAGTGGATCCACTAATCTGAGCGTCTCAAGGCTAAATGGTCAACCGACAAATTGGTGAAATATAATCCTATAGTGGCACGTAGTTCTGAATCTTGGGCTATCTAAAGCCCTCATTCACTCAGTGCTAAATACTATTCCCAGAACATACTATCTATATAAATCATAACATCTTTATTAGCTTATCTAGAAGCTTATTGTCACGACCCAAGGTACCCCCTAGATGTGACATGGCGTACAAGACCCCGAAAGGCATCATACAAGCCACTTAGCATGCATAGACAAGATAATGGAAATCAAGAGTATATAAAACAAGCATAAGAGTTTTATAGAACGAAGCGGAAGTCTACATAGTCTTAAGCCATCAATTACATCATGGAGTGACGGGGACGTAACCCACACATAACATACAAAAGTCTAGAATAGAAAGACATAAAAGAAATGAAAGAGTCTCGGTCCTCGAAGCACGAGGACTCACCAATCTTCAAGAATCCTTCAACTAGGCTCTAGCCACGAATAGATGGAGAAGAGTCGTCACGCCCTACATTAATAAATCAATGTAGGCAAGAGTATGCGTTAGTACAATCAAGTACCAAGTATGATAGCAATGCACAAAATCATTTAAACATGCAAAAGGGGGACATTTTCATGACATGCAATGACCAAGCTAAAACATAAAAAAGGGGTTAGAAACATAAGTCATAAACCATGGTCAAAACAAGCTAAATATCTTTACATCACTTATGAAATATCTTAGAAGCACTTTAGTTCATTGTTGTGGGAAGTAGCCTTAACCGACATGTAAGACCATATGAGCAATCAACATGGAATCCGGTGTCTAACCCCACACCGATAGGGCCATCCTACTCTCCAAGGTAGGACCTTTTACTTAACTTATAGCTTACGTGGATCCACTAGCTAGTATCTATCATAGACCATCATCCTATGGTGGCACATATTTAAGGGATAAGGAGATTGTTACTAGAAACCCGACCTCTACATACGGGAGAGCTTCCATCTCAATATCCTCTCGGTGCTAAGCATAAATCCCACAGAATAGTCATAATTCTTATTCATCTTATTATCCATGGAAAGGTACAACTAGAGTTACCAATCCAAGCTAAAGTTCATTAGTATTGACGTTTCATATTCCATAGACAAGTCCAAGCTGACGTCACTAGAATAGCTCCTTAAACCTTTAATTCAACTTTAGTTGAGAAAACCTTTCAACAAGTTATGAATCCTTTATGTGAGAAACCCTTTCACATTCATAGATTGAGAAATAGGTGAGAAACCCTTTCACAACTCAACAACAACATCATACATGCTTCAATCTCAAAGCAATTCATAAATCATCATAAATTTCATAATTGAACATGCATAATTTCATAAAAACCCATCTTTTGATCATTTATAATTCATCATGAAATCATAGCTTTAGGAAACATAAATCATGCACGGGTTCACATAGACTTCATAAAATTCATCTTCTTCACAATTCAACCCATCAACATAGCCTAATTTTCAAAATTGGGGAAATCACATGGGTTAATGGGGATTCATCTTAATTCATGAAATTCAACTCAATTCATGCTTCATAGTTCATAAAACAATCAATTAAATCAACATTGAAAAGAACCCATGGCATAGAAGAAAAATCCTAACTTCAATGGAGGATTTCTAACTTGTAAAATAGACAATTTTGGAACTCTATGGAGGAAAGGGCTCCATAGATGAAGACTATCATACCTCAATGCCAAAACCTTGAAATCAATGGAGGATTAAGAGGCTTGATCTTGAAACCCTAGATTCTCCTTCTTCTTCTTTAAGCTTCTAGAGAGAGAAATATTTGGGAGAAGAGAGTTTTGGGAATGTTTTGGAATGGGTAGAATTTGGCTTAAAAGGTTTATATAGGGTCTAGGTTAAGGGCCAAACCGACTTAGATTAGGAATTAAACACCTAGGGAAAAGACCAAAAAGCCTTTTAAAATATCTGTCGGACCCCTATCTACGGTTGGACCTACAGTCCGTAAGTCAACCTATGGACCGTCCTGTTCTACCGTAGATGGATTCAGAGACTTTCCAACTTTGGACCCCCAACGACGGGACCCCATGTACGGTCCGTGGATCAACCTACATTCCGTACATGGCCATCGTAGATCCAACTCTTGGCCCTGAAAATTTCACTAAGTGTGGGTCTCACCTTCGAGGCCCACCTACGGTTGGTACATAGATTGACGGTCTGTCCTGGCGAGCCGTACAAAAGTACTGAGGCTTAAAATTTTTAAGGAACCTGGATTAGCAAACCACGGGCCTGACCTACAGATCGTAGGTGGCTCCGTTGGTACTGGCACCAGAAATTCCAGAAAACCTAAAATTCTTTCCTTTTCGATTTCGAGGTGTTATAATATCTCCCCTTGGGAACATTCGTCCTCGAATGGGAATCAAGACATCATAAGACGAGTAAGAACTTAATCTAATAGTCCAGCATGAACACAATCATATAAATGATCATATCCGAGGAGGAAAACATCACTCCAAGTTAAAGCATGTTCAAAACATCATATCATCAAGTCCACTTACAACTCATACTCAATTGCACATAGTCATGAAGAAATCAATCAAGTTAACTCATTTTCTCAAAATTAGACTCTTCATGAACATACATAATCAGGGAATCATGGAAACAACTATGACACATGGGACCAAAATAATGAACCATGAGGAACTAAATACCTCAAGCTATAGTAGGGTCGGAGGGAAAAAGATGAGGATATCGGGACATTATATCGGCCTCGGCCTCCCAAGTAGCACCCTCAACTAATTGATTCTTCCAAAGAACGTTCACTGAAGCTACTTCTTTATTTCTTAACTTTCAAACTTGCTGGTCTACAATTTCAACCGAAACTTCTTCATAGGAAAGACTATCCTTTATGCCAAGATTCTCCAATGGCATTATAGATGCCGAATCACCAATACATTTCTTCAACAATGAGACATGGAAAATCGGATAAACCGATGCCAAGTCATTAGGCAAGTTAAGTTCATAAGCAACCTTACCAACATGTCTCAAAATTTGATATGGGCCTACATAATTGGGACTAAGCTTCCCTTTCTTCCCGAATCTCATTACACCCTTCATGGGTGAAATTTTCAAGTAAATCCAATCATCAACATCAAATTCTAAATCTCTCCTTCTAACATCGGTATAGGACTTTTGTCGACTTTGAGCCGTTTTCAACCTCTCTCTAATAAGCCGGACTTTCTCCATAGCCTCATGTACCAACTCGGGACCTATCAAAGCAACTTCACCAACTTCAAACCAACCTATAGGAGATCTACACCTCCTACCATAAAGAGCCTCAAATGGAGCCATACTAATACTAGAATGGTACTATTATTATAAGCAAACTCAATCAAAGGCAAATGATCATCCCAATTACCCTTGAAATCAATCACACAGGCTCTCAACATATCTTCCAAAGTTTGGATAGTACGCTCCACTTGCCCATCGATCTGAGGATGAAAGGTCGTGCTAAGCTTAACACGAGTACCAAGACCATTTTGGAAAGACTTCCAAAACTGAGAAGTAAACTGTGCACCACAATCGGAGATAATGGATAAAGGCACTCCATGCAACCTAACCATTTCTCTCAAGTACAACTTAGCATAATCCTCCGTTGAATAAGAAACCTTGACGGGAATGAAATGGGCTGATTTCGTCATACGATCCACAATAACCCAAATTGAATCATATTGCTGCCGGGTGCGTGGTAAACCAACAACAAAGTCCATATTCAAATCTTCCCACTTCCAAGTAGGAATATTAATATCTTGGGACAAACCTCCCGGCTTTTGATGCTTAACTTTCACTTGTTGGCAATTAGCACACTTAGCTACAAATTCCGCAATATCCTTCTTCATCCCATTCCACCAATAGACTTCTCGCAAATCACGGTACATCTTGGTAGCTCCCGGGTGAATGGAGTATCGAGAACCACGGGCTTCCGACAAAATTTGTTCTCTTAGGTCATCTACATCGGGAACACATAAACGACCTTGATTTCGAAGCACACCATCTCCCCCTTTGGAGAAAGCCTCAACAGACTTCTTGAGCACCGCTTCCTTCAACTCAACCAAATTAGGATCAAGATCTTGCTTAGTCTTCACATCGGACACAAAGGACGATTCTGAACCATTGTGAATCATAACACCACTCTCACTAGAATCAATCAATCGAACACCCAATCGAGCCAATCTATGAACATCACAAACCAACTCTTTCTTATTATCCTCAACATGAGTAACACTACCCATAGACAACAGACTAAGAGCATCCGCCACCACGTTTGCCTTTCCGGGGTGATAGAGGACACTCGTGTCATAGTCCTTTAACAACTCAAGCCACCTCCTTTGGCAAAGATTTAGATCTTTTTGTTTGAACACATATTGCAAACTCTTATGTTCGGTAAACAGAGTAGGATAGTTCTTGTCATGAATCTTGAGTTGCCTTGAAGCATAAGCAATGCCTTTTCCGTTTTGCATAAGAACACACCCTAACCCAATCCTTGAGGCATCACAATAAACCACAAACCCATCGGACCCTTTCGGTAAAGTCAATATCGTAGCCTAGGTAAGCCTATCTTTCAATTCTTGAAAACTTTTCTCACACTCTTCGGACCGTGTGAACTTAACCTTCTTTTGAGTTAAAGCCGTCAATGGGGAAGCAATCGAAGAGAACCCTTCAGCAAACCTCCCATAGTAACTGGCCAAACCCAAAAAGCTTCGAATATCCGAAGGAGACAGAGGTTTAGGCCAATTCTTAACCACATCCGTCTTCTTAGGATCTACCTCAATACCCTTACCGGATACAATATGACCAAGAAAGGCCACCGACCTTAGACAAAACTAGTATTTACCAAAATTTGCGAAGAGTTGTTGGTCCTTGAGGACTTGCAACCCAATCCTCAAATAATCAGCATGCTTATCCTCACTCCTTGAGTAAATTAAAATATCATCGATGAACATAATCACAAACATGTCAAGATATTGTCTAAACACCCTATTCATCAAATCCATACATGCGGCTGGAGCATTCGTCAACCCAAACGGCATCTCTAGGAATTCATAATGGCCATATCTAGTCCGGAAAGTCGTTTTCGAAATATCATCTTCTTTCACCCTCAATTGGTGATAACCCGAACAAAGATCGATCTTAGAGAAGTAACTCACCCCTTGGAGTTGATCAAACAAGTCATCTATCCTTGGAAGAGGATATTTATTCTTAATGGTAACCTTGTTCAATTGATGGTAGTCAATGCACATATGAAGTGAACCATCCTTTTTCGAACGAGCAAAACTGGAGCACCCCATGGAGCGACACTTGGTCGGATGAAACCCTTATCCAATTTATGTTTCAATTTCTCCTTTGCTGGAGCCATTCGGTAAGGGGGAATAGAGATAGGTTGCGTATCGTGGAGGAGATCAATACCAAAGTCTATTTCCCTTTCGGGAGGAACACCAGGTAGATCATCGGGAAACACTTCTGGAAACTCATTAACAACGGGAACCGACTCAAGAGTAGGGGTTTCGGAATCCACATCCCTCACCCTAACAAGCTGGTATATGCAACCCTTAGAGATCATCTTTCTAGCTTTAAGATGGTTCTCATCCGACCAAGTATTTCTCCATGGGGTGCTCCGGTGTTGTTTGTTCGTAAGAAAGATGGTTCTCTCCGTATGTGTATTGATTACCGACAGTTGAATAAGGTTACATTAATAATAAGTACCTGATTCTGAGAATAGATGATTTGTTTGACCAACTTCAAGGTGCTAGCTTCTTCTCTAAGATTGATCTCTGGTCGGGTTATCACCAATTGAGGGTGAAGGATTGTGATATTCCAAAGATGGCTTTTCGAACTAGATATGGCCATTATGAGTTTGTGGTTATGTCATTTGGATTGACTAATGCTCGGGCGGATTTTATGAATTTGATGAATAGGGTGTTTAGACGATACCTTGATATGTTCGTGATTTTATTCATTGATGATATTTTGATTTACTCCCGAAGTGAGGAAGAGCATGCTGACCATTTGAGGATTGTATTGAAAATTCTTAGGGATCGTGAGTTATATGCTAAGTTCAATAAATGTGAGTTTTGGTTGAGGTCCGTGGCTTTCCTTGGTCACATTGTGTTCGGTAAGGGTATTGAGGTTGATCCTAAGAAGATGGATGTGGTTAGAAATTGGCCTAGACCTCTATCTCCTTTGGATATTCATAGTTTTTGGGCTTGGCCGGATACTATAGGAGGTTTGTGGAAGGGTTTTCTTCTATTCCTCTCCATTGACCTCGTTAACTCAAAAGAAGACTAAGTTCGTATGGTCAGAGGCTTGTGAAAAGAGCTTTCAAGAATTGAAAGATAGGCTTACTTCCGCTCCAATATTGGCATTGCCAGAAGGTTCCGATGGCTTCGTGGTTTATTGTGTTGCTTCAAGGGTTGGCTTAGGGTGTGTTCTTATGCAACATGGGAAAGTGATTGCTTATGCTTCATAGCAACTTAGATTCACGAAAGGAACTACCCTACCCATGATTTGGAACTCGTGGCGATTGTCTTTCCTCTAAAGATTTGGAGGCACTATTTGTATGGTGTACACGTTGATGTATTTACCGACCACAAGAGTTTGCAATACGTGTTCAAGTAGAAGGATCTAAATCTTTGACAACGTAGATGGCTAGAGCTCTTAAAGGACTATGACATGAGTGTCCTCTATCACCTGGGCAAAGCTAATGTGGTGGTCGATGCCTTGAGTCGATTGTCAATGAATAGTGTTGCACATATAGAAGATGATAAGAAGGAATTGGTTCGGGATGTTCATAGACTAGTTCGGCTAGGTGTTCGGTTGGTTGACTCCGATGAGAGAGGTGTGATTGTCCAAAATGGGTTGGACTCGTCCTTTGTGGTGGACGTTACGGCTAAGCAAGCACTTGATCCAATATTAGTTGAGTTGAAAGAGGCAGTTCTAAAGAAGGGAAATGAGGCTTTCTCCCAAGGGGGAGATGGTGTCCTTAGATATCAAGGCCGTTTGTGTGTGCCTAATGTGGATGGCCTAAGAGAGCAAATTCTAGAAGAAGCCCATAGTTCCCGATACTCTATTCATCGGGAGCCACCAAGATGTATCACGATTTGCGGGAAATCTATTAGTGGAATGGAATGAAGAAAGATATTGCAGAATTTGTGGCAAGGTGCCCAAATTGTCAACAAGTTAAGGTTGAACATCAAAGGCTGGGAGGCTTGTCCCAAGATATAGCTATTACTACCTGGAAGTGGGAAGATGTTAATATGGACTTCATAGTGGGCTTACCTCGTACTCGCTTGCAACATGATTCTATATGGGTTATAGTAGACTGTATGACGAAGTCGGCTCACTTCATTCCTGTCAAGTTGTCCTTTTCAGCGGAAGATTATGCTAAGTTGTACCTTAGGGAGATGGTTAGATTGCATGGAGTGCCCCTATCCATTATCTCCGATAGAGGTACCCAATTCACTTCTCAATCATGGAAGTCTTTCCAAAAGGGTCTTGGTACCAAGGTTAAGCTTAGCACGACTTTTCATCCCCAAATCGATGGGCAACCGGAGCGTACTATCCAAACCTTAGAGGATATGTTAAGAGCTTGTGTGATTGATTTCAAGGGTAATTGGGATGATCATTTGCCTTTGATTGACTTTTCCTACAATAATAGTTACCATGCAAGTATTGGTATGACTCCATTTGAAGCTCTTTACGGTAGGAGATGTAGGTCTCCTATAGGATGGTTTGAGGTGGGTGAAGTTGCTTTGATGGGTCCCGAATTAGTGCATGAGGCTATGAAAAAGGTTCAACTTATTAGAGAAAGGTTGAAAACGACTCAAAGTCGACAAAAGTCTTATGACGTTGTTAGAAGAAGGGATCTAGAGTTTGAGGTTGATGATTGGGTCTATTTGAAATTTTTTCCCATGAAGGGTGTCATGAGGTTTGGTAAGAAAGGGAAGCTTAGTTCCCGGTATGTAGGCCCATATAAGATTTTGAGACGCATTGGCAAGGTTGCTTATGAGCTTGAGTTGCTTAATGAGTTAGCATTGGTTCATCTGGTTTTCCAAGTGTCTCTTTTGAAAAAGTGTGTTGGAGATCCGACATCCATAGTGCCTGTAGAAAATCTTGGCATCAAAGAGAGTTTATCTTATGAAGAAGTTCCAGTTGAGATTTTAGACCGACAAGTTCGGAAGTTGAGAAATAAAGAAGTTGCTTCCGTTAAGGTATTGTAGAGGAATCAATTGGTTGAGGGTGCTACGTGGGAGGCCGAGGCCGATATGATGTCCCGTTATCCTCATTTTTTTCCTTCCGAGTCTTCCCTAGCTCTAGGTATTTATCTGCTCATGGTCTATTTCTAGGATTCATGCGTCGTATCTATTCTCATGTTTCCTTATGCATGCATTCATTGAGTGTTTATGGCTTGACATTTTGTGATGAAGCATGCTGAAGCTTGGAGTTGATTTTCCTCCTCGGATATGTTCATTATGTAGTTGCATTCATGATTGGAATCATAAAATTGCTATTTCCCCTACTCTTGTTATTGTTAGTTGATTTTCATTCTGGGACGAATGTTCCCAAGGGGGAGATATTATAACACCTCAGTTTCGAAAGAGAAATGTTTCCAGTTTTGGGCCCAGAGTCACTCTCTACGGACGCAGTCTACGGGTCGTAGACCAGCTGATGGACTGTAGAATGCATCCGTAGAAAGAGGGTAAATTGTTTTGAAAATCAAGTATCTGAAGTCGAGTCTACGGGCTAGTAGGACGAACCGTAGGTCTTTCCACGAACTGTAGAAAGGTCCCGTCAATTGCTCCAGACTTAGTAATATTCTTAAGCCTAAGTTCAAATCTACGGTTGCCATTTATGGCCCGTCGATTGACCCACGAGCCGTACATGGTGACCCGTCGTTGGAGGTCCAAGTTGGGAAACTCTCTGAAACTATCTACGGAATAACAGGACGGTACGTAGGTTGACTTACAGACCGCAGATAGGGACCGACGATTATTTTTCCAGGGGTCTTTATGTCTTTTCCCAATTCTAGTAAGTCTTTTTAATTACGACTTTGCCCCTAAATTGACCCACTATATAAGTCTTTTATCCCAAATTTCCCTTCATTATTCTCATTCTCAAATTCCCCAACTTCCCAAATATTTCTCTCTCTAGAAAAGTTCTCTCAATTCTCAAGGAAGAAGAAGGGCTAGGATCCTCCATTGAAGGTCATCAATTCTTAGCAATTTCTTGTGGGCTTTGTTGAGGTATGTTAGCATTCACTATTTGGAGCCCTTTTGTAATGCCCCAGCTTTCCAAGGAATAAAAAATGCAGGATTTACCTGTAGGCAGACTACCTACAGAGGCCACTTACGAGCCGTAGTCAGGTTGACGGGCCGTAGATGAGAAACCGTCAATGGCTCTGTAAAGTTTAGTAATTCTTAGTCTCTAAAGTTTGATCTATGGGTAGCAGGACGGTTCGTAATTCGGTTGGCGGTCCGTAGAAAATAATCGTAGAAGTCCTTCAGACTTAGCCAAATTCTTGAACCTCAGGCAGTGATCTACGGTGGTGGTGTATGGTCCGTAGATGAACCTACCAACCGTAGATTGAAGCATCGTTGTAGGGTCCCTAGTTACCCACTCTCTGAATCTTTTGACGGTTCAACAGGATGGTCCGTCAATGGATGTATGGACTGTAGGTCCTGACCGTAGATGGGCCCCGTCATTTTTTAATTAAAGGCTTTTTGGTCTTTTCCCTAATTGTTTACCTAGTAAGCTAAGTCGGTCATACCCTTAATCTTAGACCTATAAATACTTTCTAAGCCTAATTCCTTTCATTCCAAAACTCTCCTCTCTCAAATATTTTTCTCTCAACTCTCAAGGAAGAAGAAGAAGCTTGAATCCTCCATTGAAGACCTTCAATCTTCTCCAATTCTTGTGGATTGCTTTGAGGTATGATAGTGCTCACCAGTAGGAGTCTTTTCCTCCAATGGACCCTTCCTCTTCTTCATGATTTTCAAAGGTTTACACAAACCTAATTGAATTAGGGTTTGTGATCAATCATGGTGGGTTCTTTAATTATGATTCCAATTATTGATTTTATGATTCCTAGTGCACGATCTAGCATGATAAAGTAACTTAGTGCACGAATTAGCGTGAATTACAAGATTTGATGTAAGGATTACATGAACCCCCATGATCCCAAGCTAATTCTCCCCAATTTGATAATCTATGCTTTGATTGTTGGGTTGAGATATGAATTGATGAAATTGGTGGATTATCTATGAAATTGAGCAAGAATTGGGGTTAATTGCATGAAGTTAGCATGTTCAAGTAAAAAGCATGATTTTCCTCTTTTATGTGGGTTACTTCAAGTATGACTAAATTGCCTTGATTATGACTTTTAAGAGCTAGCTTGCATCGAGTTGCATGGTTTAAAATAAAGGCAATATGAACTCATTAGCTATGAAGAAAGAGTATGATAGAACCATGAAGAAAGAATCTTATAGAATCAAGCATGTTTTATATGAAATCTATGATGTGATGATGTTGAGTCTTGAAAGGGTTTTCTCATATAAATCTCAACTTAAGCTTGTGAAAGGTTTTCTCACATTGTAAATGATTTATAACTTGTTAAAAGGTTTGCTTAACTAAAATTGAATCAAGAGCTTAAAAAAGGTATTATAGGGGTGTAAGCTTGGACAAGTCCATGGAAGAAGAAACACCCAATGAAGTAAGCTTGGACTAGTCCATGGGATGTGAAGTCATGTTTATCATGGATTGGCAACCCCAGTTGTGCCTTTCCATGGATATCATATTTATGATTGTATAGTGGGAATTATGCATAGAACCGAGTGGACGGGTGACAAGTTCCCATATGTCCTATGCCTATGTTCACCCATAGGTGGTCTTTAACAGGCCCATATCAGCTTAGCTAGTGGATCCACGTAGGGTATGGTTCAGGATTCTATCTTAGCAAGTAGAATGGCCCTTTTTTGGTGTAGGGCAGACACCGGATTCCATGTTGAGTTATTCCATGGTCTACAGATCTTTTTGAGGCTTTTCCCACACTTCAGCTTGCACAATGGTGCATGGGTTACTAAGAGTAAAGTAAAGAAAAGAAGAATAATAGAAAGATGATTTAGCTTGCTTTGACCATGGTTTATGCTTTATGGTATTTGCTGATATGCCTTGTCATGTTTAGCTTGGCCAATTGCATGTCATGTTTGTATCTCAGTTGCTAGCATGTTTTATGAGTTTATATGCATTGCTATCATACTTAGTACTTTATTGTGCTAACACATACTCTTGTCTGCATCAACTTCTTTGGTGTAGGCGTGGCAGTTCTCCTACTCGTGGTTAGAGCATTGACCTAGAGTTGAGAAGAAGACTTGGTGAGTCCTCATCCATCCGAAGACATAGCCTTGTTGGATTTTACATTGATGTCTTTCCTTATGTTGGATATTGTATTGGGCTGCGTCCCTATCACTTTTCTTCGTATTCTATGATGTTAGAAGGCTTTGAGCCATGAGATGTAGACTTCCGCTGTTTTGATTAAAGCTTTGATATAAAATGCTCTTCTGAACTCTTGCTTCTCTATTATCTTGTATGTTATGTATGCTAAGGGCTTTTATGAGGCCTTCAGGGTCTTGTACGCCATGTTACATCTAGGGGCTACCCTGGGTCTTGACAAACTTGGTATTCAGAGCGCAAGGTTTTAGAAAGATCCTAGGATGTCTCATAAGCCGCGTCAAGTAGAGTCTTGTTCATGAGTGTGAAGTGCACCACATTTATGAATGAGAGGCTATAAGACATTTAAGAAATTCCACTTCTTTCATTACTCCTCCTAAGTCATGCCATAGAGTTTAACTCTATAAGACTCTCTCCTAATCCCTATCCTATGCGTTTCAGGATATGGCGACCCAAAGAGCTTATGCTAGAAGAAACATGGGAGAGAATGTGGAACAAGAAGCTCCTCAAGTTCCAGCCGACCCTTTGGCGGAACAAGTTACTAATGCGGAGTTTAGGGCTGCTTTCCAAGTGTTGGCTCAAGCCGTGACGACCCGTGAATCAACTGTTGCTATTAATAATTCTCTTGAAATTATTCGTTTGTTGAATGCTAACGATATTAATCGTTATAAAAATAAATTCAATTATTTGCATATTAGTTTAGTGCAAGTTGCTGTTAAGCCCCTGTTCAGGAAAGGCTTAGATATTCCTATTTGTGTCCTCCTTAGAGATGACAGATTTCTTAATTTTGATGATTCGCTGTTAGGTGTTCTTCAAAGTAATCTAGCCGATGGCCCGGTTTACTTTAATTGTTATCCTAACTTTTCAATAGACATTAATGATCCTAATGTCATGGACTCTTTGACACTCAATGTCAAAACTAAAAATCTTAATAGCAAAGCCAATACTCGAGAAATAGCGATTATTTACAGAGTATATTATCGGCTTATGTCTACTACTCTTGCACCAAAGGCTCGAATTGAGAGCCAAAAGGGTGTAACAATGCTCATGGAGGCCAATCATGAGCATAGTTCAATATTCGTTCCTAGATTGATCAATTGGAATGACATTCTGTCTAACGACGAATGGCATTTTGATGCTATCACTCAACCTTTTTCCTCTCATTCAGAGAAATCTCGCATTGAAAGGGTAATTCAATACCCTGATGGTTCTATAGATCTAAAATTCCTTGAGAATTCTTTATCCAGAACTGCTTCTAGAAGAGCGTCTTGTTCGTCTGTCCCAGCTAGGATGGCTCCTTATTCGCCATCTGCTCCTTCGAGGACTGCTCCTCACCCACCCTCTTCTTCAAAAACCCCGGAGGATGATGAAGATGAAAAACTTATCCGAAGAGATAATGACAAAGGAAAAGTTACTGGTGTGGATTTTTCGGGAAATGTCCCTAAAGTTTTTTATCAAGAAATCCCTGGTAGTCCTACAGCCAGTGAAATGGAACCACCTCCAAATCAAAAAGATTCTATACCTGATCATTTAAAGATGATCAAATCTGAAAAGGATTTTATTCCTAATCCTCAGACTCTGCAAGAATCTTGGACTCATCCTCATAACCAAATCAACAGAGATTGGTATAAGGCTACTTATACTCTCAAAGAAAGAGAGAATTTTGCAAACTCTTGGATGTTGGATATGAAAAGAATCCAATGTGAAATAGATTTCTTCAAATGGTTTGAAATGACCGGCAAAATTGATAATCAGAAAGACTCTCTTAAAGTCATTATCAATAAATGGTATACTGCTTCAAACAAGGTTGTTGAAAGCATTACTCCTCCTCTTGAAGGAATAAATATCCCTATTTCCGGAACTATTATAAAAGCTTCCCCTTTTAAAATCCTTTCCTCAGAAAAGCCTTCTGTTATTGCTACTAATCTTGATATTAACAAGATTATAGAACAAAACAATTATACTAATCAAATTTTTCATGTCGTTTCTAGACAAATTGAAGACTCCAAAGAAAGAGCCTCTTTTTCAGGAAGGCCTGTCCCTCTATCTTCTACAAACATGAGTCAGAAAATAGACCCAAATCCTATATTCAAAATCAATGAATTTTCCAGAGAAAATTATCCTAAGCTCAAAAATACCTTTGATATATCTGACAATATTTTAGATAAAATCAATGAAAAACTTGCCAATTTCTCTATATCGGGAAAAAATAAGAAAACCTCTTCCATCCCTACTACAGAAGAATTTCGTCAATCCGTTATTGGTGGTAAAAAAGTTGCTACCATAAAAGAAAAAGATGATCTTGTCCAAAAACTCTCCAATGATAGATTTCATAACCGAAAAAACTATCATAAAAGACCTTCCTTCCCTGATCTCCAGTATGAGGAAAATGCTTTTCTCTCCACTTCTTCTCATGAAGGAAGTAGTATTACTGAATGGAACATAGATGGTCTTGCAGAACATCAAATATACAACAAGCTCCACGAGATGGGAATAGCAATCACAGCTTATAAAATAAGAAATTCATCTGATAAGGAAGCTGCTTCTATGATTGTTGCAGGATTTACTGGTATGATTAAACATTGGTGGGATAATTATGTTTCAGAAGAAACTAAGAAAATTATCTATGAAGCTCATGCTACTGAGATAGTAGTTAAGATGGAGGGAACTACTGAAGTTCCAACTGAAGTGGTTAAAGAAGATGCATGTGCTACCCTTCTATACCACATTGCCAAACATTTTATAGGAGAACCAAAATTGTTTCAGGATAGGAGTCTCCAAATCCTTAACAATATTAGTTGTCCTTCCTTAGACGATTTCACCTGGTATAAGTATAACTTTATGCAAAAGGTTATGATTAGACCAGACTGTAACTTAGACTTTTGGAAAGAAAGATTTGTTAGCGGTCTCCCTCCTCTCTTTGCCGATAAGGTAAGAACCAAAATCCAAGATAGGAATGATGGAAAAATTCCTTATGATCAGATGACTTATGGTGATCTCATTAGTGTTATAAACACTGTTGGTTTAGAACTTTGCACAGATATTAAGTTGAAGCATCAACTTAAAAGAGAAAAATCTTCATCAAGAAGAGAATTAGGAAGTTTTTGTCAAGACTTCGGATTTGTTACTTTAACTCCCCCTTCTAGGAAGCTTAGAAAAGAAAACAAAGATAGCAAGAAAACCCATCGTAGTAAGTCTAGAAGAACTTCTGATAAGGAATATAAGAAATCGTCCAAAAGGAGAAAGGGACGAAAAGGATTTAAGAAATCCAAAGAGGATGTATGTTGGACTTGTGGAAAATCTGGCCATAGAGCTAGTGAATGCAGATCTGGAAAACAGAAGAAGATCAACAGTCTTGAAATAGACGAGGCAACAAAAGAAAAACTTTTTTCTATTCTTGAAGAACCTTTATCCGATTCTTCAAATAACTCTGCTGAATATAGCGACGAAGAAGATATCAACGTCGATTATGATTCAGATTCTAGTCAATCAGGAAAAGATTGCAATTGTACAGAGGCTTTCTGTGTTTGTGAAACTATTCCTCAAATCAGAGTCCTTAGTAACGACTCTAAAGAAGCTCTCTTCGACATTATCGAACATATTGATAATGAAGAAGCTAGGAAAAAAATATCTTGTAGAACTCAAGAATCTTATTCTCAACCAAAAGGAAAAGCCTAAAGCTCGTACTATGGTTGAACCTTTCAGCATGAAACAAATCATGAACAGGTTCGAAAGAAATGCTGAACCTACTATTTCTGATCTTCATAGAGAAGTTAAGACTCTCAAAGAAGAAATCAAAGACATTAAATCTAGACTTGGGAAAGTCGAAACTGATGTCATTGCTGATAGAATCCTCAAAGAGATTGATAAACAAAATCTCGATGAAGAAATAGAAGATATCCCTGAAAAGGATAACCTAGATTATCCTCCTTTCAATATTGATCTTTCTGCCACACCTACTCCTGATATCGCGACTACCTCTTGTCCAGGTATCGATGTTATTACTTCTGTTAGACCTCAGAGTCATCATATTCCTATTAAGATTGTTGTCAATAAAAATTTTGTTATTAATAAAATTGCTTTACTTGACAGTGGTGCAGATAGAAATTGCATTGTTAAAGGTATTGTTCCTACCAAGTACTTAGAAAAAAGTACTTCCAAATTATATTCTGCTACTGGTGAATTACTCAAAATAAATTATAAGCTTTCTAAAGCTCATATTTGTAACAATAATATTTGTTTAACAAATGATTTTATTATTACTGAAGATATTAATGAAGATATTATTCTGGGAATACCTTTTATCACTCAGATAAAACCTTTTGTTACTAATTTAAGTGGTATTACTACTTCCATTATGGGAAAAGAATTACATTTTCCTTTTGTTAAAACTCTTTCCCAAGATGAAAGTAATTTTATCAGAGAAAAAACGGTTTTCCGAATAAACTCTTTATCTCAGCATGTTAATTTTCTCAAAGAAGAAATTAAAATTAAAAAAATTGAGCAAATTTTAAAAACCCCGGAGATGGTTACTAAAATATCCAA